>CM052887.1:63224535-63388521 GCA_028534135.1 Potos flavus | reverse complement strand
AGTTTCCACTGGTGATAAGTCTCTTCTCCAAGGAATAATCAGACTTTATGGGAGAGCTAATACTGTGGAACACAGATCAACAATCGCAAAAACAAAAACACCTCAGAAATGATACAAATGGTGAGGAAATGTTGTAAATAGAAATATATGACTTCATTGAAGAGTCCTGGAAATACTCATTTTTCAGAAATTTAGCTCTCCATAATTCTTTTATTTCTTTCACAAATTGGATAATTAATGTGAGTTAGTCAAAATCCTCTATGGTTACAATCTCTGTGATTCTTTAATACTATAACTCTATGGGCTCATTTCTCATTTTCCTCCATACCTCATTTAAGGCTTGAAGTCAGTGGGAATTACCCCAGGCAAGATGAATTAGAGACTATCTGCCTAATCACTTAAGGCAGACTGTCAATTTTTAGAAATTATTAAGTACATCTACACAGTCATATGAAAATGTGGGTTTTCATAAAAATCCACATTTTTATATGTCTAATATAGATGGGAAAATTATTTTTTAAACTTAAAACCTCATAGGGTCATAGAATTTTGAAACTATAAGAGTCTTACAGGTTATTGATTACTCAGTTATTCAAAAACTTGTCTGTTGGGAACTTCACAGGCCAAAAACATAATCTCTTTGTCAAATTATTTAAACTTTCTGGGCCCCAGTTTCTTGGTTGAGTAAGAAGAGTGCCCAGGATGTAGTCTCTATACCTCCTAGCTGCAATATTTCATAGTTCTGAGCTGGTAACTTGTCAAAAGTTACCTAGCTAATTAGTGGCACAACCAAGACTACACTCCAGAAGCTAGAATTTTCTGGTTATCCCTCTCGTGTCCTTTGCACTATAACACGTTAAGTTCCTAAATTGAAAAAAGAATAATTTTTAAATCCTGAGAATGTTTCCCTGTGTCTATAAAAGGTCACTTCTAGCTCTGCAACACAGCTTGGATGGTTACATATGAACTCTATTAATTAAGTAGCAAAATAGTACGTATTTTACCTAAAAATTCAATACTTAAACCAATACCAGGTTAATCTACATACAATCCCCATTTTCTTTCCTTTGAACAAATGACGTATCGTTTGGATATCACTTTACTCTCTCAGCCCTTTGAATACAAACCTTGTAGGGTGAGGCTCGTGGTGATTGAGGGCACAGGTCAGGTGACATTCTGCAAATCAACCATCAAAGCCCTGCACGTATTTCTACAAAGATGACAGCTTATCGATGGACATGAGAAGCAACCTAGAAAGGAGACGTTGTCTTCATTGCAGCCTGAGCTGTATGCCATCCGACTTGTGGGGAGTGGTGGGTCCCCGTTTTTCTGAGTGTGCAGAAAGGCTCATCAGCACCAGCCTGCCAGGCCTAGGATTAACCCTTTCTCTACCATAAGTTGCTTAAATGAGGCACTTCCTTGATGTCAACAGCAAAGGGTCAGCTGAACATGAAGACAGAGTCAGCAGCCAAATTCAACACCCTTGTGGGATGACTCCTCACACAAACACCATCCCATCCCCTACACACACCCTTGACTCAGGATAGACTTACCTATGAGGCAGTAGAGCACAGAAGAGTTTAGCATCTAGAGGGGAACTGCCTTGCCTTTAAATCCTGAATGTGTCACTTATAGGTTGAGTGTCTTTGGAAGCAATTCCTGTAATCTTTTTATTTTTTTCAACTTTTTTGAGATACAGTTGATAAAATAACATTGTATAACTTTAAGGTGCACACCTATTGTTTCGATACGCTTGTATATTACAATCTGGTTACCACCATAATGTTAGCTAACACCTCCCATCACATCACATAATTACCATTTCTTTTTTGTGGTGAGAACATTTAAGATCTACTTTCCTAGCAGCTCCTGTAATCTTTGGGACATTCACATCTGCGTATGTAAAATCGTGATGTTAGAGTCCACCCCATTGGCTTGTTGTAGAGATCAAAGGATTTCTTTTTTGTAAGCTCTTTAGAACAGGATTCGTTAGCTTTTCTTATTAATGTTTTCTGTATTAAGTATTTTTCTATCATTCCAGTTACCAAGCCTAGAAATCATGCTGTCATTTTGAAACCCTCTCGCATCTAAAATGTAACATGTCTTCACAATTCCATCTCAACAATGTCTTGCTAAGGAAACACTGTCTTTGTACTCTAGTTGTCTTATGTAGTTCTTACCATCTTTACACACTGGTGAAGTTTATTATGTATCACACTCCTTTGAATAGCTCATTTCTTTTTTTCCTGTTTTTCATTTCCCTTTGAGATATTTTCTTTTCTTTGCATTGTTTATAACACTTAATAATGCATGATACGTAATAATGCATAATCAGTATTAATTAACCAAAGTTCTATCTTTTTTATTTACTTAGTCAATGCAACGTTGTTACTACCTATTGCATGATAGGCATCAGATAAAATAATTGCAATTCAGCATAGCAAAAGCTACAGTGAAATTATGTATGAGGAGTAGTATTGGCATAAAGTATCAATAACCCTGCTTGGGAGAGCCAAAAAAAAAAAAAAAAAAGCATTATAAAGTATATTCTTCAATAAGAGTGTTGAGGGATCACTAGTTCTCCAGATTCATCAAAAGTAGTAGGATATGCAAAGAAAAATATGTTTATTGGCCCATACCAGGGAAATGGAATGGTCAGAGCTTAGAGTAACTGCCAGACAATAGAAGAAATGATGCCAAATAAAGAATATTCATTTGGAGTTTCCTGTTTCCTAATTTCTTAGCATTCTGTGTGCATTATTTCAAATCCTCACAATGACCCTAAAGAGTGTATAATATTAATCCAGTTTTACAGATGAAGGAATGGAAGCTCAGTGGAGTAATAGGGCCGACAAGAAGCAGAGGTGGAAAGGTACTTCTAGTCCATGTGTTTCCCTGTCTGCATGAATTCTGTGACCCAGTCCACTGCTTGGCCTTGGGGTCTCGTAAACTGGGCCGGTGTGTGAAATTAACCTTGTGGCAGTGGAGAACTATTGAGAAATTTTAACTTGGGGAGTGAAAGAACTAGATTAGTGTGTATGGATTATCTGCATACTTGTCAATTTTACCTTTCTGATGGGTTATGCTGTTATTTAAAAGCTGGACTTCATTCTTCCCTAATTACATAAACTTAATGGCTCCTAATTGGGAAGCATGAACCTCATTATTTCATTAACAGTTTTTTATTGAGTATCTCTTTTGTGGTTGGCACTGTGCCAGGTGCTGGTGCTTCGTGACAGAGATTTATGTAGAGCCAGACACAGACTGGAGGAGCAAAGAAGAGGGAGGTGGAGAAGTATGAGAAATAAGAGAGGCAGAGAATAATCAAGGGAGCAAGGTTCCTGAAGAATCTCAACATGCTAATAAGTTATTATTCTTCAAATAGGGAAATTAAATTTAGATTCTAAATTTAAGTTTAGAGAACTAAATGTTTATTTGGTACGTATGATGCTCCAGCTACTTTACTAGGAACTAGGGATTAAAAGACGAAGACATGGTCACTGTTTTCAAATAACTTTCAGTCCTCTACAATAGCATCCCAGAGAAATAAGGAGAGAAACCTGTATCCTAATTTTATTCTACTATCCACTCAGTAGCAGTCTAGAAATGACTTAGGTAAATATTATTGGGCCCTTTTTTTTTTTTAATAAATGCATTAAGAATTAAAATCTATATTATGAAGAAGCATGATTATTTTATCTTTATCCAGACTTAAAAACAATATTACAAAAACACCAATTAATATTCTTCAAAATGCTAGAATTTTTTTCTGAGAAATCCTTATAATTTTAACTGAAGCAAAATTTTGAATAGTATTAAAACCCTTCAATATATTGATAGAGAGTGGGTTCTCTGTGGATATATAAAGACAGTAATCTGGCTGGACCAGATAACATCATATTCTGCCTAAATTTGAAGCTGCAAAGACATAGAATGACCTGCTTTTTTCCAGGCTTTAACATGAATATATGATTTAAATATATGTGCTTGTCTTTATGTGTCTTTGAGTTATTTATTCAATAAAGAAACAAGGGGCCTTACACTTCCAGATACCATCTACCAGCATTAAATGCTAATTCACAAAGAAGTAAACAGGAAAAAGATCAGATGAAAAATCTTAGTTATGATATAGGAACACATTTGTAGAAATAGTTTAAGAATCGTTTACTTAATGAATGAATATTATTTTCTAATACAATTTGGTATTTGCCTAAAATTTTATGGTTTTATCATCAGGGAAACACTTAGCATTTTACCATCACATATAGAAGAATTTGCAAGACTAATTTGAAAGTTTTAACGTCTTTAACCATTGGATATAATTTGAGCTTGAAATATTGTAACCACTGAAACATACATTAGACTATTTCATATGTTGTCTTAACCTGCAAAGATTAGCTTCCCTAGACCTTTCGTCCCTTCATACACATCCTATTCACTAACATTAAATCCTCATACAAAAATGCAGAAAATAAATGCTGTCTTTTCAGTCTCCAGAAGTTTGTCTCAGATCCAGGTCAGGTGGTAAATATCATGATGGATATGGATACACAGTAAAAATTTATGTCTCTGATTGTAGCTAGACTCTCACTTTCACTTTCACTTTTTGGGTCACAGTTATATCTTACATAATCCAGCAGAGGGTGCTTCCTTTTTAGGGTTGGATTAGAAATGAATATCATCAGCAAAAAGTTAAAATCTTTCAGACTTTGTTTCTAGTGATCAGTTAAGTCCCATGTCCTTGCAGTCATGTGCATTTTCAGATGTGTCCCCAAGATGATTTATCATCTTCTATTAAGTAGAAGATGATAAATACATAATGACATACACCTGTATGTGTGTGTAATGTTTGATGTGCTTTCTCGTTTTCCTTCTTACTGGAAGTTAGATCTTAATTAAAAGTTCCAGGTATATTTAATTTAGGGAAGTTTTTCTTTAACACTTTGTTTTCTACTCTAAAAAATAAAAAAGAACCGTTCCTGATATCCAGGAAAATTTTTTTTTTTGTGGGTTTTTTTTTTCTTTGTAAAAAAAAAAAAATATTTGGCTCTTTTAGGAATTCCATAACAAAGGCCTGGTTTTATAGCATTCCCTACACCATTGGCCATACCAAGAGTAGATGGAAATGTAACCTCTTCTAAAGAGCAAAGTGGCCAGTTTTCAAAAATATTTCACCTCCTAAATACATGACCCTTTATTTCCTTGCTACATAGGAACAGTTTCTGAAACAGTCTTCTCGGGAGGATCCTAGTATTTTTTTAATCCTCTTTCAGCAAGTCACCTAGCTCTGAAATAGCTGGCCTTGCAAGGGAGGTTCTGCTAAGGAATGTGAGGTTCCTAGGATGGCTTTGAATCACACTTCTCAGAAGAAACAACTGAAGGCACTGCAGAGGAGAAAGCCGGGGTAGTCTCAGCTAGGGAACTGGTTGCAAGGATTTTTTTCCCTCCCACTATGTCATGTATGATAGTGCAGTCAAGTTAAATAAATGGTTGATTATATTTCTCTGAATATTTTGCCATCAAACAGATTTTGCTTTTGAATCCTTTCCTCCATCCCTGGTTTTACCATTAGAAGTCGTATACCCATTTGGAAGACTGGTCTTTATGGAAATACAACTTCAGAGGACATCTGTATCTTTGAGTGTTGAACCATCTCATACTGGAAGCCAAACACAAAGCTGAGAGAATAAGTTAGTTTCCGTGAGCAAATGTTTTATGCCTGCAGACAAGAAAGCGGAGTATAGCTTTAACTTCAAATCCCATTATAAAATGTGGTGATTAACTGCACCTCACTGACTGTTCAGGTAACAGATGGACATGCCACAGTGAAATATTTCCCCTTTTTATTTACAAACAAAAGAGCGTTTTTATGTGGACAGGAATTAAAACATTACCAAAGCCCTGGTTGCCTAAGCTTAAATTTTTTCACACGAACACAAATCTTTTATTATGTAAAGGCAACATCCTTAATATTTCTGCGTGGTTTGGGTATATAATCCATAATATTTTGTGATTTCTCTTCAAATGGGTTGGTTTCTTCAGAAAGAATTATGTACCTACAACATAATGAGGTAATTAACTGGGGAACAAAAGGCTTTTCTTCTGTTTCACACAGAACTTCTGAGACATAAGCAACACATGAGTTATTTTTTTTGACCATCTGCCTTGACTTCCACTGCCATTTTGTTGTTAGAAAACTTACAATGTTTTGTTTAATGTCAAAAAGACCAGAAAAAAAAAAAGCACTAAAAGGACAATTGAGGTAAAATGTGCCATGTGTTGTTATGTTGCTCTTATAAATATTTTAGGAAATTTGCCAGTGTAATAAACCCTGATAAACCACAATATTTCTCCAAACGAAAATCAGTAATGTTTATTTTGACCACCAGCTACGAGAGGTGAGAACCACAAATCATATTGTAGTCATATGCATTAGAAATTAGATTCAAATGGTTCTGTATATATTTGATTAAAGTGCATTTGGAAAGTCCTTACCTCTCCCCTCCAAAAAACCCACAAAATTTTCAAGAGTATTGCCCATACAATCCTTGACTCATCTCCCACCACCATCCATCTATATTTGTGTTTCCTTTAAACTTTGAACCTGCAGGCTGACCACTCTTGGTGGGCCTCATTTCATCATTTCCAGTATAGGCGGGATTGGACGAACTGGAGTTTATAGAGTTTTAAGATGAGAACAATATTGTTCTTTCTCACTGCCAGCCATCTCATCTGTTATTTCTTCTTCATAAAATCTCAGGCATATTGGGTATTCTTGGGTATTAGCAAATAATTTCATATCCCAGATACTAGAAAGTCCAGCTAGTTTAATATTAAGCTGTCTTCCTTTCCCTCAACTTTGCTCTGATTTAGGCTGGAGTGGGGAAGTGAAGTGTGTGTGTGTGTGTGTGAAGGAGAGGCAAAGAGAGATGGAGGGGAGGTGAGATGGAGGGAGAGCGAGACAGGGGGAAAGAGGCGCAGAGTCATTGCTCCATCTGGAGTCTCTGAGAAGAGAATCCTCTCCTCGCCTTGTCCAGCTTTTAAGGCTGCATTCTTTGCTTTTTTTTTAGCTCAAGATCAGCAGCATGGCACCTTGCTTCAGTCCTCACATTGCCTCCTACTTCTATAGTGTCTGTCCCTCTGTCTTTTCCTAGAAGGACACTTGTGACTACATCATTGGGACCACCTGAATAATGCAGGATAATCCCCTCATCTCAAGGTCAACTTGGTTACATCTGCAAAATGCTTTTTGCCACATAAGGTAACATTCATAGGTGCCAGAGATTAGGACATGGACATCTTTGGGGGCCATGATTCAGCAAACCACATGAAGAATAAAGAATTGGAGCCCAAAGGGGATTTTATACTAATTGACCTCTTAACTGCTAGACGTCATGGTCCTCCTCCTACTAACATTCTCTGTTGCATTTAAGGGAGATAATCACTTCTGCTGCTGGAGAAATTTTCTCTGACTTTTGTCAGATGCTCTTTTCCCATGATAAGCCTCCCTTACTATCTTTTCTTCTGCTAGATTCTATTATCTTTATTAACTCTACAATCATATCACATCCATTTCTCCAGTCCCACAGCTTCCATTGGTAGAAATCCTGATGACTCCCAAATCCACATCACGCATCCTGATCTCTTTTTCATCAGTATTTGCAACTACATTTGAGGCATATTTTCCTTAAACTCACTATTTCCAGAAGGCAACTGATTCTCTTGTCCTGCAAACCTGTCTACCTATACTTCTTACCATTTTCCTCCACTTTATTCTCATCACCACTATCCTTGTTTAAGCCCTAATTGTCTTGTGCCTGGACTAGTGCAGTATCCCCTTAATTGGTAGCCAATCAGTCTTTCTTCCCCCAGATCCGTTCTCCACATTACTGCTAGATTCAAGTTCTAAAACTCAAAACTGATCACATCATTCTCACATGTGAAAAAAACTTAGATAACCACTCCTACCCCCAGGATAAATTTGGAATCTTGACTCTCACTTTGAATGTCGTTTTTAACCTGGCCCTACTCTAACACTTCACACTGTTTTTTCGTCACTTCTTTTCAACTCCCAGCCACACTAGATGAATATGTTTTTAGGAATATGTCTTGCACTTTTCCACTGGCTGGGATTTGCTCTCTCTTTTTTTTTTTAACCTTTGCTTAAATAACATTCTATTTCTCATTCTCATGGCACAACTTCGGTGTTACTTCCTCTGAAATTCTTTTTCTATTTTCCCATACCACTTTTTACATGTCTCCATGCTAGTAAACAGTACTGTTTTTATACATCTCTCTCTACCAAGAGTACTTTGTAAGCCAAGCTTCTTGAGGGCACAGATAATACTTCATTCATCTTATTATCCTTCATACCATCCTAAGGCTTGGCTCCTAGAATCAGCGTTTAAGAGTTAAACCTATACGGGGTGCCTGGGTGGCTCAGTGGGTTAAAGCCTCTGCCTTCGGCTGGGGTCATGGTCTCGGTGTCCTGTGATCGAACCCCACATCGGGCTCTCTGCTCAGCGGGGAGCCTGCTTCCCCCTCTCTCTCTGCCTGCTTCTCTGCCTACTTGTGATCTCTCTCTCTCTCTCTGTCAAATAAATAAATAAGTCTTAAAAAAGAGTTAAACCTATACAGTGAGTACCTGTTTACTGTTACCTTATACTCTCTGTGCCTCAGTTTCTTCATTTATGAAACAGGAAGTTCTGTAATATAATACTATATACCTGAGTTAATCTTAATGAAGCATTTACAGTAGTTCCTGCTGCATAGTAAGGGCTACAATATGTTAAATAGAAGTAAATCAATGTTTGCTGAAATACATTGGATTATTATTAATATACAAAGCAATATTTCTTAAAATTAAGAGCAAAGATATTCAGTAGCATCCAAAACGAAATAATTAAAGCATGCATGAGTAAGAGTGAAATTATTCAGAAAAAGTCAACTAGTATAAGATGTTTTTGTCACGAGATAAGAAGAATAGAAATATGAGGGCATTTCTCCTCTAGTTCCCCTGATGCAGCTCTGAGCACATGGTTACCTCCAAAAAAATAAAAAAATAAAATACTTCTTTGGTTGAATTAAGTCCATGGGACCACAAAGCAAAATGAGAAATTATCCTTTTAATTAGCTTCAGTAAGGCTCAATTAAATTATTTTCTGAGAATTAATAATAGTGGAAGAATTTTCTAGGTCTTTCTTTTAAAAGAAACATTTAAGTGTCTTTAAAAATCAAAACCATTACCATGAAAATTTCTTGACCAGAATGGAGAATTCTCTAGATAACTGCAATTAAAAAAAATAGAATTAAGAAGTCTAATATTGGCATGAGGTTTCTAAATTACTAAGATCATCATATAATTTGCCCAGCAGTTGTTCCTTGAGCAAGCCCCTTTTAGAGCCAGAATTTAAGCAGGAAATTGAATCTGCAAAGGAAAGAATCAATGAAGCATTGTGTCTTGAAACACAGATGGATGGCTAAATATTCAAGGATAAGGAGTCATTGACTTTGTAGAGATGAGGGGCAGGAGAAGAGACCCTAGAATGAGAATCAAGAATGGGTTCTTTGCAGGCTTTGTTCTAGACTTGATGTGTGGCCCAAGGCATGTTACCTAAACCTCTTTGGATTCTTTATGTGAGCTTGGACTAGATATTTATAATATCTCTTTCAAGTCTAACCATCTTTGCTTTTATGTATGATAAATAGTATGCACAGCTATAGTATTTTAGTGATATTCTAACTAGTTCCAAAAATAATTATAACAGAGATGATATTTTGAAGCTTGTTAATGAGTCTCTTCACCCTTTCCAAGTAGACGCTTGTCCTTTTTGGTCTATGGCATCCATTTCCTTAGTGGGATATTAGGATTTGTATGAAAATAGTATTTCACTTTTGACATTCAAAATGAGATTTTTCAGCAACGTACCATATCAGCAAGCCATGCTATTATTTTAAGAGAAGATTTACTAAATTCCATCAGCTACCATTTATCATGATAAGGGCGCAGACTAGCTGTTACCATATATGGTTCCTTCATAATATAGAAAGCATACCCCTCTGGACCATAACATCTGGCTCTGGAGCTTGCTGTTCTGTGTTATAAGGGAGATTGGATATAGAGGTTTAAGGGAAGACTCAGCCTTTCAGGTACCAAGAGACTGGAGGGTTCATGATCTGGTTGTCTGTCTTCTCTTTGCGTCATCAGAAATGGTGGTTCTCACTGCTGGCTCTGCCTACCTCAGCTATCCCCTGACCATAAATCCTCAAAATGGGGCTGACCCCTTGCCTGGGAAGACTGTCCCATTGTGCTTGGCTAAAGGGTCACTTTTACACCTGTATTTGCTGCCACCTCTCCTGGCTTGGCACTCTCCTTGGCCAGCTAGACTCAGCTTTCTCATAGAGTACACAGGAGCTTCTGGATCCTTTCTATACGACAGGAAGCCAAGAGCAGCTGGGAAATACTTACTCAAGTTCTCTTTCACTGTTCAGTGATGCTGTGCCACCTCTTCCCAGCTGGCCCATCCACCTGCAAGGTAGACCCTCACCCACTACCAACAGGAAGTAAAGTAAAAGACCCTTAGCTCTCATCTTCACCTACGCAGCCTTCTCTATGTCTTTAAGATTTCATGCTGGAAAAAGGAGGTCAGAACACAAGCATCTTACCACTTGCTTCTCTTTTATCTTTCCTTCAATATTTAAAGTATAGCCGCCTCTCACCTGTACTATAAGAGACAGAATTTTCTTTCCCCTTCTCTCTAGCAAGGACTTTACTTCAGCAATACACTCTTTCTTCCTGACTCTAGTATCATGGCTTAGTGTATAGGATATAGAAGGAAAACTAGCTTGCTAATAAGTAAGTATAGAGTTATTTCGAAAATATACATGACACAGACTGGTAACCACGACTTCAATTCTTCATAAAGGTTTACTATATGTTATAAAATATATGTTTTATATATTCTTCAAAATAAATTAGGGAAATAAATATAATATATTTTTATTTCTGTAATATATCATCATGTCTCCCAAAATATTTCCACTTTTAAAGGCAGAGCATGTGGACTGGGTATTTGAACATTCAGTTAAACTATCAAAAAGGAGTAATTATGTTGTAAATTCAGAGAGAACTTACTAGTTCTTACATAAATCCCTTTTCTTATACATTCATCAGATCAGTGTATAACACAAACACTATTACTACTAATAATAGCTACCATTTATTTAGCCCTTCCTAAGGATCAGACACCATGTGAGACACTTCAAAATTTATTTCATTCAATAGCTAGCTCTTGGATGACACAAGAAAAATTAAAAACTAATTCGAAAGATTGAAAAAATAAACAGAAACTAATAAGATACATTAAGCAGTGATGAATTCAGTCTATTACTAAGATAGACACTGAGACTGTAAAGAAAAATAACATAATTTCAAAAAAGAATGAAGCATTTATCCTAAAAATATTTACAATTTGATAGGAGAACTAAGATTTATAAATAATTGCAATGAATTATAGAAAGTGATAATGCTTTAAAAAGAGTGGTCTCTTCTGACTCCCCTCCCCATATTTTTTCCTATCTGCCTATTCTCTTACTGGTTCTTCTGAGGGAGAAGAGGGACCCAATAATCCAATTGTGTGAGCATGCTGTTAGGGATGCCCTGGTGAGCCAGGCTCTCTGCCGGGCCCGTGAGAACACTCTCTTCTTTGCTTAGACTTAATTTCACTCTCATTTTCTCTAAGTGCTATAGGGTGAATGTTTATGTACCCCCCAAATATATATTTTGAAAATCTAATTTCCTATGTGATGGCATTTGAATGTGGGGCCTTAGAGGGGTAGTTTAGATCATGAGGGTGGAGCCCTCACGAATGAGGTTAGTGCCCTTATAAGAAGAGACAGGATAATAGGGCAACTGAGGTCACCTGCATAACAAAATCACTCTGAATTAAGCCATTGCTAATAGTAGAAAGAATGTAGAAAGCCATGAGCTATAGAGCTCAAGAAACAAAGAAATATATGATTAACCTGACCCTCTCATCCTTAGATCTAGAAAAATAAACAATTGGGCGGATAAATAAGTGAGAAATGTAAATCCAGAAATAAAGTAGAAAATTTGGAAGAAATCAATAATTTCATAGCAAAATATAAATAATAAAAGTGAATATAATTAGAAGTACGAAATAAGAAAAAGTGCCATAGAAGAGATCAAAATAGTGATAAAAAATACTGATGATTTAAAAAGACACCAAGACCAGATGCTTCATAGTTCCATCTTACCTGTAAAATATAAATAATGCCCATGTTTTGAGGCAATTCAAATACAATAGAATTAGACATTAATTACATATGATAAAGATTATTTACCAAAAGAAATAACAAGCATCAATCTACCTGATAAAACAAAGCTATTTATTTTAAAATAAGGACCGGGACGCCTGGGTGGTTCAGTTGGTTAAGCGGCTGCCTTCGGCTCAGGTCATAATCCCAGGGTCCTGGGATCGAGTCCCACATCGGGCTCCTTGCTCAGCAGGGAGCCTGCTTCTCCCTCTGCCTCTGCCTGCCTCTCTGCCTGCTTGTGATCTCTCTCTCTCATTCTCTCTCTGACAAATAAATAAAATGAAATCTTTAAATAAATAAATAAATAAATAAATAAATAAAATAAGGACCAAGAACAGAATGCTGGCCATCCACAATTATCCAACATTTCTTCAGAGATGCCCATGTCTAGAATATAGAAGAAATGTTGGGCAGTTATCATTTTGGAAAATTAGCTCATTCTGCTAGTCAGTGTTACTGAATATCTAAGAAAACCCAAAAGATTCTATTAAAAACCTACTTGAACTTATGAGGAAATGTGGTAACTGGATTAAAATAAATATTTAAATACCCCAGTAGCTTTTCTTTATACTAGCAAAAATAAATAAATAAATAAATAAAAATAAAAAAGGAAAATACTTCATTTGCAATAGAAATAATTATAAAATATTTGAAAATAAATTTAACATGAAATTGGAAGAACTTATAAAACCGAAAATCCTAAAGCCCATGAGACAAGGACAGAATGAATGAAAAGATATTCCGTGTTGTGGGAGGTGGAAATTTCCAGTGATGGCTGCAACAACATACAGCCCAGCCCGCCTTACACTGTGGTATTGGCACTTCTTCCCAGTCCAGGTGTTGGACATGTGAGTGAAGAACCTTTCGAGTAACTCTGGCCCCAGCTATTGTCTGACTGCAGCTTCATGAGAAACCCCAAGCCAGAACCTCCTAGTAAGTCACTCCCAAATTCCTGAGCCACAGAAATTTGAGAGATAATGACTCATAATTGCTATTTTAAGCCACTTTTTAGGATAATTTGTTAGGCAGCAATAGGTAACTAATACATGTGTTGTTGGATTGAAAGACTCTCATACAAAATATATATTACCACTTAAATTGATAACCTAAACACAATTCAAATAAACACCCAACAATGTTGTTTTGTTTTTTTAATGAGATAAAAATTCCTACAAAACATCGAGTTCATGAGAATAACCAAAATATATTTAAAAAATAAAAGTAGACATGCTTTTTCAGTTATTAGTATAACCTATAAAGGTATTGTAATCAAAGTAGAAATAGGCAAATAGACTAATTGAAGTGTATAGAAAGCCAAGAGAGAGATTCAAGTGGGTAAGGCATTTAATACATGACAAAGATGGTAATTCCATCGAGTGGAGAATAATGATTAACTTGAGAACATTGCTTGTATAAGTAGATATCAACTTGGAAGAAATGAGCTGGGCTCATTTCCATTCTAGATAAAATAAAGCCTGAAATGTAAAAATAAATAAAACCTATTTCTCCCTCCCTCCCTCTCTCTTATATAGATGATGAATCTTAATTAAGATAGGCTATCCAGAATATGTAACAGAAAAGAAAGATGTATTTGCTATATAAAAATTAAAACTGTGAAAGACAGTTGATCATAAATTTAAAAATGAGGGAAACAGGTAATTTGCAATGTATATGTAAGATGATAGTATCTGTAATATATCGAAATACTTGGAAGTTGAGTAAATGGTTGCAAATATGGTTAATAATATGAATAAGCAACTCAAAAAACAAATTCAAGCAGCCATTGGAAAATGAAAAACTGCTCAATTTATATACAGGTAAATGCAAATTGATTGCTTATTGAATTCAAGTGCTAGGAATTCAACGTCAAGCAAAAACGTACAAAGTGACTCTCGCGAAGCTTATATTTGAGGTGAACGTGGAAGAAATGATACACAAATAAAAAATGTAACCTGAAGATAAGTATTAACAAAAGTTAAAAATCAGGAGAAAAGTGTAGAGTCTGATGACTGGGGAGGTTGACTATTATAGATATATTAGACTGGAAAGTCCTCGCCAATGAAGTGAATTTTTGTCAGAGGCCTCAGTGCACAAGCCAGCACATAAATGGAAGCTATCACATTATGCTTGTTAGATTGGCAAATATGAAAAGTAAGTGGGAATATTTAGTGCTAGTGGGTATTCAAGCAAATACATCCTGTTATACATTGCCGGTGGAAATGCGAACCATTTCAATCCGTGTGAAAGCCTAGTAATATCTATTAAAATTGCATATGTCCTTCAACTCAATCGGCTCACTCCAGGAAATCTATTTCACAGATGTAACAAGACCAGCACGTTAGAGACCTATGTCCGAAGGTGTTTGATAAATATTTTTATAGAAATAATGTAGTTTATTGTTTATAAGTCTTCCCATTTTCGATGAAGTAAAGCCTTAAATGTAAGAGTAAAGTCTCAAAAATTATAGAAGAACATAGGTATATATTTAGGTGGACCTTTTGTGATTAAAATGGGATACTCAGAATACATAAAAGATCGACATATTAACTGCATAAAAATCAAAATTGTATAAGGCAAAGCAGTTATAAAAATAGTAAGAGTTGGGGCACCTGGGTGGCTCAGTCGTTGGGCGTCTGCCTTCAGCTCAGGGCATGATCCTGGGGTCCTGGGATTGAGCCCCACATCGGGCTCTCTGCTCGGCGGGAAGCCTGCTTTCCCGCTCCCATTCCCCCTGCTTGTGTTCCTGCTCTCACTGTCTCTCTCTCTCTGTCAGGTAAATAAATAAAATCTTTAAAAAAAAAAAAATAGAGTAATTAGTTGAATAAATTGTGGTACATCGTTGCTATTCTTCTGTACTTAATTTCAGAGATTTAGTTCCGTACCTATAAATATTGAGAGATTTCTCTGATGTATTGGTGAGTGCAAAAGTAAGACTCAAAGAGGTATGCACAAATATGACTCCATTTGAATGATATGAAAAAGGAATCCACAACTGATGTGTTGGAGGAGCTCTCGTTTGCTACTCCTGATGTTCCTCTCATGTTAGTAAGAATCTCAAACTATAATTCCTGGGCAGGTGAGTTGACATCAGTGGTCAACTTGGGAAAAATAAGCAGGACATGTTTGATCCCTATCCACATTGTGTTTATTTGGTGTTTGAAGACTCTCAGGGAAAAATTGTACTGCTCTGCAACTCCACAGACAGCTCCTGGCCTGGCACAAGGTCACCGTTAGCCCCCCAGACCAGTCTTGTAGAGCAGATCTGCCCACAGGGAGTGCTAGTTCCCCAACTCTGCTACTCTGTACCCTGAATCTTACTGGGCCAGGCCTTCACCTCCCCCCACAGGCACACAAGGTGAAGGAATCTGCCCCAGCTGAGCAGCGCCTCCTACTGGGTGGTTAAGTCAGCTGGAATCTGAAACAACAGATTCATTTCGCTTCCCCAAACTCCAATGTAGCCTATACTATAATGACAATAATGACATTGTTATCCTCCATTTGCTATGTCTTTCATTGTATTTTTCTATTTGCTCAGAACAGAAGTAGTGAAAAGAGGTATTATTATTCAACTCCCATCAAAAAGCAAGACCAAATACAAGTGCTTAAATATGATTACAGGGCCGCAGTGAAGGGGATCAAGAATGCACGCCAAGTCGTTAATGCATGCTATAGCAGTGGTAGGGGGAGACAGGAGTGTGAAGCAACTGAGAGACAGGATAGGCTAAAAAGAAAAAATACTGTACCTTTTTGTACAAGATTCAAGAATAAAGCAAATGCTTTGTTATTTTTATGAAATGTTAATGACCGTATTTACGAAAGATGCTTGAAAAGTATCATCAGCAGAACATTGATGGTTGGCATCCGATTGTGGTAGGATTTCAAGTGATCTTTGCTTTCTTTTATATACTTCTGATTATTGTTTGATTGTATAAATAATACACATATATATTCTCTGCAGAGTCAGAAAGCGTTTCTTATATATGGGCATGTTCCCCAGCCGGTGTGTTGGGCAGGGAGGCGAAGTCCTGTCTGCTGAGATGTAGGGCCCACAGGAGCAGAGTTGAAGAACGAATCCTCCCCGTGGGCAGGTGTGCTCCAGGAGGAAAGAGTCGTGGTGGGTTGACACTTAACATTAAAAATTTTTTTACCATATACAAATAGAGTTTAGTGTGAAGTTAGGGATTATTTGTTCAAACACGATTTATTCTTAACTGTATCATTTGGACTCATTGAATAACCACTTGGGTTAAGCTAGGTTAGACATATGGCTAGACATAGCTGAGATAGCGAAGTGGAAGTGGGGTGAATGGTGTGCATGATATACATTGTAACCTTGGAGTTAAAACTTTATTTTCTGTGCAGACCCATTTCAAATATATTGGAGCAACAGTAGAAATGCTAATTCTGGAGAAAATGTTAATAATGCAGATTAAATTTAAGAGGTGTTATATCTATACCTATGCTGTGAATAGCACAAAAAGCTGAGAAATCTTTTTTTAAAATATTTTATTTATTTATTTGACAAAGAGAGAGCCGATTTCAAGTGACAACATAAAGCCATTGAACACAGACCAGAGATGTGTTGTAGTATGCCACTATAAAGTATATTCACTGAATAGATAAAAAAGATAAATAACCTTAGAAGCAGATATAATAGTAAAAGGTGGTAAAATAATGAGGAAATGATGACTTCTGAGTATTTTCTACTTTGTCTTATATTTATTTAATTATGCATTTATATAACTTAAATTTGTAATAATGGGTATATTTAACACCTGGCTTGCAAAGTTCCCTATAATTTAACTATCAGCTCTTAGGGGCCAGAACAAGTAGACTTCACTATAACACTGGGATAGTGGCACTCTCTACATAAAAATTTAGTCATGTGGGGCACTTGGGTGGCTCGGTCAGCTGAGTGTCAGACTCTTGGTTTTCTGCTCAGGTCATGATCTCAAGGTCATGAGATCAAGTGCCTTTTGGGGCTCTTTGCTCAGCATGGAGTCTATCTGAGATTCTCTGTCCGTCTCCCTCCACCCCTCACCCTGCTTGCGCATACTTAAAATAATCATGTACAGACCAAAACACAGACTTCAATGGAAAACAGAGTGCAAAGAAGTTTCAAGAGGGACACCTGAGTGGCTCAGTCAGTTAAGTGTCTGCCTTCAGCTTAGGTCATGATCCCAGAGTCCTAAGTTCAAGCCTGAGGAGCCTCACTTTGGGCTCTCAGCTCAGCGGGGAGCCTGCTTCTCCCTCTCCCTCTGCCTGCCTCTCTGCCTGCTTGTGCCCTCTCTCTCTCTCTGTCAAATAAATAAATAAATAAACAATCTTAAAAAAAAAGAAAGTTCAAGAGAAGCAATCTACCTCTTCTGAGTGTGTGAAAACTAGTTAAAATTTATTCCACTTTATATTTGAAAATCGCTATTAGTGAATATGTCTGCTAGCCTTATTAATTTATATTATTTGGTTTTTTTTTCAAATCACATACACATACATAATGATGTAAAAGAATTATAGGTATAAGGTTTAGGAAAGGGATTCTGAGTAGATACTTGTAGATTTAAAATACAGTAAAAGAAAAAACAAAGACTCAACATTTCCCAATACCCAATAGTAAGTACTATACTGCCTCAATTACTGATTTGAAATGTACAATAGGAAATTTAAGAAAAGTCATATTCCTAAGTCTAGGAAGCCTACTTATATCGTTTCATCATTTCCAAACAAAATACTAAGAGGGGAAAAAGAACCACCCAATTAATAACTAGAAATCGTTATATTTTCAAACCTGGGTATTTTCTTGGCTCCAGATTTTTAAAACATTTGAAAAATGATTTAACAAACTATTTTTTTGAAATTAAGTTCCTACCTTTTCTCATTTTCTATTTCTTATAACCAGGGAAAACAGATTTCCAATATGACTGGAATTCCCATAAATCCAAATGTGATTTATAAACCTATTGTATATATAAATACTAATTTGGTCATGGGAGTTTCAGTGATATGCAGAACAAATATGTTCACCTTTAAACTAGATTTTTGGTAGAATGTGCAGTCCAACAAACACATATAAATTCAGACCAATTCGTGTAAATTCATACAATAGACACAGCAGGAATGTGGTGAGAATTAACAATGCCTATTATATTCTAAGTGTTTAATAGGTTGTCTTTATGATCATAAATTTATTGAATGTATTTATTTACTTTCATAATAAATATTTCTGTTTATCTTTAAAAGAGTTCAATAAGACCTTATAATATGAAAATGCTAAATTCTTTTTCACATGTTACTAAAATTCAAATTTTACTTTCTTGCTTTGGTGTCACTCTACCACTAGCTTCAGCTTGGCATCTTATCATATTTTAGGGAAATAAGACTGAAAGTCCGAAGGGAGCCAAAAGTAAATCTGCTTTTTAACCTCGTACTTATATGAAATCTACTTATATTCACACATTTTCATCATCTTTAGGAACTTAGACATATCTACAAAAGATGGAAACTTGAATCATTAATCTCCATTTTAATGTTTTCAATCTAATTTGTCATATACTCCAATTTGTGTTTTCCCCAGCTACTTTTAGTTTTTCTATTGTATTTACTCACCTATACTGGATTTTTGAAAAGTTTGACAGCTATTAAAATAGAGAATATGAAAAAGGTTAGTTAGTGCTCTTATTAAATCCAAGAAGCCATGGAGATACAAAGAAAAAAATTGAAATTTTTCCATTCCTGCTCAATTTATTGAGCAGAATCAGATTTTGGTTGAGATTGATATTCTAAGTAGTATTTTACATATCTATTCCATTTTGTGTATGTACGATGGTATTTTAAAGTACTCGAACTTGTTGATTTTAAAGCTAGTTTCTTTGAAAATACCTGAAGAATTAATTGCATGGATCTGTTCAATGTGGAAACATACTTCACATTTCTTATAAATTTTAAGTGACACTATCACTTCTCTAAAAAAACTAATTTTTACATGTAGCTTCAATTGATGTAATTTGTTTCTAAGGTCATTTGTGACAAATACTAACTTTGGGATAAATTGATTGACATAAAGCCTCTTTTTTAAAGTGCACTTTTAGATAATCTAAAAATAAATATGCATAAACATATACATAAACATGTACATATTGTACATGTGTGAGTGTATATACATGTATGTGTACAGGCATGCACACACGTGCATACAATTCTGGTATTTGAAGTCTTTTAGGATACTTCCCAATTCTTAAAAGGTTTTCACACCTTGAAAACTATTTTTATATCCTATTTTGTTCTCCACTATTATTAGAATTTGATACGTGAGCCTCTTAAATATTGCTTTCAACTTTTTAAGAACCTTTGGTTTCTCCAGACTTTGAGTTACCTTATTATACAATTTATTGAAGGCTAATAATTATTAGGACATGTGGTAGGCGGTTATCACAAGTAACATCACACTACTGGCTCTATGTACAAGCTACAATAGGGCAAATGGTACAATTAGAGGCACATTCATTGGTGCATAACAATAGAAGCCTAGTGACACTGCAAGATTAAGAAAAGGCTAAAACATCTTTAAAACTACTCATTACCACCAGTCAAAATGTGCATATTTGACCTTTATGGTAATCAGAAGAATCTCTGCTTATGCAGTAGGCGGCTAAATAATCGTCACTTTCGACACACAGTTTTCCTTGAAGTGACCTAAGGTTAACATGGTTGATCCTGAAGCTGACACAGACATTGAATCAACTCATCAGCGGTCACAGTGAAAGGCCACCATCTTCATCACCTAGGTTACAATGACAGGATAAAAAGACTTGCAGATTTTTCTCTGTTAGAGACAGTAGGACTTAGATGTTGACTGCTCTGTACATTCGAAGGTTACAAAATTACTTGGAAACCTTTCCCTGAGGTGCAGATTCAGTCTGTGGTATGATAATCATGCAAGTTGTATCAAAAATAATTGCTTAGTTTATTACCTTGTTGTCTTATTATATTAAAGCCTCATGCTAAATTCAGAAATCTCTTACTCTTGATCTCTGTTCTTCCCTATAGGTCTACTATTAACCCTACCCATTTTAATTTGAACATATTAACAGTTGCGATGAAAAATCTCAAAGCTTACCTGTTATCTCCCAATAAGATAAAATCGACACTGTAACTAGAGCTAATGTAGCAACTCTAACATTTGAAAAAAATAAAGACGTTTAATCATGTAGATTAAATTAAAATGCTCCCTCAATGTCCCTCCCTCAAATATTACACCTGAAGACTTAGAAATCTGTAGTTAGAATGGTTGTAATTCTTGAATAATGGACACTTAAAATCAAATGAAACTAATTTTTGTGTTGGAAAGCTCATCCTCCAATTCTCATAGTAAAACATCATACCAAGTAACTACAAGATAATTATGTCATAGATGTTATTTCCCTGGTGATTTTGGAAAAGGATAATGTTCCTTGTAGAAACAGAATAATTTAATAGTCATCAAAATTAGAACAGGGGGATAAAACTTTTTTAAAAGGTAGCTAAAGAAAGATTTTTTTTTAAGGTATAAAGCCCAAAGTTCCCCAATATTTGTGGCTTGGTTGGCACTTAAAAGTAATCATTCATAATTCCCCCTAATGTACACAATATTAATCTGTGTGTATCTAGAAAAGCTGGCTACCTCCTGTACTTCAAAGTCATTGCCTTTGCTATGAGACCTAGAAAGTGCTTCAGGATTCATTATGACATGTGGAATATATAAGCAATAAGGCATGACAGGGAGTGTGGTTATCATAAGATAATCACACCCCTGGGTCATTACAAAGCAAGAGGTGCAGTGGCGTACCTCCCATTCCCCCTGGGGTGTGATTACAGCATGATAAGCACACTTCATGCCATTACCCTATTGCTTTTATAAAAAGCCTTTGTTGGGAAGAAAAAGTGTGTTTTGGTTGGTTGGGGGGTGGTGGTTGGTTTTTTTGCTTCAAGAAGACAAAATTGTCAGTTTACAATGTTAACAGTAGTTTCAGCTAGGCCAGACAGGTTATATGTGTTAATCTGTCCCTTTAAAATGTACCACTGCCAAGGCCAATCAAAATTCAATACTTTTAGACAAAACTTATTTGGTGGTTGTGTATTCCAGTGATTCAACTTTGAGAAGTGTGCCACTTTCACAAAAAGTCTAATATCTGGGAACAACTATGGAAAGAAACAATTTATTTCTAAAGTTATTTTTTCCAAGATGGTAGACTTAGAAGTTTACAAACATGTTCAACCAAAATGCAGTCTAGAGTAGTGGACAGGCAGTAAGGTATTCATAATTTTAATTTTCTTCATTTAGTCTCCCACCCAAATGCAGGTTACAACTCAATTTAGGGTGCTAGATTGGATACCAAATCCCATTGCTGTCATTCAAATTATAGCCTAAGGGCCCTATTGTGATCTCGCAAATGTACAATTCTTACCTTATATGTCTTCCATTACTTAACATTAGAACTTTTTGCTCTATCTGACATTTTGCTATGTAAAGGTAGACCTAACCTCAACTAATAAAACTCACTTATAACTCAAACAATAATTGTCTTTTATTATATTGTTTGCATACATTTGGAACCTTTATTTTCATAAAATCCTGTGTGAAAGATAATACGTAGGTATTATTATTCCCATTTTATAAAAGGGTAAGAGAAGGTATAGAAAAGCTCAATTCTCTGGCTAATTCAGTTAACCCCAAAGCTGGTATCCTAATTCCAAGGATAAATACGCTTAAGAAAAAAAATGAGTATTTACAGAAAATTGCCATGGGCAAATCTCTTAACCTTCTTTAGATTCATTTCCCTCCTCTGAAATAAGAGTGTTAAAGTAGATGGTCTACAGAGTGCATCTCAAACCTGCCATTTTGATGGCAGGTTTCCTTGTATAATTGTCATGGGACAGTTAAGTTCAAGCAGTTGGCTCCATTTTCACAGACTGCATCTTCAATACTAAGTAGTTTGAAAAACAACAGGCACGTTGCTAATGAGAAAAGGAAGTAGGTGAGAGCATAAATCCCTGGAAAATGAGAGCAATCTGACTCTGACATCTGTTACCACTCTATTCATTATTGTTGATTGATTTGATTTGATAGATGAAGTGGTAACTGGTTTCATTTTTACCATTCCATGATTAGAAAAGATGATCTATTTGAAAAAATGATCTGGTTTGGGATAGATGTCTAGAGTAACTTCAGTCCCATAGTGGAACATCAGAGGAATTCCAGGATGATTTGTAGGAGAGCAAAAATACAACTCTACGGTTAGAATAATACGGAAGGGGCACTCTACTGTTAGATATCAACTTATAATAACTCTATATTGATTTTGAAAAAGACTCATGCCAAAACATGAGTTTTGATGTTGATATATTCAGCTCTTTCTGTTTCCACAAAGAAAACTTTGATGTGTTTCCTGTTGGGTTTGAAAGGAAGGATGCCCTCTATGTCAGGATCACTCTTCACTATTCCTTAGAAGGGAAAATACTATTTTCTGTCCGTTTGGAGGAGGGAAATAGTTACCTCTATGATTAGTCCTTTTTGCTTTTGCTTAAAATGATGAAGATAACTGGTCAGTTAATCATCATTGTGATCTTTTTACTATACAAGTGTGCTGTCCCCTGTGGGTGTTTTGTCATAGACCCTGTGCATTTCTGGGCATTGCTCCTTTTTACCTGACTTCAAGGCATTGGTAATATCTCTCAAGGGGTAGTTACTTCACTCCTAAGCCACCACGGCACATATATTCTCTTTTGGATCCTCTTCCCTTCCTTAGATCATAAAATATCCCTCCATTAATATTTTTATAGAGAATATCAAAAACCTAGAATGCCATCTGTGCCTATAGCTAAGTGGTACTAGATTTGGATCTTCCACCTACTCTCACCAATGCCAGGTTTTCCATGTCATAGTTTTATTTTGTTCTAATCATAGCTTGCCACAGAACACTTCCATGTATTCCTAGCTTCTCACACAAAGTCAGTAGCTGCCTTTGCCACCATTTCCGGAAACACTTGTCAATTTCTTGAACACCTCTGAGTTGGGGACCCTCCATTCCATGATGAGGAAAGGGAAGGAGGAGGGACCTAAAATCTGCCACAAACTCTTTTCCTTCCCTGAAGACACAACCTGTTCTGCCTCTCAAGCCTGCTTCATAGTGGAATTGGGAAGGAATCACTATACCTGCCCTATGGGAACACTTACTCTACAAGTTCTTTGTTGGGAATTTTGCATTGCAGTGAATATTTCTCTAAAAATAGAAATTGAAGCAAGTCGAGGCTTTTATTCTATTTCCATGTATCCTCCCCTAATCTTTTGAGGCAGTAGGTAACTTTTGGATAAGAGAAAAGTTCTTCACAGGTTTCATGCTCCATGTATTACCCTATAGGAAATATGGTCTGCATAGTAATCAGCCCTGTATGAACTGCAGGAATTTTTGGTGCTGGCTAATTGATCATTGGGTCCTTAAGACTGATATGAATAAGCTGCCCACTAAAAGGCTACTTGAGTATATCATCAAAACAACTCTAGATCTGGAAAGGCAGAAAACCGAGGAGGGATGAGAAAGTGTCATAGCTCCTCACCCATGTTACAGACTTAACTCAGTTTACATACTAAGAGCCCCTTGAGCAAAGTAGGCTTAAATGGACCTATATTAATTATGCTGGAGAAAGGAAAACATCCAGGCCTTTTAGGATTGTTGGCCTGGATCTGAACACTCTCTACTTCCAAGGGATCCAGAATCCCAAAATACAGCACTAGTTAGAATGGAAATTTACCAGAGTCAGATGTGAAATAGAATTTCAATCTGGATTTTTTAAAAAATGGTAACAGTGGAAGCTAACTTGAATGCAGGGAACCAACTAGTCTCATGTACTATTTGTGAAACTCTATATTGTTTTTCCAATTTCATAAAAAAATTTGACAGTGTTTATTAAGTGCCTTTTAAAAAGTTTATACCTTCCAAACATTTAAATATACCTCCCGTAGTAGTGATTTAAAAATCATAAACAATAATAGAGTTTTGATTCACAAATATATTAAGCATTTATATTGAAAATCATTTGGAGATAGCATAAATTGTTAATGGCTCAGCAATAGTGTGTGTGTGTGTGTGTGTGTGTATGTATAGTGATTCTAAAAGATAAATATAAAATATTTTAAAGTATATTCATTAAGTGGGAAAGCAAAATATAAAATTATTTATGAAATTAGACTGCAACCATATAAAAAGCAATGTGCCAAATTTTGACAGTTATCTTTTAAGTGTAATTATTGGTAAAATCATGGATATTAAAGGTGATAACCTTTCCTTGTTTTCATCATTTCCTACTTTCTACAATTTCTGATTTATTTTTAAAACTTTAAATTAAAATTTATTTTTAAGGAGTAAAGAATCATAGCAAGACATAGAGATGGTTTTAAATATTTTATTAATATAAAAATATAGAATATAAAATAAGGCATGTATTTTAATTACCTAAACAAATATATTATCATATTCTCCATATTAATAAAGTGCTTCAAGATTCCAAAGCTCAACGTATGATTCTACAACTTACCTCAGAGATGACAATGATACCTAAAATATTTACAGACAGAGCCATATGAGGGGTACCCAGTGGATCAGCTGGTTAAGCCTCTGCCTTAGGCTCAGGTCATGATCTCAGGGTCCTGGGATCAAGCCCCATGTCGGGCTCTCTGCTTAGTAGGAGTCTGCTGCTCCCTCTCCTACTGCCCCTCTCTCTGCTTGTGCTCTCTCCCTTCCTCTCTCTCTCTCTCTCTCTCAAATAAATAAATAAATAATCTTTAAAAAAAAAAAATGTGAGCTTTGATGGCAATCCCAAGTAGCATATACTCTGCACTTACTCATGAGGGATGAGTTGTAAGGAAAACACACACATACATACACACATACATATTTTATGTCAAAGTATGCTATTAAGAGTCCATTGATGAAAATTCAGTGAAGCTGAATTCCTACTAAAGAAAGTAGTCATGGAATGGTAATATAAATTGGTTTGATTCTTTTGGAAAACAATTTGATTATATAATCTCAAGAACTATAGAAATGTACTTCTGCACTTTTGTTTCCAGTCCTGAGAAAGTAACAGAATTCTGACTTATCTTCTTATAATAAAAATAGTAAAACACTGGAAAAATGTGTGAAACAACTATTTGGGACAGGCAGTGTAGGACTAAGATTTCTGGAAAAGCATTTAAATAAGATGAGCTCTATGATCACCCTAGATTTCTGTGTAGAGGAAATTTTCAAATTCCATTGCAGAGGAGGGAAAAGCAATCAAAGTCCAGTGATCCCTCTGAATTAAGAAGACTGAGACTGGAATTTAGGAAGATAAGATAGCAAGAAATAGTGAAACAGAGTATCATAGAAATATGCAGAAAAAAGTTGAAATGTGAAAGGGGGGGCACCTGCGTGGCTCAGTCAGTTAAGCATCTGCCTTAGGCCACAGTCATGATCCTGGGATTGAGTCCCACATCTGGCTTCCTGCTGAGTGGGGAGTCTACTTCTCCCTCTCCCTCTGCCCCTCCCCCTGCTCACATGTGCTCTGTCTCTTTCTCTCAAATAAATAGAATCTTAAAAAAAAAAAAGAATATAAAAGTAGGGCCCCTGAGTCTTTGTCTGAAAACAATCTGTACACAAATTGGGTGAAATTTAGAAGCTATAAAGAGGAAATAGACTGAAAAAGTGCATAAAAGTTTAGCGATCCCTGAGAATAACACCAAATAATCTAATTTATGTGTCTTGGGAATAGAGGAAGTGAAGGAGATGCAGGATATTTTAAGGATTAATGGCTGAAAATTTTCAAAATTTGATTAAAATAATAAACATATAGATTATACGGATTCAAGAAGCTCAATGAGCCTTAAGCAGAATAAAAACAAAGACAATTACAAGGGCTATAATAATCCAAGTATTTTTAAAACATATTAAAAAAATTTTTTTTAATGTATTTAAATTAGCCAGGAGAAAGACACATTACATTCAATGGAGCACATATAAGAATAATAGCAGACTAATCCCATCAAAATATGCCTTAAAAGTAAAGGTGGAAAAAGTAAAAGTAAAGGTGAAATGAATACTTTTTCAGAAAAATAAAGGCAAGAGATTTCATCGCCATCATATCTATACTACAAAAAATATTAGAGAAATTTCTTCAAGCAGAAAGAAAATGAAACCAGATGAAAATTTACATAAAAGAATGAAGACGTAGTAGGAATGTCAATACGTATAAAAGGGGCAAAATTGTATAGCAGATATATAAAATTTATAATAACTACATAATTGAGACTTTATGCCTATGGATTAGCAACTCCCTTTTTCCCCCTCCCCACAGCCCCTGGTTATTCTCTGATTCTAGGAGTTTGACTCTTCTACATACCTAATATAAGTGGAATCATGCAGTATTTGTCCTTCTGTAACTGGCTTATTTAACTTAGCATAATCTCTCAAGGTTCATCCACATTATTATGTATGTCAGGGAACTATAGAAGTTCCTTATATATTTTGGATATTAATGCCTTATCTAATATATGGTTTGTATTTCCTCTAATCACATAAGATGCTTTTTTTACTCTATTGCTTTTTGCTGTTCAGCTTTTTAGTTTGCTATAGTCCCACTTGTCTATTCTGCTTTTCTTACCTGTGCTTTTGGTTTCATGTCCAAGAAATCAATGCCAAGGTCAACATTATGAAGACTTTTCCTATTTTTATTTCTACAAATTTTACAGTTTCAAGTCTTATGTTTAAGTTTTTAATCCAATTTGAGTTGACATTTGTGTATGGAATAAAATAAGAGTTTGATTTCATTCTTTTGTATGTGGATGTGCAATTTTCCCAGCACCATTTGTTGAAGAAACTGTTTTTTCCCTTTTGTGTATTCTTAGCATCCTTGTGGTAGATCAGTTGACCACATGTGCATGAATTGATTTCTACACTCTCTATTCTCTTCCATTGGTCAATATGTATGTCTTTATGCCATTACCATACTGTCATAATTAATGTATCTTTGTAATAGGTTTTGAAATCAGGAAGTACAACTCCTCCCAGCTTTGTTCTTTTTCACATTAATTTGGGTCTTTGGAGTCTTTTCTGATTCCATATAAATTTTAGGGGTTTTTTTGTTCTATTTCTGTAGAAAATGTCAATGTGATTTTGATAGTGCATTGAATCTGTAGGTCACTTTGAATGGACATTTTAACAAGTCTTCCAACGCAGGACATCTTTACATTTGTTTGTATCTTCTTTAATTTGTTTATTAGTGTTTTGTAGTTTACAGTGTCTAAGTCGTTTACCTCCTTACTTCATTTTATTTACAAATATTTTATTACTTTTGAAGTTGTTGTAAATTTGGTTGTTTTCCTAATTTCTTTTCCAAATAGTTCTAACAGTTTTTGCAAACTCTTTAGTTTTCTATTCATGTAATCTGAAGGTAGAATAATTTTATTTCTTCCTTTCCAATTTGGACGAGTGTTACCTTTTTTTCTTGCCCAATTGTTCAGGCTAGAATTTCCAGTATTATGTTGAATAAAAGTAATAAGAGTGGGCATCCTTGCCTTGTTCCTGATCTTTGCCATTGAGTATGTTATTAGTTGTGGGCTTTTACACAACGACATTCTATATGAAGAGGAAATTTCCTTCTAGTCCTAGTTTTACCATGAAAGGACGTTGAATTTTGTCAAATCCTTTTACACCAGCATCTATTGAGATGATCATGTGATTTTTATCCTCCATTCTGTTAATATATTACTTGATTTTCATATGTCAAACTACATATACTTCCCACTTGGTCTTGGTGTATAATCTTTCTAGTGTTTGTTGAATTTGGTTTGCTAACTTTTTTGTGTGTTTTTGTTCATTTGGTTGGTTGTGTTTTAGGATTTGGGCATCTGTATTCGTCAGAGATGTAGGTCTGTAGTTTTCTTGTGGTGTCTTTGTTTGGCTTTGCTATCAGGGTTATGCGGGGCTCATAAAATGAGTTAAGAGGTGTTCCTCCTTTTTTTATTTTTTTGGAAAAATTTGAAAAGAATTGCCATTAATTCCTTCCTTAGCTGTTTGATAGAATTCACAAGTGAATCTATTGGATCGGTCCTGGGCTTTTCTTTTTGGGGAGGCTTTAATTACTGGTAAATGTCTTTATTATTTGTAGGTCATTTCAGACTTATTGTTTCTTTGGGATTCAATCTTGGTAGGCTGTATGTTTCTAGAAATTTATGAAATGTTTTCCAGGTTATCCAATGTGTTTGTTGGTGTATATTTGTTCATAGTAGTCATTTGTAATCCTTTTTATCTTTTTAAATCATATTGTCAAGTCCACTGTTTATTGATTTCTGTATGGTTGTTCTATCCATTATTGAAAGTGAGGTGTTGAAGAGTCCTACTATTACTGGACCATGGTCTGTTTCCCCTTTCAGTTCTGTCAATGTTTGCTTTAAATATTTTGGTGTTCTAATGTCAGATACATGTAGATTTATAATCGTTATATCTTCTTGTTGAACTGACACTTGTATCATTATAAAATATTCTTGTTTGTCTCTTGTTTTTAACTTAACATCAATTTCATGTGATATAAGTGTAGTAGAATATACTTTCAGGGATCATTTCTATAGTTTGTGATGTAAGTGTAGTTTCTCCTGTTTTCTTTTGGTTACCATTTGCATGGAATTATCTTTTTCTGTCCCTTCACTCACTCTACATGTATTCTTAAATCTAAAGTGAGTTTCTTTTGGACAGCAGTAGTTTGATCTTGTTTTGTTATATCCATTTAGTCAATCTGTCTTTGAATCAAGGAGTTTAATTCATTTACATTTAAAGTAATTATTGATAGGGAAGGATTTACTAATGACATTTGTTAAATGTTTACTGTCCACCTTGTAATTATTTTGTTCCTCTTCTTCTCTCACTGTCTTTCTTTGTGTTTCATTGATTTTTTTAAAGTTTATGGTATTGATAAACTTTAATTACATTCTCTTTTTCTTTTGTGTAACTTCCATTAGTATTTTCTTGTAGTTACAATAGGGATTACATAAAATATCTTATAGTTTGAACAATCAATTTTATTTTATTTTTTAATTTTTTATTTATTTTTTATTAGCATAGAATTTATTATTTGTTTCAGGGGTACAGGTCTGTGATTCATCAGTTTTACACAATTCACAGTGCTCACCATAGCACATATCCTCCCCCGTGTTCATTACCCAGCCTCCCCTCCCACCCACTTCCATTCCAGCAACCCTCAGTTTGTTTCCTGAGATTAAGAGTCTCTTATGGTGGGTGCCTGGGTGGCTCAATTGGTTAAGCGACTGCCTTCGGCTCAGGTCATGATCCCGGAGTCCCGGGATCGAGTCCCACATCGGGCTCCCAGCTCCACTGGGAGTCTGCTTCTCCCTCTGACCTTCTCCCCTCTCATGCTCTTTCTCTCAAATAAATAAATAAATAAAATCTTTTAAAAAATTTAAAAAAAAAAAAGTCTCTTATGGCTTGTCTCCCTCTCTGGTTCCACAGTTCTCATTGATCAGTAAACTTGGTCTTGGCTGGATGTTCTTGCTGGTCTTCTGGGGGAGGGGCCTATTGCAGTGATTCGCAAGTATCTTTGTTCTAGATGGAATTGTACTGCCCTTGCCAGGAGCCAGGCTAAGTAATCCACTCAGGTTGGCTCTTGGTAGCTTTGTTCCCTGAACGCTTTCCATACAGCCTTGGAGGACAAGAATGAAAATGGTGGCTTCCCAATCTCTGGCCCTGGAGGAGCCGAGAACTCAGGGTCCCACTCCTCAGTGCACCCTCAGAGAAAAGCATTCAGTCACTCCTGTCACCCTGGTCTCAGGCCACACTCCTTGCTCACCCTGCCTGTGACTAAATGTTTCTATCTCTGGCATATGACCCCATTTGGAGTCTCCAAACCCAGCAGATTCCTGCAGCAGGTTTCTGTGCCATTCCTCCCAGGGGAAGAAGGGGAGTCTCTCCAGATCTGCCACTTGTTGGGTCCCTGCTCGAAGGGTAGTGGCCTGACTGTGCTGTGAATCATGGTTGATGGCAACCCTGAGCTGAGAGCCCACTCGGCTCCGTCTTTGCAGCTGTCTTCCCCGCTCCAATGCTTGGGAGCTCTGCCATACTCAGGCACTCCTGGTCCTTCTGTGACCCCGAGGGTCCTGAGACCACACTGTCCCAGTGAAGGTTCCACACACCTCCCCCCTCCCCAGCTTAGCCACTGGAGTGACATCCCTCAGCAGAGCAGACTTCTACAAGTTCTGATTTTGTGCTCTGCTTCTCTATCCCTTGGCAGCAGCCTGCTGACAGAGGCTCCCCTCGCCCTTCCTCGGGGTCTAACTTCCCATAAATCACCTCAGATTCACTTCTCTGCATGTCCTGCCTTGCAGAAAGTGGTCATTTTTCTGTTCATAGAGTTGCTGATATTATTTTCTTCGATCTCCTGTTGAGTTTGCAGTGTTCAGAATGGTTTAACTATCTAGCTGAATTCCTGGGACCAGACAAAATTTAGGTCTCCCACTTCTCTGCCATCTTGGAGCCCTCCCTTTGAACAATCAATTTTAAGCTAACTTCTTAATTTAGGTTGCATATAGTCTACATTTTTACTACTACCTCCTACACACATACTTTACATTATCGATATCACAATTTACGTCCATTTATATTGTTCATTCACTGATATTTTTAGTTATATTTATTTTAATACTTTTGTCTTTTGACTATCATACTAGAATTGAAAGTGATTTACCCACAACCATTACAATAATACATTATTCTGCATTTGTCTATATATTTACCATTACCAATGAATTTTGTACTCTCTTATACTATTTAGCTTATGCTGTTTATGCTTTGATTTCAACTCAAAAAACTCTCTTTAACATTTCTCATAAAGTAATTCCAGTGATAATGAACACTATCAGTTTTTGTCTGGGGAAGTCTTTACCTTTCCTTAATTTTTAAAGGGCAGTTTTGCCAGATATAATATTCTTGGCTGGCAGGTTTTTTTCTTTCGACAGTTTGAATATATCATTACACTTAATTCTGGCCTATAAGGCTTCTACTGAAAATTCCACTATTGTGTTAAGGGGTTTACTTGTATGTGATAAGTTGCTTTTCTCATGCTGCTTTCAAAATTTGGTTCTTGTTTTTGATTTCCGAAGTTTTGATTATAATGCATTTCCATGTCAATTTCTTTGGATTCCTGATATCTATTGGGCTTCCTGAATCTGAATGAATATCCTTTTCCTTTCCCAGATCTGAGAAACTTTCAGCCCTTATTTCTTTGAATATACTTTCTGGTCCCTTCTTTGGTTTTTTTTTTTTTTTTTGGAACTGCTACCATGTTATATTGGTTAGATTGATGGTGTCCTAGAAATACCTTTAGCTTTTTTCTCCTTTTCATCCTTTCTTTTGCTCCTCTGACTGAATATTTTCTAATCATCTGTGTTCAAGTTCACTCATCTTTTCTTCTGCCTGATCTAGTCTGTTTTGAACCCCACTAGTGAATTTTTCAGTACAGGTATGTTTTTCAGCTTCATGATTTCTGTTCAGTACTTTAAAAAATATTTCTATCTCTTTACCAAAAAATTTACTTTGTTCATGCATTATTCTCTTGATCTTGGTGAGCCCCTTTATGATGGTTACTTTGAATTCTCTGTCAGGTCAATCACATAATTGTCTTTCATTAGGATCAGTTTCTGGAGATATATCTTATTCCTTTGTTTGGAAGATATTTCCCTGTTTCTTTATTTTCTTTTACTCCGAAGTTTGTATCTGTGCATTAGACACTGCAGTCACTTTTCCCGTTTTCACAGGCTGGACTTCTATAGGAAAAAAAACTTCACCAATCAGCCTGGCCAGAGATTCTGGCTATCTCTTCATTCATCGTGCTTATCGAACTTGTTTTCTTTGTTTTCAGATGCCCCAAGTGTCTGAAGTATGCTAGGTCCCATTAGCTCTTCAGGATGAGTGAGATTGAAACTAATTCTCCAAGCAACACTCAGAAAAACTGGATCATTAAATGCTTGGTCCAACTCTTTCCCTCACCCCAGGGAGAAACTGGGATGTGCTGTTTTTTACCTATTTGTTCTGCAATAACCTGGAGGGAGGAGCTGTGGTAAATAGTTTCATGATCGATCAAAGTGCTTTATCTGCCCTTAGTGACTGTGAGGAGGCTATAGATTATGCTGGGTTCTGTCAGCTCTCCAAGACCAGCTAGAAAAAAGGGCAGTACTCTGGATATCCCCTGGAAAAGTTGGGTCATTAGACACGTGATCCAACTCTTTCCCTCCAAAAGGAACATCTGGGGGCTGGGGTTTTTTGTTTGCTCACTGTCTACTGAGCCAGGGAAGATCCCAGCCCAACTGCATCTTTTTTCTCCCTAGCCCAAGGCAGCTAGATTATGCCAGGTCTTATTAACACTCCCAAGATTGGTTGGACAGAAGCCAGTCCTCTGAGTATCTCCCAGAAAAGTTGGAGCATTGGACATGCAATCTCCCTTTTTCTCTCCCTAGCACGAAGATGGGAGCTAAGGGGTTTCCTTCTGATCATATTGTGCTGTGCTTGGGTTGGAGATGATAGCAAGAGAGAGTCTTGAATTTTTCTACCAGCTCTGATATGGGCAGATTTTCACTCATTCAGGGTGTAGGAACCTCTCCCTGGGTTTCTTAAAAATGAAATTTGTCCACAAATTATTGAATTGATGTGTTCTTGAGGTGAAGGAGGAGCCAGGGCTTCCTATATCACCATATTTCTAATGCTACCTCACAAATTTTTATAAGTAGTACTTCCATTCTCATTCAATTAAAATCTGTCTAATTTCCATTTGGTTTTTCCTTGAACCTTAGGCTGCTTAGAAGTACATTTGTGATTTGTTTTTATATGAGGATTTTCTAGTTATCTTTTCTTATTGATTACTAACTTAATTCCTTTGTAGTTCCAGAATATTAACCCTTCAAAATTTATTGAAACTGGCTTTATGGCATAGCATATAATCAATTTTGATAAATATCCCTTGTGTATTTGGAAATAATGTGCATTCTGCAGTTTTTGAGTATAATAATCTGTGTCAGGTTATATTTTTAAAAATCAAATTGTTAAATTTTTAGCTATAATGTTTTGGTCAACATATTCTGTTATTGGCATAGGTATGCCAAAAGCTCACATGATTGTGGATTTGTCAGTATTTCTTTTACTTCTCTGAACATTTGTTTTATAAAAAATTTAGGCTGAGCTATTGGTACATATAAATTTAGAATCTTTAATCTTCTTGGTATATTAAACTTTTCTTATGGAGTGTCTCTGTTAATCTCAGGTGATTCTCTGAGTCTATTTATCTAATAATTGTATAGTTTCACCAACTTTCTGTTATTTGGTGTTTGCATGATATATTTTCTTCATAATTTAAATTTCAACATTTATGTGTTATATTTTAGATGTACCTTCTGTAGTCTATAATTGTGTTTCTTTTGTTTTGAATTTTAATCTAATTCGTAAATATTTTATTGGATCATTTAGCTACACTATGTTTAATGTAATTATTCTAACATTTGGGTTAAATCTATAGTCATACTATTTTCTTTTTATTTCTTCCATCTGCCTTCTCTCTTTCTCTCCTTTTGTTCTTTTGAATTGATAATTTGATATAGTATTTTTATTGTTTAATATACCCTGAAGTTATAATGCACATTCTTTACTATTCAAAGACTAAAGTAAATAATTTTTTTTACTTCTTCCTACATGAAATAAGGGCCTTAAAATACTGCTCTGCCTACTCCAGATGTATATGTATATATATATATTTTTTAAAGATTTTATTTATTTATTTGACAGAGAGAGAGAGAGAGAGAGAGAGAGAGATCACAAATAGGCAGAGAGGCAAGCAGAGAGAGAGGGGGAAGCAGGCTCCATGCTGAGCAGAGAGCCCGATGCAGGGCTCGATCCCAGGACCCTGAGATCATGACCTGAGCCAAAGGCAGAGGCTTTAACCCACTGAGCCACCCAGGCGCCCTCAGATGTATATATTTTTGTCATGAGTGTTAATTATTTATATGTCTAAAATCGTGAAAGGCATTATTATTATTATTGTTTTATATCATTAAAATTCATTTATATTTATTTAAATAATTACATTATTTTTTGCCATTCTTTTCTCTTTCTCTCAGCTTCCCTCTGAGCCTCTTCTACCTAAAGAATACTCCCTAGCATTTATTTACTGTAGGTTTACTAGTGACAATATCTCCATCATTTTTTGCTTGTCATTGTTACCCATTTTGCTATCTGATAAATTTAATATAAGGGAAATGCCTGTATTTTACTGTATGAATTGGTAGTCTTATAAATGTATCTATTCCTAATATATTTATCCAAAAAAATCATTGGATATGATAGATTGCGAGTTTTCTAGCTCAAAAATGTTTAACTTTTAATCGTGTAAGACTTAGTATAAGTTTAAAACAAAAGAATTGGCCATAGAATAATAAGCCAATAGTAAAGGATTATAAAATAATCACCATTATTAAGATGCTATAAATACTGCCTGGAAGATTAATGATGTAATATGGAAAGGTTTTTAGATCCAGTACAGCATTCAACAATATCTGGCCAGTCTGGTTGAGGAACAATTTATCTCCATGCTTATGGATAAAAATTGGGCTTCTCTTTAAACAGTTTACTATCCAAAATTTGGTTTCTGAGTACTATGGAAGATAATCCTGGAAGAGAATAGAATAGCAAGAGTCCACACTAGCTCTTTAGTACATACAGTATAAAATCACAGAGGTCATCACTCTAAGCCTTCTAAGTCAAAGACAGACGTTAATGAGCATAATGTTGAAGTCAAACTGCTAACCTGGCATGATTTCATCAGTATAAATTGATTAGAACAAACATGAATATACCAATTAGTACATAATTCGACATATTTTCCGTCTTCATCTTATACCTTATTCATGAAAAAGTATGGCACTTATATATTTGGTATTTTATATCATTCATATATTTTTATGAAAAACACAAACCGCTCATTACTCTGGGACTCCAGAAATGTCCTTGGCCATTCTCTGTTTTGAATGAAATATATAAAGCATAGAAACATCACATCAGTAAGAGTTATACATAAAATTAGTCAAACCAAATCTTTTTTGGTAAATGCTCAAACTCACTTCTTTGCACTAAAGCAGTTTTCTTCCTTTAATATTTCAGTGGTCATAAAGAGTACCAATAAAAACATAGTACTTTGAAAAAGAGAAAAATGATGGCCTGAAAACTAAAGAAAAGATTAAGGTTAAGTGTGCCCAGAAAAATGTTAGTTACCTGAAGTTCAAAGTTAGAAATAAATGTCTACCATGACCTGACAATATTGGCGGCATTTATCTTGGGGAGATTCATGTAAATGAACCAAACACAAAGAGCAGAGTGAAGAATTTGGTCTGACATAAATATTCAGCAGAGGATATCCACAGTGGAGGGGCTCTTTATCCTGTCCACTGCAGCAGGGATGGAAGCTAGGTATGGTACCACCAATATGAATTTCTCACAGTGGCTAATCTGGCACTCCTGCAACCCCCCAGCAACAAAGGCCAATGCCAATTAAGTCCCTGATAGAACAGATTGACAGCATTGTTGGGGGTCAGGAGGGCAGGGCAGTTTGCCCCCTCCCCCAGTGGCAGGTTGAATTGGACTTCTTTCAGATAGAGGGTGGCAGTTTGTCCTAAGTGTTTTACATGAAGATACTCCTTGATTGCAGTGCATCTACCAACTCAGTTCATGACTTAAGTTCTCCCTAGACCTAGTGTCATTATTCCCTCTCTTTGCACCTTCAGGCCCAGGGATGGTAATGGCTTCTGATTGTTACCTCCTCTTCTTTGGTGTTTTACCATCCTTTCTTGGTTCCTTTAAGCCTCACAAAACTTTTTAACTAGTTCCTTCATTTCGCTCTGTTTGGTTAAAGCCTTTTAAGTATGCTTATTATTGCTCACTCAAGCCCTACCAGTAATACTTGAGGTCATGAATGTTCTTGTTCAGATAGAGAATGTACCATAAAATGAGAAATAAGCTAAGAAAAAAATCCAGGGAGCAGTAAGAAGACACATTCACACCTGGATGGGGAAAAGTTAGATGGGCTAGAAGGAAAAATGGAGATAGACCGAAATATAACAATTTCATGACCAAGATATTGGCATTGATATGGTCAAATAAAGAACAATTTCATCACAAGGATACCTCCTATTGTCAATGCAAGCACTTCTTTTCCACCCCCATCCCTCCTTAGTTAATGGTAACCACTTATTCTCTATCTTTAGAAATGTATAATTTTGAGAAGGTTATAAAATGGAATAATATAGCATGTATAACCTTTATTATAAATATATACCTTTCAGGATTAAATTTTATCACTCAGATAATTCTCTCAAGATTTATCCAAATTATTATATGTATAAATAATAGTTTGTTCCTTTTTATTGTTTGATAATATTCCATGGTATGAATGTACTAGAGTTGTTGTTGTTGTTTTAACAATTCACCTTTGAAGGATATCTGGGCTGGTTCCCGTTTTGGACTATTAGAAATAAGGCTTCTATAAACACAGGTTTTTATATGAACATAAACTTTTATTTTTCTGGAATTAATGCCTAAGATCATATTTTATGGTTCTGGATTATATAGTAACAGGATTCTTAGTGTCTTAAGAAGCTGCCAAACTGTTTCAAAACGTCTGTACCATTTTACATTCCAACCTAGAATGTATGAATAATTAAGCTTCTTTACATCCTCGTCAGTAATTTGTGTTATTACCATTTTGTATTTTAGCCATTCTGATGGGTATTCAATGATATCTCACTGTGGTTTTAACTTGAATTTCCTTAATGGCTAATGATGTTGAGTATCTTTTCATGTGCTTATTTGCCATCTGTATACCTGCTTCAGTGAAATGTCTGTTAATGCCTTTGCCCATTCTAATTGGGTGGTTATTTTTACTGTTGAGTTTAGAGTGTTCTTTATATATTCTAGATATTAGTCCTTAATTAGATAAGTGGTTCACAAATATTTTTCTCTCAGTCTCTAGCTTTTTTTTTTCTTTTTTAATTCTCTTAAAAGGGTCTTTCACAGAGCAAAGGCTTTAAATGTTAATGATGGCTAACATACCAATTTTCCATTTTATAGATTATGCTTTTGGTGTCAAGTCTGAGATCTCTTTGCCCAGCCCTAGATATTAAAGATTTTCTGTTTTTTCTCTTAAAAGTTTTATAATTTTACATTTTACCGTTAAGCCCGTGATATATTTTGAATTAATTTTTATAAAAGGTGTGAGGTCTAGGTTAAGGTTCTTTTTTTTCTCCCTAGGATGTCCAATTGCTCCAGCACTGTTTGTTGAAAGTACCGATGTAGGATTTGTTAAAATCCTACCCGATGTAGGATTTATTGAAATCCTACATCGAATTGCTCTTGTACTTTTGTCAAAAATCAATTGGCTGAACTTGTGTGGGTCTATTTTGGGGATTTTTTTTCTGTCCCATTGCTCTGTGTCCGTCCCTCCACCGGTACCACATAGCATTGATTACTGTAGATAGATAAATCTTAAAACTGAGTAGCTTGATTCCTTTCAGTCTTTTCTTCTTGTTTTATTCTAGTTCCTTTGTTTTTCCATACAAATATTAGGGTGATCTTTCTATATCTACAATAAGTCTTGCTTAGATTTTGATAGGAATAACGTTAAACCTATATGTGATTTTGGGGAGATTGACATCTTTACTGTGTTTAAAAACCTACTCTGTGAAAAAGGCTCTGGAAGATCCTGTAAGCCTGTATAATCATTTCTAATGTGACTTTGTTTTCAGCATAAGGCGAACTCCAAGTCTGATCGGGGCAGTGATACACCCAAATAAAAAGATAGAAAATGAGATAGGAGTTAATTAGTAACATGCCAGAATATTTCAAGAGGGCAGGGTAAGCAAGTTCCAGGTACTTGACAGAGAAAATTAAGAGTTTTCTGAAGTTCAGCCCCTTTCTCTTTGGTTTTACTGCCTTCTCTTCTTTCCATGAATATGCCAGATTTTTCTCTACTTAGGGCATTTGCATTTGTCATTTCCCTGAAAAACTCTGCTCCCAGTCTCTGTGTGGCTGCTTTTCTCACATTTAGTTAATTCAAATGGCAATTCTTCAGTGAGATTCTTCCTGATGACAAAATCTAAGTTACCCTACCGGTCATGATGCATGAAACTTTTATTTCTTTTACAGCACTTTTACTATCTCTTTTTAACAGTAGCAGCATGGGGCACCTGGGTGGCTCAGTCAGTTGAGCAGCCACCTCTTCAGCTTGGGTCATGATCTCAGGGTCCTGGGATCGAGCCTCACATCAGGTTCTGTGCTCAGTGGGGAGTCTGCTTGTGGATTCTCTCTCTGCCTCTGCCCCTCCACCCTATTTGTTCTCTCTCTCTCTGTCTACCTAAAGTAAATAAATCTTTTTTTTAATAGTAGCAGGGGTGCCTGCGTGGCTCAGTCTGTTAAGCATCTGCCTTCAGCTCAGGTCATGATCCCACGGTCCTGGGATTAAGTCCTGCATTGGGTTCCGTGCTCAGCGGGGAGCCTGCTTCTCCCTCTCTCTCTGCTGCTCCTCCTGCTTGTGTTCTCTCGCTTGCACTCTCTCTTTCAAATAAATAAATAAAATCTTTAAAAAAAAAAAAAGAGTAGCAGTATGTCTGCTATCCCCAGAATTACTCACTAGAACATGATTCTTTGAGAGCAGGGTCTGTGTTGGTCTTATTCACTATTGTACCGTCTCTGCCTAGCACTGGGCCTGGCACATAGTGGGTGTGTCATTCTTTGTTGTATGAAATAAATGAGTACTGTTTGTCTAGGCAGAAAAGACAGAAGGCAATTCGAAGAGACTATGGCTAAATCAAAAGTTGGAAAGTGAAAATAATGTTTTGAATTCTTGTGATCAAGCAGGATAAGGAGGAGAAGAGATTTTGTAATGGGAACTTTATTCTTGATCATAAAAGGCTTTCAAGTTCTAGACTAGGTGATTTTACTTTCTCCCGAGGGTAATAGGAATGCTTTAACAAGGTTGAAATAATAATATACTATTCTTAAAAAATTAAGAGGGGACAATACAACAAATTGGGCTAAAAGGTTGGGAGCTCAAGTAGAAGCACAGTCCCAGTTGGCAATAATAATTGTGATAAAGCTGCTGTGAGGTAAGAAGACCCCGAAGGCGGCGGTTTCAGTCCTCACAGAAAGAAGGCTCACCTTAGAGAAAACTGGAACAGTTTAGTCTTCTTCAGCTGGGCCTGCTTAACAGTCTCATCAGTTAAGAACAATAGTACTGATGAATTTGAGAGAGAATTTGCTAACTCTTCTTGTCGTCTTTCTTTCATTTGTGTTTGCAAAGATACTCCTTTTCTCTTGAGATATTTTTACAGGTAAAATCATCCTACCTGACTGTTAATAAACCTGCCTCCTTCTGGTTTCCTTGTACACAAAGTCGTTTTCATGTTGGTCAAATTGTTTTTCCATTTTAGAACAGGAGAGTGTGTTTGTCAGATTGATCTGGAAAAGGCAATGTATTTGAAATAGAAACAGATCATGTGAACTTTAATTGCTTCTAAGCACTCCACTGTGTCATATTGAGAATGTTTTGTACAGTTAGTCCCTATTCTATTTTAGTACATCATTTGACTTAAAATGGGAAATAATGCTCACTGGGGTCCCTGATCTTCTGTCCCAGGAGGTTTTGAGGCTCATTGTTCATTTTGCTCAATTTATGCCCCCGCAGTTGTCTATGGCAGTCTTAAAAGTAGGGTCAGCCTAAGGATAGCAACAAAAGACTTTTCTTATAAAGAGCTGCTCCTATAGCTCTTCTGTTTTACTCACACCCCAAACAAAAATTCCAAAACCATCTACTGGCATTAGGATTTCTAGGCCAGAGTCTTTTTGCTGTGAATAATTGCCATGATTTTCAAGGACTGCTCTGTATTCTTTTCAGTCGATTCTTGAACCTGGCAGCACGCTGCTCTTTGATACTGACTACCAAGAAGCAGTTGCTGTAGGAAAACCAAATAGTTCTGACATCTCTACTTACCAGGTTTCACTTACAGTTCATTTCAGAGTGTGACAATTAGAAGAAACAAGGAAGGTCTTTGTTTTGTTTTTCCAGACTCATTTCAAGGAACACTACACACAGCTTGCCTACAGGGTTGTTTGGTTAAAGAAAATGTTTCCACTCATATTACGGTTGCATTGTAATGGAAAATTGCTCCGGGTGCCAAACCCACCAAGAACGTTAACATCACCAAAGAAGGCCTCTGCACTTGACTACTGTACATTTTTACGTACTTCCAATACTTCGGCCACAAGTTAGAAAGTGTAGCGGGCCTCTGGAAATAGAGCTGAAGCAGTCAAGATCAATTTATCCCCATTCTGTGTCGACAGGCAACAAGATGCTTTCTGAAACGTAAGGTAAATAGTTTCACGTGGGGATGAAGCAGGGCGATCCTTCCCGAATTCTCTCACTGGCCTCAGATTCACACCTTTGCAGGGAGGTTTGCTCTTTGGAGTATTTGTGATGCTTATTAAAGTTGACTTGGAAGGTTAAAAAGACCAACAGAGACACTGTCGCTTCCAGCGCTGTTTTGACATCTCTTACTAGATTTCCTATAAGGTAGTATTAGAAATATCATTACTTGTACATATTGTTAGTTAAATTACAGTATATCTCTCATTCACATCCACACTGGAGAAAACTGAAAACTTCTGACAAGGAAATTATTGTGTGAGAAATCTCATGGTACAAGCTAATCCAAGAAATGAATGATTCATCTTCGGTGTGCATGAAAGATACCATATGAGTAGTCTAATACATAAATACCAGCAATGAAGGACTTTGTACCCATACGTGGCTTTATCCAGATACATTAGCCCCTGGGATCATAGGCATGAATTCATGGGCATAATGTAATTATAAAATATTCATTATGGTTTCCTTGTACAAGAGTGTAGAAATTACCACCATAGTCAAAGTTTAAGGTAACCCCCCCCACCCCTAGTTTAATAAAAGGGTTGTGGCTTCTCCTTTTAGAGGGATTTACAGTACTCATCAGCGGTATAGTTCACATTAGCATCCAGTGACATTGCTTTGTCTGTATATATTTCTAGCTGTCAACAGAATGTCCTGAGGCAATTGCATCCTGATTCTATAGCTATCTTCTATTCTTTTATAATACACAAGGGTCTAATTTTCCATCAGCAAAGCATGAAATCATGTAAGAATGCCACATAACCAGCATGTGCAAACAAGTAGCACTCTTTCTACACATAAAAATGCTTCATAAAATAACAGATAAATTAAATCTTCATGTTCAAGTAAAGAGCTGAGAAATCAAGACCTTTTATACAAAATTAGAATTTTCTGTACAGAGCTGACGGTATCGTGTAATTCAACTAAATTTGTTTGCCACCTTCCATGTTAATATGTGTGACCGTATCATTTTTCTTTGATTTACGGTGGAACTGTTTTATATCAGGAACGTTTTATGGTTACAGATAACAGGCATGTTAACTTCATTAAGATCAGTATTTAGCAATTATCAAATTAACAGAGTGATGACTGGAGGATATGACTTGTATCTAGCTATATTAGCTTTAACACTCATTCAACGCTGTGTAGTGGAAGGACTTGGAAACCAAGTGTTCTTTATTTATTCATATTTTGGGTACAGTGGGACAGGCAGTCAAAGTAAACATGAATCCTCAAAAATGACATTATAAAATATACTAAATGATGCATTCAAGATTCCTCTTCCCTCTCTGGAACATATCTAAGTTTGACAAACTGTTTGAAATTATCAATTCAATGATGCCCTTAAAAGGGCTAGCTTTGGCGTATATTTAAAATACATTCAAGACATATGTCTCTTCTGCTGCAAGAACTACAGAAAGCTCGGTTTCACATCAGTGAGATGACTGAATCTGCTTAAATTATCATTCTCTATATGCATCTCATATTTCTACAACTTCAGGGTATTTTTAAACACTTTCTACATAATGTACAATTTACTTAGCACGTGGCATTCATATGTCTAGCTGTAAAATAACTTGTTGTAATTTAAGCAAACATGTTTTAAATAAAAGGTAGCTAAGGCTTCTAATCTCTGATGTATTGAGTGCAATGAAAGCTTCCATTAAAATGGATTTCCCAGGCAGCCGAAGACTGTAGAGGTTCCCCTTAAGAAATATATTAATCTACAGTTTACCCCGGTGTGTTTCAACAAAAATTTTAATAAATTAGTGACTGACCAGTGTCACCAGTGATGTGAAGCCATCGACAAATTAGATGGAAAACGGAGGGCAGAAAAGAAAATTGTGTCTACTTTTTTCTTCCAGCATCCTTTTTGCTTAATTCTGAGTTTCCAACATTAGCAATCGGTGTAACGGGAGCATTCCAACTACTTAAAAAAAAAAGGTTCAGCAAATTATAATTGATGTGGAATATACATATATACTTGAAGGACACAATTTGGTAAATTTTGACATCTGCATACTTTGGTGACATCACTGTCACAATCAGGGTGATTAACATCTGTCATCCCCAAAAGTTTCCTGGTGTCCCTTTAGAATTCCTCTCTGCTGTCCCTTCTTGCAGCCTCAGTATGTTCTCAGCAGTCTGAGGGCCAGAATGTTTCCCAAGGGTGCCCATTGGATGGCATAAATGAAATGCTTGGCACAAATACTCGCTTTCTCTTGCTCTATGTTAGTCTGCATTTTTTTTTAGAATTTTACATAAATGGAATCGTACAGTATATACCCTTTTTTTTTTTGGGCTGGCTTTTAATTTGCATAATTTTGAGATTTATTCATGTTATAGTGCATATCACCAGTTTATTCTTTTTATTGCTGTGTAGTATTCTATCTTATGGATGAATCACATTTTATCTCCTCACCTGTTGTTGGACAGTTGGGTTGTTTCCAGTTTGGGTTTGCTAAACAAAGCTGCTCTGCGCATTCATGTCTAAGTGTTGGTTTAGACATATGCTTTCATTTTCCCTATGGAATTGCCTGAACATGGAATAGCTGAATCACATATAGTAGGTGTGTGTTTAACTTTCGAGAAACTGCCAAGATAGTTTTCCAAGTTGTTAAAACATTTTTGCGTTCCCGCTAGAAGTGTGTGAGGTTTAGTTCCTCTACTTCCTCCTCAGTACTTGGTGTGGTCATCTTTTTTATTTTTAGGTGTTCTAATAGATGTACAGGGGTATCCCAGTGTGCTTTTCATGTGCATTTCCTCAGTGACTATGTTGAACACTTTTTTTATCTGCTTATTTGTTATCCATATATCTTCTTAGATGATAGGTCTATTCTAATCTTTTGCCCATTTTTTATGGAATCATTTCCATAATTCTGAGTTTGAAGAGTTCTTTATATATTTTGGATACAAGTATTTTTATCAGTGGTGTGGCTTGTTAATATTTTGTCTCGGTTTGCGGTCAGAAAGTCAACTTTGGTCCAGAAGAGCCACTGATGTGACTTGGAAATGCTTTTGAGGTTGAGTCCTTGGCAGGATACTAAACTCAACTTTCCAATCAGGGGACGTTATAACTGAACCAACAGGCACTTTATGTCGTATACATATCCTAGAAAGAGACTTGAGATGACAGACAATTATTTCTTCATCTTTAATTGTTAAGTTGGTCAGTATAATACTTGGAATAGGTCATAAGACTTCTTTTATTTTCCCACCAAATTGCTATGTCTTTCTATTATATTCTGTTAAATTTCTTTCTATTAAAAGCCTCCATGTGATTGTAATGGCTTGTTACCACATCTGTGTCTCCACTAGACTTGTGTTTCTCAGGGCAGGTGCCATGCTTTTTTTTTTTTTTTTAAACAAAACCGTAAATTTCCATGATCCAACACAATGCTTGGCACTAACAGGTGCTCAACAAGTTTATAGTGAAAGAATTAAAAGGATCTCTTCTTGTATTGTCAGTGCACATGCCAAAAATCTACTGACATTTTCAATTTCCTATTTCTCCCTCCGAGCAGAGGCTAAGTGGCATCAGTCCTAGCCCCTGAGTAGTAACGCAAGAGAATGTAGTTGTCTAAAGTCCGGAAGTGGCTATTACCATGATCCTCACCAATAGAGAAAGCTCATGTCCAACACCTGAATAAGTATTAAATCAGAATATAAAGTTCTGTAAAATCTTATGTATTCTGAATACCAGAATTGGGCTCATCTAGGGAAAAGGACATAATGACGTTTCTCCCTGTGGAGCAAAGCAAGCTTCTGAAGATTGTGAACACTGTCTTCCATAATGTCTAGGAATCCTGGCTCTCATCTTCCCCAACAGCCAGATTTTCGACAGCCATTGCTTTTAATCTTTCTCTTTTTTGCTATAGGATTTGTCCCATCAAGTGGACACCAAAAGCTGGTGTCCTGCACCTGCAGGGTCCATCCTGTGGGTCACAATCCTCTTGGAGTGGGGGAAGCTGTGAAATGATTGCAGGGGATCCCTCTGGGCAAAGGTTTCCCCAACATGACCCATTGATCGTGTAATAAAATAACCATGGGCGTATTCTTGCCTTGTTATAGACTTCTATTTTTCTGGTATCTGTAAATGCTGTTGTGATAACAAAGTTAGAGGTATTACTGAATTTAAAGTCACTTTTTTTTCACCATGTACTTTTTCATGAAACAATGCAAATAGAAGATACAATAGCTATATAATGTAAACCCTTGTTTGTTTGTTTTTTCCCCTTTAAAAGGAGTCTGTCCTGAAAATGGTTGATAATCATACATGGACACATTAAAAAGCCCATTGTTTAGTCTATGTAAAGTTGTCTCAAGATTTTAGATAATGACAAATAAATGGCAGTGTAGTAAAGGCACCGTTTATTGGAAAAAAAAAGAAATGCCTCCTGAGCATTGCTAACGGAGTTCTGGTTAATCCACCATATATATCATAAGATACAGACATTTTATCTCTGGGGAAAGAATATGACATTTAAAGGAGTAGATCAAGGGAAAGGACGTAGACATTTTAAAGAGCTAATAAATGATTCATCAATTGATGAAATAATCAAAATATGTATTGGTCAAAACATTAATTTAGAAAATATTATAAGCCTTGGACACCAAAAATAAAACCTTGCACGTTTTCCATTAAGCTTCTCATCGTTTATTACTGCCCTACTTTTTCTGCACGGGGAAAAAAGTGTCAAGGAAAAATGTACTCACAAATGATTGTAAAACCTTGGATTTTAAAGTTCTCAAGAATTTTAAGTTATTCTAAAAAGGGAAGAACATTTCATGAATAGGACAAAACTGCAACCCTTGATAATATCCAAGAAAATTTCCTAAATGAATTTTGAGACAATTCCATCAAGAAGTTAGATGAAGACAATCAATAAACCCCTAGAATAAAAAAATAAAAGCCCAGACTCTGGTGGAAACTATTCATGCATTGTGAAACAAAACAAAACAAAACAAAACAAAAACACAGTCTTGTACTGGCTTTGAAATTTAGAGTTTTCCAATAAGTGAAACCCAATTTCAAAAGAAGATACTCTGAAGATGTTTATAGTATATAAAGGCAACATTTCGGCAGCATAAGTTAAATACCAGGTTTTCCATGGAATTGTATTAGGTTTTCCACGGAATTGTATTAGTCAACAATGGTAAATCTAAAATATTTTTTCAAAGCAGATTACTCATATGAGGAAATTATTTCAGCTTGGATAGCAGTAAACATGGAATGAGAAAAGAGAATGGCAGAAGAAATTGAAAGTGCTAATGAAGCAGGGGGAAAAGCATAAATTCAAATTCAAATCTGTATCAAAGGACCTAAAATAAATGACCCCACCTAATTTGGGGTCTCTGTATAACAGCGCTTTCATGAATCCAAACTTTTTCTTCATGTTGAAGAACAAAAAACGGCCTACTTGTAGCCTAATGGAGGAGGAGGGTCATCAAAGACTCCAGATGAGTGTAGCCTGATGGGAAGCAAGTAGTGTGTCAGCAGCTACACTAGCTACACTCCCTCCTTTCACTTAGACAAAGCAGAAAAAAGGGATCCGTCCATTCTGAGTGCTCCTTCAATGCTCCATCCACAGTGCAGTGCCTGCTGACATGTAAAGGATACAAGGAGATGGTGACCACAGAAAAGCCATCTGGCAACTGACCACCCCAGGGAGAAGGTTCCATCCAGGAGACGGGATCATTGTAGGATCATCAGAAGAAAACCTCAAATCGATGTCTACCCCAAGGGCTTTCTGTAGCTGAAGTAATAAAACTACAGCTTCAGTCCTTGAAAAAGGGCACTCAGCTTCCGAAAAATCAGGAAGCCTTATCAATTGTTATTTACTTCATTCATTCATCCACACACATTGATGGAAAGCCGATGATACCACAGGCCCTGTGCGGATTCTGGGAACAAAAAGAGGAAGTGGACATAATCCTTGTCCACTGGGATTCTCCAGATACATAAATTCTGTTGCTTGTGCCTGGAGGGGACTGATCTAATGATTGCTTTAAATAAAAGTAACCCAGCCTGAGACTAAGATAACACTGTATGTTAACTACACTGGAATTAAAATAAAATACCTAAATAAAAATAAATTAAAGGAATCCAGCAGTCCTTAGAAGCTTGCTATCGGGAGCAGAAACATATCTTTCTTCTTGTCTTATTATTTTTGCTTTCGGACAGCCTCTTATTCTACATAATTGTTGCTTTACAGAAGACATGATTCGAACTGCAGAACACTAAGTTCTTGTCACAAGAACTTTGTTACGTGAAAGTCCACTGACACATCGCTAAATATTTTTTTTTAAAGATTTTATTTATTTATTTGACAGAGAGAGAGAGATCACAAGTAGGCAGAGAGGCAGGCAGAGAGAGAGGGGGAAGCAGGCTCCCTGCTGAGCAGAGAGCCCGATGCGGAGCTCCATCCCAGGACCCTGAGATCATGACCTGGGCTGAAGGCAGAGGCTTTAACCCACTGAGCCACCCAGGCGCCCCACATATCGCTAAATATTACTCTATTCTTCCCCCTTCAGATAGGGTGTCACTGGCAAATGAGAAGCAATTGTGCTTTCAAAAACTTCAATATAAGAAATTCCAAAATGACCCTGAGTAACATCTCTAATTCTAACCTAGACAGGAAATTTCTGGCTACCCTCATGTCCTCATGTTTCAGTTAAGCCTTCTTCCTTCTGACCATATGGCCTTCGAACAGCAAATCATTTTCCTGATTTACCATGTCCTTAACAACAATATTTATTGTGGCTGCATAAAATGGAATATTTATTGTGCCTGATGCCAAATGCAATGAAATGATAACTAGTATCTCTCTATAGTACTGAATAACATGAGATTATCTCAGAATTCTAGTGTGTTCCTTTACCAGTTGAGTATTTCAATTTTCTCAGCAAGGGGATTTAGCCTTTTCATAATGAAAAAAAAAAAAAAAATAGAAGCAAGCATTTCAAATGCTTAGGTAGCTTCCATAATTTCCAGAAGACATTTTTCAAAATTCTGTGTATAATGTTAGGATTAGGGAACAGAAATTTAATACTTTGTATTTGTGAATTTGATGTCACCTGTAATAAAAAAAAAAGGTTCAGTCTCACCCTATAGGTCCAAAAAGAACATTGCAAAATGAGTTTGTTTTATTTTTTAAACCACCTTATAAATTTGTAGAAATTATCAAAACAACCACAGTCCTAAAGTCCAAAGAATTTACTCCAAAAATAATTCATATGATTTAAAAATACCTTCTTTCCAAATAATTTGGTGTGGGGATGATTCTGGCAAGAAAACCTCATATGTGAATTGTTATTTTTGAAAAACAGAAGTACTATTGTAAGTACAAACAATTCCCAGGAAAACTGTTTGTTCATACAACTCTTTTAAAAGCTACCTTAATGATTGCTTTGCAAAGTTGATTGTTATCGTCATTCCCAAGAAGGAGCCTGACATTTTATCAATATCACAGCATTTTCAAGGAACATAGGAAATAGCAGTATGCCACTTCCAGGGATCTTTATTAAGCAGAGAAATTAACTGACAATTACATCAACAACACAAGCAGGTGCTCATATCCGATTCGGTCTGGTCAAACTCTTCCGAGTGTTTATAAACTGTAGATTCAGAGCAGATGTATGCATATCTTCATAATTTACCATTTTAGAGATGTGATGCACTTCCCTTGTAACATTCTAAAATCTCATGACAAGGTTTTTATTATATGCAAATTAGTAGCATTTGATTAGGTCCTGAGGCAGCTTCACCTGGGTGTTCAGAGAAATAGCAATGGGAAGTGAGGAAGAATATTTCATCACTGAAGTGTGTTTTCCCTTGGGGGACACCACCATTTGATTTTGACATTTATTTGTCCTGTGCTATAAAGGACAAAACTACAATTACACTTTTTTTCTCTACTGTGCAGTGGGCATGGTGTCAGAAAAAATTAAATCAAAGATAGTATGTTTGCACACAAAACAAGCTCTAAAACCAAACTTATTGAACAAACCTCTGGTTATAATCATAGTGCATTAAAAAAATAATACTGGACTAAAGCACAATGGTGAATGTATATAGAAAATATCCATGAGAACCCAACCTGAAGAAAAAGGATTGCATCTATTGTATGGTGTTATCTTGGCTTTTATAGCATAAAAACTATGAGTTCATAGCATAAAAACTCTAGGTCACTTACTTACTAAGTTCCTGTTTGCTCTATTCCATTTTTAGAATCATGAAACAGAGGTGTTCTCTGCTAGGTAATTTGGTTACTATATCAGCGAATAACATTTGCCAAAATAAGTTTTGTCACATTTTAAATGTTTTGTAATTGATTTCAAAATTTGAAATCTGTAGCACTTTACTCTTCTCAGTCTTAAAATTTACAACCACACGAATGGTTGCACTCACCTTTTTCACAGTGGGACTTGATCATATTGAAAGTAATTCGAAAATATATTTCATTTGTCCATTTATCGAAATACGGATACCTTTGCAAATGATTACCCTCAGCAAGAAATACAAGGAAAGATGGGGCACCTGGCTGGCTCAGCCTTAGAGCAGATGACTCTTGATCTCAAGGTTGTGAGTTTACGTTCCACCTTGGGCATAGAGATTACTTAAAAATAACATCTTTTAAAAAAAAAGAAAAGAAAACAAATACACAGAAAGAGACTGAGCATAGCCAATGACAGCTGTAAATTTTCTTAAGGATGGAGTTAGTACTTAATCTGTAACGATTCTTATGTCTAACAAGTAGAAACAATTCAGTAGAGAGTCAACAAATTAAAACTTCCCTGGAAATTGTCTAAATTTTATTTCTTCCCAAATCCATGTTTCTCTCTGATGTATCTCTTGAACCAAATAATCAGAAAGCACATTGTTCTTTTAGATAGACAAGTAAAACTAAAATCACCAAGACCCGCCAAATATTAGAACTGATGCATTTCTATGAATTTCAAGGAAAGTTGCCTTCTTCCTTTAGGTGTCATATGTCTGCATTGTGTGTTTTCTAAACATCATAAATCCAAATATAATGTTGTATCTAGCACATGAAAAGATGACTCTGAGGCCAACAGTGTCAAAGAGAAAACTGTAACAGTAGTAAGTGCTTATAGTAAAAAGTAAGATGAGATAAAAATCCTCTCTAATTAAGGCAATCTTAAGTCATGAATGATGTAGCTATTATGAATTATTAAGGATGGTCCCAGTAATTTAACCAAAAATAATCCTCTTACTATATTCCCGAAAGCCAAGTATTCTAATAATTTAAAGCTTTGAAATCTTCCCTTCACTTTGAAGGGAAACAAAATTAAATTACCTTTTTAAAAGGCCAAATGTTGAACCATAAACTCCCATTTTCTATCCTTCTTGTTTAGTTTTAATTGGAAATATTTGTAACAAAATTTAAAATCGTTAATATGATTGAAAGGAACATTTTTAGGTAATGAATTAAACAGGAAGCCAGGCAAGTCTATATTTTTTATTTGATTTTTCCCCTCCTATGGAGTGAGCCACCCTATCATGCATTTTCTAGAATGACTCTGAAGAGGACAAGCCAAAAAAGTAAGAATTAAAGGATAACTGGTCCAGATATCTACAAATTAACTTATAAATGGATGACCCAAGATTTTTTAGATTAGCTTCTGTGGTCCAAATACAATTCTCACACAAAGCCGCTGTTCTACAATAGAGCTAGTCCTCTCTTATCTACAGAAGCATTGTATTTTTGTTGTTTTTAGGATGACATGGTTCATCTTAATTCTAGATGTGTTTAATGGATTTAGAAATTGACTTCAGCTAATGAGGCAGAAGAGTAAGTAGGCAGTGAAATAGCAACGCTACAAGGATCATGGGCTTGTGACTATGACAGAGCTTTATGCATAGGCAAGTACAATACCAATGAAAGATGTTTTCCTTATAAATTTAAGAGATCTAAAAAATGTTGAGGGGAGGTTGGAAGTCAAAAGGGAACCAAATCCATGCCACAAGATAGTGAATATGCATAATTTGAACTTTATCTCCCCTGTGAGGCTGTAAACTCACCAGCCGAGAAACATCTTCCACCTCCCTAACCCCCAAATCCCCCCTCCCCGCAGTGTTTAAGAGCCTGCACTGCAGTGATAACCAACCCATGGCCCGGGGCCACTCAGAGCTCTTTAGAACATCATGCTTAAGAGACCCTTGAAACAAGCTTAAAGAAAAAACAACAACTAATTGTCATTAAAAATTGTATTGATGTCATGACTAGAATCCTAGTAATATCTTATCCCTTGGGAAACTGAGAAATATTAGGACGTAGGGAAACACATGCGCACATCGTAAGAAAGTAGCGTGATGGGCAGAAAGGAAGTGAAACCAGCATTAATATCCTAAAGAAAACATGGCTGTGGCCCTTTTCTCCATGCTGCCTTTTCTTACTCATTTTGCCTTTGATCAGAATCGCCGCAGTTGATAGGGGAGAAGGCACTCACTGAGTTCCGGCGGAGGAGAATTGATCAGGCACACAAATGCCCTTTATTCCTGACCAGGTGCTATTTAGTGTGTTTACTTAAGAGTCTGGCAATTTCCTTAAGGAAGTCATGCACATTCCATCCTAATCCTGGTTCTAGCCCAGGTTAGGCCTGGCAATGTGGCCCGGACCCGCAGAGGGAAAAGGCGCTCAGGCCAGGGCTCTCTGCGAGCACTATAGTGGACGCGTGTCCCCACAGGACACACTACACTGCACCAACCACAGAAGGATTCAACCGTGTCTGAATCGGGGACGGGTCTGTGCCTCTGTGTCATCCCCAACTATAGAGATAGAATAGCAAATATATAATCTGCACACCCAACTGAAGACTTGAGGAAAGAATTAGAAGTGCATTCCGCTAAAAGTACATAAGCCACTGAGAGCCAGGTAAATTGTCTTTAAAAGCTTCAAATAATTTGCCTTTCCAAAAAATCAAAAAACCTATCGACTTTTCAAGAAAATCATTCTCTTGTGAATTTACAAATAGTTTCTCAGTTTCACCCATTCCATTCGCTAGTTCCACATGTCTTCAGGAAACATAGTCCATCAATTACAACAAAAGAATGTTATCCAGGTAACTAAAAGTTTTTTTTTTAACTAAAAGTTTTTATAATGATAAAATGTTTTCATATTAAAACAAGCTCAGAAATTTAAAGGGTCTTTCCTCCATATTTTTCTTTAGATATATTATGTAATAGAGGCATATACAGAACAATGAAGAGAACTGGTTAATCAGTTTAAAAAAATCAAACATGAATGGCTCTTCCTTCTGTTTTAAGTCTTTAGCAATAAAACCAGTCCAAAGATATCATGGATTGGTTTTCTCTGGAAGTCATTATGATTAAAAGATGGGAACAATGTTAGGTACAGCAAATGAGGATTTTGTAAAACAAAAAGGAAAACCTTGGTGTGCGTTTATTAAATATTTTTTGAGCTCCAATAATATGATAGGCATTGTGGAACATTTAAATATGGTTCCTGTCCTTGTTTTCTTATTATCTTCTTCGGTTTTTTTTCTTAACAGATCTGACTAGCTCCCGCAGCTTTGAAAAAGAATTTAAAGCCCATAAATTTCACAAATCCTAAGCAAGAAGCATATATTAGTTCTTCAAAGCATACTGGTATATTTTTTAACTGCGGATTTTAGCTTTCATGTGATAAAAGTTTTAGTGATTTCCTTACCATGTCTTGTTAAGGCTTAAGTTCCTCATTTACATATTTGATGTCTCTCAGGAGACAGACAAGCTTCAAGTTAATTATCTATGTAGCTGTAAGAACTCTTGTTTCCTAGTTAAGAACTCTCCAAAAGAAAACTAGTAGTTATTAAATGTTACACTGAGTCACCAAAAGTAATCAGGATACACAATGAGAGGCACTAAACAGGCACTTAAATTTAATAAAAACCTCAACTTTTTCTAAGATAAATGAAATATAAATCAATTAAATCTTTTACAGTAATTTTCAGGGAAAACAGCCAGCAGATACCAAACAGCTAAAACCTCTGCTCTAGAAAGTGATTAGGCACTGCTGGAGGCTTGAGGAAATTACTGTAAAATTCTGGATATAGGCCCATTGAACTCAGATTTGTAATGGAGTTGTAATTAAAGAAATGCCACATCAAAAGAAATGTTAGCGTTTCCCCCACCGAGTGCGTGTGGCTATGTGTGTCTGTGCACGCACATATGCACATATGCATGTAGATATATGTATGTATGTGGTCTACACATACATATATACTAGGTGCTATTCACAAATGCATGCTTTATTTTGTATAATGACAAAATAACATATGTGGACAGAAATGATCATCTTTGAATCTGAAAGTCTGTTAAGGAGCACTTTCACGGAATGATAACAAGAAAGAAAGAAGGGCAAGCATAAGATAGACTTGAGTTGCAGTTGGGAAATGGGAACCACAGCTATCAGGTGAGTTAATTAATCTGGGTATCGTTCAGTAAATGAAAGTGTGCCATCTATTTCACAAGGGCCCATTGTGTCTTGCATGTGAAACAAATTTACCCTGTTTGATTAAGGATTACTGATTGCCTCCAATTTATTATATGTATCCTATAATTAAGTCACAATGAGTTCGAATGAAATGGGGATGGTCTCCTCCACAAAGAAGACAACAAGCTCATTCTAGGAAGACCTTGGGGGTCATTCAAGAAGCAATTAAATGTTCTCCAGGGTGCATTAAAGGGAAAAGAGCCTGGTGGGCTGAACGGCCTCTCCTTATATTCCAGCCTTCTCAATATTCTCCTGCTTTTATAGAGACAAGTGAAACTATGTCATAAACTAACTCAAGGCACTATCACCAAGGAAAACAATGCTGTCTGCTCTTATATTAAGAAAAACATAGCCAAGAAAACATACTACCTGGAAGGAAAAAAAGAAGGCATGTAAGCCTAAGTGACACCCTATGTCACAATCCATTTAAAGGAGGAATCTAAAAAAAATCAATGAACTCTGAAATAACGTATATGATTTTTGAGAACTATATATCAATTATTTTTCCGTGTACAAGTAGCAAACACATAGGATAAAATCTTTTTGGCAAGTGAAATGTAATGAAAGGACCAAGATCAGTATCAGTGTTGTGCCTACAAATATATTTTTCCACATTTTTATAAATGGTTCTTAATGGTGGATACTACAAAAGAGAAATTATACAGGACACTTGATAAAAATGGCAAGGAAGACTTTATTCAAGATACTGCATTGTATTTCTGGGAGAAGATTTACATCTCAAAGGGCAGAGAAAGAATTTATAATTATAAGTTTTTTTAAGCAAACTCTCAAAGAAAAGAGAGGTCGCGAAGAAACCTGGCTAAAGTTCAGGCAAGTTCTAGACCATCTCAGTCAGTATACTATTCTGAAATTAGGATGGCCTCACACAGAACTGGGAGCATCCCAGCTTAAACCATCCCCTTTATAAATGTATCTGTTTGGGAAACACATGCCCTAAATCATCCAGCCTACAAAAAGTTAATAGGAAAATTTAGATGACTATAGGAACTAAAATATAATAACCAGAAGATTAATTAAAAAGAAAACAGTTAAGGGGCTCATGGCTGGCTCAGTCAGTACAGCATGTGATTCTTGATCTCAGGATCGTGAGTTCAAGCCCCACATTGGGTTTACTTTAAAAAAGTTTTTTTAAAAAACCAGTTGATTTTATTGACATACAAATCAAATTGTGAAAACCTTACCAACTAAAAGTGACCCAGAAATTACAAAGACTTTTCTGTTTTCAGTATAGGCGCAGAATGAGCACATTTGTACCTAGAAACCCCACGTTATAATGGAAAAATAAGATGCAAATGGAATTTGGGCAGAAACTCTGCTCAAATCTCAGGCACATAAGTCGTTTGTTCCATAGACCTGGGAAGATTATTTATCCTCTCTGAGCTTTATTTTTCTCATATTCAAAGAAAGATGGAAGCTGCCTTGCTTACCACACTGTAGATGAGAGAATGTCCTGAAAATGTGTAAAATGTGTAATGGAAGGGGGATACCAGAGGGAAAAGCAGAGGTCCGGTCAGAGTGGACCTAGTGGACCTATTTGGGAATTTTTCCCTAAAACCTAAAAGCAATAGAAAGCCATTGGAAGATTTTTAAGCAAGAAAGTGGCACAGTATCATTTTCACTTGCAAACAGTCACACTGTTGGTCCTGTGGAGCATGGGCTAGTTGAGCACAATACCAGAGATAACACAGTGTGTGGCCCTGGGGGCAGGCCCAAGGGTGGTAGGTACTAAAGCTGAGTCAACTCGAAGTTCTATTCAAGACAAAGAATACAATATTCTAAGACCAGGGTGTTTGCAAAGTCTGTGGAAGTATAGAACCTTAATACTGAAGCAGCATTGGCTTAGCAATAAGTTGGCCTCCCTGGAGGCTGTTGAAATAATAGAGTGGACCTGATAACGGTACACTGATCCAAAATGCTTAAAGTGGGGATGAGGATACCGGAGAGAGTCGAGAGACAGGAACTGGAGCAGAATTCGTAAGACATGATACCTGATTATATCAAGGAGGGTAAGAGAGGAGGAGTCAAGCTGTCTGGGTTTCTGGATGAGTGGATTTAGACCAGTGGGTGACAAGCTTAGCCTCTGGAAAAAGAGGTCACCTCTTCTCTTACACCAGGAGGGGGAAAGGGAGCTTGATTGTGGATGTACAGGTGAGGATTTTGTTGGCAAGCGGATGCGTTCCCACATCTGTTATGAAGCAAATTGCAGTGCAAGAGGGCACTTTGTCAGAAAAGAGGGAGAAGGCAGAATTGTCAGTGCTGCAGAGAAGATAAGGAAGGGGAGGGCTTACAAATGTCTTTTTGGAATGAGCGGCTTCATCTTGGTGAGAGAGCAGATTCACCAGGTGGCAGGAGAGTGAAAGGGAGATGATACAAGGGTGTGGAAACAGAAGTGCATAGGACGCAGAGCAAGGAGAGGCAACTCACGGGAGAACTCGGCGGTGACACGAAGAAGAGTGATAGAGCCACAGTTAGGGAGGGATGTGCGGTTGGGGAGGCATAGAGAAGAAGTGATGATAACTAGGTGAGCGGGTTGGAGATTGAAGATACAGGAGAGACTAGTAATCTGAATAGCAGCGGCATATAAAGGGATGGGAGTCAAAGCGCCATGAGTAGGATAATCCTCAAATAGAAGGGATGTCTCTTCTGATTCAACAGGAAATAATAGTTGCTCATATGGCTAAGTTTGTTGGTTTGGGAGAGGAAAGAGTTCCTTTTGTTTCTTTCTTTCTTTCTTCCTGTGAGGATAGAGGCAAGCTCATTTGCTGAGAATGAATTTTGAATGAATTTTGGTGGCAACAGTCCATGAAGTTGTGTGTGTCTGTGTGTGTGAATTTCCAACAGTTTACCAATTAATGTGCCATTATGAAGAAAGCACATGGCTGCATTGACCCAGGGTTGGAATTTTATCAGGTGGATGAGACAAAAGGACAATGAGGTAAAGATTTTAGAGATACAGACAACAGTGTAGTTAAAAAAAGAAAGAAAGAAAAAAGACTATGGTAGCCAGTCAGCATAGAGAAGACAGTAAAAGGACATGTGGGCTGATACCTGGAAAACTAGAACAGTGAAAGATGGATATCCCTAAGCAAAAGGTTGAGAAGAGCATTAGTAATTGGATGAAGAGTTAGAAGGATGGTTAGATTGTAATCATAGGGAGAATGTTTCAACGTGTTGTTCCAGAAAAGGAACCATTGCAAATGATTCCAATGTCCAGAATGTGGTCATAGGATTGGGGACTTGAAATAAACTGGATATAAAGGCCACTGGAAGGAAGACATAGAAAAAATGAGCTAAAATGTTGGGGTAAACATCAATGTGAATAGCAAAGTCATTGAGGATGATGGAAGGAGCTGGATTAGAAGGAAAAATAGTAAATCAAGACAAAACACTTGACTGGCTGGTAGTCCTTAGGTTGGTAGGAGGAAATAAAGGGCTTCAAAGGACAAAGGGTTTTTATTTGGATAAGAAGGTTCCACCTTCCAAAGGAGGAACTAGGAAGGGAGGAGGGTGTTACCTGACCCTGAGGTATGTGGTGTATGAGGAAATGAGAAACCTCAGTGTAATGAGCAGCCTTGGAAACTGTACCTATAAGAGGCCTCTAGGTCTCTAGTAAGATCAGGAAGGAAGAAAACATTACATGAAGGGTTTGAGGATGCCAGGAGTAACTGAGGATTCGGCAGCACCTGGAAAAGTTCGGAAGGATAGTGCAGTGGAAGAGGAGTCAGGCGAGGTGGGGCATGGAGCCGTCTGGGATGAAGATTCCAGAGCCAGAGAAGGGGGTTTCGATTTAAGAGAATCTAGCGACAGCAGGGAGACAAGGCATAGTGGGTTTCTTTCTCTCCCGGTTTTTCTGATAAAAACCCCACGGATGGGCAGAAGATGGGCTAATCCCAAGGCATTTAGATGGATCATCTCCAGTTGAAGGGACAACAAACGGAGAAATCAATCAGGTTCCTAGAAAAAGAGGATGTCAGGGAATCAAGGGCAGATTTGATGTGTTCTCACAGTTTTGCTTAAGAGGGGCCCTGGGTGTCATTTATACACAGCTTTGTTAAGTCTTTCTGTGGCTTAAATAATAAACACAATGACTCTCTTTGCTTTATGTGTGTTTTAAAAATCAGGCTTTCCACAGGTTAGATCTAAAATAGAAAACAAGAAATGTCCACTTATTTGACCTTGTTATGCAAGCGTTTGTCTTCAACAGCATACTCACTGTCGGGAACCTCTTATATGAACTTACCCATTCCAGTCACCCTGGCCTGGCCTGTTTCCACGTTATTAACTTTTGTTCCTGGTCTAGAATATTCCTTGTCTTCTCTCTTTTACCCAAGCCCTACCTTCCATCTGGGTCAGCCTTCAGCACCTAGTCATCCAAAGACCCTTTCTCTGGGGACCAGCCCTTGGAGATCTTTCCAAGCACCCAAAATGTGATGATTTCTACAGAAGTGATGATTTACACAAGTGGATGTAACGATCCACACAAGTGCTCCTTTGTCTTGTTAATCTATCATCAATGTGTGTGCCCTGCTCTCTGGACTGTAAGCGCCCAGAGGACAGGAACCTTACTTGACCCATGCCCATTCACATCCTCAGTTCGCAGCAAGATGCTTTCCCATTACAGGGCTGCAGTAAGATGACCGTGTTGCAAGACAACCCTTGCATGTGAGTTTAGTTGGGGACACCTGAGCTAAAGGAGGCCTCTCCGGGAGAAATTGCAGGTTTCATAACAAGCTGGTGAAACATTGATGAACAGAGTAGCTTTTCTACACCCCTTAAATTATACAAGGTAGGGTAAGGACCAGCCCTGGCAGGAGGGGGATTATTAAAAATACATATTTAAGCATAAGAATAGTTACAGGATATTATTTTTTTTTAAGTTTTATGAACTGTAACCTCATTGAGAAAATACTCCTTAGTAGTGGAGGATTTGCTCGAGTCATGCCATATATATTTAGTAGACTAATGACTTCTGAAGAATTGATACTAACTAATGACTGAATAAAAGTTGCTTTTTATCCTAAAATGTCCTTTGAACAGCTGTCTCACATCTGAGCACATATCTGTGCTTACAAAAGGGGGGAAAACCAAAGAGCAGACAAAGAGGCCCCCAATGCAGTCTTGAGCACTCTCCACCGAGCAGCTGCTGCAGGGCCTCGTCTGGAAGATAAGGAGGCAATTGCACAGCTGGCCTGGGAAGTCACCGTGTCAGCCCCCTATTCCTCTCCCTGGGCTCTGCTCCCTGGTCTCTGGCTCTTTCAGGAATGGCAAGTACAGGAGAGAAACCCCGGGAGACCGAGGTCACGTGAGCTGTGAAAGTTCTCCATACATCCTCTGTACCTCTCTTCAGGGCATAGGCTAGTCCTCCCCATACGTGCTCTGTCCAGACCGTATGCCCAAGGTGAGATGTAGGATCAAAAATAAATAAATATATAAGAATCCAAGAAATTTAGGAGTGAATTAGCATCTAAAATTGGGAAATAGGTTGTTTCCTCTGGGGCCGTATCCTCTGAGTTTTTTGACACAAATTTCAGGCAATAAAAAAATAAATGGAAATGGATAGGGCTCAATTTATAAATTAGGTTAATTTAAGAACCAAAAGAGACAACAAACGCACAAAAAATCAAAATGTAGAGCAAAAAAAAAAAAAATATGCTTGGGGTTTCTATGAAGCCTCAACTTTAACACTGCGACAGCTCTGACTTGTGAGTTGTTTTACCATTTGAAAGGCACAAAAAGAAAGAAATGGAGAATGTTTGAAAACAATAATGCTATTGGCACAACAGGGCATGTGCTTAACCTCCTGCACCTTAATGGGACTGCTATCATCTAAACGAATACAGACACTTACCTTAGGAACTTGGCCCTGAGGCCGGCTGTCTGAACGCATCTTCTCCATTCTGGCTATTGTCACAGAATCAGACCGAGAATGGTGAACATTTCTCAGAATTTTTTTCCTTCCTGTTTGAAGAAAGCACAGACATCTTTAAAAATCTTTCTCACATTCCAGTTTTTTAAATCTAAAATCAAGTTATTTAACTTCGGCAAGTTAAATGGGAAAAAAGAAAAAGGTTTACTCCAGAATATGCTTTTTGCCCACATGCTGAATTTGGTTTACTACATCATGGAGGAGTTCAAAGCTCTCACTTGAGGGAAGGCTGTAGCATCCACGGAAGTTCAATAAAATTATGTTATGTGAAAATTAGTGGAGAAAATGTAAGGCCAGTAAAAGAAATGGCATGTGAAAAATCTTTGTGACTTTGGAATGAGAAAGGACTTCTTAATCAAGGTTCAAAAAGGTCAGCAAGATGAAGACTAAACCAAAATGGGGATTTCTGTTTTATCAGTTGCCATAGACTAATGGTTGACAGAACCAGGAAAGCCGAAGATCCTTCAAAAACAGAAATCAACTAGGGATTAGTATGTACGGTCTTAAAGAAACTTCTACCAAAAAAAAAAAAAAAAAAGAAAAGAAAAAGAAAAAAAAAAACACAAGAAAATGATAGGAAACCTGATAGAACCTGATAGGAAAGAAAAAACTGAGCAAAATATAGGAAGAGAAATTCAATGGGAACATAAATAGCTAACAAGTATTTGTAAAGATGCTCAGTCTGACTAATTACTAGAAAAAAATGTAAATTAAAGTACCACTTCACATTTAGTAGATTTGTAAAAATCTAGAAGTTGAGCAGTACCAGGAGTTAACCAAAATGTGGGAATAAAACTAGTAGTCATTCTGAAGAGCAATCTGGCATTACTTAGTGAAAGTTGGAGTGGTATAACCGATGACCCAGCAATCCCTCTCCAGGGCATATGCCTGGAGAATCTCTCACACAGTTGCTTAAGGGGACATTTAGAAGAACATGTCACATTAGTGGTGGTGGCAGAGTTTGAATCAAATAAAATCACTAACAGAATAGATTGTTAAAGCATGGTGCATGCATACTATAAAATGTTATGCCTTACTTAGAAGCAATGAACTAGAAATGCAAATAGCAAACATGGGTAGATCTTAAAAACATAGTCTTAAGAAAAAGTAAAAAGAAACAATACAAGATCTTAAGTATCATGCTGCTTTTGCAAGTTAAAAATGCAGAAATACATAAAACAGTGTATAAAAGAGAAAAAGAAAAATCTTTTTCTTGGGGATGGGGACAAACACGTGGCTTTTAAATTTCAGAACTTAAATAATTAGAGCTAGGTCCATATGTAATCTTAAGCCAACGTAGTAATCATTATAGTGAATAACATTCCCTACCTTTTAGCTACATATGAAAAAGGAAACTATCAGTTCATAGAATACATTCTGTTTTCAAGGAGGAGCCACAGCTCTGCAGACCAGGATTCCTGGGATCTCACCCTTTTTGATTAATGCTGTAAGAAAACAAGGCCAGAGGTGATCTGAATCAGGGATAAGATGCTAGGAGTTGGACTGAAGCTTTTACCCCAGCTTCCTCCCAAACTTTATCACCCTAAAACTTTTGCATAAAACTTACTACATACTTACTACATAACTTACTAAAACTTATACCCATCATAAATAAAATCTGTAATGTAAGAGCTTATCATGTTATAAAAAATATCTCTGTAGTAGAAAAGCTTTTCACACCTGATGGCTAATTATATAACAAAATTTAATAAGATGTATTAAACCTGTGTAAAAATAAGCCGACATTGTCTGTGTTGTAAATAAGACATGCCATGCAGTAGAAAGAGGTTCTACTCTTGAGAATTTCAAAATGCAATAAGAAAAATTACTTAAAAATTACTTAAAAGGATAAAAGATCACATACTAAACATACTAAACATACTAAAACATTTAAATAAGTGTAATAGAATCCGGTAGTGCATATTATGTTGACTACAATGCAATGAAACTCCTTCTGTAAATCATTCAACTACGTAGAAATAGAGCCATTTTTATGATTCTGTTCCATACTTTATATACTTTATGTATTCCAAAGAGATACTTGAGTTTAAGAAAGAAGTCTGAAGCAGTATTGAAGTTCATTCATACAAAGTGAGGTAAAAGTTGCTATAAATTTGGAAAATAAAAGGTACAATAAAATTTAATAAGAAATTTCCCTTGAACATTAGTGCTTAAGGTAAATTAAATTAAAATTTTAATTATAAGAGAAAGAGAAAGTAGAAGATGTCATTATAGATTCTGAAGAGGATTCAAGATATTTTAAGGTTGGTGCCATTGCTTCCCGATACTGTCTAATCTCACTACAAAAGATAAAACTTTGATTTTATTTAATGAAGATATTTCATTAGCTCTGTTCTTGTACTTGCTTGACTTGACCGGGACCATATGGGATTCCCAACTAGCAAAAGGAAGAGAGGGTAAAATTAAGAGAAATGAAGTTTTTTCTATGGCAAGAACTGAGAAAAATCCAAAGAAAAAAAAAATGAAGACATTGAAAGTGTTAAGAGGCAATGGAGTGTAGAGTTTTAGAGAGTAACTCTGAGTCAAAGGGCCCTGAGTCAAAACCTTGCTTAATGGTGGGTAGTTGGGCAAGTTATTTCCCCTCCCCCTCATGCCTAGTTCTATAGTGGATATTTCCAGAAGATGAGACTGGGAGTGGAGAAAAACTTTCCTTTTTAATTTGTCCATTTTTGTACTCCTGTACTGTTATTCTATAGGTATGGAGTGTTACTTTATATATAGATACATATACATATATAGATATCATGATGAGCGTGGGCCATTTTATATCAAAAAATTTACTTTAAAATACACTTACTTTAAAATCAATAAACAAAACAAATAGGCAATTAGAAAGTCATTAGAACTTAATTATAAAATATTTGATGAGTATATGGAATTGACATGAGGAGCAGACTTTTGGAAACTAGCTTGTAAATAGTATGTTTTTGTTGTTGTTGTTGTTGTTGGTCACAGTTTTTAATGAGGAAGGAAAACATGATTACACAGGTTGTGCCCCACACAAAGACTCTCAGCAGAGGCAACAGGGAAGCTGGATCCGGCCCAGATTCCCCCAGCCAATCTGAATATATCCCCTATTCTTGTTGGAGTCCATTTTCTGATTCATTCATAGGTACTCCAGAGTGCCATACTTGACACGGCAATCCTGTTTCCCACCTAAATTCCAGGAAAGGTTTAAAAAATCCTCTTTTTTCTGAAGAGCCAATAACCGCTTAGCCAGAAAAATATCCTCCCTTGCAAAAGAGCAGGCATTAAATCTGGTGATATGAACAGATTGTTTCTTTTGTACCATAGTTCCCCGGGGAAAAAAATGACATGAATTTCCCTGGGCTCATGAATGCCTTAGTACATCCCCTCTGTAACATCTCAGCTTCAGTTTCACTGTTGACCCCAGGTTATTGAATTGTATCTTAGGCTTTTACTGTGCAGGCGGGGACAGCAACCTTCACCTGTTGGAAGATGTGACTCTGTCAATGAGCTACTATTCCAAAGCAAGTTTACTCTCCTCATCCCAGTCGCCAGGACTGTTCTCAAAAGTTCCTAATAACACTAATAAGTAATAACAAGTAAGCTGTTACTAATCAGTAACACTTTTGACAGCTGATATCCTTTATCAAATGACTTTATAACTTTATCCTTTCAGTATTTTCAATGTTTGTTGGAACTTGATTCCAAGTATGAATTCTGACTCTGGCTTCCTCTTGATCGATGACTCCAAGCTCAGGGATATTTTTTAAATCAAACTAAAATAAACAATGAAGTTCCATTCTTTCTATATAGGTGTAGAATTGTGTATTTCTGTATTATATTTATCTCCAAGGTGGAGTACACATAATTATTTTAAACAGAATATTTAATCAATCCAAATATGCCACTCCCTCACAGAGGATTGGTTAATATACTGGTATTTTCTTTCTTTTCCTAAAAGCTCCTGGTCACTAAGAACTTGTTTTGCCCTAGTTCTTCTTAGCTGTGGTCACAGGATGAAATGCTCTAAAAAGGAGTGAACAACAATATAATGGTTAATGATGGTTAACAGCGAGTAGATCCCTTGGACCCAGAGAAATCTATATGCCTAATGCGTATGGAAATTTAACTGACTTAAATAAGCAAGTTAATTAACTTTTGTAAACCTCAGTTCCCTTTTCTCTAAAATGGAAGACATAGCCTTTAAGGACTATCTGATAAATACCTTGAAACAGGCACTTGCATAGCTTTGGTAGCTGTTTTGCCACCGAAGGCAAAGACCGAAGGGGCAAAGGTGATGACAAAGAGCAGTGGCAGAAGGAGGAGCAGTGGTGGAACCAAAATTTGTTTTTGTCCTCAATAACTTGGAGACTAGGTCATTCAGTAAATTGATTTTTAGCAGATAAGCTTTAGGCAAACTGCTCATTTGGCAAATTGGCTTTCAGCAAGAGTTCTCAGTTCATCGGCTTTCTGTGATTTATTTTATGTAAATTGTCTGTCCTTTCTCAAGTAATGTTTGAGATTAGTGGACATTTCTTCTCACAAAAGGAATAATCAATGGCATCAAGAAGAATGAGATTTAATAAAACTAATACATGCCAATAGTGATAGCTCTGTCACCAAAGAAGCAAGAAGTGCATCTGTTTCCTTTGGTTATCAGCAGCAAGTTTGGGGAAGAAAGTTCTCTCCCTTGTGCCTGAATACTTGACCTTCCTGGGAAAGTATCCCACCTTCAGATCCCTTTTCCCCAGATTAACTGACAAAGTATCATAAACTGTGCTGCATGAGCTGGATCATAGCATGGTTACTGTCCGCATTTGGGCCACTTTGTTATTCAGTGCTTAATGTCTACCATCAAATGAATCATTACTATCTCTAGCAATTACTAACAGGTCAAAACGAACTATTCCCTCTATTTCTCCCTAATCTGAATAGCCAGTCTATTGTCCATTTCAGTGCTCCTGCTTTGCTTCTATTATGTTGCCAAACTATTTTAAGCAATTATTTCTGAGGTTGAATTACTAAAGGAGGATTGAGGAGAAGATTAATATTCAGGTTAAGAAATATTTAGTTGAAAAAAATATTTAGTTGGCACTCTAGTGAATTTTTGTTTTGCTCTCTGAAAAGACACTCCATGTCATTCTCTGTGAATTTTTCTGAAAGACACATCTTAAAACCAAATTTTCTCCATTTTCTCAAAAAAGCACACATTCGCAGTTGTCCATTTGTAACTGTAACAAGGGAAACTGAAATCTACATACACCACCATCATCAGGAGAGAAACTTGAGGTTCAGAAAGAAAATACTGATAAAAGACTCCTCCATTCACCGTTGCACAGACAGAAGCATCTTTAGCTAAAGCGAGGTCCTTCGAAATGGCTAGGTCCAACAATAAGACAAATGGACTTTCAGTAAACGATACCAGAGATACCATTTCAAAAGGAATAGTGCCAAAGCGACGGTGCTATGTGGTTAGCAGGAATATACATTCTTCATGGGAGAAATATTCATGGTAATTGTGTTTGCACTTGGGTAAACTCTGGAATAAATAGGCTTCAGCCCTCAGTGACAGAGAGAGCTGGCATAGGATGCATGCCCACTCTGCAGAGAGAACTGCTGTAGATACTGTTTTTGTTTATTTTTTTTGCTTGCTTCTGTTAGCCAGCAAAATTTCTCAACCCACCCCTCTTCTTCTGGGCCCAGACCCTACTCCATGTCCTTGGGGATGAACCCCAAAAGTGATTGCTACAAAACAGGAGCCCATGACAGAAGCAAAACCAACAGTCCTGTCTTAGAATATGTGAATGGATGCTGAGGGAAATAAACTTTTTCTCTGGCAGAGCTGGAAGAGACTATATATAGAATGCAACAAATCAGAGAGCAGCAGAATTGAGAGACTAACAGAGATAAAGTTAGAGCAAATAGCATTAAATCTCTGGTTCCAGCCCTTATTGAATATTCTCTGAAAGGGCTAACTACCCCAGTATTCTTCCCAGCTACATAAACCAATCAATCTCCTGTCTCTTAACTTGGTCAAATTCGATGTCTGTAAATTGCAGTAAAGAGAGACCTGATTGATACGTACATATCACCTTTATCTAAGGAAACAGAACTCACCTTTCCCCCTCCAGTACCCCCCCCCCACAAAGCTGGTTGAAAACTGATCACGGCAAACCCCTATCTACCATGGGGCAGAGGTTGGAGGAAGCAGGCTCAACAGTTGGTAGGAAGTATCAACCTATCTCTGATCTGGAAGGGACCAGAGATAACTATGTTGCTTAACTATACAAATATTTTGTCAAGATTTTTAGCTGATCAGCCTTTTGTGGAGGCTCACCGCCCCCCAAAAAAGGATTTTCCCCCCTTATTAAGGCTAAATCTGTCCCTTCTTTGCCAGAGGATATCAAGGAATTTGGGATACCTCACTGTGGGATAGAAATGAAGGGCTTTCACTCATGGGTTAAAAACACAAAGCAAGCCCCCTTTTCTGCATAAGTGCACATTTTGTGGGACTCCTACGGGGAGGTCTGGTGTTATTGTATTGTTAAACCACAGACTCTCCTGTGGAGGCTTCAAGCCAAGACCTGCTTCTGTGGGCAGATGAAGTCTCTCCTAAGGTCTGTGGACCAATCACTCACAGAAGAGTGATTTCTCATCTTTAGATAAGAAATGTGAAAGAAAAAAAGAGCCAACTCTGTTTCTGCCTCCCCATCTTCCTATTAACTTTGAGACTTCTAGATGTTTTTGAAGGTGTTTCCAAGGGGTGGTGGTCAAATATGGCTTCTGTTAAGAACAGGCCTCTGGGGACCCAGAAAAGAGCTATCCTATCCTAATAGTAAAATTCCAGCTGAAGTTAAGTTCTGCCTCATAAGCCAAATAGTCTAGTTTATCTACTTCCCTCATTTATTTCCATTTGAAAGAGCTAGAGTCCTGTCTGAGTGCCTCACTTAAGCTTCCCTGCAGATTATAAAGGTGAAGACTACACATTCATAGTTGGGTCAAAATGGAATAACCAGAAAAACACTAAACGCACTTCTCAGAACAAAATTGGGCTCAGGGTTAGAGTTACAAGTACAGCAGGGGAAAATATGGTAAAATCCCCAAAAAGAAGACCATAAAAATCCACCTGCCCCTTATTTTACAGCTGATTCAGCCTCCTTATACCAACCTTAGAAAATCTTGATTTTCTTTTACATAAAAGAAAAAAATGCCTATGAATTCTACAGACACAATACCATGCAAATTGGCAGTTATAGAGAATTTCTTAAACAGAACCATCAGGGCACTATAATTCAATATGTTTGCAGTTTATTTGGACATATACGGTGATATAATTGAAGAAACAACTCCACTACTATTTGTCAGTCTGTAAAGAACTAAGGAAAATAATGGCTAAAATTTTGTTTAAAACAAGTTAATTATTTTAACTATTGTAAACTAACACATAAAAAGCTTTTTAATGAGTTCATCATGTTTGGGGGTATGTTAAATGTTATTTTTCAATTATATGATTAGAATAAAAAGTCAAGTTTCAATGCAGTTATTCCATTATTATAAATGAGAGCTAAAGTTACCTTTGACTTGGGCCAAGTTCTCTTAAAAAAATAATCTTCTAATGCATTATAAATTACTATAAATTCCTCTATAATTAATACTTGAGGATGCAAAATTGTATGCACTCATTATTTTCAAGTAAATTGGGGCATATTATATATAAAGTCTCTTTTCTGTTATTGTTTTTGAAAGGGAAGAAAAAATAGCTAAAGTCTTGCTACACTGGGTTTTTAACTCCACCTGCTATACAAACATGCACAGATATTTTGTTTTAAAAAATGAAATGAAAACAAAACAGGCATTTTCTGGTCTAATGAGCTATTTCCATCAAAATAAATTCCCCAAATGGAAGTATTACAGGGCTCATGCTAAGCATAACAATAATGCCTTATGTATTTGCAGAACCATTGCAATATCCCAGTAATATAGGAACTTTGAAAGCAGAGCATACAGCTGCAGCAAATGTTCTAACAACTGTATTCTTCACTTCTAATCAGAGCAGCACCCAGGAGCCCTCAAAACAAGCAACATGAATAAAGGCTGGAGGGGAAAGAGAAGTTCTACTGCACTGTAGTCTCCCACTGCTTGAAATAACAGACTCTCTCTGCGGGTCGGGTTCTATTATCTGTTATGTAACGTCTCAAGTTTAGTTATTTCAGTAGGATAGGAGGATTTTCAGGTGGATTTTATCCAGGTTATTCGCAGAATATACTGCCCAAATTATGGAATGCCATGATGAAGGCAATGAAAGATGGCGTTGAATAAATGAAGTTGTATTCTTTGTCTGATTAAATACCCAGCCCCATCTATCCTACCTCCAGTGTTGTCAGGATCGTATGAGACAAAATATATTCAAACACTTTAGCAAACATTCTAGAAGTGTGGTCAAAATCAGGGCTGGTTAGATGTCAGTTTGTGTTATTGGGGGATAAGTGGTCCTTGGAAGGGGCACTCATGAGTCTCTGGGTGCTCATAGCATTGCTTCTTAATCTTGATGCTGATTACACGGGTATGTTTAGTTTGTAAAAATTCAGTGAGATACACAGATATGTGTATGATTTATGTCTATGTCTTTTTCAATAAAAATTTTCTTCAAAACATGGTTATTGGCGTGAGATAATGACCTTCAATTGTGTCAAACTCAAATGCCCATGGGGGCTAGTCAAGACATGTAAATATATGTTCAAGATGAGCTGGCTTCCTTTGAATGAATGAGGAGATGTTCCATATAAAGACACATATCGCTCCATCTTTTGCCTGGGTCTTGGGATTCACAGGCTCCAGGTGCCAGACTTTGAGGAAAGGACACAAATTTAGCTTTTGCATGTAGAAAATCACTATTTTTAAATGTAAACAAACATTCAAAACCTTTAAACACTGAACATTACATCAAAAACTAATGATGTACTGTATGTTGGTTAATTGAACTTAATTTAAAAAAAAAGTTTAAAGCCCCGTGAGCTCTCAGGGGCAAGGAGATTAGCTATTCTTGACCTGGGTGTTTTCAGTGTGCAACCCATCAGGTGTGATGGCAAAAAGGGAGTCATTCGCTGATAAATTATACAGCCAGTAAACTCCTAGAGAATATTTCCCTATATCTTTATCAGTGGCTCTGGGAATAGTATGATAACTGGAAAACCTTTTCACCTAGGTTTATGGTCTGCTTCTGGACAAGAAGACAGGACAGGTGACACTGGATGGCATCCCATCCGACCCACAGAGGTATGTTTTTAACTGGGTTTCCTTGTGAAGTTTGTATCATTTGGAAATATCATGCAAAGAGATACTGTGCAAAGGGATATTGTGGAATGTGGCATCATTGTCCCAACCATCCCTTCATTCTAATAGGAAATGGCGTTGACCTTTGAAGTGATAAGGATATGATTTAAAAACAGAAGAAAGAGTGTAAATTTTTATCGTTATTATACCAACCTTGCTAAATTCTGTTGTTATATTTACATGCCAAAAAATGATGAGAGCATTTTTTTTCCCTTGGCAATCCTTATACTCTATGTATCTCTTTCTCCCCTTGCTGCTCCATTAGCGATTTCCAGTTGTATAGTTGCAGTAAAAGTAGCACCTTTGGCTTATTTCCTAGTTTTAAAGTTAATGCTTCTACTGATTTACAATTAAGAATTACGTTTGCTATTGGGTTTTGTAGGCTTTTTTTTTTTTTTGGTACTCCTTAAGAGATTAAAGAGATTTCTTTCTATCCATAGTTTGATAAAAGTTTTATTGCAAATGAGTGTGGACGGTATTAAATGCTTATTTGATATCTATTGGGAAAAAAAAGAAAGAGAGAGAAAAGAAAAGAAGAAAAGAAAAGGGAAGAAGGAGGGAAAGGAAGGCAAAAGAAAAGAAAAGAAAGGAAAAAGAAAAGTTAGCTCTACAGTATAATTAGGGCTTAGTAATGAAAAGGGGGTTAGTGGAATTCTAGGCCCTCACACAGGGAGGCCCCAGGAACATGTCTGAAGAAACTAGTCAAACAAATGTTTGCCACCCTTTGTGGAAATCAGAGATATTTTTCTGTAGCTGTTTGTGTCCGAGTTCCACCCTTTCCTGCCCTACCCCTCCTAGACCCTCTTGTGTGTTGTTCAAGATGATAGAAATTTCTGCACTCAGTGCCAATATTTGGTTAGATTAGTTTTCCATAAAGCCATTGTGTACCAACCAGTAATCCCAATGTTTTATTTAATGTATGAGAGTTTGAACTTTCACAACTATTAAAACAATCCTTTGAAGATAAGCCTAAATGGAAAAAAAAAAAAAAAAGAATGCATGCAGGCCAAATAAAATAAATCTACTATTTAATCTCAATTACAGTAATCTTTGAGAAGTTGCAAATATTCCAGACTCTCTTCTCCAGTTATGCATTTTCCCTTTCCCCTTCCCTTAGTAAAGTGGAGACAGCTGGAAGAGGACCCTAGCAAGGTCATTCAAGTTACCTATATTCTCTACCTAACTTAACACTAGAGTGACCCTCACTATATTTCACAAATACATTCCTACTATTGAATGAAAACAAATTGCGTATTTATGACAATAACAAATGGAAGTGTTTTATTTGTGACATTTCTCACTTTGTCCGACTGTCTTGCCTCTAGGAGAAATTTTTTTAATGAATTTATTTGAATTTTTATATATTTTTAAACCACAACTAATGCATGGTAGAGCTGAACAGAGAGGAAATTAGTCATTTTGCTACAAACTTTAGATGTGTAGCCTTTTTTAATTTTAGCCAAAGTGTACTTATACAAAATGAAGGAATGAGAAGTATCCAGCAGGCACAGTATTGCTGGTTCTCGAAGGTACCCAGCTTTCTGGTGGTTCTGCTCCGCAGCAGTTCTTTCCAGCTGCAAATGGAGGATTTCCTGAGGGAAGGGTGGGCGGGAATGCTTCCTACTCTCTATAATCAGTAAAAGAAGGTTATGTCTGCCATTGGGGCCTGTGTAAATACCAAATGGGTATTTGGCCATGAGAAAGCCAAGGTAGTTAAATGTGTGAAGTATCTACTATGGGATCTTGTTTGAAATAAGCAGAAAAAATTTTAAGTGCAAAAAAAAAAAAAATTACTGCTGAAACATGCATGTATAGGCTTTTGTAATAACGTCCACGTACCCTAGTAATAACAGGGACAACAAGCAAACACTGAGTTACTGCTAAAGGAAGCCTATAAACCTCTGAAACATGCAAAGCAACACAGACTAAACTATTCCCAGGAGAAGCAGCAGCAAAGACCAAGCAACAAAGTGTGGGGCACTTTAGAAGAAAAGGTCAAAACACAGACAAAAGAATACTATAGGTTGACTGAGCCATACATTGAGGAAAACCTTGTGAACCCCCCAGTAAGAAGATACTGGTAAAATAATTTATTTTTACAGTTACTATTTACAAGTCTCGGATCTGGTGCCACTAACATTTAACGCATCTTACAAATTTAACTGCAATAATTTGTAATTATTTGTATATTTTAAATTGAGCTGAAAAATCTGGTGAAAATACTCATACACATTGAAATAGTTGTTGATAATTCATTTGTATTTAAAGTTTCAGAAGAAAAAGAAGTCTCAGAAATTGTTAGAAGATGATACGCCCATAGTGAATAGAGTCATTGAGCATTATTCTGAGACAGTGTGGTCACATGCAGTGGGTATGGACAATGACATGAAGAGATCTAGCTAATAATCTGGACTTGTTAATAATAAGTCATGTGACAATGTCCAGATAACCATTTTTGAGATTTTGTTTTCTGATGATCGAATAAGATAAAGGAATGCTAGCTGTACTACCTCTCTCAACAGTTGTTTAAGGATCAAATAAAATAATAGACATTAAAAACACAAAATGCTATATAAAGGGCATTAATACCCACTAATGCAAATTTTACATATTTAGTGCGCATTTTTCTTGGATCCTCATTATGGCTCAGTCACTCGCTGTGTAGTTTATGGGGGACATATTGTTACCAGGCATTATTCTATGCTTCTTACATGTGCTTATCTATTTCTTAATGACTGTCTTCTGAGATAAATGCTATTACTATATTTACCCTAATCAGAGGAAAAAAACAAAGAGAAAAGTGAGATATTTTGACCCAGCTCATAGTTAATGGAATCAGGAAACGAACTCAGTTTGCCCTACATTTATCGCAGTTAATCACTTGTATTTTGCTTATAATCTTATAAATGCTCGATGTGTGCTTATATAACATTCTTAAAGAAACTTTTTATTGTTGAAGTGTAATTGACATACATTATATTAGTTTCAGATGCACAACATATTAGTTTGATAATTCTGTAAGTTACTCAGTGCTCACCACAATATAGTCATCATCTGTCACTGTACAAAATTATTAAAATAGTATTAACCATATTCCTTGTGCTGTACTTTTCATCTCAGTGACTATTTTATAACTGGAATCTTATACCTTTTAATTCCCTTTATTTATTTTGCCCTTTCCCCAACCTGCCTTCCCTTTGGCAACCACTGATTGTTCTTCATATTTAAGAGTCTGTTTTTTGTTTGTTTGTCTGTTTTGTTTCTTAGATTCCACATGTAAGTGAAATCATATGGTATTTGTCTTTTTCTGCCTGACTTATTTCACTTAGCATACTCCCCCTGGGTCCATTAATATTGTCACAAATAGCAAGAACTCATTCTTTTTCTGGCTGAGTAATATTCCATTTCATGTATACACCACATCTTTGTTATTGATTCATCTATGGATGGACACTGGGGTTGCTTCTGAATCTTGACTATTGTAAATAATACTGCATTAAACATAGAGGTGCATGTATCTTTTTGATTTAGTGTTTGTTCTTTGGGTAAATACCCAGTAGTAGAATTACTAAATAATACGATATTCCTATTTTTTTAAGTTTTGAGGAACTGTTTTCCAGTGTGGCTGCATCAATTTACATTCCTACCAACAGTGCACAAGGGTTTCCTTTTCTCCATGTCCTTGCTAACACTCGTTATTTTTTGTCTTTTTGATACTAGCCACTCATAATTCCGGTGTGAGGTGCTATCTCATTGTGGTTTTGATTTTCATTTCCCTGATGTGTAGTGATACTGAGTGTCTTTTCATGTGTCTGTTGGCCCTCTGTATGTCTTTTGGGACATTCAGATCCTCTGCCTATTTTTAAAAATCAGATTTTTTTGTGTGCGTGTCGAGTTGTATTAAGTTCTTTATGTAGTTTGTATATTACTCTCTTATTGGGTATGTTGCAAAAACTTTCTCCCATTTAGTATGTTGCCTTTTGTCTTTTTGTTTTGCTGATGGTTTCCTTTGTTGTGCAAAACCTTTTTATTTTGTTGTAGCCCCAAAAGTTTATTTTTGCCTTTTTTTCCCCCTTGCCTGTGAAGACATATTCATAAATATGTTGCAAAGGCTTACGTGCAAGAGATTATTTCCTGTGTTTTCTTTTAGGAGTTTTATGGTTTCAGGTCTTATATTTAAGTGTTTAATACATTTTGAGTTTATTTTCATGTACGGTGTAAGAAAGTGGTCTGTTTCATTCTTTTTGCATGTAGCTATCCAGTTTTCCCAATATCATTTGTTGAAAAGATAGTCTTTCCTCGTTGTATATTCTTGTCCCCTTTGTCATAGATTATTTGACTATACAGGTGTTGGTTTATTTCTGGGCCCTCTATCCTGTTTCATTGATCTATGTGTCCATTTTTCGTGCCAGTACCATACTGTTTTGATTATTATATAAGGGTTATATCTTGAAATCTGGGATTGTGATATCTTCACTTTTGTTCTTTCTAAAGACTGTTTTGACTCTTTTTGGTCTTTTGTCGTTCCATACAAATTTTAGGATTATTTGTTCTAGTTCTGTGAAAAATATTATGTTGATGGGGATTGTATCGACCCCTTAGATTGTTCTGGGTAGTATGGACATTTTAATGATTTCAGTTCTTCTAACCATGAACATGGTTTATCTTTCCATTTGTTTGCGTTGTCTTCAGTTTTTTCTTCAATGTCTTGTAGTTTTCAGAGTATAGGTCTATCACCTCCTTGATTAAATTTATTCCTAGGTATTTTATTCTTTTGGATGCAATTGTACATGGGATTGTTTTCTTAATTTCTCTTTCTGCTTCTTCATTATTAGTGTATAGAAATGCAACAGATTTTTGTATGTTAATTTGTGTCATGCAATTTTATTGTATCTATTTATCAGTTCTAATAGTTTTTTGACAGTGTCTTTAGGGTTTTCTGTATATAGTATCATATTATCTGCAAATAGTGATTCTTTTACTTCTTCCTTACCAATTTGTATACTTTTTATTTCTTTTTCTTGCATGACTGCTGAGACTAGGACTTCCAGTATTGTGTTAAATACAAGTAGAGAGAATGGACATCCTTGTTCTGTTCCTGATCTTAAAAAAAAATAAATAAAAAGATTTCAATTTTTTACTATTTAGTATGATCTTAGCTATGGGTTTTTCATATATGACTTTTATTATGTTAAGGTCTATCTCCTATAAACCCACTTCATTGATAGTTCTTATCATGAGTGGTTGGTGTACTTTGTCAAATGCTTTTTCTGCATCTATTCAAATGATCATGTGGCTTTCAGCCTTCTTCTTGTCAATGTAATGTGTTTCACATTGATTGATTTATGAATATTGAACTACGTTTGCATTCTTGGAATAAATCCTACTTAATTGTGAGAAATGATCCTTTTAATGTATTGTTGAATTCAGTTTTGTTGAGGATGTTTATAAATCAGAGATACTGGCCTGTAGTTTTCTCTTCTTCTCCTCCTTCTGCTTCTCCTTCGTGTTCTTGTCTTATTTTGGTACCAGGGTAATGCTGTCCTTGTAGGATGAATTTTTTAGAAAAGTGTGAGAAGAATAGAGGTTAACTCTTCTTTAAAAGTTAGACAGAATTCATCTGCGAAGCCATCTTGTCTTGGACTCTTATTTTTTGAGAGTCTTTGGATTACTGTTTTAATTACATTATTATTAATCAGTCTGTTCAAATTTTCTACTTCTTTCTGACTCAGTCCTGGAAGATTGTATATTTCTAGCGATTTAACCATTTCTTCTAGGTTGTATAATTTGTGGGCATATAATTTTTATAATATTCTCATAATTCTTTTTATTTCTATATTGTTGGTTGTCATTTCTGCTCCTTCATTCTGATTTTATTTATTTGTGTCCCCTCTTTTTCTTGATGAGTCTGGCTAAAGCTTTATCAATATTATTTATTTTTTCAAAGAACTAGCTTTTGGTTTTATTGATCTTTTTTTAAGTTTCTATTTCATTATTTCACTTTCATCTTTATTTTCTTCATTCTATTAGCTTTGGACTTTGTTGTTCTTTTTCTAGCTCCTCTGGATATAAGGTTAGGTTGTTTATTTGAGATTTTCACTGTGCTTTCAGGTAGGCCTGTATTGTTATAAACTTTCCCCTTAAAACTGCTTTTGCCATGTTCTAAAGATGTTTGACCTTTGTCTTTTCATTTTCATTTGTCTCCATGTATTTTTTTATTTTCTTTTTGATTTCTTTGTTGACCCATTTGTTATTTAGTAGTGTGTTGTTTAGACTCTTAGTGTTTGTGTTTTTCTAGTTTTCTTTATAATTATATTCTAGTTTCATACCATGGTGGTCAATACAGATGTTTGATATTTCAGTCATCTTAAATTTATTGAGACTTGTTTTGTGGCCTAATAGGTGATCAGTGCTGAAGAATGATCCAGCTATAAGTTTTCTATCCCCTTCTTTCTTTCTCTTCTCCTTCTGGGATCTCCGTAATGCAAATATTATTAAGTTTGATGATGTCACAGAATTCTCTTAATGTATTCTCATTTTTTATTATTCTTTTTTATTTTTGCTGTTCAGCTTGGTTGCTGTCCATTACCCTGTTTTCCAGATCACTGGTCTTTTCTTCTGCATCCTCTAATCTGCTTTTGATTCTGTTAGTGAACTATTTATTTCGGTTATTGAATTCTTCAGCTCTGACTCATTCTTTTTTATATTATCTATCTCTTTGTTAAGGTTCTCATTGAGTTTATTCACTCTTTTCTCAAGTCCAGTGAGTATCTTTGTGACCATTACTCTGAATTCTTTATCAAGTATACTGCTTTTCTCCATTTTATGTAGCCCTTTTACTGTGATTTTGTCTTGTTCTTTCATTTGGGACATATTCCTCTGTCTTCTCATTTTATATAACTCTCGTGTTTGTCTATGTAATTGGTAGGTCAGTTGTATCTCCTTGTCTTGAAGTAGTGGCCGTGTGTAGAAGACATCCTGTGGTGCCTATAGTACAATCCCCCTAATCACCAGGACCAGGTGCTCCAGAGTATCCCCTGTGTGGGCTGCATGTGCCCTCCTGTTGTGACTGGACAATGGTTGCCTTCAGCCCAGATGACTGCAATGACCTGCTTTGCCTGCTGTGGGTGTACTAGATAAGGTTTGTTCCCCATGCAGTTGAGAGGCCTGTTTGCAGCCCCTCCTGACTCACTTGTGGGTGGGGCTGAAAGTCAGCCTAGCTATCTGCAATTAGTCTCTTTACCATAGCTGCAGGTTCCCAAAGGGCAGGCCTTGCTCCCTGCACAGCCAGGTAAGAGGCCTGGCTGCAGGAATTTGGGTGTGCTGGTAAATGGGATTATCCCCCCTCTCAATTTTGAGAGAAAACTTGCCAGATGGAGAGAGATTAGGAGTCACTTTGGGGCGGTGCCCATCCTACCCTGGGCTGCCTGCTCAGTATAGCAGGGCAGGAGCTGCTTTGGAGGCACACCTGCCAAAGTGGGTGAGTTTGATGGAGTAGGTCTACATGGGGACAGGATCACTGGTATTAGCAAGGTAGATGGAGAGTGTTAGAACTGACTCCTACAAGCTTCCAGCTTCTAGGCTGGGGAAGGGGAAGAGAAATGGTGCCTGCTAGCAGTTTTGTTACTGGAGAAATTTTCTGTAGATCTCAGGCCTCTGGCCTGTTCTAAGATGAGTCCATAAATCTCCTTCGCATATGCTCCAGGTGCTTTTCAAACTGCTACTTCTATCCTATGTCTGAGTTATTTGGGGGCCCGTTTAAGGGCAGAGACTCCTGTCAACCTCCAGTTCACCTAGAGTTAAACCCCACTGGTTTTTAAATCTCCCAGAATTAAGCCCCTGTAGTTTTCAAAGCCAGAAAATAAGGGGACTCATCTTCCCATTGTGGGTCCCCAGTGACGGGGGTGCCTATCCTTTTACTTTTGGATCCTCTTACTTCTCTTTGCTTCTGATGTCCTTCCAGCTTGTTTAGTCTCATCAGGGTTTGGTTGCCAACTATGTCTCTGTTCTCCTACCCTTTTCAGTGCGGCCTTCCTCTATGATTAGCTGTGGAAGGTCTGTTCTGCATCTTCAGGCTATTTTCAGAGTTAGTTGCATAGATGTAGCTGTTATCTTGGTGTGTCCCTGGGATGAAGTGAGCTCAGGATCCTCCTACTCTGCCATCTTCCTGAAAACTCTAGTATTGTTATTTTTAATTTGTCTATCAGAACTGATTGTAGCCAAATGAGGTTTGCAGCAGGTTTGATGTTAGACAAACTGACTTAAATCCTGTTACATTTAGTATCATATCAGCAATCTAATCTATGAACCATAACTTTGTTTTCCTAACATTATTTTATTGTACTCTGCTCTGATATGAAAATTTATTTCATTCTGGTAACAGGACAGAATTAAGACCTATTTTTGTTTGATATCAAAAAGTGATGAGTAGATCTGGTGCTACTCCAGTAGGAGCTGGCTTTTTGGTACTCAGTCCACCACTCAGAAGGGTGCTCAGTACACAAACAGACACTAGACAGCAAGGATAGAAAAATGAGCAAGACGTGACCCCTGCTCTGAAAATCTTACAGGCTAACTGTGTGTAAACAAATAATTATAGCACAGTGTGATTCTTACCATAATAGAAATGGACCATGGGAACCCCGAAGGGACAGCAGTATGCACAGTCCAATGGATGTAGTTATCAAAGCCTTCACAGAGAATGCTACACCTGAGATGGGTTCTAAAAGAGACAAAACTTGGGACCCCTGGGTGGCTGGGTTAAAGCCTCTGCCTTCGGCTCAGGTCATGATCTCAAGGTCCTGGGATCGAGTCCCGCATCGGGCTTTCTGCTCAGCGGGGAGTCTGTCTCCCCCTCTCTCTCTGCCTGCCTCTCTGCCTATTTGTGATCTCTCTCTCTATCTCAAATAAATAAATACAATCTTTAAATAAATGAATAAATAAAAGAAATAAAACTTGCCAGACGGAGAGGGACGAGAAGGACATATCAGGAGAAGGAATCACATGAACACTAGCCAAGGGCATAAGGTAGGTTGTGTGTTTGGAAAATAGTAGATGGTAGGTAAAAGTTTTCCACTGTATGTTAATGAGCTAATGGGATTTAGGCAGGTTTCACAGAAGTGAAGGGAAGCATGACATGTGGGCATGGCCATTTGGGCCAACTCAGTGCTTTTGTTATTCCTACATCTGAATGTAGATTAGGAATTGAGATATTATATGCTTGTGCCTCCCCATCCCAAAAGTGGCAGTGGGATTTTTCTGATTAGGAAGAGTGGCTTGTAGAAAAGTGCTGTTATCTTTGGAGCCCTAATGACCTCTTTGAACTTTAAATTTCTGTGACTGATGATTTGGCCAATGGGAGCCTCTGGCAAGGGGTGGCAATCTTCCTGACATGACTAGCAGGTCCATCTTGTTGAAAATAAGATATTACTTATGCTAGGCTCCTATTGAAACTGAACACCCAACCCAAAGAGGTCTTGTAACTCTCTGTTCTGATATTACCATTTTAGGGTGGGTCAGCTTAGCTTCAATGACTAACAAGACGGGAAAGATCCCACAGGCCTTCCTTGTCAAATGGAAATGGAATAGCCAAGAATAGGGCCATGTGGCCCCAGCATCTCAGCTTTATATTAAACAGTGGCAGCTTTCCCTTTGGGAGAAACTTCTTCCCCACTCTGCCACCTGAATCAAAGCTGCTGATTCAGCAGAGTTCTTGCTTGACAGAAATCACCCTAAATGTCTGGGCCTGGTTCACTGATACTTCAGCTGAACTGAGTCTTGTTGTCCATTGAGCTGCTGTGGCTCTTCAACTCAGCAGCAGCTAGTGCAGGACCAAAATAGACTTGGTAGTTCTGCTCAGTGGGAGTAATTCAAAGCTGTTCTTATTTGCTACTCCCCTTGATGCATCTTGTTATATTTTTACTAACTCTTAGGCTGTTGCCAATGTTTGGTCTGCCACTTGGAAAACTATCGATTATCAGATTAAAGACACTCCTTTTTGAGGTTGTAAACTGTGGAAATAAATTGTGACTTTTGATCAAACTGTCTGGGTCACTCATATAGATGCCTACAGTATCTACAGTTCTTTAATGAGACCAAATGGAATCAACCCGCTGTTAGACCCCAAACCATCTAGATTGCTGTGATTACAATGGATCCTTCATCTTAATGAAAATGGAAACATCCACAATCGTAGACCAAGCACAAGATAAAAGACTATGTTCAGACACAGATGCTTCTACCGCATGCCAGACTGTAGTTTCTGCCAAATTTGATCCGTTTGTCATACAGGGGAAGAAGACATGTTACAAGGGGCATTGCTTTCTCTCTACCAGATTAATTAACAGATTAACTAATCTCCTAGCAGATTAACTATGTAAGAACTTTGATCACCCTCTCGGAGCTCTTTGTGGTACCCTCACCATTGTGGACACTTTTTTGGTAAGGTGTTGTGCTAGTCAGATCAGTTGATTCTGGCTCTACCATTATGGTCCTTGAAATGGTCTGTGTTGTGTTTTGGCTTCTTGAACAACTTACATTCTGATAATGCTTTACCTTTTATTTAAAAAACCACTCAGCAGTGGGTTTATATTGTAAATATTCAACAGACCTTCCATGGATACACAGGATCTGATTTTATTGAGCAGGGCAAAGGCTTCCTTAAATGCCAAGTCAAAAATATTTCTTGACTCTACCTCCCTTACCTCCTCCTGGTCCACAGTGTTAGCAAGTCAATTTAGTCACTGAAGTTGGTTGCCTCAAAAGGGATGATTTCTTTTCACCTGCTTCATGAGCAATGAGCAGGTCAAAAAAGCTGGGGCCTTATGTGTATCTATTTTGAAAATTTGGCATTCTGCCCTAACCATTCCTGAACATGATACATCTTTCCCCTAACAGTAACCCCACATGCTGGTTGCTCTAACCTCTTGGAATCTGCCTGGTTAAGAGGTGATTCAAATGTAATTGTGGTTCACTCACCTAGATTCTCTTATTAGATTATTGTGATCCTAGATTATAAGAAAATGAATAGTCATTTAAGCATGCTGCTCACCAAGTCCCCAGTAATATGGCCCACATGGGCCAAAGTGAATTGCATTTTGTGTCCCTGTAAATTTTATGAGAATGCATTTGTCCCTCTTCTATTTGATGTTTCCAGATGAAAGATTAAGATGTAAATAGGAGATAATTGGGAAAAAATATGGTATTATAGCTGTAGGTGTGGGACACACTGATTTCATTGCTGTGGAGGAGGAAGAGAAACAACCCTGGCATTTGACTGAGAATGAGAAGAAGGAAAATGAATGAGAATCTTAGTGGAGGAACGGTGACATTAAGATCTGTGGTTTGTCAGCCACCCTGGGGGCTTCCTCATGAACAAAAACACCCTGGTACAGTTCTCCCAAACTGTTGCAAGTCTTACGTTTAACTGACTGCTGGGTCTACCATTCCTCACAAGACTGCTACTACCGTGATTTGATCACCATTCCCCTTAGCCTTACAGGGAAATGAGATAGAGATAGTGTCTCTCTCCAGATCAAAAGACAGGCATACTTATTATACAGTAAAATGAAGATTAATATTTCCCTCCAGAGCAAAAGCTGCCATGCCTACTGCCCATTATAAAGTACTAATTACCCTAAGCTCAGGGGGTTTCTCCTGTAATTCAGCCCCACTGCATGTGCAGGTATCCCCCGACCCCTGTGGGTCACTATGTAGGAATTAGGGCTTTGGGAATCAAGGCAAAAAAATACTGATATTTTAGCTACTGCTATTGCTGTGAGTAATAAAGTCCTATGTCTCTGACCCAAGAATGTCTTGTGTTTTGACAAAACTCATGAAACTATTGCATGTCAACTTGCTACCTTACAAATAAGGGAAAATCTCAGAATTTCAAGTCTCTTGACAGTACATTAATCTAGATGGACTGAAGCATTACTGTTCAGAAACAAATTAGCAAGACATGAGGCAGGTGAAATAGGTCAGGGCTTGATGGCGAAAGGCCTTATTTGCCATGCTATGGGATTTGGAATAATTCTGTAAGTAAGAGGGAATCATGGATGACTATTAATAAGTAGAGTGGCAGTTATAAGGAGAGATTGGGTAAAGGAAGATGTGCTCAGAAACCCTATTAGCAGGCCTCTGACATCCAGGTAAGAGATGACAATGACATTTCCCAGAGTATTAGATAGGGGAAGGAAAAGGAGCATAATATTTTAAGAGCCATTTTAGAAGTAGGCTCATGTAACTTGGCTTCCAACTAAATACGAGGGCTGAAGAAAGGAAGGATTCTAGTAGAACTGTGGAGTTTTCAGTTCTGGGTCTGTCTAGAGGTACAGACAAGTTTGATTAACAATGCATGGCAGTCAAAGAAGAACAAAAGTTTAGCCTCTCACAAAAATGATTATTGATAATAAGAATTACTCAAAATAGTTTCCTGAAATGTTAAAGGCATGGACATTTTGGACCACCGATTTAACTATATTAAAGTCTAGCCCTGCATGATTTCTTTAGGAGTCACATTCTAACTTGTTCATTACAGGCACAATACAAAGGGAAAACTCTGGTCTTGTTATGTGCAGGGCAGTGGGAAAGGAATAGGTTGTACAGTCTGTCAGGTATTGGCTTAAATATAACACTCCTTCCTAGTCCTAATTAGTTTGCCTCTCTGAGTCCATTCATTCTTTTTAAAATAGGAATGCTTATTCCTAACTAACAAGGTTATTGGGTGAGTCACACAAAGCACACATATAAAGTTCCTAGCACTTGGTGGGAAGGCTAATTAATCTTTGCTCACCTTCATTCCTCACCAAGTGCACTACTGCCTCTTCAGATCTAAATTGCTCACCTAAGCTCTTCTCACACAGCTTTCCCCCAGTCTTGATACTTTTCTTATTTCCCATTCAGACCTGACAGTCAGCTCTGTCTTCATGGCCCTGTACCCATCACCTTTGACTATCTTCCTCACGCTGGGCTTCCTTGAGCTGCTCTATATAGTTTACTCTGCAACTCCTCTTTCTCGTCACATTTTGGGTGTTTGCTTCTGAATCCAACCTCTCTCATTTAGAACCAAATATAATCCCTGAGGGAGAAGAATCGGGAACATTAAGACTGAGAAATTTGAAATTTTCTTTTTAGGACTTTTGTTTTCTGTTCGATTGGGTAGCATTAGAGTGGAGATGGTGAAAAACCATCTGGCAAATCTTCCTACAAAGGGAACAATGGTTATAAGAAAGAACAATTAAGCTCCCCATGTGACTCCCATAAAGCTCATAGTTTAGATCTCAGGTAGGAAAGATCATGACAACAACGTGTTATTCTGTGAGAACCAGGTCCCTAGTCACCATGGTTTAAAGAGATGCAGTCTAGTGTTGTGATTAAAATTAGGCTTTGAGTTCAGGCAGGCCAGAGTTCCATTACTAGCTCTGTCATTTACAAGCCCTGTAAGCTTGGGCCAATTACTTAATCTCCTTAAGCCTCAATTTCCTACTTTATAAAGAAAAATGGTAAAGGTGCCCATGCCATAGGTCGTTGTGAGGATTAAATTGAATAAACCGTGTAAAGCATAATGGCTGGCAGTTGTAAGTGCTCAATACTTGTTAGGTATTGACATCGCAGATGTCTTATGTATGGATGCAAATCCAGACATGTGACTCAGTGTTTACATTAAAAAAAAAAATCCAGTATGAAATGATCCTACTAGGAAGTGATTTATTTGTATGATGATTGTTGTAAGCGCAGCATGTCACAAAAGACGTGAAAGCACAACATTAGAAGTGCTCTGCAAATATGACAATATTATTAAGCACAGAAGTAAACAAATAGCAGATGTGGTTATTAATCTCAGACCAAAAAAATTTATTATTCAAGGCACTTTCAGAAAACATATAAAAAGAAAAAAATGGCTAGGAAAGTGAGAAGTTAGTTATCTTTAAAAGCTTTTGTTCTAATCGTACTACTTAGATGACGACTCATAAGATTTCATAGCTATTACACTCATAAAAACATTTTCATTCACAATGTAATCGTTCATGATATGTTATTTACCAGATACTTAGATTTTAATCTGATCTGAGAGTATTAATTTTTAAAATGAATATTACAAGGACCCTAAAAAATAACTATCAAGTAGATAGAAACAACCAGAGTACCTGTAATAAAAGTCACATAAACTTCTGCAGTACAGATTGAGTTGGTATTTTATACACTCTATAGGCAGTAAATGATGTATTTTATCATGTAAATTCATTTCTAGCTACTCCTTATAAATCAGAGGTCTAATACAATATATCATAGCAGTCTGTCCTGTAAATACATTTTGAGTCATGCTTTGTTGACCTTACCATCGTATTTGTTTATCAAACACATTCATAAAACCTACATTGTAAAATAAATATTTATGAGCTCTTATTGCCATAATTTAAATATGGTCAGAACTTTCTAGAAGTGTAAGGATATCCCCACATAAACTATGTCCATATAAAGTCATGAAGTCAAGGAATCAAACTGTTCACAAGCAAGTGTAATTTCCCTCAGCCTTCTTAACACCTGATGGCTTCCCAACTGATTTGAAAAATTCCAGAAAACATCAGCTTAACAATGTTTATGTGTCACAGGGACAAAAGAACTGTGGAAACAGTAGGATGTAGAGCAAGTCATGATCAGTTAGGTGTCCTTTACAAGCGATATCCTTGAAATATTTGTTCACCATGTATGTAGAGTCTGAGAATTTCATGAGGGAAAGAGGACAGGGACTATCACTCTGGATGGGTAGACCAAGATGGATCTGAGTACTTCCTCTTAGTCCAGGTGAGTCAGTTTGGTCCCACAGATGCACACTTCATTCAGCAAAACCAAAGCCCCAAGAGAACTACACCCACTGTCTAAGAGAGTGAACCATGTTTTATTCCACCCTCCAGTTCATAGCAAATATTTCTTTCTGCCTCATAGGCTATTCTCCCTTACAGGAAATATAGAAATACCAGTTAAACCATCTTGTTATGTTTCCAGAGATATTCTGGTGTCCTAATAATGTTTAAATACTTAAAGATATGGGGCGCCTGGGTGGCTCAGTGGGTTAAAGCCTCTGCCTTCGGCTCAGGTTATGATCTCAGGGTCCTGGGATCGAGCCCCGCATTGGGCTCTCTGCTCAGCGGGGAGCCTGCTTCCTCCTCTCTCTCTGCCTACTTGTGATTTCTCTCTGTCAAATAAATAAATAAAATATTAAAAAAAAAAACTTAAAGATTAGTTCTCCAGCCAGCTTCCTAATTCAGCCCTCCTTCATTCTGCTCTAGATACTAAGAATTCACTGATGAAAAGATGATGTCTACTATTCATTGAGATAATGTTAGTGATTTCTTCATGGCAATTACATTGTATGGAATTTAGCAGTAATGTTGGTTTTTTACTTCAGTGGTTTTTAACTTGTACTTCAGAAGTTTTTCTTTTATTCTTTTACTAAGTCTTAACAGTTTTTCCCTTTTTTCAATTTTTTTGAGTTATGAGTTAGCTTATTTCCTTCCAATCCTTACCAATATTTAAAAATTAACATAATTTATTTATGTAACCCACCAAATTGGGTACATTTAGATTGCTCCAACTGTTAGCCTGTCTTAGCTTGGGCTGCTATATACTATACTATATATATATACTATTATAGACTGGATGGCATCAATAACAGAAATTAATTTCTCACAGATTTGGAGGCTGGAAGTCTGAAATCAGGGTGCCAGCATGATTGATTCTGGTGAGAGCCCTCTTCCTGGATTGCAGTTGGCTACCTTCTCACTGTGTCCTCAAATGATAGAGACAGAAAGAGCAAGCAAACTCTCTGTGTCTCTTATTGAGGGCACTAATCACATCATGAGAGCCCCGCCCTCATGACTTCATCCAAACCTAATTACCTTCCTTTATCATATTGGCTGTAAGGACACCAGTATATGAAGTTAAGGGGACATAATTTAGTCCATAGCATCCTGTTATTGAACACTGAGATTTAGCTGATTTTTTTTTTTTTTTTTTTTTTTTAAGTGGGAGAGAGGGGAGTGAGGGACAGAGGGAGGAGAGAGAGAATCTTAAGCAGGCTCTAAACCCAGCGTGGAGCCTGCTGTGGGGACTCCATCTCACAACCCTGAGATCATGACCTGAGCTGAAATCAAGAGTCAGTTCTCGGGCACTTAACTGAGTCACATCGGTGCCTCGAGATTTAGCTGATTTTTAATGCTATGAATAACCCAGAGAAATAAATGGTGGGAAATTAATTAGAAATTAAAACAGGAAAAGAAATTGAGGGGCAAAAAAGGATCAGAAAGGGTTATAGAACTGCTGTCTATCAGGACACGAAAATCACCAACCCTTGGATAACCAGATATTGTGGACATTCATTTTTTGTATGAATATTCTTTATATCAAAGTTTAGAGCCAACCAAATTGCTTTTGATTATGTTTTTCTTTAACACACTGCTTTTTATAAAATTATTTTCAGCCAGATCTTGTGCTGCATTTTTTTGTTGGTGGTAATACTGTAACCTATATAGACTGATGCCAAGTGAAATGAGGATTTGAGGTGTATTTCCAGGAAATTCTGACTTTGGTAGCCTAAATTATTTCTCTGGCTCAAATGAGGCATATGAGGCATAGAATCAATTAAAATTTTAAAATGACTCCACTGGGCCCAGGCTATATACTTACTAAACACTTGTTGATTTGTTGTTTAGTATAGTCAAGATATGGGATTAGAAAGAAATGACACCACTGCCAGCCACTGACAAAAGCTTTTATACCTCCTGCAAGAAATATTGGCACTATAGTTAGCAAAGGACAGCATGCAACAGCCCTAACACTCACAGTCAACAGATTCGAGAAGTTCTAGGTGTTCTTACTCTGGTCAAGCTTATCAATAGGAGGCTGACGATAATATTACTGCTATTTACATATTGGTACCACACTGGCATGGATTTGCATAATGTATTGAGGCTCTATGCTCTAGAGAGTTGCATTGTAACATATTGGTGCTTAATGAACTCTGAAAAAATTGATTTTCCGCAGAGTAAATTAAGGAATGCATTATAGCTGTTAAAGCAATCTTAAGGGAAATCCGAAGCTTCCACTGCAGCACCATGCTTAGTAAGTAATAAATTACATGTTATACTTATTTGCCTTAATTCATGCTAATTTTGTCCAATTAATGTATCACAGTAATTCAGAAGCCTGTCACAGGAGAGCTAATTATTTATTGGATTTTTGTGTTCAGCTCCCTAGGAGTCTACTAGCAAACAAACTTGCGACTGTCTTTCTCTTAGGTCCACAGTGACATTCTTATGTCTTACTGTGGGGAAGTGAGATTTTTGCTTCTGTCTCAAGTTCTTAAAATGAATCATGGGGTATCTGAGTCATATTCTTGCAATTTGATTGGTAACAGTGTTTGACGGGCTGCCACTCGGTTCAAACAAGACCTACTAGCTTCCCTATCAAAATACTTCTACTTAGGAGTCTGCACATTTCAGAGCTATCATGAAGAATAAGGACATTTTAAAAAATTTGTCCACATTAGGAGATTTCTACGTATTACATGGGTGTCTATCTCTATACCCAAAGTGAATTGGAAAGGTCATATAATTATCTGGACAACTCTCACCAGAAATCTTTGCGTATTTGCCTCAATTCTCTTTGCATTTTAGAGCATTCTAATGGGTTATCTGGGTACTTGTTTTCTTCACTCTACTCTGCACACTCTTGGTTCTAAACCTTAAAAAGCCACACGCCGTGTTCTAAAAGTCTTGTTCGAGAAAGAAATTGACTCTAGCGACAATCAATATCAGCTTTGCAGAAATTTTTATTTTTCTGTGGTATACTTTTAATTCACAGCCCCCCAAATGAATTATTTATGAGATTAATTTGTGCGGTTCATACCTATAAATAATGTGGCAATTGCTAAATAATTTGCACCCGATGATAAGATGCAAACATCAGAGTCGAAGAAGCGGTGCCTCCCCAGCTGTGGAGCATTCACTGTCTTCTGGAATCCTGACAGACCCGTGCATTTGCAGTTATCTGCAGAGGCTAGGAAGCATTTGATCTCCTACTTTGCTCCCGTGAGTATCAGGAGAGCACTTGTCTGTTGATTACCATCTTCTGACCAAATAAATAAAAGGTATTATTTCTTTAAATACATAATACAGCATGATGTTTACCAGCAAGTTCTATCCACAGTGATCCAGCTTGATGGCAGGTGAGATAGACCACCGTTTATGTGACAGACATTAAAAAAACAAACAAGTTTACCTTTAGAGCCCTCTTCAATTCGATGGGAGGAAAGGACATCTTTTTATTCAGTCAGTTTATACTAACCTGTTTGCCCTTAACCAATTAATATCTGGAAATCAGTAAACATCTCTAAACCTCATACAATTTTACCCCTTAGTATGCGATTACTTCAAAATAATCTGCCACCTACAGTATAATGTTATTTTCCCCTCCTACCAATTGTTTTTATTACCTGTTCAAAACTGGAAATAAGTCTCTCTCTCTCTCTCTCTCTCTGCTCTCATTTCCAGGTGGCATTAAGGTTTCAATCACGTTTTCTTTTTCTTTCTTTTTTTTTAACTATAATTTAGAAAGTTAAAATTAATGGGTCACTTCCTTACTTCTTGGGAAGGTGAATTTGCAAATGCAGTTTCAGCCTTTGTTAACTTTGACCAAATTAATAGAACAGAGTAGAATAAAATAGGAGTAGAATAGAATAAAAATACCTGATTTATTGCTGAATGTATTCCTCCAAGGAAAATGCAGATGTTCTGTTGGTTATTTCGTATATATTTCAATTCTTTCTAAGGTCTAAACTCTCCCAACATACACCACCCCCACCCCCGTCCAGTAATGAGGACTTGCTCTGTTTTAAATGCCTTTTTTTTTAAATGAAAGGTTTAAACTTTTACCCTCCTGACTCTTTTTTTTTTTTTAAGATTTTATTTATTTATTAGAGAGATTGTGCTCATGCGAGAGAGAGAGAGCAGGGGCAGAGGGAGAAGGAGAAGCAGACTCCACGCCAAGCAGAGAGCTCAATGCGGGGCTTGATCCCAGGACTCTGGAATCATGACCTGAGCCAAAGTCAGACACTTAACTGACTGAGGAACCCAGGTGCCCCCTGATTCTGTCCTTGTATATACTTCCTTTGCATCAGTTTTGATAGAACTAGGATACTAAAATCCTGAGTCCTTGCTAAATGCTAATGGAGATCATTAAAATTCAACCTCATAGGCTCTGTGTTTTAGATTAGTTTCTTTCTGGGTTCCTAAAAATCTTAGGACATTAGTAAGCTAGCTAAACTGGGTCTTGGGTCTATATTTTGCTCATTCTTAAGGTAGCAAAGCATGGCTCACAGGAGCCTCTCACTCCCCATCTCTAGAACTTGGAGGATAGCGTTTGTCTTGTGCTCACAGATTCCTCCCCACTCAGTGTTTTGACTTGGCCCTGCTCAGACTGGATTGGGTTGGGAGACCATTGCTCTGACACATGTTTGAGGTGGGAATGCAGTCAGTGACCAGAAGGCTCAGCTGGACCAGCCCTCAGCTTGAATCTGATCACAGGATTTCCCTGGGCCTAAATCACTTCGCCTTTAAAATGTGGTCAGTCAGAGCAATTCATCAGTAAGTCTTTAGGTGTGATGTTTGTTTTCCTCTGAGTTTAGTCTGAAAGCACAGGGAATGACACACCACGGTGCACACAGCAGAACTCCGTTTGTCCTGAGGAGTCAGGAAGCCCAAGCAAGAATGACGAAAGTTCTGAAGGGCATTTCTCTCCCTCAACCTTCTTAAATATGGGGGGGGGGGGGAGAAATCCCAGCAGTTTCATTTGACAAATTTAACCACACCTTGTTCTTCCTTTGATCAAACCACCCAAGGTGCTCTGAGTTTATCAACTGTAGCATTTTTAGCAGCTTTTTGGGTTTTGGAGTTTAAAGACTTGTGCCTCTGAGTCTCAGGTCATGGTGACATAGCTCTTCGTCCACTTCCTCCTCAGTCAGCAGGTCTGACAGCTCTGCACCTCTAGGAGTCCAGGCAGTGTAAGCCACCTCCACATTTAGCACCCAGATTCATCCTAGTTGGAGTCCCAGACAGTGGCACTGCTGTTGAAAATGCCCCCCCGCCCCCAACATTATCGTTCACGCACACTCCACAAAGGAAAACCCATTAGGAGTCACAGAGAAGTCAAATTCAGCTAACTTTATTTTTGAGTGAAAAATTGAAAACACACTATGGAAACTTTCCTACATCTACTTGGAGCAGGACCATTGTTTGTTCTTTCATGTAAACCTGAGCTTTTCATACTACAGTCTGTTGTCAGTATTTTTCTGTCTCATTACCTCTGCTGTGAAAACAACATTTTAAGGATATTTTTTTAAGATTTTATTTATTTATTTGTCAAAGAGAGAGAGAGCACAAGCAGGCAGAGTGGCAGGCGGAGGCAGAGGGAGAAGCAGGCTCCCCGCCAAGCAAGGAGCCCAATGTGGGACTCGATCCCAGGACCCTGGGATCATGACCTGAGCCGAAGGCAGCTGCTTAACCAACTGAGCCACCCAGGTGTCCCAACATTTTAAGGATATTTAAATCATTTTCCATCTCTCCCTGTTAAAAATGATACTTAAATTACCAACCCTAAAAGTTAGCTGTAATGAGAATTTCAGGCTTGTCAGTGCCTTGGCCCCACTTAGATCTGTACACTCTCTGAGTAGGCCACCATCTGTCACATTTCAGCGTGACCCCAGGTAATTCCGGGGGAGAATTTTAGGGTTAGTGGGTAGGATCTGTGAGCTAGGTACAACGGAAGCTATGAAAGATGGCTAATTTGGACTTTAGGTTTAGATTCTTTAAATGGTCAGGGACACATAATACTTCTCTTTTTCAAGATTTTAACCTTTTTTTACTTAGAAATAAAGTTAAAATTCTTCTGTGTATGAGAATACTAACATTTCTCTCTTCAGCATTCTTCATAACAACCATTTAAATATCACATTCAGGATGAAGAAGATGCTTTTATATGAATGCGCATCTATTTGGTGTCTGCTTTCCCCTTTCTTAGAAGAATCTTAGAGGCATTGCTGGGGATTGGAATAAATGAGAAGAGTTGGTTGTTTTTCTTAGAGCCTTTTACTACTAAGAAATAAATGACCGACACATGTATTTGCAATGGTATAAAATATAGATACCTTTAAGAGATAACTGGACATATGGTGGTCAGGATATAAGTATTGGTCCATTCTCCTTCTAGGATGGGGCAGCAGGATCCTTTGGTGGTTCCTTTCTATAGAATTAAAAACAACAACAACAACAACAACAAAAACTTAAAACAAGCAAAATTAAGAAACACTAGTTAGTTCAGCAATAATCCATTCATTCATGCTTTAAAGTATTATTGAGGAATATTTAGAATCACATACTTGTCTTTGCGCTGAAGCTACCATGGTAAATGAGTCAGCCAAGGTTCATGCTGTCATGGACCTCCCAGTCTAGTGCAGGGAGGTGAATGAAGGGAAGAAGTGAAGGAGGTATGGAGGGAGGTAAGAAATGTCAGTGGAGGTAAGAAATGTCAACTTTTATGCTAAAAGTTAAAATAAAAAGATATTCTAGAGAAGATCCTAGATGGCTTCTTTTTTTTTTTTTTTCATTTATTTTTTAATTCCACTGTAGTTAACAGAGAGTGCTATATTAGTTTCGGGTATACAATACAGTGACTGAATAGTTCCATACATTACTCATCAAGTAATCACCACTGTTCCATACAGTGCTCATCAAGACAAGTGCACACCTAATCCCCTTCACCTATTTCATCCATCCTGCTACCCACCTCCCCTCTGGTAACCAGCTGTTTGTTCTCTATAGTTAAGAGTCTGTTTTTTTGGTTTGTCTCTTTCTTTTTCCTTTGTTCATTTGCTTTGCTTCTTAAATTCCACTTAAGAGTGATTTTACCTAATCACTATTTACCTAATCCTATTTACCTATCACTACCTAATCATGATTTTACCTAAGAGTAAAATCATATGGTACATTTCTTTCTCTGACTTATGTCACTTAGCCTTATACTCTCTAGATCTATCCATGTCATTGAAATGGCATGATTTCATTCTTTTTTATGGTTGAATAATATTCCATTGTATATAACTTATTTTTATCCATTCATCAGTCAATGGACAGTTGGGCTGCTTCCATAGTTTGGCTTTTGTAAATCTGCAATAAACATAAGGGTGCATGTATCCCTTCGAATTAGTGTTTTTGTATTCTTGAGGTAAATACCCAGTAATGTGATTGCTGGATCATAAGGAAGTTGTATTTTTAATTTTTTGAGGAACCTCCATACTGTCTTCCACAGTGGCTGCACCAGGTTGCACTCCCACCATCAGTACAAGAGGGTTCCTTCTCCATATCCTCATCAACGCTTGTTTCTTTGGTTTTGATTTTAGCCGTTCTGACAGGTATAAGGTGATACCTCATTGTGGTTTTGATTTGCATTCCCTGATGATGAATGATGCTGAGTATCTTTTCATGTGTCTGTTGGCCTAGATGGCTTCTTTAGATTGTGTAGTCAGGGAAAGTTCTTTCTAGAAGTGACATGTTAAGTGAGATTTGAAATGGCAGGTAGGAATGTCAGTCATTTATGGGATAGCTAGGTACTAAAAACATTCTAGATAATGGATAAACCTAAAACAAAGTGTTCTAAGATGAAAACAAAAACAAAACCTGAAAGGATAATGTTTACAAAAGATCATAACTATCCAAAGTCTCTTACAAATTAGTAACTCACATTTACTAACCAGTCCTCATGTCCAGTATAAGCACCATGATCCCTAAGAGCAAATCACAAATGACAGCTGTTATCTACATCATTGTTGGGGTCCAGCCTCAAGAGTTCCTCATTGGTCCTAACCTGTTGGTACTCAGTCTTCTCTCTCAGGACCCAGACTCTGGGCTCTGTACCACAGTTTTGCACCTGCTCTTGTCCCACCTTTAGTCTTCTGACTCCCTAATGGGCAGCTTGAGTCTCAATTTCCCTGCTTAGATTTTGGCTTTACCCATTACCCAGGGCTGATCTGGCAAATTGTTTGCTCAGGTAGATTTTTCCCCTTCACCTCAGCCCTGAATACCATTCTCCCACTCCTTTGGCTGACATTGCAAAGCAGTCTAACCCCTCTTCCATCCCATCCCCACCCTCCTCCCGCAGCAAGGAGATTCAAATAAATGTATATTAAAATTTAAGGCAATTTGGGGGGGCACCTGAGTGGCACAGTTGGTTAAGCATCTGCCTCTTGGTTTCTGCTCAGGTCGTGATCTCAGGGTCATGGGATCGAACCCCGGGTAGAGCCCCGCCTTGGGCTCCATGCTAGGTATGGAGTCTGCTTCAGATTTTCTCTCCCTCTCCCTCTCCCACTCATGTGCTCTCTCTCTTTCTCTAAAAAAACAAATAAATATTTAAAAAATAAACAAAAAATAACATTTAAGGAGATTTTGAGGTGATAATTGGACTGCCCCAAGTACAGTTCTTCTTGAAACAATTTTCTCTGTAACAATGTCTCCACTCAGTGAATGGCCAGAAAGAAGGGAAAGAATGCATAAATTGTCCCATACTTCATCAACCATTTGGTTTTATTTGCCCCGAATGTTCATTAGACATAATCTGGCAATTATAACTGTCAAGATTGAGCCTGGTAAATTGAGAAGATTTTCTTGTTTCTGCTCTTAGGAAGTTCCTATCTTACTGGATGTCAAAATGGTAGTAAAAAATTAAATTAAATTAAATTAAATTTTAAAAAATTCCACTTCCAGTTCTAGGACAGTGTTAGACTGTACAGAACCAGAGTCTACTTTCTGGAGTTCCAGTGAACTGCTGAACCAGATGTCCCTAGGCTTTAGACCTCATTTCTGTACCATAGTCAAAGTGGCAGGCTCATAGCCACTACACTAATGACAAAGGATAAATGACATTTTCATGATGAGTATAACTCACATCTGAGTCCATGAATTTAGCATGTAAGGGTGAGGTCTTTTTAAGCTTACATTATAGTTATATGATCATGTGTTTTCATTTTCTGAAGTTCATTGAGTGTACCAACTTTACAGATACTTATAAAATCCAAATCTTTCTTTTTTAAATGCAATCGTCAACATGGCACAAATTGGCACTTTAAACGCAAAAGTGCTGTTTATTTAAATTGCTTCCTCCTGGTGTGGAGAAATGAGTACTGGATTTGGAGTACTGGATTTGATTATGACTTCCAATTTTTTTCTCCTGCACTGATCTTGTTCCTGATCTAGATCCTTATATGTTAATCTATTTACATTCTAGTATTCCTTTAGGTACCTCACACCTAGCTTGTCTAAAAGAGAAGCCAATATTTCTCATTATTGTACACATACACATATTCATACAGACATCAGCTATTAAGACTCTTTTCTTTATTGCAGTTACTGAACACGTTACACTTGCCGGTTTTACTGCCTGGGATGCTCTCCCCCCAGATATCTACATGGCTTATTCTTTCATCCTTACTTTTTGGAGCTCTTCTAAGTGAGACCCTCCCTGGCCACCTATTTAAAAATGTAATCCACTACTAGTATCCCTTATCCCCCTTCCCTCCCTTTTTTTTTCTTTCAATATTCCTAATACTACCTGACATGGTATACATTTTTCCTTATCATTTATTTTTGTCACATAACTCCTCTCTAGGGAGGAAGTATTTTTGTCTATTTTATTCACTGCTACATTCCCAGGAGTAAGGACAATGTGTCTGGAATACAGTATTCACTCACTGTTTGTTGAATGAATGAATGAATCATTTCCTTCATCTTCCAAGCTAGAATTCTCAATTCAGTCCTGACTGTTCTCCTTCAAAATCCATGTATGACTGGTCATCCAATCCTAATAGAAAATTACTGAAAAATGATTCTAAGATATCACCATTATTCTTTCTTCCTGTGATCGCTGCCTTAATCATTATGTCTCCCTTCAACTATTGTAGTAATCTACTTCTCATGTTCCTCTCTTTAGCTCCACTCTGTCTTATACAGAGTTGCCAGACCTAACTTCCTAAATTTAAAGCTCATCTTCTCACTAGATGTTGTTGGTTCACCATTATCTATGGGGTAAAGCCTCCTAAGGTGTCTGTCAAACTCCTATTCTTCCTTAAGACCCAGTGTCGTCTCAGAAAAATTCCTTGAGGGAGTTACATCACCTGGCTCCTAGTTCTTCAATCATGTCTCTATTATAGCACTCTAATTCTTCCCTCAGAAGGTTCTTATTGTATTATTTACTGTTTTGTTTTATTATTTATTAGTTTATTATTTATTGTTTATTGTTTTATTATATGTCAGGTGCTTTAATCATTGCTAAAGAGAAAAAAGGTAAAAAAGAGAAGCTTATGATATAATGGAGTAGATAGATGACATCAAAACCCCAAAATACCAACTTAATATTCAACTTAAAAAATAGCATGTCTTTCTCAAAGTATATTCTGTGAGATGCTAAATAGATTTTTTGTAGAGATGACGTTGCTGGTATTGCTGATGCACCAGCCATAAATAAGGCTGCTGATGCACTAAAATCTTAGGGAGTGTTAAGACAAGTGGGGGAAGAAATGCCTGCCTTTTATTTTATAAATATATTTATATATTATATAAATTTATTTATATATTATATTTATATAAATTTATTTATATATTTTAATATTTATTATATAAATTTATATATTTATATATTTTAATATAAATATATTTGTTTATTATATAAATTTATTTATATATTTATATATTATAATATATTATATTTTATATTATATTATAAACTGTTAAAATGGTGCCAGATGCATCATCCAGCTTTAGGTAATGCTATTGTAGTTTAGTTGAACTACTCTTCCACAGATAACAAGTTAAAATTTAGACAAAATATTAAAAAGGAAATTGCATTTGAAGACACTGGAAAATAACCAAAAATAAGGTAAGAGCTAGGGGTAGTCGATCCATGAAAGACCAGGTAAGATTTAACTTCACTGCCCCAGATGAGACATAAGTTCATGGCTTTTTGCCTAAGGGCACTCACTAGTATACATTACTGAGGGCAGCAAAAAGTTTCAGTAAGCCTCAGTCTTACCTGTTTGAGGTTGTAGAATACAGAGTTTGGGATTGATAGAGCAGCTGGAAAATTGAAAGGGGGAAATCCTGAAGAGGAACCCCAGAGAAAGTAATCCACAAAATTGTGGATATATGCTTGACCTCTGAACTATACATTTGTAAAGAAACTCCAAAAGGCATGGTGGAAAGCACCAGCTGGAGCTGGAAGAACTGAGCAGTAGTTCAGCTATTACCTACTAAAGCATAGACAGAGTCCAAAGTTTGACTCTAGCCAAATTAGCTCCCGGCTAAACAAAGCAAACAGCCTTAAGAGAAATACAAGAGGATCAAGTATTTTTATAACGTATTATATAAATGTCCAGCACACAATCCAAAATTAGTAAACATCTAAAAAATAGGAAGAAGTGATTTATATTCAGGAAAAAGAGAAGAGAGTAGAAACTGACCCAAAGATGACCCATATTTGGAATTAGCAGGCAAGCAATTAGTATAACTATGTCCAGGACTTAAGTAACATTATAGCACATTTTAACATATAATACATGTACTGATGGGAAATCCCAGCAGGAAAAAAGGAACTATAAAGAAAAATGCAAGTTGGAACTGAAAAAGTATAGTAACTGAAATAAAAATATATACTGATTTGACTCAACAGCAGCTTAATGATGGCAGGTGAAAGAATCAGTAAACTTAAAGATAGAAATTATTTATTCTGAAGAATATAGAGGAAAAAATTGAAGAAAAATTAATAAAATATTAATGAATTGGGGGATAAAATCAAGTAGTTTCATATACATGTTATTGGAGTCCCAGAAGGAAAAGAGAGAGCAGAAAAAAAAATTTTTTAAAGAAATAATGACAAAAATTTCCTGAATTGGATGAAAAACATCAATTTATAGATTCAAGAATCTCAACAGACTCATGAAGAATAAATACCAAGAAAATCACACTGAGTACATGTATTCAAACTGCTGAAATCTAAAGATAAGAAGAAATTTTTGAAAACATCCAGAGAAAAATAAACACATTACATACATGAAACCAATGTTATAGATGATACCTGTCTTTTATCCAGAAAACAAATGACAATAAAACAGAGGCCAGAAGGCAATTGAATTAACATCTTTAAAGTAATGAAAATAAAGTAAAAATCTGTGAACCTAGAATTTTATTTCCAGTGAAAATATCCCTCAAAAAATGAAAGGTAAATGAAGAAATTTTGAGATAACTTTAAGACCATATTTAAGATAATGGAGAGAATCTGACACCAGCAGATCTGTGCTATGAAAAATGTTAAAGTTCTTCAGGCAGAAGGGTAAAGACACTGGATTGAAGTTCTAATCTTCAGGAAGTAAGGAACTCCCAAAATATATGTGGGAAATTATAAAAGATCATATGTATTTTTTATTCTCTCAATTTAAACATCATATGACTATTTAAAGGAAACATTATTTGTTTTATGAAGTTTATACATATGTTGACACTAGCACAAAGGGCAGAAGGTATATGGAACTATGCTTTCCAAGTTTCCTATAATTTATGAGAAGTAGTAGAATATTAATTCTAAATAGACTGTGATAAGTTAATGATGCATAATGTAATCCCTAGAGCAGCCATTTAAAAATGCATAGAGATATAGCTAAAAGACAGAGAGGAATTAAAATTGAATATGAAAAAAAAGATTCTATCGACCCAAGAGAAGGTAGGAAAGGAGGAACAGAGGAACAAATATCAGCTAGACAAAGTAAAGGATGCTAAATGGTAATGGTTTTTGGTGCTTAACAGATTTTGCAGAATTTTTACTTAAATGATATTTTCCCCTGGAACTTACAGAAAGTAAAGTAAACAAAGTAAAAAGGGCCAAAGATAAGTCTGAGATAGAAAATAAGCTATATTCCTCCCTCTAACAAGTAAGTCTTTGTTAGTGAATCAAATCAGAGAGTCTGATTGCTATACACTTCTTTTATGACTCTCTAACTTTCAAACGATGCCTGTGTCTTTCCTACAGATAGACTTCTGGTGAATTATTGTCTATGAGACAATCATGAGCTTGTCTTAAAACCAAATATAGATACAATTTAAGCTCCAGTTGAGACCACCAGCTTACCAGCAAACTAGAAGTCATTCTTGATTCATTCCTCACTGCATACATTTAATAAACAGTAAATCACCAGGTCTTAAACATATTTTCCTCCAAGGAAGATTGTTCTTAAAGACAAGTCCTCCATCTTTAAAACTACCCCCATTAGTTTAGTCTTTTCGATCTTCTACCTGAACTACTTCAAAATCTTCTCATCCATTCTTGTTCCCCAGAACCAAGTTTACCAAGTTAGGTCAGAATGTATGTTGGTGTAATTTATTTGAAAAACTGTTTAGTGGTTACTTAAACATTTAAACCTATACCTATCATAAGACCCAGACATTTCACTCCTAAAAATCAATACAAGAGAAGTGAAAATATACAAAAGAGAAATGAAAACATGTTTTCACAAACACTCGTAAACAAATGTTTATAGCTAGCTGCTTTAACCCCAAATGTCCATCAACACATCAGTGGACAAACTGTGTTATAGTCATACAATGGACTACTACTTGGCAATTAAAAAGGGCATGACTTTTTGATGCATGTGACAGTGTGGATGAGTCTTGATAACATGCTTAGTGAAAGAAGCCAGACATAGAAGAGTATATATTGCATGACTGAATTTTTATAAAACACCAAAGCAGAACAATGATTGGTTGGCGCTAGGGTTGGAGAAAGAGATAGACTTCAAGTGGACAGGAGCCATCTTTTGAAGTGAAGAAAATCTTTTGTGTTTTGATTGTGGTAGGTACATACAACTATGTATGGTACATACAACTTTCAAAACACATTGATTTGAACAATGTGTTCAATTTAAGCAGGTGCAGTCTTTTGTACTTGAAGTATTCCTCAGTAACATTCATGACAAAAATTTAGCACCCATGGGGTGGGAGGGGCAACTTGTGAAATAGATAAATTATTACAGTTAACATTTCTGTTTTATGCATAAGGAAACTAATTTCAGAAGGTCATGGTACTTGCAAATAAGTAGCAGAGTAGCAATTTTAGGTCTAATACTTTACCTCAACATCTTGTGAGGTTCTTATCACCTTTGATCCTCCCCATATAGATGATGAAAGTTGGGGGAATAGGGTGGCTCAGTGTTTCAATGTGTAGGCTCTGGAATTATGTAGTCCTGCATTCGAATCCTGGCTTTACCATTTATGAACTCTGTAATATTGAGCAAATTCTCAGACAACCCCAGTTTCATTATCTGTAAAATACCAATAATAATAATTGTACCTACATCATGGAATGTTTATGAACATTAAATAGATAGTACAGTACATACAAAAGACTTAGATTGATGCCTGGTACACAGTCCAACAAACATTAGCTGGTGTCCTTCATTTTCTTCATTTGTAAAATGAATGTAATAATACTATCTACCTATAGTGTGTTGAATGGTGGCCCAGAAGGTATGTCCATGTCTTAATTCCTGGAACCTGTGACTGTTACTTTAATGTGGAAAAGGGTCTCTCTCTGTAAATGTAATTAAGCTAAAGATTTTGAGATGAGGAGATTTTCCTGGAATATTCAGGGGAGCCCTAAATCAGTGACAAGTATCCTTATAAGAGACACACAGAAGACACACAGGCAGGAGAGGAGTAGGCCATGTAGGAGGCCATGTAACTATGCAGACAGAGATCGGAGTGATGCAGCTATAAGTTAAGGAATGCCAACAGCCACCATAAGTGGAAAGAGCCAAAGAATGGATTCTTCACACGAGGCCCCAGAGGTAGTGCATCTTTGCTGAATTTTGGGTTTCTAGCTCCAGATTTGTGAGAGAACGAATTTCTGTTGTTTTCAACCTACAATTTTTTGGCAATTTGTTACAGCAGTGCAAGTAAACTAATACACTACCTCATAGGATTATTGTGAGGATAGAAGAAGTTAATGTATCTATCTAAGCACTTAGTACCTACACATGATATATTATACGAAGATATATATTGTGTTTGCTGTTATTACCCGCCAAATTCTAACTCAGTTTTAAATCTGTAGTCACCTGGCCTCTGACTTGGAAGACATTGTGAAATGAAAAAAGAAAGTCCCCATGGTTGATTTCTTCAATCTAAACTTTAAGCTGATTTGTTTTGTTTCCATTTGTCTACAATAATTCCTTTAGGAAATCTACTGCTTTGATGCTAATTTTAACTGTATTCATTGTTAAGTGCTCCAGGATTGCAGAACAAAGGGCACAGTAGCAGTGTGAGAATGCATTGTTCTCTGTTTTATTCCAAAGGGATGTGTTAATGACAGAGTTTTAAGCTAAACTCATGATTTCTAGTGTCTTGTTTTAAATTTTCAATCGCCCTACTCTTAAAAGAATTGGTTTTTCTCCAAATCTCAATATAGTTCAACACAGTAATACTTTAGAAATATTCCATTTAAATCTTTACTCACATAGTACATCCGAGTGCTAAATTAAAAGCAAGAATGTTGTCCAATTAACATCCTATCTGTGCAAATGGCAGAGCCAGATGACATTAGGTTTGTATTCTCCAGGATGTATACAGACCATGACACTGCTCTAAATTTTTCTGTAAATAATTTAGGTTATCCTTGTAAGAATCACCATTTTACCCTGTCATTTCAGAACTGTGGCTTGCCACTATGGCTAACCATCCAGTTAATTCATTAAAAAGAATAAACTGTTTCACCGACTAGTCTGACAGTTCAGCCATGATGGTTGGACTGCAGGTGTAGACACACCTAGAGAAAAGCATGAGATGCACAATTGTTCTATTCCCGTCATGAGGCACCAAAATCGTTTCCATCCAATAGGCTCAGATCTGGGGAAGAAAGAAGGAAAGGAAGAGACAGAGCAAATAACCGGCCCTCCAATTTCCAAGAGTTTAGGATTACAATAAGAGAGAAAATCAATGAGGGTATTTATTTCCTTATTAGAAAGGGACCACACAGAGTAAGCGTCAGTAACAAAATGCAACTGTGAAAACAAGATTTTGGCAGACAAGGAAGGTGTGAGGAGGAAGGTGAGAAGGGCATATTTGGAAGAATTCCACCTCATTTTTCCTGGAAACAGTTGGTAAGCCAGTAACATAAATCAAGAACATGCTTAAAAACATTATCTTTGAAAGCCATTTATTACACATATACGAGGTCAGCCTGGTGTTCTATGAAAGAGCAAATATATGTATAATAATTGCTTGAATGATCAAGAAAGAAATAACACATTCTTCCCTAAAAAAAGAAAAAAAAAAACTACTGTCAAATAATATATTTCAAAACTCATATGAGTAAATAAAATTCCAGAAGATGTTTGTTTTTCCTTGGTGATTTAAAACCAAGAATAGGAGACTATCATTTCTGAATATATTACTGAGCCGTATTTAGAAAGCAAAACTTGTTTTCTTTAAAAAAAAAAATAGCGTTTTTCGAATAGTATGTTTTCCACATATTATAATAATGCATGGCACTTTAGGTGCATGCTACAGTAGTTTGAAAATAATTTATTTCTTATCAGTATATTCCAGTGATGTGTTTCATAATCATATTCATTACAGAAATCAGTGAAAATAGTGGTGGTGAATACCTATGTAACACGGGCAAGATACTGCTTCTAAGGTATGTAGGGGAAGAAACTTTTTTACTCTATTTTTCTAGGTTCTTTTGGTTGGTCTATTAATTAAGCTGATGTAAGACATTTACAGGATAAAAACAAATGTCATATGTATGGGAGCCCCACAAAGACTTGAGAGGCTCATAGACAGTTAGGCAGTCGAGGCTTATACCATCCTGAGCTAATGAGGAGTGGGTAGGGGTCTGAGTCTTCAAAGAGAAGGAAGACAATTCACGGGAAGATAGAAAGAGCAAACGTTTGGTAAACAATCACCTGTCATGCTATGCAGACACAGTGGGGCACAGAGAAGATTTTGAGCAAACAGGCCAAGCTCCCACCAGCTTACCACACCTAACCCATACTCTTTGTTGTCTCTGGTGCTAGCTCTCTTCCTGGACCAAGCGCTTTATCTAAATTCTTTTAGGCGGTCTTTATCCCATGTAAGGGGATGGTGAAAAATCTCTTCGTGAGTCGTTTGGGCCTCAGTTGTCTTCAGTCAAAATAATTTGCATGTCAAAGTGGCACATTCTAGGGTAGCATATTCTTCCCTTCAAGTAGTAAATGAAAAATTCTAAAATATGAGACTTCAGATGAAAGTCATGTCTATTAGAAAAGGTAAACATTAGCTTTGGAAGAACAAATGGAATATTTCTTAACAGGTTTGGCAAGATGAGTGGAAAGTATTTCTCATACACATTTTTTTCCTGAACAAGGGATAATTTGTGAAAGGATAACTTAGTGTAGGAAAACAAATTGAGATACATTGTAAGCAACAGTTTAATGAGTAAACCATCCACAGATTCCCAGAAACTGTTAGGCACTGAGAGGGCTTACCACTAAATATATGGTAGTAATTACCTTGAAAATCTCATTCAACTCAGAAACATACAGTTCATTATCCCTAATATGATTTTTCTGAGTATTTTTGCATGTGTGCAAAATTTGCCCAAAGCCTGGAGATTGTAATTTTCCTAATTTAAATACATAGATTATCAGTGTATTTGGTTTTTACAAACACTGGCAGGCAGACATAATTCAGAAAGCTATATTTTTATGGTAGAAATTTTTAATTATTGATCAGGATGAACTGATCATAAAAACTTAAACACTTATCATATGCCTGGCATTAGACTAGAGAGAAATATTGAGAAATATGACATGGCATGTTTTCAAGAAGTTTACCCATTATGTTGAAGAATTAAAAATAACACACAAGAGACAATAAATAAATTTGTGTCACTTACAAGTGCCATAGCGATGTGGGAAACAAAAGCAAAAGAAAAATTAAATTTCCTTACTACTTACAGCCCATTGACAAGTCCTTGAAACAGGCAGAGAAACCTCTAGGGACTCAGCTGCCTTGATGTTAATACTTTGCTAAGGACAAAAGGCAATTTTAGCCTGACCCCCCAGGATCCTGTAAGTCTACTTTAACATATAAAAATTCCTTTGGAAAATTCCTTTATCTCTACCCCCCAAGATATGTTGGCAATCATCCCCCAAGCATATGACCCACTGGTATACATCAGCAGGGTCTCATGACTAAAGTTTTATTAGGCAGTAGTAAATGTCCTTTTCCTAACAATAGCTAGCTCCTCAAAGTCCTGGAAACCTTGCTTCCAAAATTCCTTAGAGACTTATGCTCTCCCTAACCTGATTCCAACTTGAAAGTATATAATCAGCCACTCCTCACAACCCCAGTGCAGCTCTTTCTACCCACGAGTCCTGTCCCCGTGCTTTAATAAAACCACCTTTTTGCACCAAAAGTATCTCAAGAATTCTTTCTTGGCCATCAACTCCGATCCCCAACATCTTTCCTACATCAATAGGAGTTCAAAGAAGAAAAACAATGAAAGATGACATTTAAGGAAGGTTAAGATTATGCTGACATGAAAGGAGTATAGAACTTAACTATAGTTATTTGTGATTTCTAAAGGTAGGAGAATATAACTTCTTTGAAATGGAGAGAAAGCACGTTATTTGAAAAATACATATTCAATATGACAACAATTTTATATTTTTAAAAAGATCAATGATATTTACTTTCATAGTATTAATTCAGGGAAATACAAGTTTATAAATCCCTAGCTAATAAGATAAAACCATAATTTTTAATGGGGTAAAGGAATGAGAGGCATATCAGAATCTCTGGAAGCAACACAGTTGAGAAATACCCCAGAAGGGAGCAAAATGGATGAGGATGCCCTCCGTGTGGTGAAGAGGTAAGATGGAGAAGAAGGGGGGGGAAACACCTTGAAATGTGTAGAATAATAGGAAGATACAATAATAGGAAGGTAATGAAGACAGGTGCTGGTGGATAGGCAAACCATAGAAAGATAAAGTGCCAAGCTAAAGTGGCTGGACTTGATTTGATGGACAACAATGAGCCCTCTTTGATTCTCAAGCATGAGAGTGTTAAGATAAGTGGAACTCAGAAAAGTTAGTCTATTTGATATTAATATATAGAATGGAAAACGATTGAGAGAGAAGAAAATGGAAGAAGATAGGTGAGTTAGAAATATATTGGAAAAGTTAGCCATGATGAGCTAGGGTTGGTGATAAAGCGAGGATAGTAGACTTTCTTCTATCCCAGAGGAAGAGGAAAACATACAACTTCAAGTCTAAACAACTAGAAAGATTTATTGTAACCATGCACACAGTCTCAACCTTCCTTCCCCAGAGTGCATGCAGGCATGCTCTTCTCATGCAATTGCAAAGGCAGTTAGTTGGCAAACAGGGTTACTAGTTTACATTGGGACCCCATTTCGAGGGCTCAGTATACTTCATACCATGGTGTAATCTCTCCCTCTGGGTTGGCATTCCCCTTGTTTTACATTGATAAAAATAGTGCTCGGTTACAGAAACAAAATTCACTAGCTCCTTCCAGTGATATATATGATGGTCAAGTAAGCTCAAAAATTGTGAAATGAAGTATTTGTGCCCACAGGTATATGGAATACAAGTGAATGTCTTTTCACTTTTCATTTGTGTGCTTCTTCTGGCATATGGCCTTCCTTGGCTGGTAGTTAAGTGAGAGTTATACTTCAAAATCTCAAGTCAAATGGTATTGAATTGTCCCTTTCCACTTGTAGGTTCCCACTTTAGCTCTCAGAGTCGTCCAAAAATCTGTTGCCTGGCATGTGGAGAAGTTACCAATTGTAGATCCAAAACTGTCTACTCGAAGAGGGCATAAAGTAAAACAGGAATATTTTATACCTGTCCAGCTCATAGACTGAGTAGCTGTACCCTATGGAGTTAGCAGGAGAGAACTCGGGAGAAGTACTTAAAAATGTATGGTTTTGATCTTGTCTGTTTCTCACAGTATTCTTGATCAAAGACAGATCTGTCCCAAGTTATTTTTACTATGTCATGGTGAGCTATGATTTTAAGTGCCAGTAATATAATTGTCTCCACAGTACCATGACATTTATTTTCTTAAAAAAATTTAAAAAACACATGTGGGCCACCCCAAGGACTCTGTACTATCACTGTCACTTTCAGTGGTGTCAAAAAGCCACAGCTAGTTTTGACAAAGAAGACAAACCTACAAATATAATCACCACTGCTGCCCAAGTCACCAGAGAATATGGCAGTGTTTGGAAGGGCTAGGAATAAATTATTTAGTACTTAGTGTGCCTTTCTGTTCAACATACTGCCACCCAGAGAAAGTGGTTTAACTCTATAGAAAGAAGTGGCTAAGGAGAAAACACACATAGGCACCCATAGACACACACAAACACGCAGTTCCAGCTGCCAGTGAGTTCAGTGGATTTACATACAGTTTCAGATGGAATGTAATATTTTAAAGAAAGGAATGAAGAACAGGAGAAAAACTACAGATTAAGACAACAGAGGAAAAGCAAAGAGTAAGATGGGAGGTGGGGTGACAATATTTGCTGACGTCTTTAACAATTTAGTTTCCGCACCCCCCAAATTAAGACAAACCAGAAAAAGGAAATGTCAACCCCTCTGGTACAGTACTTTGTTTGAAATAACCCCGACAATAAATTGCTAGGGTTAACAACCCCTAACACCTAACAGTTCGCATGTAACTCTGAGGATTGGGAGAACAGAGATTGCTCACATTAAATATTTTTCCCAAGAACTTGAATAAAATAAAGAATAATGGTCAAGGGGCACCTGGGTGGCTCAGTGGGTTAAAGCCTCTGCCTTTGGCTCATGTCATGATCTCGGGGTCCTGGGATCGAGGCCCCACATCAGGCTGTCTGCTCAGCAGGGAGCCTGCTTCCCTCTCTCTCTGCCTACTTGTGATCTCTCTCTCTCTGTCAAATAAATAAATAAAATCTTAAAAAAAAAAAAAAAAAAAGAATAATGGTCAAGACTCCTGAGACCAGGAGAGGGGAGTTGTGATCCTTTGGGCAAAGAAGCCAATGCCAGTGCTTACAAGGATACTGGATGAAAGGTAAATAAAGTCCAGTCATGTGGGCAGGGAATGAAATAAACTTTCTGTAGGTCACGTCCTGATCAAGCTTGTAGGGTAATTCGTGCACCCACTGTCAAAGGGGAGGAGGCAGAGAAAATGAGAACAAAGCAACAGCCCCTTCCTGTGCAGCTCCAACCTCTTCTGGAGCAGAGAGGATAATGGCTTGGCAATGAATGGATGTGAGATTTAAGTTTTAGACTTAAAGGACAAATTCTTCTTCTTCTTTCTTCTTTCTCCTTCTTCTTCTTCTTCTTCTTCTTCTTCTTCTTCTTCTTCTTCTTCTTCTTCCTCCTCCTCCTCCTCCTCCTCCTCCTCCTCCTCTTCCTCTTCTTCCTCTTCCTCCTCCTTTTTTTTTTTTTTTTTTTTTAAAGATTTTACTTATTTGAGAAAGAGAACACAGCAGGGAGAAGGAGGGAGGAAAAAAGGAGGGAAAGGGAGAGGGAGAAGCAATCTCCCCACTGAACAGGGAGCCTGACTGGGGCTCGATCCCAGGACCCTGGGATCATGACTTGAGCTGAAGGCAGATGCTTAATGGGCTGAGCCACCCAGGAGCCCCTTAAAGGACCAATTCTTGAACATCAGAATTGGACTATGCTAATAGCCAAAAATTGCAGAAGAGCTATGGAATCTGGCTATAATGCTGTTAAAGAAAGAAAAGAGAGAGGAAACTCAATATAGAATAGCTAACATTTATTTTAAAAGATAATTTTTTTCATGTTTATTGAGACTCCTCTTTAAAGTAGTGCTATGGACAGAATGTATTCCACAAACAAATTCATATGTTGAAATCATGTCCCCTCAAAGTGATGGGATTAGGAGACGAGAGCTTCGAGAAGTGAATAGGTTAGGAGGAGAGACCCCTCATGATGAAATTAGTACCTTTACAAAAGATATTTTAGAGAGTTCCCTACCGCTTCTGTCATGTGGAGACAGCAAGAACCTATGAACCAGGAAGCAGGCTTCACCAGACATTGAAACTGCCCACACCTTAATCTTAGACTTCCCAGCCTCTAGAGCTGTGAGCAATAAATTTATGTTGTTTAGTAGTCATCCAGTCTCCAGTGTTTTTGTTATAGCAGCCTGCATAGACTAAGACAAGCGGTGTATCTTTGCTAGCAAAGAGGTATTTTCTTACATTTTTCTTCTCAGTTAGCAACATGATACTCTGCCTTTCGTGTCTATTTGATCCTAACGTTTCACACAGATGTAACTGGACCCCATTGCTGAAACCTGCCCTCCACATCTACACCCATTACAATGCCACCATGAACTAGAATTTTTTTGGCAGCTTTATTGGAATATAATTCACACACCATACAATTCACCCAAAGCATATTATTCAGTGATTTTCAATATAACACAGAGCTGTGCAACCATCAGCAAAATCAAGTTTACAACATTTTTATCAGCCCGAAGAGAAATGCCACATTCTTTATTCGTAATTGCCCATCCATATCACCACCCCCAGCCCTAAGCGACCGCTAGTGTACTTTCTGTCTCCATTGATTTTCCTGTTATAAACATGTTGTATAAGTGAAATCATACAGTATGTGAATCTTTCAGACTTTTTCATTTACTGTAATGTTTAAAGGTTTATCCATGTTGTAGCAAGAATCAGTACTCCATTCCTTTTTATTGCCAAATGATATTGCACTGTAAGGATATGCCACAGTTTGTTTATTCATTCATCAGAACATTGACATTTGGGTTGTTTCCACTTTGTGTCTTTCTGAATAATGCTGTTAGGAACATTTATGTGCAAGTTGTTGTGCAGACATAGGTTTTCATTTCTCTCTGGGCTATACCTGGGAGTGGAATTGTGGGTCACGTGGTAACTCGATCTTTCCCCTTTTGAGGAACTGCCAGGCTCTTTTCCAAAGTGACTGTACCATTTAACTTTCCTTCTCTCACTGTTTAAGAGTTCTAGTTTCTCCACATTCTTACCAACGCTTATGATTTGTCTTTTTTATCATAGTCCTAGTTCATGTGAGTGGTATCTGATGATTTTGATTTCCATTTCCCTGATGGCTAATTATGAGTCTTTTTGTCATGTGCCTATTGTACACGTGTATCTTCTTGTTGTAGAACTGTCTATTCAGAGCCTTTGCCCATATTTTAATTGAGCTATTTGTCTTATTATTATTGAATTGTAATCATTTTCTATATATTCTAGATACAAGCTCCTTATCAGATACGTGATTTGAAAAGTTTTTCTTTTCCCCATTCTGTGGATTGTCTTTTCATTTGTTCATGGCACCTTTTATACCATTAAAAGTTTTTAATTTTTATCTATTTACTATTTTTGTTGTTGTTGCTTGTGCTTTTACTATCATAGTTAAGAAAAAAATTGCTTAATCCAGGGTTATAAGGATGTGTGTCTTTGTTTTCTTCTAAGAGTTTAATAGTTTCAGCCCTTATATTTAAGTCTTTGATCCATTTGAGTTAATGCTTATATATTGTGTGATGTGTGGGTCCAATTAGTTGGTACCAACTAATTTATTATTTCTTTATTTAGATTTTATTTATTTATTTGAGAGAAAGAGAGAGAGCACGAGCAGGAGAGAGAGGCAGAGGGAGAGGAACAAGCAGACATCCTGCTGAGCAGGGAGCCTGACCTGGGACTCAGTCTTAGGACCCCGAGGTCATGACCTGAGCTGAAGTCAGGCACTTAACTGACTGAGCCACCCAAGTGTCCCTAATTTATTTTTAATTGAAGTATAGTTGACATGTAATATTATATTAGTTTCATGTACACAAAATAGTAACTTGACAATTATATACATTACAAGATACTTACCATGATAAGTAGGTTACCATCTGTCACCATACAAAGTTATTACAATATTATTGATTATATTCCTTATGCTATATTTTTCATTCTTGTAACATTTATTTTATAACTGGAAGTTTGTGCCTCACAATTCCCTTCATCTGTTTTGCCCATCTCCCTCACCCACTCCTTTTTGGCAACCACTAGTTCATTCTCTATGACTCTGTTTCTCTCCTTGTTGTTTTTATTTGTTTTGTTTCTTAGATTCCATATATAAGTGAAATTATATAGTATTTATCTTTCTCTGAGTGACTTACTTCACTTAATATAATGTCCTCTAGGTCTATCCATGTTGCATGAATGGCAGGATATCATTCTTTTTTATCACTGAGTAATATTCCATTGTATATATAAAGGCATGCCTTCTTTATTCATTCATCTGTTGATGGACACTTAAATTCCTTACATATCTTGGCTATCATAAATAATTTTGCCATTAACAGGGGTACTTACATCTTTTTGAATTATTGTTTTCATTTTGGGGGGATAAATACCCAGAATTAGGATTACTGGATCAGATGGTACTTCTATTTTTAAATTTTGGAGAAACCTCCACACTGTGTGGAGCCACTGAGTGGCTGCATCAGTTTACATTCCTACCAGTAGTGCATGAAGGTTCTTTTTCTCCACATCCCTGCCAACACTCGTTATTTCTTATCTTTTTTATACTAACCATTCTCACTGGTGTGAAGTCATATCTCACTGTGGTTTTAGTTTGCATTTCCCTGATGATGAGTGAAGTTGAACATCTTTTCATGTGCCTGTTGGCCATCTGTATATCTTCCTTAGAAAAATGTCTACTCAGGGATGCCTAGGTGGCTCAGTCAGTTAATTGTCTGCCTTTGGCTCCGGTCATGATCCCAGGGTCCTGGGATCGAGCCCACATTGGGCTCCTTACTCAGTGGGGAACCTGTTTCTCCCTCCACCTGCTTCTCCCTCTACTTGTGCGCTCTGACAAATAAATAAATAAAATCTTTTAAAAAAATGTCTATTCAAATCCTCTGCCCATTTTTCAATCAGAGTATCTGGGTTTTTTTGGACGTTAAGTTGTATGAGCTCTTTGTATATTTTGGATAGCAACCCTTATCAGATACATCATTTGCTAATATTTTCTCCCATTCAGTAGGTTGCCTTTTTGTTTTGTTAATGGTTTCCTTTACTGTGAAAAAACTTTTTAGTTCGAAGTAGTCCCAATTGTTTATTTTTGCTTTTGTTTCCCTTGCCGGAGGAGACCGATCCAAAAAAAATATTGCTAAAGTAGATATTCAGAGAGCTTACTGCCTATATTTTCTTTTAGGAGTTTATGGTTTCAGGTCTCACATTAAGTTATGTAATCCATTGAAGTTTATTTTTGTGTACAGTGTAGGAAAGTGGTCCAGTTTCATTCTTTTGCATGTAGTAGTCCATTTTTCCCAATACCATTTTCCCCATTGTATATTCTTGCCTCTTTTGTTGTAGATTAACTGACCATATAAGTATGGGATTATTTCTGGAATTTCAACTCTTCTATATTGATCTACATGTCTGTTTTTGTGCCAGCACCACACTGTTTTGATTACTTAGCTTTTTAGTATAGTTTGAAATCCAGGATTGTGATAATTCCAGTCTTATTCTTCTTTCTCAAGATTGCTTTGGCTATTTGGGGGTCTTGTGTGGTTCTATACAAATTTTAGGATATTTTGTTCTAGTTCTATGAAGAATACTATTGGTATTCTGATAGAGATTGCATTAAATCTGTAGATTACTCTAGGTACTATGGGCATTTTAACAATATTAAATCTTCCAATTCATTAGCATGGAATATTGGCACCAACTAATTTTAATTTGACTTTCCAACTGATGTTTTTTCTTCATATTATGCTTTTGGCACGTTATTTGTTGCTATGAAATTTGGCACTTGAAGTTTTCTGGGTAAATTTCTCTCTTCCCTGACTGGTCTGAAAACTTTAGCTACTGGACGGCAGTGGCTGCTTCCTCCCAGCTCCTCAAGCATGGCCTACAGAAACCATCACAACTCTGCTATGATGCAACTTCTGAGTTATAGTTGAGCTCAATCCTGGTCCAGCCCACAATTAATGATTAAAAATCCAACTTCTTCATAAGTTACCTTTATAAAAATTATACTCATATGTACACCTCTAACTTTAGACCCTCTCTGAAGCTCTAAACTTAAATTTCTCATCCCCAACGGGCATCTTCACATGGATGTTTCATCACTACTGCAAACTCAAATATATCAAAATTTGTGTTATCTATAAAAATTATTTTGACTCTAATGTCCTATTTTCCAGTAAAGAGAATCTTCATCCTCCTAATTCGTGGGCCTGAAACCTCAAAGTCATTTCTGACACTTTTGCTACCGTGTTTTCTGGTTTAGCTAATTTTTTGTTTGATCCGTGGATAAATCAGAATTACCTTCCTGGGAATTTGAATCTTAAGCAAAGATTACATGACTTTGCTAGGATTGCTCTGACAAAGTACCATGGACTGGGGAACTTGAACAGCAGACATCTATTGTCTCAGAGTTATGAAAGCTAAAAGTCTAAGATCAAGGTGATAGCAGGGTTAGCTCCTTCTGAAAAGTATGGGGAAAAATCTGTTCCCTGGCTCACTCATAGCTTCTGGTGACTTACTGTCAATCTTTGGTATTCCTTGGCTTCTGCTACATCATCCTGATCTCTGCTTTCATCTTTATAAGACATTCTGTATATATGTCAATGAAAGAGAGAGAGTTTCCAAATTTTCCATTTATATAAGAATAGAATACCAGTCATATTGGATTAGGGGTCCATCCTACTGCAGCATGAGCTCATCTTAACTAATTACACCTACAATGAGTCTATTTCCAAATAAGGTCCCATTCTGAGGTCCAGGGATTAGGGCTTCAATATACAAATTCCAGGGACACACTATTCAACCTATAACAAAGACATTGAAAATCAAAAGAGGTTAGACAATCCTAAATAGACAATCTCTCCTTTCCTACTGTTGAAAACATCAGAGCTGATCTGATTACTACACTTACCAAAGTTTGTTGTTTTCATACATGAAGGTTTCCCAGGAAAGAGACTCTGGGTCTAAGATCTGTATCTGGGAAGGTTATTGAGGAATTGCAAAGATTGTCCATGTATGGATATTTAAGGGATTCACAGACTCCACAGAGCATACTCATATAATGCTTTATTTAAAGACAAAGATACTCATGAGAGAGACTACTGCCAAGCATTGGGGTAAAAAAGACAACCGGTTGCTAGCTCCCAAGTGCCCTTATATACATAAAGACTGTGCTTTGCATCTGGATTGAACTAAGATTTACGTGAGAAATCTTGTCTTTGGGAGAGCTCAAAGCAGAAGTTCCCAGTAAGTTTTTTATGCCCCTCTGGTCATGCGGTCAAACCAGGCTGTTTAACCAGTTAAACAATTTGGCAAAGAAACTGACCCTGAGTATTGCCGGGGAAGTTTCAAACTTTTAACAGCACATGGTAAATCCCACTGCCCTTATCTTGGCCAAGAGTCAAAGTCAGACATTAAAGTATCACTCAAGGTAAAAATAAAGTTTTTTCAATAAAGCTGTACATCAACTGTATCCTCCACAGTATTGTCCTTGGGGTCAACACTACCTTTAAGGGAGTGAAATAAAGCTGATTAAGAAGAAAGAGGGTGTGGGCTGCAATGCTATTGCAACAGTCTTCAGCCAATTGTACAGAGAACTCTGGAGTTACAATGGCTCTGGACCTAGAGGTGTCCCAAACTGAGACAAGGAGGCAAAGATATATTCTCCCATTAGGTTGTCATGAGATGAGAACTGAAGCTGTCTAAAGAGAGTAGCCTTAATCCAAGTCATGCTCCTGGGAAGGTGACTATCTTCTGCCAAGTTCAGTTCCCAGAGAGGGAGTCAGTTGAGAACTGTCATCTTCCAATGCTCAGTAGCCAAGGAGTGAGAGCCAGAGCCCTGAAAAGGCAGGGGCCAGGAGATTACAGGTATACAGCTCTTCCTTCTGTTGTATATACTACTCTAATATCCTTCCAACGAGTTAGTTTTTCACTGAAAGTGTCAGGGTTAATTCATATTTCCTACCATCGGTGAAATTTAACTGGTACAATGTCTCTGTAAAATCAGTTCCCAACTTTTTTCACTATCTTCATTTTGGTTCTCTTGACTGGAGTGACATGATTGTCACGAATCCTGCATCCAGTCTCTAGTAATTCATCCTACCACGAGCAAATCCAAATTTATCTCTTTATTCCAAATGACATCTACCACACTTTTGTGAATAGAGACCGTCCTCAGTAAAATTTGTCACTCTTTTGAACAGAATGATGATCTTCTCAAGGCTACCTAGGTCATATATGGAGATGAGAGAAAATATAATATCTGACATCAACTCACTCATAAATAATGGGTTAGAATCAAGGAAATAACTATCTAAACAGTGTCTTACTCCATAAATATAAGCTATAAAAGTTGCAAAGATCAGAAACAGGGGAGCATGTGCCAACTTTAAGAAAGTAGTCAGCATAATGGATCCTATATGAGACAGCAGATTTCTAGCAGGTTTATAGAGTACCATAACAACAGAAACTGGGATGGATGCATAGTGCTCTTAGGGCACATGACTGGTGAGAGGGCAGAGGCCTCAACCTCTGGGTTGGTGTTTGAATACAAAGTTCTAGTGCAAGAGTCAAAGACTGTTGAGTTTAAGGCAAAATGTCAAGATCTTAGGCTGAATTCCTGACAGTTTTCTGGCATAAACATAAAGGGTAATGATCAAATTTGAGAGTAAAGGTCAAGGCAAACACTCAGTGTTAATGGATTAAGCCAATATGGTGGAGTTGAAGGAAAATCAAGACTTGGAAGCAACATCAGTAGCGAGTCATTGAGATAGAGATACTCTTGGTTTTGCCTATTATCCAAGTCCCATTCCACTTATCACTTACCCTAGACAAAATATTCAAGTTGGATGACGTACTATGTGATCAACCTACTAGTCACATGCTTTGGAGATAAAAAAGCCAATTACTAATGAGTTTATTTTTCCCTGACTCTGCCAGTACTATTAGCTTAGAAACTATGATTGAAAGCAGAAAGAGAAACCAGTAGAGGTGCATAGATTATAGCTGAATGAGGCAAAAAGGAAGAAAGATCAAAGACCACCTACCCAGACAGAGAAACAAATGCACTCTGATATCCAAATATAGCTTTCTTAAAAACAAACAAACAAACAAAAAAAACAGTAACATTGATGCCTTTGTTAACTATATAATGCTCCCCCCACTTTTTGTTTTCTCATTGAGAAGCAACCCTTTTGAACCCCACATGAATCAGTGATTTGGTTGGATTAATTTAGTTGAAATAACTGCTCTCATGATTCAAAACAAGTTGCCTGTCCAGTTAATTTAATGAAAATGATTGCGTGTGGCTCTGGTGCAAAGAAGACACACAATTACCTATAAATAAGTTTCTAGTGAAACAAAATTATGTAAGTCCAGTAAAATCATATATTTTACTAATTTGCTTTAATTCAAGTGAATTCTATAGCTTAAATTTGACATTCCCACTCCTGGGAAGCCAAATTCTTTAGAGATTGAACGTCTTAAATCCTTAGGCCAAGATAGAGCCTTTAATTGAAAAATAATTTTGTTCTTTCTTTCTTGTTTTAAAGGATAAAAAATTAAAATCACTGTATTTTTTTCTCTTCTAGTCCTAAGAGAGGTTTCCCCATTCATGACATAATTGAAAGTTTTCAAACCTAAAACAGTTTTAAAACAGGAACAAATCAAGACTAAATAGGATCCCTCTCTATGCTTTTTGGAGAACAGGTTCCAGGAAGCTCTCAGAGGGCTCAAAGTAGGACAGTGTAGCAAGAAATGAGGCTAGAAATAAGGGCAACGTACCAATGGGGAAAAAAGGCTTAGCAAATAATTGCCTAAGAAAACATTTACCAAAAGTTGAAAACCTTATAACCAGAGTGGCCACCCAACAATGTTAGAATTTATCTCAGTTGATATATAAATAAATGACTAAAAAGAAATAGATTTTTTTAAATGTAACAATTTCTATATATAATGAATTTCAAGGCAGTACAGTGCAGAGGTTAAGAGTGCAAGCTTGAAAATCAGTCTACCTGGACCCAGCTCTTAGCTCCATCTCCTACAGGGTGCGTAACCCCAAATATATCATATAGCCTCTAATTCTCAGTCTCATCATCAGTAAAATGGGACTGGCTATCACAGTATGTCACAGAGTTATGAGAATGTGTCCAATTAACATAGGCTCCAAAAATACTAAAAATTATTTTCTCTAACCCCTATTTTTCATTCTGTCATCCAAAGTCAGAGAGAATTTTAATAATTCCTCATCTGGGAACTGGATATTTAAGGTTTCCCACTGACTGAGATGGTTTTGTTCATTCATGCTTCTCTATACAGTTGCCTCTGGAACTCTTTTCAACTCTCCCTGGTCCAAATACCTGTAGACTTTTGCACATGTGGAGCTATTTATCCAGATAGTCTGGACAACAGGTTGACTTTAGAAGACTGGTGCTTCTGTTTCTAATGTGGTTTTAGAATGTGAAGCATATTCTTCATCTCAAGGCAGAGTCACATACTGCATAGCTTGTAACAAATCAAAATAATCAAAGCCACCTGTCATGTGTCCTGAGGATAAAGTGATAGAAGAATGGGTGTATCACTGCCTTAATGCCCGAGTCTTAGAAACAATTTTAGCCTTTTTGTACTTATGCCAGGGGTAAAAATAGGGAAGCTTCCATCAGTATTATTTGGAAGATTGAAATCCATTGAATAACAGGGCCACCTTCAGAGTGAGCTGGGAGGTCTTATGTTAACTTTCCCCTTCACCTCTTTAGGCGCAGGTGCACATAAAGATTTCAATTCCAATATTTGTCCAGGAGGACACAATTACTTTACCAAAGGAAATAATTTTTAATAGCTTCCTTAACTGGTAATGGGTATAATTTTGCCTACGTTTCATAGTTGTAATGAGGATTAAATAAAATACTGCACATGTAGTATACACAGCATGGTGCCTGACACATGGCAAATACTCAACAAATGATGGAGGTCAACTCAGACATCATTAGCCCTATTAGTATTTTAGAGTATATTTAACATTATGTACAAATTATTCATATTTATAATCCTAGAAGTTAGAGTATTAGAAAAATAAGTAGTAGAGATTAGCCACTGGTTAAACATTGGTCTGTTTTGTTCTGGGGATTTAAAATTCCTTACTTTTTTACAATTTTTTTCTTTTGTTTTTATTTTTTAAGATTTTATTCATTCATCTGAGAGAGAGAGAGAGAGAGTGAGAGAGAGTGAGAGAGAGCACAAGTGGCAGGGAAGGGCAAAGAGAGAGGGAAGAAGCAGGCTCCCGCTGAGCAGGACGTGACCCAGGATCATGACTTGAGGGGAAGGCAAACACTTAACTGACTGAGCCACCCAAGTACCCCCAAGTGTTTTCCTTTTAATCATCTTTAAAGTTTCTAGTTAAGTTCAGGAAAATTCAAAGCCAAAAAATAAAAACACACCCTAATAAGGCTATGATGTTATCTAAGAAAATGTGTTCTTAAATTCTGTGAAATTTAATAAGGTGTTCCATTTGCTTCTTTTGATTTGGATAACAGTTTTCAAAGTAATTTAAAACATATAGTTATAAATATTATACAATTTCAAAAAGAAAATGTCAATAAGAGAAAAAAGACAAGAAAATTATTCATGGTAATTTTCAGCTCCAACTAGAACAGAGGAATTGGTACTAAAATTTTTCTGTCACCAGGAATAAACAAAAAACAAAAGACAAAAAAAAAAAAAAAAGAACCTGGACAAAATACACGAAGCACCTTTAAGCATTGGACAGTAGGCAGCACAGTCTCTGAAAGAAGAGAAATTCACAAGATGACTGACATGTCTGTTACAGTTCTCTGCCTAGGGGTAATTTCCAAATTTCCCAGCATAGGCAGCTGGAGTTCCAGCAGAGCACAGCAGTCCTCCTGAGATGACGAGGCTGAGATCTGAATTTGAGGCAGCTAAAGTGACTGGGACAATTATGACATATATTATAACACATTTATATTATGTCGCTATTATAATATTAATATTATATAAATGAATATATGATATATGCCTTTTTATGAATATATATTAATGTTATATATATTGATTTTCTTTGACATGTGTGGTTCATGATAGTCATTTCTAATTTTGAATTATACTCTTTAGACGATACAGTGACTCTCTTCCATTTAACAGTATACTTTCAATGTAATAACAAATGTTCCGTTTTCTATTACATTTGCCTGACATAACTTGACTAATATACTACTCCAGGTTTTTGTGTATGTCTTTTAAAATATCTCAAAGACAACATGTAGTTGAATTTAATTTTTAAAATTGAATCTTAAAATTGATTAGGTAAGTCAAGTTCAATTTTATTTATAATTTAGAGGGATATACTCTGACTTAGGTTTGTTGTTTATATTTTTAATTTGTAAAGCTACTCATTTCTTATTATTTCTCTCATTTTCTATGAGGGTTCTTTTTCTTTTAATTTTCTCTAATGCGTTAGGAAATGTGTCCCGATTTTAATCCTCCCAGAAGATATCAAAGTTCTCAAAAGCATTTTAAAGCTTGTTTATTTCATCGATCTCATCAAAAATATGCTAAATCTTCTTGAATTAGGAAAATTTTACTCCCTTCCCAATAACTCCCCACACATTTATACCACTCAAGCTTTGATGATATTACTGGTTTTCTGATGATTATAGGTATTACATATTTTCAAATAATATAGATTTTTCACTGAAGAATAATTACCATATTACATTTAGTTTTAAATCCAGATTTATATAATCGAGTCATTTTAACACTTAATTGCCGTGAATACTCATTACCATTGTCAATCTCCAGTAGTGCCATTGCTGTGTCCTTTGGTGAAAAACATTTTTCCATTTCAAGCTAAGATCTCTAATCAGCAGAACTCAAAATTGGAGTAAAGGAAGCAAAAATTCTACAAGTGTGTTATTAGGTTTAATAACTTACACTTCTATCCCTGGATTCCTAGATTCACATACTATGGCTTTGAGAGAAATAATGATATTGGTCTTTGTTTCTAAGTACATACTGCATTCTGTAAGACCCATCTCCCCAAATATCAGGCTATTATCACCTCACTAGTGCCATAACTTGATTTTTGGGAACTATTCCATTATACTAACTAGCCAAATACTTCTGGATTATGGGGCTCATGGTAATGCTAGTGAATTCCATATACATGAGTCATTGCCACATTTATTTTTCTATAAAATGAGTTCCTTGGCCAGAAGTAATGTTGCCTGGGCCATGGTAATGAATAAGGCATTCATAAATCCATGGATAATGGTGCTTGTAGAAGCTTTGTGGGCAAAGAAAAAAAAAAAAGCCATATCCAAAATAAGTATGTATTCTAATGATGACAGATCTCTGCCCCAGCCAAGATGGCAGGAGCACAATTTAATCAATCCACAGTAAGTGGCTTACCTCTGTTGGGAGGATCAATATTAGTCTCTGAGAAGTTCAGCTCCACACGTACATCTATGTGTGATTTTTTTTTTTTTTTTTTTTTAGTAGATTCCATGTCCAGCATAGAGCCCAACGTGGGGTTGAACTCAGGATCATAAGATCAAGACCTGAGCTGAAATCAAGAGTTGGACACTTAACCAACTGAGCTGCCCAGGCTACCCAACTTATGTGTGATCTTTTAGGCCCAACCATAGATAATTGCAAGGGCTCTGTCTGGCAAATCACACATGTGGGAAAGGTGACTTGCACACACCAGACTTGGTGCATAGTCAGTATATTACAGTTTTCTGGAAAGAGTCGCTGGTCCCTCAAGCCCTCCAGGGCCAACCATGCTTATATGTATATTTGTATTCCTAGCCCAGGGGCCACCATTAAGTCTTCATATGGGGGAGGGAGAGCATCTTAGTGAATGTACTTTTCTTCACCCTGATGCAGTACTTTCCTACTGTTAGCCATTCAATTCCTTTTCCTTTTCTTCCCTTTCCCTAGCTCCCCAGGTACATAAAATGGCAGGAACTTGGGGCCCCTGGGTGGCTTAGTCCGTTAAGCATCTGCTTTCAGCTCCAGTCATGATCCCGGGATCCTGGGATGGAGCCCTGCGTCGGGGTCCTGGGATGGAGCCCTTCATCGGGCTCCCTGCTCAGTGGAGATTCTGCTTCTCCCTTTCACTCTCCCTCTGCCCCTCCCTCTGCTCATGCTCCCTCTCTCAAATAAAAAAATAAAATCTTAAAAAAAAATAAAATGGCAGGAACTTTAGTTCAAAATTCCTGCCAGTGAGACAATTCCTCCTGCCTATGCCATATGTCATCTGACCCTCTCCTGGGGCAAGCTTAAAGGAAGGTTGGTGACATATGCTTGTGGCACCATTGCGGGAGATCCTGCCCACTCTCCAGTCTCGGGATTCTGGTGCTGTGAACATAATTAGCTCTGGAACCCAGGTGAAAGTTTATGACTCTTTCTGTGGTGAATTAAATCCGATTTTTGACTATCAGGTCTGGAGTTTTTTCTTCTACAGATTCAGATGAAATAATATTTTTGTAAAGTGTCCATCTATTTCATTCTTAGGGATACTATAATCAATTAGCTGCTACTAAAGATCCCTGTAAGCTAATATATTTTCATTACTACTACATGCCTACTCCCCCTTCTTTCTAATAGTTAAGTGCTGCCACCTGACCTCTACTATCAGAGCCCATCATCACCCTTGAAATCACAGACTTTCAAGGATACTAAGCCCCATCTCTGCCTGATACCAATATCTTCCTCAATTCCTTAGTGAAGGGAGTACCTTCTATGCCCTCTTAGTGAATGTGGCAGAGATGTGTAGTCAAGTCATACATGATAAATTTATTCCAACATCCTTTATTCCTAAGCATTTAGATTCTTCCCTTTACATTATGCCAGGGAAGTTCATCTCAATCTCATTTAACTAGACCAGTGCTGAATCCAAGGCTTGTCATCTAAACAAGTAAACTATTAAGCTATTCTCAGCTGTATAAGCTAACCCATTAAATTCAAAATCACCAGTAAATGCACCCATGTCAATAAATTCAGTTCAATTCAGCGTTATATTACTTCCTCCATTTGGTCCAAGATCCTTAAAATCCAGTCCCATGTATATCCCCAATGTTTCCACTGAGACATATATGCATATAAGCAAAATCTTTCAATCTTTTTGAAGTATAAGCTTTTTCTCCCAGGTTAAGCTTTGCATTTATCCCCTTGGAGTATACCAAGATCTCATTCTAGTTATATATCTAGAAACAACAAAGGAAGATAGAATGGATCTTGAGAAAATTAGGATTTCCCTTGCAAAGCAGCTGCCCCACAGGAACTTATTACTAGTTCAAGCAACAAAAAGGCTAGTATCCTTAGGTACAGAAAGACAGATAGCTTTTACTGATAAGGGAAACCTAGAGACCCCGGGGAGTTCAACAGTCTCAACTTCTTCTGAGACCATCAGATATCCCCATTCCAGATATCAGGGTTTTATTCATTGCCAATCATTGCCCAAACTTTTGCAGAAAAAGCTTGACAAGTCAAAATTGATCTTATATTATCGTTATGCACCACACCTAATTAGATCTTGAGTCTGATTTTCGATCAGGTTGATCTTGTAAGAAATAAAGCTAAGGGCCACCACAGAAGTTTTCTGGTTGTCTGACCTTGGCTAGAACTGAAAATCCAAAGCTCTAGGATTGTCATTCCCTTCTCTACATTATCCAATATAGAAAAAGGAGCTCTTGAACTCCTTCATCCGACAGCCATCATTATTTCCGTAACAGTCAAGTTCAGAATCCATTTGCTTCCCCCAAAATAACTTTTTCAGAAAGCATTCTGTTACCATCAGTAGTAGGTGATAATGTGATTAACTGCGATAACACTATAAACGGGTATCATGTCAAACTGGCAAGGAGCTCAGCACTGAATTCAAGATCAAGGACACAACACACCAATCCCATTCTAACGTTATACCAACTACTGTATCAGCCCGAGTCCAGTCAGGATCCTAGAAATCACACCAGTTATTTTTACTGAGAAAATGAATATAGGAAAAGTAGTTACACAGGAAATGGAGGACTGAAAAAAAACAAAAACACTGAGATAATGCAAGTTAGTGATGGCAGGAAATGGCAACCAACCCTAAGCTGGGAGGGCAAGAGAAAGATATGGGAAATATGGGAAGCTGTAGAGCTAGCACGTGACCTCTGTGGAGATGGCATTCCTGAGTGTGGCTAAATCTCGGTTTGCTCGGGGGAGGGAATCCTACCATAGACAGGCTCAGACCTCTGAGGAGAGTCTGTGGCACATCGTGGCTGTGTGGTGTGAAAAGAAGCTGGGAGCTGGAGCCAGATGCCCTTTCTGAGGTGAAAGGATGTTTCTCAGAGGTGCTGAGGGGAGCAATAAGCAAACCCGAAGAAGTCAGTCCCTCCTCTCTGCTTGCACCTTCCAGTCTCCCTCTAGCGCCCCTATTGGTATTATCAGCTCAGAAAACACCAGGCAAAAAAGAAGTTTGCAGAATCCCAACTTGGGATCACAAAGCGGATTATAGAAAGCTGGGTTTGGAGCTGAGGGACAAGCTTAGTAATTGGCACACAATGTCCTCACAGTTCTTAAGCTCTTGATTTTGATTCATCTCTTGATCAATTGGAATGAATCTTCATGTAATTTCAACATTATGCTTTTCGTGCATTTGGAATTCAAAAATATTATTGTCTTGCCTTTGCTAATAAATTACCATTTTATTGTTTACAAAAATCTTGGGTTGTGATTGTTTTTCTACTAAAATTTCTACGAAAAATTCAGGAACTGAGTGCTGTAGAGAACAGGTTGAATGCTAAATTGTTTTGTTTCTTTGTAGATAATCTATTTTCCTATGGAACTGTGATTGTTTTATTCTTTTTTTATTGTTTTATTCTTAATGATCAAAGCATGAACTGGAACATGTATAGGTGTCTAGGTGTCTCTGCATTGGCTTGATCTGGAATGCAGTCACCATCTTTCGATCTATATTACAATTTCTCTTGGACTTGGAGGTTTGTTCTCATATTTTATCATCAATTACTATCTCATTCTCGTTTGTTCTAGTGTTTCTTCAGACAGAACAATTATCTATATGTTGGCTTTCCAGTGTTTCTTTTCATATCTGTCATTTTATTTCTTATTATTTTGTGCGTTTTTCCTTTCTATTTGATGACCAGAAGACCCGTAACTGCATCTTTTATATCACAGATTGCAGTCTCACTTCTGCCCAGGACTGTGATTTATTTTAATTTCCTTGCAATCCTTTCTTCTTAAGTCTTGTTGTTTTTCCCCCCTCATCCTGCTGCCTTTTACTATTACTCAGTTTCCTCTGCGAATTTCAACTCCTGTTTCATCAATGTTGTGCTTCCTTGAGGCGTGTGTCCTGTAGATGCCAAGCCTTTTACTGAAATTTTCATCTGGACCACTTATTAGATAATCTTCAGATATTTTTTTTTTCTTTTTTTGCTTCCAAGTTTTATAAATACCATTCTCATTACTTTGTCCCTCAGTTCAGTCCCCTGATAGTGATTTTTTTTTTTCTTTTAGGATAGCTTCCAAAATAGTACGTTATGTTCAAATTCCATATCTCCGATCTAATACAGTAGATGGACTGTTTTGTGTCTTCTTTTCTTCCTCGGTGACAAATATCCTTCTCTAAGCTACATCTCAACAAATTTATTTGTTCAGCTTCCAGTCTATTTCTCAGTTTCCAAAAATATTTCTACTAGTTGTCTTCTAAGATGAAATCTTTTAGCATGCCTCCTTCCTGGTATCTGTCGTCCAGAACATAAAGTGTATGTGAAAACTCAAGAGTTTCCAGCCAGCATGTTCTCCTACCAGTTACTCATGTTTCCCCTTCTATCTTTATAGTTTTACTTGTGGTGATTATTCCCCTTCTAATCCAAGGTGCTACTGTCAGTGCTTCTCACCCACCTGCCCCCTCCACATCAGCTCAGGTGTTTTCAGGGATCTGTTCCCTCTCTCTTCCTCAGTAAGATGGACGGTCGGAGCAGATACCAGTTCTGGTTGGCTCACATGTAAGCAAAATAGTTGCCCACCTATCTAATTAATACATTCCCCGAATATTTGAATCTGAACGTAGACATACCTTTTATTCAATAAAAAAAAATGCTTCATAAGGTAAAGGCAGGAGTACCAAATTAGGAATGTCTGAATGTATTTTGATCTAGCTTCATGTGTATTTCGTTCCTGATTCTCATGAAATCAGAGCCCAAGGATTATTTGAGTGACACGAACCCAGGACCGCAAAAGGGAATTAAAAGGAAAATGAGGTAACAAAAGATGCAAAGCAGTGCAAAACCATGCATTACCTCACTGACCTCGGCTTCACAGCAATAATCCTTCAGTAGATGCCATGCTGGGCATGTTGATTGTCTCAAGACAGCCATAGGGACAAACATCCTCAGAGCAGTCCCTATACAGGAGGGAGAAGGTGGGGCTTACTTGTATGCTCTTTGCAGTCTCTTACTTCCCCTTGGGCAAAGTTTAGTCATGAGGGAGGTAACTCCCCCACTTCCAGGATGCATCGTCTGGATCTTCTAGCAACTGTTTGGGATGCCAGATATGATGGCCTAAAGCGTGTATTCCCCTCAAGTCTAGGAATAGCAGGGTTAACCAAAAAGTCTAGGCATGAAAGACTGGTCAACCTCATTGCACGCGATGGGCCAAGAGGGAGGGTCTGGCACCCCCAAAGCTGGTGACTTGTTGGCTGCCCCAGATGGAGTCAACATGGTCCAGTCAGGAGGGCCAAGACAATTGGGGTAACAGGTATGATTTATATGATTCAATGTGCCTTATAGTCAATCACAAGCTTTTGCAAATTTTGGTATTAGGGTACCCATCAGACCTTATTCTATTATTGTTTTTTGGCAATGGGCTCAGGTTTCTTTTAGTGAGAGTGCAATGGGAAGTTGATATCAATAGCTGATGACCAGATGTGAGAGTAAATTTGAGATATGCATGAACGCTTAAAAGAAAAGTGAAGTTTTATATCTCTACCTACCTTAACACATACCTTATAATTATTCATATGTCAGTTTGTAAAATGAGTCTAGCTGATTTATTTTTAATAAAAGGTGAACTCCAATTTATTAGTTTACATTGTGTAATTCCTTGTTCAAAGTTAAAAAGGATTCGTTCTCTGCTTGAATGTCTTGTATTTGACATGTCACATTTTCTGCTTATATTTTGAAGGAGTTGGCTGATTTGGATAAAATACAGAAAGCTAATAAGAGGTATCATTATAAACTATAAAATTACTTTGTGGTTCTGGCTGCTTTCTTGAAAAAAATGAATGAGAAATTTTTACGTTAACATGTAATTGTACAAATCATGATTTAGAATTTAAAGAACTAGAAAATCAAACTAGTATATGTCCTCTATTAAAAATATTTTAATAGATAATGGTAATAAGTGATTACCATTGGAAGAATATCAGTAAAAAGCCAAAACTATGTAATTTCCTCTCTTTAATGATTGTAGGTCATCTTGCACAAGAAAAGGCAGTGATACTGATCCACCAAAACAGGAAAATGGTTCCAAGTAATATTTCTAGTACTGATAGAAAGTGAATTTTGCAAATTCAGTTTGACACTATGATCACACCTACAATCATTTGAGACATGTATTTATCATCTAAAAATAATTCAGGTTTCTTTGTTCAGTATTGCAATCAAGCAGAATAAACCTAGATCATGTACTCTACTCCAAACACTTAAGTGGACCAGTTCACCTCCGGATTTAAGACAGCGCAGGTAATTTAGTTGCTTAGAAAAGTGTATGTGTTGTGTAGAAAAATATGATATAAACTTTCCCCTAACCAATTTTAACCTTGCTTTTCTTTATGTAATTGGGGGTGGGGGAGAAGGGAAAGAAAAGAATGGAAAGGATGGAAAAAAGAGTAGAGAGAACTCATGGCCAAGGAGAAGAGGTAAATGAATAGCGAAAGGAAAGGTAACTGAGAAAGGTACATTAAATTTATCTGTCAGTGTTGGAAATCAGTATCAAAAATGTAAAGAACCAGCACCAGAACCAGAGCATCATTACCTGCCGCAAATGGAGAAGCGCTTCGTTGCATGGTTTTGAATTTAAAAATGCAAACTATTCAAAAGGCATTTTTTTCCCCCAAGTAGTCAGTAATTCATGTTTTAATGCTCATCAAACTAATTAACAGATACATCCTCAGTTCCTGGACTGCTGTATTTTTCATTATAAACAAAAGCAATATTTACCAAAGATGTTTTTCTTTTCTTTTCTTTTTTTTTTTTTTTTAAGATTTTATTTACTTATTTGACAGAGAGAGAGATCACAAGTAGGCAGAGAGGCAGGCAGAGAGAGGGGGGGAAGCAGTCTCCCTGCTGAGCAGAGAGCCCGATGCGGGGCTCGATTCCAGGACCCTGAGATCATGACCTGAGCCGAAGGCAGAGGCTTTAACCCACTGAGCCACCCAGGCGCCCTATCCAAAGATGTTTTTCTACCTAAGTGATAGAATATCCTCTTCTACCTTGTGAAAACTGTGAATATGTGGAGAAGTTATTCTGTACATTTCCCCTCAGGATCTGACTGTAAAATGTGACCTTTACTGAAAGCTGGCATTATGTACAGATATTTTGATATCTCAATTGCATGAAAACATTCCTTAACAAATTGAAAGCAGTGACCTATCTCTACTCTCAAATATACAAAGAGAGAGTAAGAATCTTTCAAGCTAGGGGGAAAAGGTGGGGAAAGGGTCACCAAATACTGTTAGAGGAGCTCTACTAAAGAGCAGTGCAGGAGTGAAGCAACAAGCCCTTCTCGTTCTCTGATGAAGACTTTTAATAGATCAGATAAAAACAATGATTAACTTCATTCCTTAAATTTGAGTTTTTGCTTTAAAAATGTGCCTCAGGGCACCTGGGTGGCTCAGTCAGTAGAGCGTGCAACTCTTTCTCTCAGGGCTGTGAGTCTGAGCCCCATGTTGGGTATAGAGATTACATTAAAAAAAAATCTTGGGGTGTCTCTGTGGCTCAGTCAATTGAGCTTCTGACTCTTGATTTCGGCTCAGGTCATGATCTCAGGGTCATGAGATGGAGCTCTGCACTGGGAATGGAGCCGCTTATGATTCTCCCGCTTCCTCTGTGAACTGCCCCACCCCCACCCCCACCCCCACCCCACTGGTGGGAGCGCGTTCTCTCTAAAAAAAAAAAAAAAAAAAATGCTTTAGCTGCACTTCATTTCACACACCTGAGCAGTCATAAATTTCTTCATGTAGCAATATTTGCCTTCTAGCATCAGCTTTTAGGAAATCTACCAGGACAACTCACATGAAAAATGTATATTCCTACAAAGAAACTTTTTATAAAAAAAAAAAAAAAACAAACCAAAAAACCCAAATGACTTGTTTCACTTGTTGAAAAAAAAAAAAACAACAACAAGCTTTTCCAATTTTTTCTGGTAGTAGAAAGAGGTCTTCGGTTACGACAGATACACCTTATCTCATATGGCAATTCTCTCAGGCAATGCATACGCATTTTGTGTCCTTTCACAGTGCAGTTCACTTGGAGACAAAAGCAAGAAGAATTTGTTTCACTTGAGCTACTCCCTTTTAACATATGCTTTCCAGCTGACTAAAGTTATCTTTAAGATTGCAGCAGTCAAAAGGGCATCAGCCATAACCATCAAAATTGTTATGGATTTTTTTTTTAGCACTATCATGCTCAATAAAGGGATGAGAAACTTGTTATAATTTGTTCATTAATGTTCTAGCATTCGTAATTTACCATGTACATATGCAGTCCTATAATTACCTACAAATTAACTATATTAAAAGATACCTGATTTTAAAATATCATGTTCAAAAACTACCCTCCTATAAAATATGACCACTGGAGAAAAAAGAATTCTTATGTTGCCATTCTAAATAAGAATATCTCATTGGCCTTGCTGTTAAAAGAACAATAGAAGACTAATTAGCTCAACTATGTATTAGTCCCAGTGAGGGAACCCCAAAGCCCACAGTAATTTTGACACAGATGTATGCCACATGATACCTTTATTATATGCTAATGATATTTGACCAGGAAACATAATCAAAACTTTTTAAAAAATCAATTAGAACTATTTCATTTTAATAAAAAAGAAAAGATCTTTGTTCACTATAAGTTCTTTCAACATTTTTTGCTAATTTAATTACGTTCTGTGCATCTCTAATAGATCAATCTAATGTATTTTCCATCTGAAATAATTATTTTAACATCTCTAAATGACCATGTATAATATTTTGGAGGCTATAGAACTGTGCAGTCAGCTAACAAAAGACTCAGATTTTTATTAGTCTTTTCCCCATGATTATTACTGCATCAAATAAAGCTATATCATACCTTCCCTTCCCCAGATTTTCACCAGGAGGTACAAATTTATTTAATGTATTAGCCGTTAGAGTTTTGTTGGTGGTTGTGCTGGTTGGTTTCAGCCAACATCAAGAATATAGCTAGGAAATTTTAAACATGTGTCTTGGTTCACAGGTCTCAAAAATTAACTAGCAATATCCTATGGTCCTCTCTCTGTTTTTTTCTGTTCTGCAAGACCAAAGTTCTCTGTGGTCAGAAGCTATTTCTACTGTGTTTATCACTGTATTGTTAGCATCTAGCACAGCATCTAGATTTCAGTCAATATTTATTGAATGTTTGTTCTTGATACAGGAAGAAATGAATGCTAAAATTCTAGATTACAGGGAGCTACAGAGTTTTTCTTGCGTGGCATCTATCTTGATGCCTTGCCCAATTAAATGTCAAATAAAAATAATGTGCTAATGATGATGGAAAATGATTATTATAAAGCATTTTCTCAGCCTTCACTTTACTTCAGACTCATACAAGAGTTTATTTTTATTTTTGAGGGAGAGAGAGAGCACAAGTGGAGGAGCAGCAGGCAGAAGGGAAAGCAGGCGTCCTGCTGAGCAAGGAGCCCAATGTGGGACTCGATCCCAGGACCCTGGGGTCATGACCTAAGCCGAAGGCAGACCCTTAACCAACTGAGCCACCCGGGTGTCCCAGGAGAGAGAAAACCTTAAGCAGTCTCCATGCTTAGCTCTAACCCGACGCGGGGCTCCATCTCACAACCCTGAGATCATGACCTGAGCAGAAATCAAGAGTTGGACACTCAACTGACTGAGCCACCCAGGCACCCCAGACTCATACGAAAGTTTTAAAAAATCGAGGTTCAACCTCGATTTTCTAATTGGTCTGGGTCATGTCCTGGGCATTGGGGTATTAAAGCCTCTCTAGGTAGTTCTAGTGCACAGCAAAGATTGAGAACCACTGTTACGTGTGATGACATGATGATGCCTATGAAGAGGGAAAATTTCAGAACATCCACCTTATAATTTTGATTTATGAAAATAAAAAGGATTTTTTTTTAAAAAATAAAAATCCAAGTTAAGGAAATAGAACAAATCCATTCTATTTCTGCTTGACACACTGGCCTGTACACACACGCACACACACACACACACACAAATACAAACTTCGACACTTTCCTTTGTTCTTTTCTTTACAGTCCCAAGAGGGAAAAGGAAAAAAAAAAGACTTGACAAGAGCTAAATTTGATCTGCTCCTTAAACAGTAACATCAGAAATATGTTTAGAGCTGAGATGCTTGGAGAAGGGGCAAAGAAAGTGGAGACAGAGGCTACTGATTCTAAAACTCCGAAGGCAGGTTTCCCACAGTAACGCAGAGAAGATGCACACATTCAGACTGCCGCTCGGGTGCTTTCCTACTCGACTCGCTCGCTGGCCTGACCCTTTCCATTCTATTTTAAACTGAGATTACTTAACTCCAAAATTACTATTCAACCAAAGACCCTGAAATCAATCTTGTCACAAATGATGACGTATTTAAGGTCTGAACCTATAACTCAGAACCTCAGCCTGGGGTTATTCTACTGTGATTTGGGGCTCTGGCTTTAGTGAACAGATTCCTGTCTTTCCCCCACACCTATAAATCCTTGCTTTGAAACACTTTTAAAAATTAATTAATTTTATTTTTATTGCGATATAATTAGCATCATATAAGTTTAAGGTGTTCAATGTGTTGATTTGTTACATTTATACACTGCAGTATAATTACCACTATGATATCACTAATGCACGGAATCTCAAAAAGCTTTGAAACACTCTTACCTGACTTAGGCACTAGTCCTCTAAACAGAGTTCTTCCTTGGTTTCTCTCACTTCTCAAGAACCAGAATCCTGCTCTCTCTACTCTCCAGAAACTCTTTAATTTTTTCAGAAAAAGTATAGCTTTGGGGCCAAGATTACCAAGCAGCCGAGTTGATAGACATCTACAAAGTGTAATTTATGGATCTACAAATACCCCGCATGAAACACATCCCAAAATATCTGCTAAAGTAGCTCCGCTAGAGATGGGTTTAGTTCTGTTCAACTTCTCTGGGTATGCTAGGGCTATTGTTACGGAAGCTGCATTTTCCAAACTAACAACTGGAGATACCTTGAGAATGTCTAGCAATAGGAGAGAGTATTTGATGCCAAACTCAGTAAATCCAAAATTAACTGAAACACTTTTTCTTAAAATACTATCTTGGTCGTAGAATAGGTCACTCTTCCTTATCCAAAAATTTTCACTGCGTCACAGAACAGAGCTATTTCACTTCTAATGCCAGAACTGTTTAGAAAAAAAATGAAACAAAAAAAAAAAAAAAAAAAAAAAACATGGAAACTGTTCCTGAAAAGAGCAGTAGTTAAAACACAGTTTTTAATCTTTAGTCTCTCTATTTGTTGACTGCATGAAAATCAGAATTTTTTTTGGTCTACAGAATTTTCTTGTCTGTCAATTGAGAGGAATAATGCATCCAGCATGGTGCCCAGAGAAGCAGGTACTAAAATGTAGTCCCTATAGCTATAAAAATTAATATTGCTGCTAAGAATAGAGATTGCCCTCCATGTTCTTCAAAGGTCCATAAACAATTATTGGGCTCCTTTAGTTTACAGAGAACCTTATTTGTGAAGTCAGGAGTTGCCTACCGGTAGTTAAGTGTTGGTGGAAGTGCAGATTACCTTGCCGCTAATCCACTCCCAAGAAATATAACAGGAAACTACTTTCTGAAAAAGAAAGGAGAGCTAACAAGGAGATGTTGTCACCTATTTTGAGCTAATTTTCGAAATACTTATATTCCACAGCAGGCTTGTTTCACTTCCAATAGCTCTTCGTAGGCAACTATCAACCGGGTTAAGAATTTAGCGCATAGTTATTGTGACATGAGTTTTTGACAGGAGCAATCAGCTATTGTTAGCAAGTGAAAGTTGAAAAGATCGGATTGGTCAAACAAAAGCACTTTTAGGCTGCAAATGCAATTGAGAAAAGGCAACAGTCAAAACACTGCCAAAGTGATTCATGACATCGGAATGGTATCTGGATTAGGTCAGAGGAAATGGTGAAGTGGTATCATGGTTTACAGCTCAACTTCAAATTTAGATTTTGATAATCTAAGATTTAACAGAAAGTTCATAAGCATGGTCACAAAGGAGTCACAGCCATAAAATGTTGTCGAATAGTTATCATTTAGAAAAGAGAATATAGCAAAGGTGCATAATAGTTTTGCTTAAAATCCTCTATTGTCAAAAGTAAAGAAGTTATATACGTATATTATTAGCAAATATTTTTTTTGCTTTTGATGTCCTGAAGTTTTTTTGTATATGTGCTTTTATTATTACTTGTTTATATTTGGCAGTCTCAAGCTTTTAGTGAAAGTAATTGGCTTGCGATATAAGTGGGTGATTTATTTGGAGGAATAGAAAAGTTACTAATATAACGTAACCATAACATTTAAAGAAATTAGCAAACCCAGCATACCTATTAAAAGAGGAAAGCAGTTTACAAGTAGCTAAGGTCTTGGATTATAGAAGAGACTGCTCACTGGGTCCGTGCTAAGAGGAGAAGGAACAGAAGGCATTAGAACATGATTCCTTCATTTAATTCTATCAGGTTAGTGTGATTAATGGATTGTTTATGACTTTGAGAAAGATGAGGTTGGAAAATCAGAAAAGCTGCCTGCCTCTAAGAGTGTTTTCCATAAGCTGCTCTGAAGCATTGGAACCGACTCACACCATTCATTTATTCATCCAATGAGTGTATATGAAATGCTTGCTAAGTAACATACCCATGGGTAGGAAGTCAGAGGGAGGTCAATGTAATGACTTCCCTGACATAGAAGCATTTTTAACAACATTTTTACCGGGTTTCAAAGATGAGTAGGAGTATACCAAAAAACATGACACAGAGGAGACGGGTAGCTACTCTAAACAGGAAATTAAGGCTGTGAAGATTGGAACCAGGATGTGAAAGGGATGGAGGCCAGGGAGGAAACGAAGATGGGGGCTGAAAGGATGGAAGAGCAAGGAGTGGCTCTCAGATTCCTAATCCAAATCCCTAGAGACTCAGACTCAGGGTGCCTGAGCAGCAGGGCAATGGGGGTTTAATTGCTTTATTTTTAAAACAATGATCAAGTAATTCTGATATAGGTGGTTGTAAATCCCAGGTTGAGATTCCCTGGGCTGGGTGATGAGAAGACTGTGAAGAATTTAAAGCAAGGATTAAAGTAGGAGAGAAAAGAAGGGTAAATATCTATGACAAAGTTTCTGGTTAGGGAGACCTGGCTCCCTAGTGGGTGGGGCTACTAACCTAGAACAGGAATATATCCTGAGAAAACTTTTAATTCTAAAAGATTGATTTTAAGTTTAAAGTTGTCTGCTCGATCCTGGAAGAAATCAGACTTCCGTTATATTGTAATTTATAAACACTAAAAATGCGTAGGATAGCTAATTTACCTACGCTCATTAATTCATTGAAGAAAAGCTTATCCAATCAGGCAGTATGAGGGGTGTCTATACTTACCTTCAACAAAAGATGGTCAAGGTAATACCTGGCCTTTTTGTCAAATGGAGTGATGTCTGCTACTTTTGGCCTTTGCGTCTTCATATCCATTCATAACCAATGGCAACTGAGCCATGCAGTCATGGTATGTCTGTGAGGGTATGTCTAACTCACCTTCTAATAGGATGTTACCTTACCCAAGTGAATCCCTCTTCACCAAGATTCCAGGATCAGATGCTGATCTAGGAGAAGAATACAGTTTGTTTATAGTAGGGCAGAGTAAAATTTAGCAGTTTAGGTATGGGAGCCATTTTTGGTCTTGAAGGCTAAAGACTAGGGCCTTTAGAAAAGACTGTCAAACTGTCTCGCTCCTTCACTCGTGGCTCCTTGCCTCCATTCCCTTACACAGTCTCCTCTTTCAACCCAACGTACCCCATAATCCAGTACCCCGCTCCTTACCCTTCCCTGCAATTGAAAACAGTACCACACCCAACCCTAATGGTAGTTTGCAAGTGGAGAAACTGAAGCTTTATCTGGAAGCTTTAAGAGGTTCTCTTGGGCTAGAGAGTTGATGATTGTATAGGAGAGCGAGTACCCATTTAAGTTCCCTCTATCAGTGAAAGTTCTCACTAGTTACCTAAGAAACATACAGGGTCAACACACGAAGTTGTGCAGGGTGTACAGGCTGTTCTCTGTGCACACCCCCAGCTGAAAGAGCAGGTGAAGGCTCCAGCCTGCTCTTGACCCCTCCAGTGGGTGCCCTCTAACGGGGCTGTGTCCACCAACAGGGGCTCTTTTGTTATTTGTTCAAAGGCTCTACTATCTAGTCCAGAGGCGACCGTAAAGCCAATCTCACCAAGGAGAGACTTAATTTACTACAGAGGGTGTGACTCATTCCAGACCCTAACCTACATTAAAACAATTACGATGCCTATACATTGCAGTCATTTTGTCTTCTGGGATGTACAGCGTCAGGTTCCGGTAGATCCAACAATCTGAGGGATGTGGAGAAGCAACTTAGTATTTCCTGCTGTAGATTAATAAAATATGGTTCTGTCCATAAAGGAGTTTACAGTTTAGCAGGTCAGAAATTTAAGACAGTGAAATAGAAGAAGCACAAAGTCTTTTGTAAGTTTAGGGAGAGGGATTTCTTTTGACAGAGGAAATGGAAGTCTTCCATGAGACTGTAAGAAGCAGGCCATTGAGAAGTAGACACAACTGTAACAGCAAATAAGAGAGCACTCTATGGGGCACCTGGGTGGCCCAGTGTGTTAAGCGTCTGCCTTCCACTCAAGTCATGATCCCAGAGTCCTGGCATCGAGCCCCACATTGGGCTCTCTGCTCAGCGGGAGCCCGCTTCTCCCTCTGCCCCTCACCCCCTACTCATGCATGCATGCTCTCTCTCTCTCTCTCTCCCTCACTCTCGCTCTATCTCAAATAAATGAATAAAATCTTTAAAAAAAAAAAAAAAAAAGAGTACTATCTGCAAACAAATACAGCCCAAAGCAAGGTGGTAGGAAAACATGAACATATGATGAAACCATCATGCTTTCAGGGAGAATGCAAATATTTCAAGGAGAGTAAGAAAAAGCAATGCTAATGAATACTGTAAAAGTATAATCAGAAGGAAGGCCTGGGGGACTCAGAGCATCCATCCTGGATTTTAAACCTTGCAGCCCAGAGCTGCCTGTAGGACCACCTTGGCCTCTTCTACCAGAGGAGCTCCCCATTTATCTGTTATACAGACCAGTGCCGCAAACTAAGAGAGAAAAAAACAAAACAAAACAAAAACAGTAGTTGAATCTGGCTTCATTTTCCCCCTGGGGAACGGGGCCGAGAAAGTTACAAGAAGCCAGGCTGGCCGGATGTAACTCACTCATGGCAGGCCGGGACTAGAACTTAAGGCTATTGCTCTTTCCACTTCTCAGCTTCTCAGCTTCTCATCCCAGAATGTCACTATCCCCAGGTACCAAACACAGTCCATTAGAAAATCAGCTGAGCCGCGAGCGAAGATGGCACATTCTGGGGGATATGGATTTAATTCTGAACATTTTAGAAAGCATTCTGATGTCATGAGGCTGGAAGAGCAGATTGTTGCCAAATCTTGGCAGTCCTTGCACCTCAATCCAACCAGGATTTGGATTCAATTCACTAGGCAGTGCTTAACTACTAAACTTTCACAACTGTGGAATGCAATTATTGGACTTAGCGTGTTTTAATTGCCTTACTTTAAAGTCCCTATTGCTTATGTCTTTTCAGTAAGATAGGAGCTTTGCCTTTGCCTTTGTTGTTGCTGTTATTGAACTAGAGCCAAATTGAACTCGAGCCAAATCAGTCTAGTAGGTTGAGTTTCAGGTTTTCGTTCTCTCCCCCCGCCTTTTATTTTGCCTTCTGTTTTTGTTTTCCCTAATTTATATGTCCTTTGGACTTCTTTTAGATTTGATCTGAGACTTTAGAGTAGTTTAAGAGCACAGTACCTGTAAAGATCTCTCCATGCGAAGTGTGAAAAAATGAAATACAACATGAGTGCCTGAGTGCCGAGGGAGAGCCTCCTGTTGAATAGGCTAAGATTCTAGCTCCGCTACTGGGGAGGTTTACAGAGTCGAGAGTTCTTGAGAGCAGATGATCTGGACTTGCCTTGGGAGTTTTGATCACGGTATACTATAACTGCTCTTGCACTGTCCAGCACGGTGTGCGTGCTTTGGAATTTAAATTTAGAGATCTTTTATTCTCTGCAGCTATGTCTGGGGAATCTTCCAAATCAACAGTCTGCTTTTTTATTTCAAAGCTAGACAAAAATATTACAAAACAGTCCGGTTTTTTCTTTCGAAGTTGAATACAGTAAAAATGCACAATAGCTCCAAGAAGCCAAGCAAAAGTCAAAGCTGGCCTGTTCCAGTGCAGTAGTCCTTCAGGCTACCGGCTGAGCTCTCTTGTTATGTTCTCCGGGGAAATGAGCAGATGATCAAGAAACTCTAGTTGGAATTGAAACGGAATTTTCTCTATTAAAAAAAATGGCATAATATTTTAGTATACTGCTATAATTACATTGGCTAGGAGTTTCAACAGGAATAAATAATTTTTATGGTTAGGTTGGTGTTTACTCTGAAAATAGTGTTATTGTATAACTGAAATGAAATATAAATGTCACTTACCTTATAGAAGCAGTTTCTGAAATTTTTACTATCTCAAGGTTGAAAATTTGTGGAAGTCCAAGTAAGTGCAATCCAAGGGTAGTAATTATAGTGTGAAAATCCAGGAGTCCTTTTGCTCTCACGAACTGTTCCCAAAAAATAGAATTCAATGCCAGCCTCACGTGAGATGTTCTGTTGCATTACTCAGGGTAACTTTCAACCAATGGATATATTTTAACTTTATTAAAAAATCCTGAATTCTTGTTTCTCTTACTTTTCAAATGTCATACATTTTGTGGGGCTTTCTTATTAATGCTATTGTTTTTAAATGAGGCCCAGAGACTCCTGATCTCAGCAAATATCTTGGTGAATACACTTTTGCTTTGGGGCAAGTACAACTTAATATTCATAACTCTTGGAATGCAGAAGCAAAATGTGAAGAGAATCATTGTGATTCCCAAGCTTTAGGTATTGGGGCTAAATAGCTGATGTGAACAACTTAGGGGATTGGCAACATTATTAAAGTATCATGTAAAAGCCAAAATCACTCTGAGTTTCGAAAATCCAGGGAAAGGAAAACTCTACTACTAGTTGACATTTCAATAAAATATGGCTAAGAAGAAAATGCTGTGTATCAGGAGATCTCAATGGGCTAGCTTTGAACAAAACAATAAAGCAGAGACAGAGAAGTAAAATAAAAATATATCCCAGTGATAACACTTGAAATCTGAAAATCAATTAAGGCAATTTTGAATAATACAGATTTAGTAATTTGAGACATTCAAATGAGAACCAAGTGAGTTGCGTGAGTATATTAGTACTTCTGCTTACAAAGGTTTATTGCTTTCTACCCTGCAACGTTCACCAAAATCATTGAAGATGCCAAGGGATTCCAAAGTTCATTTTTTCTGCTACATGAACTTACTATTATGTAGTATGCATCACAGTGCACAGCACAAGCAAGAACTGGAAAGTATTCTTAGACTTTTAGTGATACGGGTAAAAAAATTTTTTCTTGGAAAGCCCCAAATTAGCTCCTTAATTTTAAGTTGCTATACTTCACTGCAAAATAAGAAGTATCAAATGATGTCACATATGTATATTCCATCTCTGTTCATCTATTTTTGTATTTCTGGTAATATTGCACCCTATGGTCATGTACCATTTTATATAACAAATAAGATCATATGCCACTCTTAAATTAATACAATGAGAACGGGACAAATAAATATATGGTTATGCTGGAAAAGAGAACATTGAAATAGGTTTATCAGTATTGAAGGAAAAAGATAACTTTAAGATGCCTAACATTATTCCCTTATATTATACATCCCACCCCAATCTGGAGAAATTTGAACAAAGAGTGAATAGGCAGACTCACCCCAGTTTCCCTAAATTAGTGTCCTTAAAGTAGGAACATCAAAAGGGCAACAACAAAAGAGTTCAAAATATAATCAAAGTAAGGAAGAATTGAATTGCAGTTCCAAAGGATGCATATAGACTAGGGAAATTTTCTACAGCAATCTACACTAAGAAAAATCCTGATGAAGTTTTAAACTTGGGAGGTAAGGAACTCTTTAGTCAAAAAAAATGTGTGTGCGTGTGTGTGTGTGGATGCCCGTGTATATGTGTGTATAAATAATAATAAGTGGGATGTCAGACTGCTCTCAGACTGCTACTGAAACTAATCCAGTGCCAGAAGCTACCAGAAGGCAAGGGAACAAAGGTTAGCAACATTCAGGGGGAAAGAGCATAACTAAAGATGATTGCATACAAACACGATTGGGCAATAGGAGGACATTTTATAAATAAAAAATAGCAACAGCCAAAAAGTACTCAGGGAAGATACAACTCATGAGCCATTCTTGAAAGGAGGATAGAAATTACTTGATGTTAAAAATCTAAACAACTGTTTGGTGAGGATTTGGAGAAAGGGGAACTTTCTTACCCTGTTGGTGGGAATGCAAACTGGTGCAGCCACTCTGGAAAACAGTACAGAGGTTCCTCAAAAAGTGAAAAGTAGTACTACCCTATGATCCAGCAGTTGCATTACTAGGTACTTATCCAAAGGATACAAAAATACTAATTCAAAGGGAAACAAGCACCCCTATGTTTATAGCAGCATTATCTGCAATAGCCAAACTATAAAAATAGCCCGTGTCCATTGACTGAAGAATGAATAAAGATGTGAGATATATATATATTTTATTCAGCCATCAGAAAGGCTGAAATCTTGCCCTTTACAACAACATGGATGGAGCTAGAAAGTATAATCCCAAGTGAAATAAGTCAGAGAAAGACAGATGCTGTATGATTTTACTCAGAGGTGGAATTTAAGAAACAAAACAAACAAGCAAAGGGAAAAAAATAAGAGAGAGAGAGAGGCAAACCAAGAAACAGACTCTTAATTATGGAGAACAAACTAATAGTACCCAGAAGGGAGGTGGGGGAGATGGGTTAAATAGGTGATAGGGATTAAGGAGTGCATTTGTCGTGATGAGTACCATGTTCTGTATGGAAGTGCTGAATCACTACATTCTACACCTGAAACTAATATTACCTCGTATGTTAACTGGAATTAAAAACTTAAAAAAATACAGCTTTTCAGGTGTAAAATAAATAAGTCTATTATATTAACTTTGTAAGATAACAGACAGTTATTAGATTTAGCATTATGACCATTTTGCAATGTATACAAATGTGAAATCACTATGTTGTATACCTGAAACCAATATAATATCATATGTCAACTATACCTCAATAACTAAATAAAATAATTTCAACACAGAAAAAAAAAATCTAACCAACTGAAGATGCTTGATTGGAAATGCTGGGATAAAAGAAGAAAAGCATCTGTCAGTGCCCAAAGATAGTACAGCAATAATTTCAAAGGGGAGAAATAAAGAAAGCATGAGTCAAAAATGTATACTCAACCCAGTTATCATTCAACTATAGAGGAAATAGAGATTCAGATTCATGGAGGAAAGGCAGCAGGTTATGAACCTTATGGAGAAAAACAGAAACAAGGTGAAGCAAGCAAAAGAAATAAACAAAAAAAGCTACTTAATGAAATCCTGTCCCAAGAGATGAATTTTTTAAAAAAGTTTGGGACTGAGAAGCAATGAAACTGACAGAAAAGAACTGATGGTGAGTTTTTTAATTCACTTAAATATAAGACAAAGAGGTATAAATGTAGAAATCAGAGAAAATTCACATTTTTTTAAAGATTTTATTTATTTACAAAGAGATCACGAGTAGGCAGAGAGGCAGGCAGAGAGAGAGGCAGAGAGAGAGGCAGAGAGAGAGGGGGGAAGCAGGCTCCCTGCTGAGCAGAGAGCCCGATGCGGGGCTTGATCCCAGGACCCTGAGATCATGACCAGAGCCAAAGGCAGAGGCTTTAACCCACTGAGCCACCCAGGTGCCCCGAAAATTCACATTATTAACTTGGATGATGTATATGTAACAGTATGGCTTACACAATTTGGGAGGAACTAATGCTCTGGAAAATAGCTTTTTAGCTAACCTGAAAATTACTTTATGTTATAGGACTTTTCACTTACCACTTCTCTAAAATGTTTTGCTAGCTAGAGGTCATCAAGGCTGCGTTACTGAGATAGCTAGCTCCTAGTTCCTTAGCAATTTGGATAGGAGAGGAAACCATGGGAGCATGTTTGAGTGTTTTGTTTTGTTTTGTTTTTTCCCATCACTCAGCAAAAAACACTCATAGAGGAAGAAATTGAAACATAGTTTAAAATTTTATTTCATATTCAATTTTTTTTGTCAATGTCAGATCATGTGGGAAATCATATCACAGGTGATGCTAAATTTTTATCTGGAGTTTAGGAATTCCATCAATTCCGCTTCAGTTTTTAAATTCTGTTAAACGTCACCAAAATCGAAATTGATATTTTTATTTTCAAAATAGCACAGTGTTGTTATAAGATCATCTATCTACTCCTCCCTCTACATATAAATATCCTCCACATTGAATAATATTCAGTTTTATTTATTTATTTATTATTATAATTATATATTATAATTATATATTATATAATATATAGTTTTATTTATTATTTATTATTTATTAATAATAATTATTATTATTAATAATATTTACTTATTAATGAGTACTTCAGATAGATTTGGGTTGAGTGGGGGGTTTTTTTAGTTTCTATTTTTAATAAATAATTTATAATTAAAATATGTCATTTTAGTAGGATCTTTTAGAGCAGTTTCAGGTTCACAGCAACGTTGAGGGGAAGGTTTGATGTTTTCCATATATCCTCTGTCCACACACGTGCACAGCTTCCATTATCATCCCTGAGCAGGTGGTGCATTTGTTACAACTGATGAGCCTACCTGGACCCATCATCATCACCCAACGACCGCCGTTTACACTACAATTCACTCTTGGTGGTGTACATTCTGTGTGTTGGGACGAATGTATGACACATATCCCATCAGCAGGATATTATGCAGAGTATTTTCACTGTCCTAAAAAGCCTCCATGTTCTGCCTATTGATTCTTTCCCCCTACTCAACTCCTGGCCACCACCAATCTTTTTTACTGTCTGTATCGTTTTGCCTTTTCCAGAATGTCATATAATTGGAATCATACAGTATGTAGCCTTTTCAGATTGGTTTCTTTCACTTAGTAAATACATTTAACTTTCATCAATGTCTCTTCCGAGCTTGAGAGAGACTTTGCCTTTCACTTTTGAAGGATAATTTTGCCGGGTGCAGTGTTCTGTCTTGGTGGTCTCTTTCTCTCAGCACTTTAAGTATTTCACTCCACTGTTTCCTTGCTTGCAAGGTTTCTGAGAAGCTGGAGGTACCTCTTATCTTTATTCCTCTGTAGATAAAGTGTTTCTTCCCCCTGGCTTCTTTCAGGAATTGTGCTGTATCTTTAGTTTTCTGTAGTTTGAAATGGTATGCTTAGGTGTTTTTTGTTTGGTTGTTTGGGGTTGTTTTGTTTTGTTTTTACATTTCTCCTAGATGTTCTCTGAAATTCCTGGGTATGTGATTTGAGGTCTGACATTAATTGGGGAAATTCGCCATCATTTTGTTTCAAATATTTCTTCTGTTCCTTTCTCTTTCTTTACCTTCTATTATTCCTATTAAGCATATTTTACACCTTTTGTAATTGCTCCACAGTTCTTGGATAGTCTATTTTTTTTTAAGATTTTATTCTCTTTGCTTTTGATTTTCCAGGATTCTTCGATAGGTCCTCAAGCCCAGAGATTGTTTCCTCGGCACCGCTATCAATCTACTATTGAGCCCATTAAAGGCATTCTTCATTTCTGTTACAGTATTTTCGATCTCAAACATTTCTTTTTGGTTTCTTCTTAGGATTCCATATTTCTGCTTACATTCCCCATTAGTTCTTATATGCAGTCTAATTTATCCATTAGAGTCCTTGGCATATTAAATATAGTTGTTTTAAATTCCCAGTAAGATCGTGTTTTTTGCCTTTTGGCATGACTTGTAATTTTTTTCTTGATAGCTAAACATGATGTGGCTCGTAAAAGGAACAGTTGTAAATAGGCTTTTGGTAATATGATGGTGAGGTGTGGGGGGAGGGGATGTGTTCCTCAGTCCTGTGATTAGGTCTCGGACTTTCAGGTGAGCCTAGGCCTCTGGACTGAACTTCCTAAGTGTTCCTCAGGTTTTTTTTCTCTCCCTTTGGATGTGACCAGATGGCTCCTGTTGGCTAGAGTTGGGTATTTTCCCACTCCTGGGTGGAAGGCTAAAGCTGATTTGAATTAGGTATCTCCCTTCCCCCAGGTCAGATAGGCTCTGATAATACACGGGGAGGTTAGGCCCTGGTTTATTAGTTTCTCCTGAGTGCAGGCTTTATAAAGACGAACAGCCCTGTTTTGGTGTGTTTCAAAATGGTTGCTTTCCTCTCCCCCTTGCCGGAAGCAGGAGACAATTTTTCTCCGTCTTTACTGTGGGAACCTAGTCAAGCTTCTAGAGGTAAATCTCCTAATATTGTGGGGGTTTCCCTCTATGACTGGGTCTCCCTGGAGTTTTTCACTCCTAGACTTGCCCACACTGAGTCGTCAGTAATTTCTCGATTATGTTTCAGGTTTCCTACCCTACTCATTCCTATGGAGGTGTCTGCTCTGCTCTTGAGTCTGCTCCGGTAAGTGGTGACTCCCTGAATTTGCTTGTCGGTTTCCAGTCTTGGGGGCAGCCATTTGCGTTGAGTCCTCCCTTGCCTTAAGAACCTGAGAAGAGCTGTTGACTTTTCAGTTTCTTCAGCTTTTTATATGTTAGAATGAAGTGGCAACCTCTAAGCTTTCAAACACGCAGAAATGAAAATCAGTGTTATTTTTTAAAGTAATTTTGAAACAAAAAAGGTAAAACTATTGAAGATGAAAATACAAGTAGATAACATTATAATTGATACCACAGTGTAAAAGGCTATAATTTTTTAATCTATAAAAGAATTTTCCTTACAAATGGTTAAACTTGTATTTCTTTATAAAATATCTACATTGAGACATTTTGGTTTCCTACATGTTGTAATTTACATCTAGGATTTTAATATTGTAATCAGGGATAATATTTGATATTTGAGTCAGAGGTATCATATTTAAAAGTGTTTGAGACCATTTCATTTGCCTGACAGCAAATTCTTATTCCATTAATTTATTCGAGACTATTCTAATCTTACATCACTTCTTATTGGCCTGAAATTTCCTGTTTTCAGCCTACTGGTTGAAAAATTAACAAACGATAGGTTTCTAACATAAAAATAGGTTATCTTTCTCCTTTCTTCCTTTTTTAACCAAGACTTACCCAGAATGAGGATGCTCTTGGCAGTTAAACTATACTTTTCAGTGTGCCTGAAATTCCCTGTTACTGCTTTGCTTCTGTCAAGTTCTTAAGCCTTCCTCAAACCATTGCACAGTCTATCCCATACCAATTACCATGTGAAGAGCAACTAGATACTGAATGTACGTAGCCAATCTGTGCATGATATATGAACCACAGCAGACAGGGTCGTGAACTGTGGAGGCAAACTGGTTTTACCTGAATCCTGGCTCCATTATTCATCAGCTGTGTGACCTTGAGCTAATTATTTAACTTTCCTGTGCCTCAGTCTTCTCATCTCTAATGAGGATAATAACAGTGCATACCTTATAAGGTTGTCGTGAGGATTAAATAAGTAAGTCAAACATTTGGGTATGTCCTGGTGCATAGTAAGCACCATGTGTTAGCTTTTATCTTTATCGTGATAACAAATATCCAAGTATAACTTGTTCTTCCTTTGAAAATCTAAGAGCAACATGACAAATCGGATTATTAGAAATACCATGTGTTAATCTGAGAACCATTTTAGAGAGTTGAAGCAGATTTTATAACTGTAGAATACAACTTAGTAGGCTGACCATACAGTTTGGATTACCTAGGGCAATCTCAGTTAATGCTTGTTGTCCTCGCCCACTCTTTTTTTTTTTTTTTTTTTAAAGATAGAACTGATATATAGCCTTGTATAAGTTTAAAGTGTAACCCGTGTTGATGTGATACATTTATATATTGCGATATGATCGTCATCATAGTGTTAGCTAACACCGCTGTCATGTCACATAATTCTTTTTTTGTGGTAAGAGTACGATTGAGTTTCTTAGTACTTTGAAGTTGGTAATACAATATTTTTTACTATAATCACTATGCTGTGTGTTAAATCTTCTGAACTTATCTACTAGTTGCAAGTTTATCCCCCTAAACATCTCCCCAATTCCCTCACCTGCCACCTGTTGGTCACCTCCATTCTACTTGTTGTTTCTACTTGTTTCTACTTGTTGTTCCACTTTTTTAGATTCCACCTAAAAATGATACACAGTATTTGTCTTTCTCTGACTTACCTCACTTAGCATAATGCCCATCCATGTTGTCACAAATGGCAGGATTTTCATCTTTCTTGTGGCTGAAGAATATTCCAGTGTATATGTACTGACCGCCTCTTCTGTATCCATTCACCCATTGACACTCATGTTTCAGTATCTTGGCAATTGTGAATAATGCTGCAATGAACACGGGAGTGCAGATGTATTTTCAATACTCTGTTTTCCTTTTCTTTAGATATATACTCAGAAGGGTGATGACTGGATAACACAGAAGTTCTATTTTTAATTTTTTGAGGAACCTCCATAATGTTCTCTAGAGCGGCTGCGTCAGTTAGCATTCCCACCAACAGTGTAGGAGGGTTCCCTTTTCTCCTCATCCCTGTCAACACTTATTACATCTTGTTTTCTTTGATAGCCGTTCTAACAGGTATAAGTTGATGATCTCATTGCCATTTTGATTTGCCTTTTCCTTGATGATTAGTGATGTTGAGCATCTTTTTATGTACCTGTTGGCTATTTGGATGTCTTAGTCGGAAAAATGTCTGTTCAGTTCTTCTGTGCCTGGCATACTTTTAATAGCCTCTCTCTCTCACTCAAAAGTAAGCCAATTTGAATGATAAAAGTTAAGAATATTCTGTAATTAAGAGGGCAAAACTGTCACTGGAAGGATATGGCTAAGGTTAGAACCCAAACCTTTTTAAAATTACTGTTAGCTGGGAAGTTGAAATAAAATGTTTTAGGCTTAAACACATTTTAGCAATTAGCAATTCATTCATTAGCTCATTTAACACATGTTTGTGTAGTGCCTGTTTTGAGGATACCGTATTGAATGAGACAAAAAAAACTCCCCGTCCATGGAGTCGGCCTTTTGTGAAAAATACTGATGGTAATAATAAGTAAATAAGTACCTAGAATAATGACACATAGTAGACATAAGCAAATGTGCTTTTTAATTGTTTTTGAAATAAGTAAGATACAATTGATTTCGATAAATGCTCTAAAAAAATGAAATTAGAAAGAGAATGTCTGGATAGTACACAAAGAGCAGGACCCTCTGGAAGTGTCCTGAATGTTCAATCTGAATTGCCTGGATTTGAACAAGATAGCTGGGACCAGCCCTACCCCCACCCCCAACCCTTTCCCAATGGAGGGTCTGCCTCGAAGCTCAGCTTGAGAAACCGTGTCTTTCACCAGGGCTCCAAGGTCTTCATATGCTGTCAGTGGAAGTCCATGGACAATTTTAATTCCTATAACAATTGACCCCTCAAATCTAGAGTCTCTGGCACACAGACAGGATGATATCCTTCATGAGTAACTTTGCTCTAATGCCTGACTTACTAAAAGAGAACTGAGGGAGGAGGATTTCTCCATTGTAAAACAGACCAAAACTCATACTCAGCATTGCTCCTCGGCTTGGCATATCTCTCTGGGTACTGGAAGAATCGGGTGTATCCTTACCTTCTCTCTTGATGTTGACCTTGAAGCTTTTGTATTTTATTTTAAAAAGTAATGTGAAATCCTTAAAGCTTAAAGCCAAGGAATGACATGATCTCATTTAAGAAAATGATTCTGTTGGCTGTGTGGATAATGGATTGGAGAGGAACCGACATAAATGCAGGAAGGTCAATGCAGAAGTTAGGGAGATGGTGTGGCTTGAACAAGGATTCTGGTGGCATGAACAGAGGAAAAAGAGCAATTTGAGATAGGTTTTGCAAGACTTGTTGATGGATTAGTTGTCAGGATGGGCAAATGGAAGAGTCAAAAATAATGTAGTATGTGGTGGTGGTAGTGTTGTTTTGAGGCACTGGATGGTGATTTGAGAGTCTTGTTTGTTTCTAGGGAGCTCTCACCGGTATACTGGTCTGGGACCAGTCACTGGTCACGGTAGAGGTCACTCTACTCTAGTTGACCATTCAGCAGTAGTCATTATCTCATAAAAACATACGTGACAAGTTCTCTTTGTAGTACAGGCATCAAGGAAACTGATTATATTAATGAGAATTTGAATACAGATGGTGGGACTATTCAGATCCAGTCCCATGGGTCAGGATTCCATGATGCCAACCTGGTCACTAGGATTCACCTTTTCAAGAGGGACCGAGAGAGGACTTCCCAAAAAGGGATTGGGTGTGGATCATACTATCTATTTCAAGATTCCTTTAGTCCTTATTTAATTAGAGCTTTTCTAGTTCAGTTTCCACTTTTACATCTTCCCTAAGTAGAATTTAGCATGACAGTTACTTGAACTTAAGATCATAATGTTAAAAATATAGGGCTCTTAGTAAGCAAAATAATCTTCCAACTTCCAAATATGATGCAGTATTGGCAAACCATGTTGCAGTACCTGAAAAGGGGGGATAGGGATTAACATGATGAATGAGACTGTTTTTCCCCCAACTATCTCTCTGCATTGTACCAAATTTGGTATTAGTAGATGTACCATTTCACCTATCATGCTTGAAGTTTCTTCAGGGAAGAGAAAAATAAAGCAGTTTTTTTCTCTTAAGGAGTAAAGGACAAATGTTATGTTGTTATGGCAACCAAAGTAGCAAAACATGAAAGAGAAGTTTGGTTCTTCAAAAGTTGCTGTAACTTGGTAATCATGCATGAACAATGCCATTTGTCTGAAATGCACTCATTGTTACCTGATTACAATTGTCCCCAGAATGTTCTAAAGAATTTTTAGAAGAATTACTTCCTCAGAGCCTTTTAAAAAATTAACAAGCCAACTAATTACTTTATTAAGACCAATGGTCCTAGCATTTCATTGGATCTAGTATATTTAAATCTATTTTCCAGTAATTTATGCATATCTAGAAACTTTTATATTGACAAAATGTATGCATCACTTATAGTTAGGCAGAAGTCTATAAATGATTTATCAGCCACACTTAGACCTGTTAATTGGGTTTTGAGTGGAGGGTGATATCCATATTTTAGACGATTTTTATTCTTTATGGACTGCTTGATCACAAATACATGATTTTCATGTATAAAACTTAATGATTATGTAATATATGTAATATTGTGGGTCAATATTTGTCAGTAAATTCATTCTGTTTCTGAAAGTGGTGTTCTAGTCTTAAAATCCTTAGTTTTGGTATGTCTTCTGTAAATGTGAAAGCTTTATTAACTACAAAATGGAGATAATATCACTATATTACTTTAGAAGCTTAACAGAAATACTTATATTTATCCCTAATCTTAGTAGCAAAACACAATTGAAATGTCCCCAAATTTACAGTAATTTTCAGCTGGTGTGCACGGATATTTTCTAAGCACAAATTTCAGGTCCACATCCCTGGAAGTTCCGATTCTATAGGCTTGGGGTGGTTCTCTCAGACCCATATTTGTTTCGTAGGTGATTTTTGCAGCAGCATCACAGTCGGAGGTCGTTTGGACTAAGGTTAGAGACGGGAAGCTTATTTTAAAGTACTGTGAACACTGCTAAGAATTCTGTAATGGGAACACGCAAGATCCTTCTAAATACCGTACCGAAACTTTATTTCTCAAATCTACCAATTCTTCAAAATGAGCCTGAAAACGATTCTCCTGGACAATATTCTCCACTCAGCAGTGTTGGTCAATGATTCATAGCTGGAAGAATGCTCTGGGTCGGAGGGACAAACAGGTGGTCCTGACGCCGTCTGGGGCTGCAGCCTCGCTGTCGTGGCTTGCGCAGTGTATTTTCATTTGTTTTTAGTTGAACCAAACCTTTTAAGATGTATTTCAGAGAGTATGGGGGAAGGGGAAGGGCAGAGGAGAAGGGGAGAGAAGCAGACTCCCTGCTGAGCGCAGTGCCCCAAGTAGCTCATGACCTGAGTCGAAATCCAGAGTCTGATGCTCGACCAACAGCCACCCAGGTGCCCCTGAATGAGACATTTTTAAACTATACTTCAAGTTTAATCATTAAGGTTTTGTTTCTCTTGGAGACGCAAAGTTCTGGCAGCCTGAGTCCCGCTTTCCCACTGAGGCTGGACTGGGCTGTCCTTCACATGCAGCTGACTTCTCCAGGTTGTCACACAGCTCCCGTCTCCCGAGCTGTGTGTGCGCACGTGTGTGCTTTTGGTTGCATCCCTACTTTGGTTTGCCAGGGCCAGCTTCATGGGCATGGGCATGCAGCCTATTCACTTCCCCCGGGCCCTGCAAATTAGGTAGCTGGATGTCGCCCTCGTTCGGATCTGTGACCTGCCTGTCTCTTGTAGTGTTGGGTTTTCACTCTGGTATCGGCCATTGTCTTTTTCTACTCCTGAACTCTTTTACCGTTTTCAGGGTGCAGCTCAAGTGTTTTCCTCCGGGAGGCTTTATCAGAATTACCAGACTGATTTAAGTGCCCCCTTTTTGAGCTCCTAGGGCACTCTACTTATTTCTGGAAACTAATACAATAATGTATTGAAAATATTTGTGTTTCTTCCATTAAGACCAAGGATGGAAGGTGGGTGTTGTACACGTGGACTAGGTGTAGGCAAAGAAAAGATTGGTAACAGTAGTATGTAAGCCCAGTAAGGGCAGGGCCCAGGCCATCCAGTCAGGCATGCGTGCAAAACGAATGGAGCTCCCGCTCTGGGCCACAGCATGTCTGTAGGATTTTGATGAATATCACAGTTGTGATAAAGGCAAAGTCTTTGCCCTTAAGAGAATTTGCATGTTAGTACCCAGAGCATAATAAGTATTTATAATTACTAAACTATCAAAATCAAAAGAATAATACAGTTTCGGGGGCATTCTAATGCTTCATTGTTCTGTGTAGATTTTCCTCCTGAGAAGAAGATAAAGTGATCGATCTGCTTCAGTCTCAGGGTAGGAAATCATATCGGCTAATAATATCCTAACTGAAGATTTAAGGGCAAAGCAAAAGATTTGTCGCAGATGGGTTATGAAACTGTCTAACCCAAAGAGCCAGTGCCTTAATGAGGAAAGGAGAGAGTGGAGAAGGGAAAAGGTGAATGAGTCCTTATCTTTTGGGGTGGGGCATGGGGTGGGGATAATAGACCAGGGAGGATCCATGTAGAGAAATAGAGTACAAAAATACACCTTGGCTAAATGAATGGCCTTAATATCCCTCAACAAGAACAACGGCAACAACAACAAAAAAAGAGCATCCGAGGAAAGCTTAGCAGTTACAAGCAGGGTAAGAGGTGAGTCCCAGAATGAAGAAAGTCTACTAAACTCCAAGAAATACGTGTTGAGTTCTTGGTTAAGACCACTAATGAAAAGCCAGTATTTTTATTCACTCAGAAAGAGAAATCTTGTAACATGGAGCTGATTTTTTTTTTTTTTTCTCATTTTTGGGTCTTGCAAAGAAATGGGGAGAAAAAGAAATGAAGCAAAAAATGGAATAAACAGCAATTTACCTGGAGCAATAAATGTCTAAATAGAGCCCAAATTTATTTTTAGAGCTCTCCATCCATGTGCTAGACACTGAAACTCCTTTAGGGATAGATTTGTGCTTTGGGACTAATAGTCAACCATGTTAGTCACAGAGCTCTCCCTCCGTGGCCTGGGAGAGCCTAGGTGCACACAGTTTGGAATACTTGTCTATTAGATGAAGTATTTTTTTTCCTGTCAGTTCATTTTACAAAGAGATGCTCCAGTTATAGCTGTTACCTTTAAATGCTGGAAAATAAGAAAGCAAGCTGAAAGCCCAAAATTTACATTTGAACGTTCATTTTTTTTTAAAAGCATACTCCATAGAAAAAGTAGTAGAAAAAATAAGAAAATACAGAAAATTAAATATTAATTCTGTGTGGTCCTTTCATTTACATTTTGGTGCATGTTTCTCTATTTTTAATGACCTAAGTTTTAAAAAACATTGCCCTTGCTATACATCCTTCTCTCTGGAAGAATTATGTGCAACTCTGAATATTTTTGGGGGATAATTTCAAAAGATGTTTTTTCTGGGCTTAATCCAGTGTTCTTAATTGTCCTTCAGAAAAGTTGTATGGATGGATATGTGCTCCACACATGGAATGGGAGGGCTTCTATCTACATACTCAACCCAGCACTGAAGAGTGTCCTTTTTATACGGCAGCAAACATACACCGTCTTTGTATAAAAAGACTTCCAAATTTGTGATTTTTATTCCCCATCTCCATCTTACAGTGTATGTGGCTAATTTAATGTATATGTCCTTTAGAATGCTTTTTGTTTCGAGTGATAGAAAACCGAACTCGAATTGGCTTAAGCACAAGTGGCAATTCATTGATTTGCATTGCGAAATACTCAGTTAGGTCTCACTTCAGGCATTACTGAATACAGAAGCTCAAAATATTTTACAAAAAAAAAAAAAAATTTCCCCCTTTCTTAGCCACTGCCCCTGTTTTGACTAGTCTCAGATAGACTCTTCCTTATGTCACAAAATGGTAGCCAGTATCTCCCAAGAACAGATATTTCCACTTTCAAGTAAAGCCTAAAAGAACAAGCACTTCTGCACCAGCAAACGTCCCGAGTCATTCTGCTGGGCCCAACATCGGCCATGTGGTCCTACGGTATCCAGTTACTGTAGGCAATGCTGACTGGGTCCAAGTTCCCGACTTCTCTAGGATCCAGTAGTTAGTAGCTCATGAACTGGTGTGGGAGAAGGGAGCTCATTAAGTGAAAATGAGGGCTAATGCCGAAAGAGGTGTTGAGATAAATTACAAATAATCACTATAACATTGTCCCTGTGTGTGTCTGTGTGTCTTATTTTTTGATAAAACTAGATTGATGGTTTGTCTGTGTTACTAGTTTTTCAAAGAGTAAGTGCTTGGATTAACTCGAAAAACTGTCTTCTAAACAATGACTCTCTATCCATACCCTAATAATCCTTCTCATCTGTGTTTTGTTTTAATTGGTTAGTGTCTTTATAACTTCTTGACGTGCATGCTATGAGTTTGCTACTTATTTAAATGAAGGTAAAACCGGTCGGGCAAAAGCATGAAGATTGAGTAGCTTTACAGAATGGATCGATAGTGCAGAAGTGTGAGCATCTTATTTACTTCAACTCACCTTCTCCTTGCTGAACAATTTCCAGTTGTCATGGGACACAGTGATACCAATGGAGAAAGATTTCACCATAATCAAGTAAAAGGATATCCGTTTCCTGTAAAAGATGAATTAAAAAAAAAAAAAAGTGAGTCAGTTTGGATCTAAGAGAGTCAGTTTGGAACCACTCTAAAGGCGATAGTATATACAGTCATGAATTGAGAGCCCTTTGGCAAAAAAGGAGGTAGGTTACAAAGTGAGGCTAAGGGGTATAATAAACACAAAGTTTCTTCATGGCAATAAGGGCAGACCATATTGAGTCTAATGGGAAATACTTATAGAAATGTACATTAAGCTATTTCATGTCCATTTTGGAGACTAGAGTTCCATACCACTACATCTGCCCTTGTGTTTGCGATGGCACTTCTTTAATGTACATGGGCTAATGACTTCCTTGCTACTCCTTAGAAAATAATAAATTGCTTAATATTAACAGTAGCCCCCCGCCCCTTGTCTAGGATGAGACATAATGAAGTGAAGCAGTCCCTGATTCTTGAACTCAGGCATTTAACTAATAGTAACAATGCCCTTTGTGTTCAAGACAACATGTATTTTCATGGAAATAACCACACAAAGGCCTTATAGACATATGCTTGCTAGATATCCCTGATTCATGTCTCACTGAATTTTTTTTGAGCATTTTCTTTAAATTGATGCTGTCAAACATCACCAGATCTTATTGTATTTTTGTATCCCACAGTCTATACCACCCCATTTCAGTCTTCTGAATAAAATGTCTTAGAGCAGTGTTTGTTAGATTATAGTCAAGAAGCCAGCCACTCGGGGCCCAGATGGCATTGCCTGTGAGTAAATGAGGAAGATCCAAGATGAAAAGCCTCTCACTTCTCAATGCAGTCTGACTCCAGCACAACGAAGGTTAATTTACAAAACAGCATGATAGTTGACCCTGATGATGCCTCAACACATTAATCTTGTGTCTAAGTGGCAGGCTCTGTGAAAGACCTCGCCTCCTCCACCTCGTGAAATACTCTACATAAACACAAAGTGAAATTCATAACTTATATTCAAATATGACTTTTTGTAGAGTGTTAGGAACACTTAGGAACAGAGCTGGTAGAGCCAAATTTCCTAGGTTCAAGTCCTGCTTCTGCCCTAAGTGGCTCTGTGACCTTAGGTAGTTGCTTCATCTTCTTGATGCCTCAGTTTCCACATTTGTAAAATTAGATTTATCATAGGAACCTACTTCATAAGCGTACTAAAAAGGTGGAATGAGTTACGTCTAAAGCTCTCGTAACAGTGACTACCCTAGAGGAAAGCGCTTTTGCATTCATTTTTTACTGGGGCTGCCCCCACGTCCTCTACCTTTGGTCTCATGTTTTGGGCCCCTATACAGTTACAGTAAATACTGCCCAGATAGTTAAAGCAATGACACCTGTGAACTTAAAAGGCTAGTCACATGGTGACTCAAGCAAACAGGTGTTTGGGTTTCTGTGACTTGGCTGTTCCTCAGTCTGTGGAGAAAAGTGTCCGCATGAGGGGATCAGAGATTTGGAGCCTGATGCCCCCATGGATGAGGTCTTCTAAGACTTTTTCAGCTGGACGAGGTGACCCCTAAGAGTAACAGTAAGGAGGAATGAGTGTACAATAACCCATGAGGGACCCATCACATAGAGTAGGTAGACCTCAGTTCCTGCTCCGTGTGGGAAGGCCACACGTGGTCTGTAGGGCTCTCAGCACAAGTACTGCGAAGTGCTGTGCTCTCCTGACTTCTCAGATGCCAGCTCCCAGAACTCGGCTGCCTCATCCCCTCAGTGCCAGTCCCTGACCCTGCTATCTGGCTTCAGGGTAGCAGAACTAATCAGCCTAAGCTTGCTGTTTTCCTGCCCATAATGTTTGACAACGCTGAGACCGTGTAACCCCCATAAGGCATGCTGCATAATCAGAGACATGAAATTCTTCAGGTGAAACCCTGAGAGCAGGAGGGCTGTTAGTCTTCCAAAACCAGAGAGAATGCACTGAAGAATGCACCTGCTCTCTCTGGATATTTCTCTGCCAGAACAATCGGTTATAAAGAGCCTTTTTAAAGTCCTCATTCAGCGTAGCCTTCAGGTTAGAGGCAGAGCAGAGACCACAGGGTTAAGGTCTTAGCCTAGTGCCACACAGGTGACAACTCTTCTATGAATGCTAGTTGCAGTTGATTATTACATTATTATTGTGACTGAAGAGATAGGGAAGCCATTTATGAAGGCAGAGAAATTAACCAGAGGAAAAAAAATTTAAGAGCGTCGGAGAAATCAAATCTTAACAATAGCATCAAAAAAGTTAGTACTTAAAATGAAATTGGACCACTTTGGATAAAAAGTAAAAATGTTCACTGCCTAGGCATTTCCTTAGACTCTGAGAAGCATCTCCACTTTCAGCCTCAATCTGCTTGCTCCTTGACTTGTGGGATTCTTCCAGATGGCAAGCAAATCATGGTTCCAGACTCACTTGGCTCAGAATCTTGGCTCACGTTTCTTATTCCGTTTGGACTTGTTAACAAGGATCCAGATTGTCTAATTCATGAATAGCTTATAAAGCACAAGACACCCTAACACTAGGAATTGTCCCCAGTGTTGCCTCTCTCGGCCCTAAGTGGGGTCCTTAAAATTCCCACCGTAAGAGAGCAGACAAAGATGGCCCCAGGAAAAGAAAGTGGCATCTCAGCAATGTCAGTGTGGACAAACAACCAAGGATTATTAATATCTGGACAACTTAGAAGGTTGAGAAATCTGTGTTTGCTCAGAAATTGTGCTCTAGGAACAATGGATTCCATTTTCCTCAAACAGAATGTTTTTATTACATTAAAATGGAGTGTTTTTATTACAACTCCATTGTACAGCAAAGCTATTGTTTGAGCCCAATCATCCTAAACCAATTTTTTGTTACCTTCAAAGGGTCCGAAAGAGTAGGTTTTATCTATTTCATCAAAACATGGGTGTTTAAAGTGGGGAAACAATGAAGCAGGATCTTACTTAATACTGCCAAACAAAAATTTCAGTCTGTACGACGTTATACATTAAATATGAAGCCCTTCAGGAGTCTACAGTTTCCTTTCATTGGTGTACTCGACCTTGTTGATCCTTTACAAAACTGAGATCGGAATTATCTAAAATCTGACAATGAGTTCTGACTGTTCTTTTTACTGTAGTGCACGTCCCCACCCCAAGTTTTTGTCTCATAATATCAATTATTCCTCTCCTAGTTTTTATGGCAATCTAGAATTATTTTGTTTTTTTTTTAAGTGTTTCTTAGGCTTCGTAAAGTTGATTAGAACAGAGACTTCATTTTTCTAGTTCGATGCTAAATTCTCAGCTTCCTGTAGATTCAAGTACATGATAAATGCCACGTTAATGCTAGTTAAATGTATTAACCTGGCCCTCTTCCTTCATGTTGCATTTACAGATGAGGAAATGAGATTTAGTGAATTGCATTTGATGTGTTGGAGAGCTTTTGTTCAAGGCAAAATCCAGAAGTGAGCACTGTCTGACTTTTAGGAGAGATTTTCCCTTTTACAATAAGTTGCCTCTTTTTATAGGTTAAAAAAAAAAAAGTTCTTAGCCTCCAAGTGCATATTCGAATCATCTAGGGAGCTTTGTAAAATCCCAGTGCCCACCCGCCACTCCTCATCAAGTACTTAGAATCAGTATATTGAAGTTAGGTGGAAGATTCCAACGGGCCTCGAAGCTGAGAAACTGTGTGTTCGTAAATGTGTACATGACCATTTTGTGTGTGTACACACACACGTGTACAAGGGCAGGCCCTGAGTTTGAATTTCATTTAGGAGCCAGGGAAGGATTACACAAGCATTGGCCATTGTATTTAATTTAGCCTATGCTTATATAAAGTGTAAGCTCTAGCTGTCTCTTGATGACTTTTGAATCTCAGTTGTTGGTTAGCTGTATTGTTTGTTTCTTCCGCAGGGTGATTTTCCAAGTCTCCATGTTTTGGGAAGGCTTACCTGACCACTATTTAGGACAGTTTGGGGTAGAGATAGAATGAAAGCAAAATAACCAATTATTAGACTAATGCAGTTCTCTAAACAAGAGTAGGGAAGACCTGAACTCAGGTGGTAACAGTGCTAATAAAATGGTGGGAATAGGAAATATGCTGAGACATTGTGGGAAATAGCTCTACCAGATTTGGCAACTGATTGAATGTGAATGCTACGCGGGGGTGGGGAGGGTGGGGGTTTGGAGGTGTCACTTCAGAGAGCCTTTGCAATTGTGCCTAGCCTGATTCCAGAAGTAATTTGTTACCCACATGTGGTAAATTAATACTTTGAGTGACAGTATACCAATTTGCAAATTACTTCTTTCAGGGCATTAATGACTGAAGAGCATAATCACCATGGCATTATTGTTATTAGCATTAGCATTAATAAATATTTCATGAGCAACCAAAAATTACAGTGCCTATACTTTGAAGAATAGGTATTCCTCCAAAATATGAAATACAAACCTCAGGCTATCACCAGTGCCAAAAATTCTGTAAATATTTATAAATAACAATTCATTTGAGTAGAAGATTAATTGAGATGAGTTGCAATTATGCTTAATGTTAAGTAGTTTTGTTTATGTCATTATAAATTGGAGAGCTTGAGGAATTGAGCAGCATGAATTCCAGTAACAATTTAACTGCAACACTGGAAGAGTCTTATAAACTCTCTACATCTCAGTTGCCTTATCTGTAAACTGAAGAAAATAATTTTTTATTCACCTGACAACAACAGTCTGTACCAGATTTTTTTCTCTTTTACTGTAAGTCTTCAAGTTAGAAAAAAAAAAAAAAAAGCTATGGGAGTGAATAGAGTATGGAAAAAGCCCTGGATAAGGAATCTAATGTCTCACAATCCGGTCTCTCTATTCCAAACAGTGCAAGAATTAGACAAATAATCTCTTCTTTTGAGCTCTAACATCCAAAATTCAGTATCATGGAATATGCTATTTTTAGGAGAATGAGTATAGCAAGATAATGAGGGAAAGCTAGCATATGAAATTTCTAGAAAGCTGAGGAAGCACAGTGGTCTGGATCTAAGGAGAAAAGAGGAGTCCTAGAATTGTCCTTGAGGCTTTCTTTGTCCAGTGAATCTATGAAAGTGCTAGAGGCAGAAGATGGCAACTATGATGTTTTTAATTTTTTTTTTCTGATAGAAGTGATTTTGTTGCCATTTTCAATTTTAGGGAGACAGGCTTTTTTTTTTTTTTTTTAAATGGGAAAATTGAAGAGAATTTGTGGGAGAAGTCTTCTGCTCTGTACAAATGCCAGGGATGCAATCAAGAAGGCACCTGATTTTGTGGCCTTTTTTGCAGATTCCTTTTCACCATGCTTATGTAGGCAGGTAAGTAACATAAATTAATGATTTAGTATGATTGAGTTGATGAAGTGCAGCAATAAAGACTGCCAGGTACAGGAATAATTCAGTCTTTTATTTTAAGCCACTCGAAAGCTATAACACCAGAGGGAAATAGTCACACCATCAGCAAGCCCATAGAAAATGCTTTCACACCATTGGGAAAGGCTCTGCCAAATTTCTCAAGAAATTATGAAGTGAACTAGACAAAATAAGCCAAGCCATCAAACATCAACAAGACAGATGTGAGTGGCTGGTAAGCACCATTTCCCTGACACATGTCATTGAGACAAGCAGTGCAGAAGATTATATAAAATGCAAATACACAATGATAATATCTAGCATCGAGACCACTGCTTCAATCAGATGACTTTGAGGGGGGAAAAATGCAGTTAAAAATAGAATTCTTAAGAGTGTGGTACCAAGATCTGATAAAAATGACAAAGTTACTTAACAGGAAATGTAGAAAGTACTGAAGTTCATCAGTTTGGAGGAAAGAAACAGTTCAAATATTTATTGAAGACCTATGTGCCAGACTTTGAGCTTAGTGCTTCATATGCCTTGGTGGGGCTTGCATTCTAGAGAATGCAAACAATAACCATAGTAAAGTAGATAGTACGTTAGAAGGGGATATGCACTGGATAAAAAGAAGAAATACCATAACTGAGTGAAGTTTGGGGTTTGCTCAAGGAAGATAGAATAGTCAGGGTAGGATTCATTGAAATGTAAGCAAAGACTTGAAAACTCTGTGAGAGCATAGGCCATGGAGGGAGATGTGTTTCTTCCTCCAGGCGGAAGGAAGGGATAGAGCCAAAGTCCTGAGATATGAGCATGCATGGTATATTGAGAAACAGCAAGGAGTTCAGTTAGTGTGGCTCGAAAGGCAAAAATGAGTGGGGGAGCTGGAAGTAGCCAAAGGAGGTCAGAAAGCAAGTGAGGTGAGCAGACCATGCAATCAGGTTGGACCCGGAGGCCATCTTGGGAAGAATGTTGGATTTTATGAAGGGTTTTAGGTAGAGGGGTAACATTATTGGTGCAGAGGAGGTAGAACTTTTGTGTTGAGACTAGACTGGGAGTGGGGCAAGGGGACCTACCAGGAGGCTATGGCAGTATAGAAAAAAGAACAGCATAACTTTCATGAAATGTGCTCCTAGCTGATAACCCAGGAAGGGAACGAGTTTTGTGGTATATTATTACTATGTTCTCCCCAACTTGACTCACAGCTAAGTGCACATAAAACGGGGCGGGTTTCAGAAGGCAGAAAGGCAATTGCTCAAACCTGGAAATTTGGTTCCTTTTCTCTTTAAATACCTCCTTCAGAAAGTTCCTCCATTTTTTTTTAGTTCAAGTACTTACTTTCTCTTCTGAAATTAAAATCATATTGTTGGTTCCTTCCTCTTGCCTGGGACTTAATTCTTTGCCTCTAAGTAACTGCTAGTTGCCATTTGGTCATATGTCCATTTCCCCAAATCAGTGTTTCTAAAACTTGTCACCACCCGTTTAATTTCCTTAATCGAGAATCTAGGAGTCTGACAGTCATCCTGGGTTAAAACCGGTCTTTCTGATTCATAGGTCCTTCTCTCATATATGTAGGCAATATTCGGAAGGCATTAATGATTCTTTAAAAATATCTCTTGTATAAATTGTTGCTTTTTCCTCTCTACACCTATCACCTAAAACAAAGTACATCTCATCCTTGTATTACTGTAAGTTTCTCAAAAGTACTCTACTAGATCCTAAGACTCTCATAAATACAATTTTCATTGACCTGCAGAACCCTTCAAAGGTCTACAATGTATAATCTAGCATCTAAAGAAGGATCATTAAATGTACAAATATTTCAGAAGGAACAAAAGAAAAAGTCAATAGATTTGACTGTATGATATTTAATAACATGGTATATCAAAAATTTGATTTGAAAGATGGACAAACCAGGAAAAGTAAGTTTTTACAAATGAAAATCTGTGTTACCATAATCCAATTGGAAAGGTTGTTTTCAGTGATGACATTGGTTGTCAATAGAGTATTGGTAGGAGGTTAAATGGATATAGTGTTTCTATAAAGCAATCTGACAATACTTGAGAGTTTTTCCAAAACCATTGGCAGTATAATTAAAATTTTATTCATTTTCTTAAGGAGAATTTCAGGAAAAAAGATGTTTATAAATACATTTTCAAAGAATTAGTTACAAAAGCAAAGTCTTTCATATCCATCCTATCTTATCTATCTTTACTATTCCTATTTTCAGAGGCCCTTGTCAGCACTCCAAACATGTTCTTCTCGCTGGACTACAGCATTCTCTTCTAATCCTCCATGCTTGCCCCTAGAATAAGCTTTCCAAAATGTTGTTCTCAGTGATACTATCTGTAATGATGGAAAGTTCTGTATCTGGACAGTCTAGTATAGTAGCAGCTTAGATGCATATGACTATCGGGCAGGTAATGTGTGGCTAATGCAACTGAATTTTTAAATTATATTTCATCTTAATTAAGTTACGTTCCAACAGCTGGATGTGACTGGTGACTACAGTATTGGACATTATAGTTCTAAAATATATGGACTTTTTGATGGTTCCTCAATGCCAAAAAATCCTCAAATTTTAACATGTCTGAATAGGCATGATCCTCTGAATAGCTTGTTAGGAAAGTAGATGCCAAGGTATTATTTTGTTTTTGGTTAAGAAGAAAACGGCCAACGGCCTACTGGACTGTAGTCCTTTTTTCCCAGAGACTGAAGGTGAGGGGCAAGATGAGTTGGTCATTTTCCTTTAGAGATGGATAGAACCAACAGAGGACAGTAACAGCCTTCACCTAGGCTCAGACAAATGACTGATACAGGGCCAACCCAACTTTCACCACCCCCCAAATTCAAAGGTTTATTCACCTTCTATTTTAAAGAGCTTTAAGTACTTTCCTCTTCTAAGTTTGAAGATTTTAAAACTCAGATCTAGGAATGACGTCACTTCCCCACCACTAATTTCAAGGGCAGAAGTCAATGTGGCACATAGTAAAAGCATGTTATCAACTCTATTGCATTAGAAAACTTTGCTTAAGCCACATGGACAGGACACATCTCTGTCGGTAGGTCCTGTGAATATGAATTCTCAATCTCTGGTGATACTAAAGGAATTCTGGGCAAAAATTTAAAGCACAAAAGTACAAATTTCTTTCCATATTGTAGAAAAAAGCGTTCATGACCTGGTCCTTTCAACTCACCAGTTTCGTCTTATGTATTACCTTATGTTTCCCCACCATTCTGTACCCATTTGGCCAAGCCATGTGAGTTTCTTGATACATATGGAGTGTTCTAATTTACGGGCAATTTATGTGCTAGATAACTGTCATACATTTTTCATTTAATTTTTTACACAATTTCACGAGGTAGACATATCGTCCCCATTACACAGATGAAAAAATCAAAGCTTATCTTAAGTAATTTACCCATTACTGTATCACCAATATTTAGTATGATAGCAGGAACTATATGCCAGAGCAGTGGGTGAGATACGCATAAAGCAGCATGGATGGATCCCAAAAACTTGATCTAAAAAGAGAAAAAAAAATAATCCGATGTGCAATTTCATTTACTAAAATTAAAAACTGTATGCAAAAAAACTTGACACATTTAACAGAATATATGCACACATATCACATACATATGTGTATATATATATTGATGCATATATTAAGACGAATGAGTGGGGCAGATGCCAGTGGGGGACATGGATAATAGACAATGAGTGGATAGATGGAGAGATGAATGAACAAATGAATGAAATTAAAGAAAGGTCTTGTTTGAGCCAATTATAATATGCCAGCAGGATCTGGAGATACAGAGGGAGAGACTGGGACAGAATAAAACAGTGTTATATCAAAAGGTTTCCTTTATACAGAGAGTGCTAGCATTGGAATATGTTAATAAGAGCAGTTGTGAATTGCCCTCTGAAGTTTTAAAAACAAATCTATCACACTGTATGCATTAGTGAATGAAAAAAAAAATTATATTTTAGCAACATACCCATTATTATTCATAAATGCATGTATGTTTCCCTACGGAGCTGGGGGAGCAGATTAACTGCTCATTTTATGGTTCGTTTGCTGTTTATTTTCCAGGTATCTTAGTTGTCTACTTCATGGTTATTTTTATACATTGTTTCTCTTAGAATAAAAATTTCTCAAAAGGGTTGTTAGCTACTTAATTTGCCTGGCACATTTCTTCATGAATTATTATATTTAACAGAATTATATTGATATCTATATCTGCCTCCTACTATGTGCCAGAAACTACGCTAAATTCTTTAGTGAATATAAAATACTTCTGATGATTATGAAATATGAAGTAGATAGCCTCCCAAAGCTTGAATTTTTTTTTCTTACCATCAAAGCTTATCATGTTTAGTATTAAATGTAGTCCTAACGTCTAGAACAATCAAATTTATGCTAGCACATGCAGATTGTTTTAATTATATAATCCCAGCCAATCATTCCAGGAAATAAAATCAAAGAAAGATTAAACTGCAGCCCTGAATAGCAGAATGTGATACTAGAAAGATCTTATGTGCAAGAAATTTGATCCATATTAAATTATTCTTCAATATGTTTGTCAACATTTTGCTCCCCTTTGTGTTCATCTGTATACGTATTTCTCACCAAAATGACTGGCATAAGGAAAATCTTTAAAAAGTGACATGTAGTCCAAAAAAAAAAAAAAAAACCCAACATTTTTTCTCTTTGTTGTTGTTGACTGACTAAATCTGGTTCTAATACTGAGTGGAATTTCCAAACATGACCCTGGGGCAAGAGAGAAAGCAAAAGTCAACATATTTCCCAAGGTATTAAACCTATCAGATGGAAGTTCTAGTGTTTCCTTAAACACACACAATGCAAAATGAATCAAGATATGATGTCATGCTTTATTGAAGTATTTGTTTTCATTACAATTCACACAGTTCTTCAAGGTCAGAATGACAGTGGTCCTACAAGAAAATATGGGATTTGTGTTGCATAAATCATTCTCTACTGTTTAGAAAACAAACCATGAATTGCTCTAGGAGCTAGATGGTATCGAAATTCAAAGATAAGGGACAGTGTTTCTTTTTTAAAGGCTTCGTTGGAAAAAAGTTTAACTTTTGTGGTTATGCTGGAAAAAAAAAAAATGCAAAGACCAGTACAGCCTATCCTTTCTTCTTTTAGAAGTTGTGGAGGTCTTTTTTTCAGCAGTGTGATTCCCTGACATCCCCCGACTCTGCCATTCTACTCAATTTCCTCTCACATCTTCTGTACAGCCCCCTCCCACATACACAGGACAGAAGTGGGACAAGTGGAGAAGAAAATGATGAGAGTAATGCCGAGGGAAGACAGCAGTGTGTTTAACATCACAAGATCAGAGGGAGCCCAGAAGCAGAACCTAGAAAAATCCTTTCACAGCATGCAATATAGAACAAAAATCCCCAGAAAACTCAAATACTACTATTATCATGTTTCAAAACAAGAAAGCTAAGAAAGGTGACAAAAGGACCCAAGAAAGGCTAGCACATACTTTTAGCCACCTGTGTGTCAGGTGGGAAGTTTTCATCAGAACGCTTTAATTCTTGCCTTTGATGTATGAGCCCAATCAAGACAATAATGTGTCCTTGAACCAAAATGAATCCCCTATGATAGGCTATATCACTCTGGGTGATAAACAAAGCTTTTAAAGACATAAACTAGCTCCGTAGGTGGCCTTCACTCACTCCAAGAAAGCTTTTGATTAAAATAAAAATGTATGGAGGAGCAAAGTTGAATGAAGGCATACGGAAAGTTTTATCCCATTTGGAAGAAATAAACATGAAAATGAGGCCTCTTCAATACCTCTACAAATGGATGAAACCGGAGCGTCAGATAAAAGGCGAAAGAACAACTTTGCCTCCATGGCCTCAAGATTTTTACTTTGAGGAGAATAACGTAGAGTGTTGAACTACTACCTAAGTAATTCTTTTCCACAGTGTTGCCTCACTAGCTCAACCACAAATATGAACATCTGCTCAATGGGCTTAGCTAAGAAAGCTGAAGAGCAACCTACAGGAAGCTTGGGACTTCTGACCTATTGGCGAGCCATTTGGTGGCAGCCTTCACAGATGAAGAGGTGATTCTGGTGCAAAGGGGTGAAAGAAACCAAAAAGTAAGAGATAAATGAACAATGGGAAATAAAAGGGAGAGATTGAGGTGAGATTTTTCAGCATTAAGAGAAGTTCTAATGGAAGGGAATTTCTCTTGGTTTACATCTAGAGAGCCACAATAAAAATGGAATGTCTGCTGCCCAGTAAGAATGGAAAGATGGAAGCACTAGTTAGTGGGGAAGTCAGAAGAAAAAGCAATTATAGTAAATTTAATCATCTTACAGTATTCTGTTGGCTATTGAGTGTGTCCTAAAACTTTCTAGAGACAACTCTCACGAGGTGATTCTGTGGGCATAAGTACTAGAAGTACAAATACCTTTCAGGCTTTGGAGCCAGTAGGAAAATGGAGAATTGAGGGTACCGTTAGTAAACTCACCCTTGAATTTCTCAGAATGTCATAGTACTTAGGCATGTCAGTGAACAGTGCCAACTCATTTACTTTAATTCTCTGAAAGCACAATTTTTAGAAGACCTACACACCATTGGGGGAAACGAGAGGGTAAACTTGGGTAAGTTTGGTTGGATTCACTTAGCTGCTGTTTTTGTAGGAGAAATAAAAGAAATGAAAACTGTACACAAACCAACATTTCTAAAGCTACTACACAAATTTCTGGCAGATTTGACGGTTTGAAAGAAGGATGTTAGAATCAGACTTCATTGCAGAAAAGGCATAAAATAGGACATTTTACCTTTTCCATTTTTAACTTTTCAAATTTGAATTGTTAAAAGTTATGGGAATGTTGTAATGCTAACATGTCAATAAGAAGGTAAAATTTAAAAATGAGTTCAAAATGTTCTTTATTAATCATCTCATAGTGAAATAAAAGTGAATATAATGAAAGCACAATGAACTAAATTTATTCTACAATTCAAAGTATTGGGCCGGTCCTTCAAATCATGGGCAGACAGTAAAAATTCTTGAGTTGCCTTCATAATAAGGGACTGGTGAGATAAGAAAACTCTAAATCAGTATTTGTTACCCAAACATATTAAGCCAATATCTTTCCTTTTTCTTTTATGAAATCTATTTTTTTCAAATTAGAACTGCTAATAATCAACGACATTTATAAAATCATCTACAATTAGAATTCTGTTTTTGACAGTTCTATATTTAATTGTTGAAAAAGTGCTATGTGCTTGAAGGAAGCATCAAAATATCTATAATTATTAATGCCCGTAAGGAAACCATGTACTAATACATTTAAGCAATCATAACTTTTATTCAAATAATTATTTAAAGATTCAGGATGAATGATTTTTGGTTTTGCATAATACAGAATTTCAATATAAATGCATCATTGGCTTTAAAATGATTTTAAAATATCTGATCTTTAAACATTGTTAGGATTCTTTTTCCCCCGGCATAAAAAGTAGAGATTTTGGAAATACAGATTGTTAAAGAAAAATTATTAAAAGAATTCTAATCTCACTGATTAGGGACAACCACTCACCATTAGGTATTAGTATGTTTTGTGGAGGGAGGGAAGGATGGGAGAAGGGAGTAACAGAATATTATCATATTGAGGATTGGCTAAAAAAAAAAAAGAAAAGCAATATATTCTTAAATAAAAGTTAGTGCTACTTTGCTTGTAAATATTTGTTGTAACAATTTGCCCAATTAGCCATTTGCCTAATGTGTTTTTGTATTTCTGAATAGTAGTTATTTAATTTTTTGCAAATTCGCATTAGTTGCTCTTCCTCTCAATTATTTCTTCCTTTGCTTTTAAACTGAAAGTCACTAAAGATTTATAGAAAAGATATGACCTGAACTGAACTTTTTTTTTTTTTTTTTGATAAACCATTCTCAAATGTTTACTTTCAGGATCCTTTTACTCTTTTAAAAACTAGTGAGAATTCCAAAAAAAAATTTATTTATACAGGTTATATCAATAGTTTCTATATTAGCAATGAAAACCATGACATTTAAAAACTATATATTAATTCATTCAAAAATAGCATTAACAAACTCTTCATATATTAACACAAGAATCATGTTTTGTTGTGAAAAATAATATTTTCCAGGAAAATATTAGGAAAAAATTTTCATTAATTTACATTTTTGCTAATCTCCTTCCTGTCTGGCATAACAGAAAAGAGCCAGTGTCTAATGTCAAACTTTTGTATTCAATCTGTTGCAACATGATGTTTTGGCTGAAATAGGAAGAAAATTCAGGCTCGCAGATAAAAAAAAGAATATTATAATAACGTTTTCAAATAATGGATATTCTTTTTTGGTCACACACATCAATAACCTTTTTGTACTGTTGCATTAACATCCATTGGCCTACCTAATACTTTGCATGGTTTGTTGTTTTTTTTTTGTACCCATACATGATTTTTTAGCATCATTCCTTGGTCTTTGGAAAACTCGGTTCCTTGAGTTATATAGATCTTTCGAATGTTGACATTTTCCTTCTAAAATATTTTTAAAATCACATTGATTGCTGTGTTGGCTGATTTCATAATTAAAAAAATTTTTTTGAGTATTGAGTACAAGTTTTCAAAACCTCTTTCACTTAAAAGCTTAAATGTTGTTGGCAACAAATGCTGTCAACAGTGTTCCTTGAAGTGAGAGATCTACTTGTCCTTTTTCAAGATAATGCCTGCCGGGTACCCAAGTCTGAATAACCAGTTTGTCTATTAGTAATCCCTTCATGTAGGAAAAAAAAAAAAGGTGTACCAGGAGACAAAGTGGCTTGTTCAGTTTACGACACAATCACGTACGTTTTTCCCCAAGATTGTTACTGCTGCTTGCAGAAGTGTTTATCCAGTTCTGTCCGTTTACTTTAAAAGCCTTGTGCCTAAGCGTTGAGATTCAGTATTAATAATTATTACTGCTTCATGAAAGATAGCCTCCAGTGAAAATGGCACCTTCTTTTAATTTTCACGGGGGTTCATTCCAGAAAAGTGCACTGTAAGCAACATCGTGCGCTCCTTGTTTACAGCGTCAGCCTCCCAGCTGCCTCCTTGTATCTACTCAATTCCCCAAATAGTAATCAAATGACCCTTTTAAAACATTAAATCATTCTTCCAAAGCAGAGGCTAGGAAGGAAAAAAGAGTAACTTTAAGCAGGGAAGTGTGGTGAATACTACCATAACCAGGTGATGAATGTTAATATCCTAAAGATCATGAGGATATCCTAAGAACTGATACGACATGACTGGATGGGTACTTCCTCTGTGATATTCTTGCCAAAACCCCCAAACGTCAGTCTAATCGTGAGCTAAACATCAGACAAACCCAGAGTGGAGGACATTGTACAGGATAACTTGGCCACTACTCCTCAAGACCGTCAAGGTCATGAGAGACAAGGGAAGACCAAGAGACAATCATAGACCAGACGAGACTGTGAAGGCGTGACAACCTAAAGTAACTCAAGGCTGGACTGGCTCATGGAACAGATAAAGAACATTGATGGAGAAACTGATGAAATCCAAATAAGTCTTGCATGTGCTTAACAGTAATGCACCAATGTTGGTTATTTACTTTTGACAAAGATGTCGTGTAAGATATTACCAGTGGGGGAAACTGAATGACGCACATATGGGAACTCTTACTGATGTCCCTGAAACTTCTCAGTAAATCTGAAAATATTCCCCCTCCCCACCATAAAAGGATGAAAAACTTGAGGCAGATTATTTTACTATTTTGCTCATAATTCTCCATTTGCTACTCCTCTCACTCAAAGTTAAAGCTTAAGTGTTTAACAATCCCTGTATAATCTGGCCACCCATGAACTTTCTTTTTTTTTTTTTTTTTTTT
>CM052887.1:63078581-63224035 GCA_028534135.1 Potos flavus | reverse complement strand
TGGCCGCAAGGGACCGCTGACTAGCTTTCTGCACCAGGATTTCTAGTTCAGACCTTGTGGGAGCTGGACTAGCCAGAGCAAGTACAGCTCGGAAGGTTGGGCTGTTCACACTGCCAGCAGCAGTGTAGGCCAATGGAGTAGGAATTTATAGATGAATGCTCCTGCCTCTTGTCCCTTAGGTATACACTTCTGGAAAGCATTTCGTGCCCATCTCAGCTGGCACTGGCAGACTTGAGCCTCTGTGCCCATACTGACAACCTCAATAACACCTTTAAATTGGCTTTTCTTCTTCATTCGATTCCCCCTGATCCCTTAAACCTGCTCTTGGGATCACCTCCCAGATAAACTGTATAGGAAGTTCTTGCTTCAGACTTGGCTTTCGGGGCGACCCTGTCCAGACTGAAACAACTCTTAAATTTACTTTTCTCGTCCTGACCTCCTCTTGGAGTTCCCATCCTGCATGTCAAGCTGCCTGGCTATTTGAACTTCTATGTGAATGGGGTCCTCACTCTTAGCACATTCCATTCATCAGAGGTTCCTTGCATTGGTTAGTGACATTCCATAAGATGCTTCTTCAAGATAAAAACTTTGATGTCATCCTTGACTCTTTCTTCTTCCTCGTTCTCATATCCTATTACAGATCAAGTCCCATCTGTTTGATCGTCGGTACATCTCCTGAATGTCTCAGCCCCCATACTTTAACGCCACAGCCGTAGACTTGGTGGCCTTAGGGAGGGACAGTCATGGATTCTCTACAAGAACAGCTTCGCAGCTGGTTTCACTTTCCCCTTTCTGTCTCCATTCCAGTGTCTTCCATTCTCCTTGCCCAAATGACCTCTCTCAAACAAATCTGAAACAATCTTCTTGCTTTAAGTTACAGCACATAGAATTAAATTTGAATTACGTGGCCTGGCATAAAAACTCCTCTTGACCACAACTAATTTCGGTCTCATCTGCTGCCTTGACTCTCCTGTTGAAGTCATTGTTTAGCCACGTCGAACAGGCTCGGGTGTTGGGACACCCCACACTCCTCACAGCGTCCGCGATCTGTGGGTGCTGTTCCTTCTGCTTGACTGCCCTTCCCCCCCACCCTCGTCGGCCTGCGAAACTTGAAATCACCTTTCAAGAACTGGCTCAAAATAATACTTCAACAGAATTCTTGTTTCTGCCAAGCCTCAGTCTTGTGCAATCCCATACCTTGTTCACATTTCTCTGTCTCCTGACCATGCATTTTCATAATATGTTCCCATCTTTATTTCCCTCAGTCTGCCGTGTGCTCCAGAAATGTGGGAGCCAGCTCTGATTTATCTTGTCTTCCCAGTGCCCAGAAAAAGTGGCCACTTAGGTGCGCCAAACTTAATAGTACTGCGAACATCAAGAGAGAATTAGACAATTGAGGAAAAGCACAGGAAAGGGGCACCTGGGTGGCTCAGTCATTAAACGTCTGCCTTCGGCTCAGGTCATGATCCCAGAGTCCTGGGATTGAGCCCCGCACCGGGCTCCTTGCTCAGTAGGGAGCCTGCTTCCCCCTCTCCCCCTGCTTGTGTTCCCTCTCTCGCTGTGTCTGTCAAATAAATAAATAAAATCTTTAAAAAACAGGGAAGAGAGGATGATGGACTTAGGAAGGGAAGTCTATCAACAGGCAATCGGGGAGACGAAGGTGAAGAGTGATGAATGAAAATAGAGTTGGAATGTAAAAGGAAGGTCAGAATCCTGAAAAGAAAAAAATGCAGATAGAATGCAGAGAGAAGAGAAGTACCGACGATAGAGACAGATGTTCAGGTTCAGGGATGTTACTCTAGTTTACCAAAAAAAATCCCAGAGGTTATTAGTGCTCAGTTTTCTAAGTATTGTTATTTATACCAACTGCTGTACTCTCCGGATTAATTTAATATTACAAATTATTCTTTAAGTTATTGTGTACATAAAGGCACCATAACATACAAAGTAATGTGAAGCTATTTAAATGATAATTTCTATTTTGAAAATATTTTGCAAACTGAAATTTGCCTTTCGAGAATCTCGAGGCTCCAGGCCTCTATCTCAGAAAGACTGTGGGGCCTTGGTTTCTAAGTGTTTGCTATTTTACCCGATCTGAAAACCAGAGAGGGAGCCCCAGGAGCAGTGGTATCTGCCGGCCAAAGACTCGGAAACTCTCAGAAATAAAAAACTGGACATGCTTCGTCATCTAAGTAACTTCAGAGGAAATAGATTTGATTTATAGTGTTAATTTCCCTTGCTCAATGAAGGCAGGCAAGTAGAAAAGATGAGAAAACTTTTTTTGATTTTAATATAGAAGATACGCTGGAGAGAGATCAGGCCTGTTATGATGTCCGAAATTTCTGAATTCCTACGAAAAAGGATTTCCCATAGTGCCAATAAAAGGAATTTTTCCCTATGAGTGCAGTGTTCTTTTTCACTGTCCTGTAGACATAGAGATATAATATTCTGTTGTGCCACAATTTGGTAGTCTTATAAATCCTTTTTTTTTTTTTTTGGATATGTTGCCAATAGTCTCTTCATATTTTCTTCGTAGAGTGTAATTGCATGTTCTCTGTCATGTCTTCTGTTTATCTGGGCTATTTTGCCATGGGTTTCTCCTCTTAGACATTTCTCCTCTCTTTTCATGTCTATATTATTGTCAGATTTTACTAGAGGAGTATCAGTAAACCTTCTTCAAATCAGTTGTTCTGGACATTCTTCCAGGATATAGAAGTCGTACATCAAACAAGAATACACACACACACACCCACTAGAAATTCATTCTTTTCTGGGATCTTTTTATACTTAGATCATATTTTTTTAATACTCGGCTTACCTGAATGTGATAGAAATTTGTATTTCTAGCTGAACTGAAAGCAATCAGAAGATAGAAAAGGAAAAGTGGGAAATGATATAAACACACTTTCTGGATGAAGTAAATACTAGTAACACATTGCAACTATAAACCTTAGAGATTGTAGGATTTTTATTCTCTCTTAATGAAATTCAATATAAGTTATTTCTCTGTCAGGCTATATATATATATATACATATATGTATATGTATATATGTGTGTGTATGTGGACACATACACATGCATGCATGTGTCCACACACACACACACACACACACACACACACAACCAGTTTCTCCCACTAGCTGGTAAGAGTTCCTAGACCATAAACTATCCCAGCGAATTGATTCCACACTCCCTCAAATAGGACTTCTCATAGCCAAGTCCTTTAAAAATACAACATTTCATATATTTCTCAGACTACATGTCAAATCAGTATCATGCAAACATAATACTTTAACTACTTTCTTAGAGCATAGTGTTGAGAGGAAAAAATTTAATATATCTGTGCTACATCTATGTGAATGCAATGGAGCAATATTGAAACTGCTTTTATCTGCCACATTTCTCCAATGAAAGCGGCAGCTAAATTTTATGGTAGTCAAACTGTGAACCTTGCGCGCAATCTTGCCTATGTGGATGTGGCCCTTTGGTATTATTAAGGCCGTAGTCTTTATTCTGCATCTTAGACTTTAAAAGTTGCTACAGACATAAGAAGCCCATCATATGGTCATGTCTACACTGTAAAATCTTTCCAGGGTGCGCAGCAAATTCTCGGTAGAATTCATAAGCCTTTCAAGAAATTAGAGTAAAATTTCGCCTCTGGTATTTGCAAAGCAGGCAGCAGGGGAGACTACGGTCTACCTTGGCTCCCAAAGATACTGGACGCGAACTTATCGATAGTTCTCGAACGGTTCTGGAATAATCCGCCACTCGTTGGCATCTGCTGCTGTCTGCTTATCTTATACCTCACACACAAGGAAAGCATAGATTCCACTATCTAAATGCACGATGGCTAATATTAAGTATTTTGAGGCAAATATGGTTTCTATTAGAGTTTACTTCAATCTTGCAGAGAAGTTTACCATTAAGCAGAGAAGGGCCGCAGATAAACAACTTCTCATATGAGTATGTTTAAATGGCTTAGAAAGGGATTATGTTTTAAATATCTTCATACTTCTTAATAAATGGAGCGTGCTGGAATCCTTGCTGTGATGCTGATAAACTCCTCGTATCATTCATAATCAACAATACCTTTTCTTGAGCTGTTTCAATAAAGGGAGTGACATTCCCTCTTGGTAAATCCCCCACAGAGTAACCTGAGCTCACATGGGCCCAGCCACAGTACCAGTAATGACAGGATTCTGAGGGGATTTGAAACCCTACCTCGATAAATTTATTTCTGTTTTTCAACATACATTCAAAGCAATACTTTGGCATTGTAATGCAATTCTTGACAGGGCTAAGGTAAATTCATCATGCTAAACTGAAATGTTTCTGGCAGATGTCTACTCTATGACAATCAAATTGTGTGTACTGTGATATATGACAACCACAGTGCTACTTCTGGTTGTAAAACTTACAAGTGGAGTATTTTATTCATGCAAACTTGGAATGTAATTATGCAAGGTGTTATCCCACCATTTTTTTTCATTCAGAAAAACTTTTTGAAGACAATCTGCCAACTTCCGAATAATGGGAATATTTTAGTGCATATAGAAAGAATAGAACTTTTTCATCACAAAGATGTGCAGGCATTTCGATGCTTTGATAGGATGCAAAATCATATACTTGTTGAAATTTAAGAAAGCATACAAGTAAAATGTTTACTCTTCTTAAATATTAACTTCGCTCCCCATGGAAATGGTCGGTTGTCCCAGGCAGATGCTCTTCTTTAAAGAAGAAAGGATTACAATGCCAGTGTTATGTACCAAAATAGTTTAAAAATACATGTTTTGGGGTAGCTGCAGCTTAATTATATGTATCACACATACACTGCAGTGTAATTTATCATATTTTAGGTCAAAGAACCTAAAGTTTTGTTTAAAGGAAAACGTAATCCAAATGTATGAGAACTCTTTGATGCATGAAAAGCCTAGCACATGACTCCTTTTCTTCTATGACATGATCTCTGAAAACATCCCCCCTCTCCCCAGGGAATTAGAATAGACAACATTTTAAGAATCTGGCAAGTATAAGTTTTTATATTATGGTTTGGATTCCCATTGCCTTGTCTGCCACACTTTCGACAATTAATAAATATTCTGATGAACAGATAAAAGCCCTTGGTTCATTTTTTAGGATCTAGTTGCTGGATGCAAATCACACTACTGTCTGCGCAACTGCATTGTCCTTCCCTTAAAGCACCAGCTTGAACCCAAGTGGCTTCCTTTTGCCCTGGTGGCTCCCTCCTCCCTGATTATTATTAGTAAGCGCCTATATTTTAAAGACCTCCTTGAAATTTAATTAGTATTTGCAATGCGAATTTAAATATTTACATTTTAATGTGATTACTTTTAAGAAAACAGTCTAATTCTATGATCCTTTTGCTATTTTTTGGTTTTTTGTGAAGAATGAAACAGTTAAAGCAGGTTTGGGTCTTTTTTTTTTTTTTTAAGAGCTAGGGAAACATAATGTGTGATACACAGAACTTAAGACAAATTAGGCAACCTCTGGGGGCCAGTAAACACCCTCCCAGACTAACACAAAACTTGGAACCTGACCAATTGAAAATTTGAATCAGGTTGTACAAAAAGACAAAGGCTGGCAAGAATATAACTTTGGAAGATTTACTTACTAATTTTAGAGCTGCTGGAGGCCCACCAAAGAGATTTGGGTCATGCATTACCTAAGACTCATGATGGGAAGTAGACTTACTCATTAGGGCAATTAAAGAATGACTCATTTACCCAACCGTTAGTAATCAGTAACTGGGTAGTGACCAGTTTAGCTAAAAATGATCAAACCGTTGTGTGTATAGTCAAATGGAAATTGTCCTCTCTTTGAGTTGTTATGCTTATAATCATCATCCAGTGTGTTGTGGAAATAATGTCTGATTCTGCGCATTGTTATTCATGCTATACACACACACACACACACACACACACACACACGTATTCATTTATTCATTCGTGTATTAATTTAACAAGTATATAAATGAATACCTCCTACCTACCAGGAACACGGGAGATCCTTTATCCATGTCTCCTTACTCCTGTTTTCCTCGTACTTCCTCCCGTGACCCCCGGCTACATGCATTAACATACATATGGTATTTTTCTCACTGGCTCACTGCCAGACCACCATGCATGCTACCATTCTTACCATTTAAACGCTAAATGGACTTCTGAAGAGATTTCCTAATATTGGGGCCACTGTTGATAAGCACTTTCAGACCCATTATCTCACTGAGTGAAAACATGACATTTGTGGCCTGAAACATTAATGGACTTTAAAACTTTTGTGAACTTGACTTTTGTATAACATTCATGCAGTTGGTTTTGTATGCAAGCACTGGGCACATGTAACATGTCCATTCTCCAAGGATAGTCTGAATTCTCTTCCAGAAATGTGTTTAATTTAGTCCCTCCTCTACCACCATCTGTTCCTACAGTCAGTGCCTTAGTTCAGGCCCTCACCATCTTTTGTGTAAATGATTACACGGTCTTTTAACTGGCTACCTAAGTTCATCTTCAGTCTCCTCTAATCTGTCATTCATACCGCTGCCCCAGTAAAATTATATTAAAAATACAAATTTGATCCTGCTTCCTTGATTACAATCCTCAGAAAGCTTCACATTGCCTACAGGTCTGAGTTCAGAAACCTTCAGCAAAGCATGTATGGTGCTACCTTGTTGGGCTCAGTTGTTGTCCTTGCCCTCACCTGTACTCTTTCCTTTTAATATTATTGCAACTTGAGAATGAACAGATAACTATTTACTCTTTCTCCAATCCCGGTTTCAATAGTCCTTCCTCTGGGAAACCTTCCCGGTTCTTCCAGAGACCCTTAGTTATGCCTACTCTCGCAGCGATTCTAATTGTTTCTTAACTCTTGAATTCTATCAACTTAATGTGCATTCTCTGAGAACTCATTAATGGACACCTTGCTGTCACTGCTCACAGTACTGGGTCTGGCACCCACAGGTGACTAGTAAATGCTCCTTGAGTAATTGGGTGAATATTTGAGGTACCAGTCTAGGGTTGAACTGGACAACTAAGGCTGATGTTGGACCTATTTTAAGTTAAAAGTATCTGACTCTGAAAGCATACAGATGTCAAATTAAGTTGTTTTATTATCTTTGTTTACATTCATATTGCATCTCTAAATAAGACCTTCCTGGAGGGACCAATTTCCAGGCTAAGATTTCTATTGTCAATCTGCTTACATTGATGATGATGTTAAGTCATTCCAGGTTGTGTGGAACAAAGTTAAACCTCATCATCTTTACGGATCCTAGAGCTCTATAAACCCAATTGTAAATTTTGGATCACTCATGGTAGTGATTCCCTCTTTCTTTCCCTGTTCTGCTGCCATCTTGTTATAGTATCAGACGTTAGCATGAAGGTGTGTAATCATCAAACCTGAAATTGCTAATTTCTGGAGTGTCTAGTTTAGTTTTCGTGATACTAGATTTGACCGTCCGTGCTAAACAGACAAACATCTAAGAAACCACCAGAGTTTACATTTTTTTGATAAATCTGAGAAGCACATATTAACAAGACTGGATTCAGACAACATGTGCATTTGCACACACACAAACTCACTACCCACTAGAATACTGGTAAAAAACAGATGGCTCACTCAAAGGGCTTAATTAAAGAGCACTTGATAAAAGGGACTTCAAAGAGGAAGAATCAGTTGTGAGGTAACCAAGAGGGGAGTTTGAAGTGCCAGAAACTAGCCACAGTGGGGGACTATACTTCTCCATGCCTGAAGGGGCAAAAGCAGGGAGCTGTAGCTATAGAGGAAGATGACTACATAGTAGCACTTTATATCGGGGAATGGAGTTGTAAAGGTCATTACCTGGCAGAAAGGGGGCCGAGGAGTGGGGTAGGAATTAATACCTTGACCTCTCTCTCCTCCCACCTTCTGATTGTCCATCAATGCTTGCCATCAGCCAAAGCCAACTAGAAACCAGAAAGCAAGGGAGCCTGGCACAAAGGCAGAGACCGAAAACAGACCTAGAGAGACAAATGGAGAATGACCAGCAAACAATTCATGAAGAACATCTAACTCTTGATTCCTTATCCATCTAGGAAAAAAAAAAAGATTTGATAAGTAGGCACAAGATAGCGAAATATTGTGGATTGATGAACTTTGGGTCAATGCATGTAACGAGAGTTAAGTAGTAAAGTGGGTGTGATTTTCAGTCTCCATGAGAGCCTATGTTAGGACACCACTCAAGGTGACAAAGATGGGAGACAGGAAATAAGGCTGGTGAGACTTCAGATCCCCATATCCTCAGGACAGCTTCAAGCAGAGCAGTTGTGATTGAATCTATTATATTAAATTATATGTAAAATTTCTTAACAAAATATGGTTGTAATAGCAAGATCTGGGACTAGACATCAGGTTTCCTAGGTCTAAAGGAACTACTTTAGAAAATGAACTTAAGCGATCCATTGTTTTGTCTGCAAAATGGAAGGAAAAATGCATATCCTAGATTAATCACAGGGTTCTGAAGATCAAATGGGAAAGTAGAAATGGCTTCCTTCTGAAAAGTTAAACAAGCTTTACAGATGTCAGGCCCTATCACTTCTGGATACTATCTTACAAAGCTGGTCCCTGAGTATATGCTTGCGATCATCACATCCGCTCTCTTGACTATCTTTCCTCTACACATGGAGCACTTCACTTGATTCCAACTTAAACAGCACATACAAAGAAAAGATAAGCAGTAAGAAAATCCAAATGTGTTGGCAATATCACTGCATGTTAACAAGAAAGAACTAGGTTCACATTGAACTCCGTTTTCGTGGTGCATAACTCTCCTTTCCATAGGTCCTATTAACTTCAAAGGGAGCTCCGTGCATGTAAATGATTATATTTATTGGATGCGCCAACTCCTTCTTATCCTCCGGGCACAATTAGAAATATCATAGAAAAATGAATGTCAGAGACTTGGATCCATATTTGATGTTCTATGGGAAATTTCCCATAGTTACAGATGTTAAAAATCCTGCCCAGTGGTCCAGTTTTGAATGTGTACTATTTCTGCTTCTATCATCTTTGGAATTATTTTTACTCTCGTTTTAGAATATTCTTTTTTACATTAAAGGAAAAGATGTTCTCTTTAGGTCCAGATAAGCCAGCGATAAAATCTTGGCTTATACAACTTGGTGCAGTGATAAAAATTTGGACTGCGTGGACCTGCTCTTTCGGGGAACTGTTAGTGCTTCCCTGAGAGTCTATCATTAATACTTACAGCAGTCCTGTTCCTACTTCAGGTTCACTCTGGGAACTGTTGGTTGAGTCAGTGTCTGGGAGCTAAATTCCTGGATGCCCAGTTTAATATTACATCCACTAAACTACGCTGTGATTTCAGGGATTGTTGTAAATTCAGGCCATTATTAACATTCTTAGTAGGTAGCTGTAAACTCAGGTTTTCTCCAGTTGAAATTGCCACAGTCAATGAGAACAGTTGGTATAAGTGTATGAAGAGCTGCACTTTTCACACCTACTTGCTGTTTGTTCTTCAAATTCAGTGGTCTCGGTGCACTTGGCTGGCTCAGTCAGTGGAGCGTGCGACCCCTGATCTCGGGGTTGTGAGTTCGAGCCTCCCGTTGGGTATAGAGATTACTTACGAATAAAAATCTTCGATAAAAATAAATAAGTAAATTCAGTCGTCTAATGGCTCTTGGTGGAGGTGTCTCTGGAACTCATTCTGAGAAACAATGTCTGTCCTCGCCCAGACTCCTTAGTGAACGTAAGGGCCTTGGAAGTGGTATAGATATGGCTCCTCGGTCATATAGATCATTATACATTCTGTACTATACAAACAGTATGTGTGTTAGACATCCAAGAGGGCAGGTTAAGTCTTTACCTACAGCTCTTTAAAGTGACAAAGAAAGGACAAAAGTGGAAGAATCCCCTCAAATCAAATATTTAGAACACTGATGAAAGAGAAGATGTGTTCCAAGAAAAGATGAAAACCTTTACTGGAAATGTACCCACATGAGGGGTGGGGTGACAGATGCAGAGACTTATCTGATATTGTGAGACGCTATCTGATTTACGAAAAGAGTCATTCTAAGTAGTCTTACGGACAAATAAGACCATATCCACAAAGTAATTTGGATCTGCTGTGAATTATTCGTAAGAAATAAGTAAGCAAAGAGAGACTAATTTTAGTAAATATCGATAGAGCAAAACAATCCAAAGTATATATAACAATCATATTTCTAGTGAAAATGTGTGTAAGTGGGTTTATTTTGAAAGGAAAAGTCCTACTCCCAGTGTCATAACCAATTAAATTCTCCAGGTAATGACCCCATTTGCATAGTGAGCGGAACCCACAAGTGGGAATTTTAATGGGCACACCACCTGAGTACAGTAATTGAGAGTGACACAACTTGAACTAGTTTTGTGCTTACCCCACTGAAAATTCTACTCATATTATTTTTAATGTCAAGCTACAAGTCAAATTTCAAGATGATGGATTTGTTCTTTTTTAAGCACCGAGTTTGAGTAAAAGAAATGCTTTAATTCTGTTATGCATTGCATATCTTTGCTTTAACTAATCTGTAGTTCTGATTCTCACCATTGCTTCATTTTCTTCAGTGATTGGAATTTAATTTTATTCATTAATTTGTGAATAATTAGATAAAAAAAATAATGTCCTCAGCAGCCAAATTGCTTTTGGATTGCAATTTAATGTACTTTTATCAGGATATGTATTCTCGTTAAGCTGGCATACTAGTTTACTGAAATGTAATTGTGTAAATATGCCCAATTATTCTTTCTGATGATCTAAGAAAATCTAATAGAATATGCACTCGTATTTCCCTCCTCCTCTGCCTTAACACCAAGAAAACGCCCTTCCTGCAGAGCTGATCACAGATGCCTTGTCATCTGAAGGTGTTACTTCTAAAAGATACTCTCCTTATCTCTCAGGCACTATTCATGTCCTTGAAAGAATTGTGCATTCTGATTGAGGGATCATATGACGTCCACATTAAATTATATAATAAAGGTGATCTCCAGACTCTAAGAGTCAGACACACATGACGAGCTGCGCTTTCTAGGTTTTGAGATGATATTTTAAAACTTCTTTTGTTTCACTCTAAGATTGCTTGAGATCCTAACTATTTGTAGGTGTTTGACACCACTCCGCCACATCTGTAATTGGCATAGCATCCAGCAGACAGGCTCTGTACATCTTTACACTGCAACCTACCAAGTTAAGAAATGTATTGGTTCAATATAAAACAGCAGGCTGTTTTTAGACATAGTTACTAGTGCACAAGCTTTAATATGGCTTGGCTTCATCCTATAATGAGATCTTTTGGTTCCCTGCTCAACAGGCTTTTATTCCTTTGCAAAAGGCTATGAACTATGTCAAGTGGATCAGCTGCTTTTGTACACCCTCTTTCTTGGCTTTGGAACGTAATTCTTTTGCTTCTACCCCTTTATGCATCAGACAGAACTTAAGAACCTTTTCAATTTTTCAAGCTAAACTTAGAATTTGTTTGAATTTGCTTTTTACTATTTTCCTAATAATTACATTCTCAACCGAACCTCACACAAAGACCTGCCTGGAAGTGAGCACTTAATTGCAAAGCTACACTTTGTCTTTAACACATGTTATCTATACCCCATGTCGGTAATGTGTCAAAGGATGGTTATGTACCGGTGATTTCTTCGCAGTCCCCTCACTACTGAATGCAGCACTCAGTTTTAGCAAGCACCCAGGTGAGGGCCCGAGGGCATAAATAACAGAAAACCAGTGGAGCCAGAACTAGCGGCCAGAGTCCAGTAGGAAGGCAGGAAACCACTCATGTTGACATTTGGCAGCTTGGGAGTGTCGGTGTAGCCCCCATGGCCATTGTCCCAGTTTGATGAAGAAGAGGGTAGTGCAGGTTTCTGCTTGCCTAGAGATCCTGCTTTCTAGGTGAGGCCCGGCTGTGCTCATAATCCTTTTCACTCCAGAGTGCCTATTGACGCTGTTAAAATTTGAACATTTATATGATATTTTGATTCACAGTCCTCTCACGGTCGAGGGAGCATTTCATTGTTGGGAATTTTGGGATGCGAAAATTCGTGCCGGATTTAGTCACCACCGATCTTTTTTGGCCAAAACCACCCTCCACTGAAGGGCTGCGTCGTAATGTTCTCCCTGCTCCACACCCACTTCCACAAAATCTCTAATATTAAATAAGCAAGTAAATACTAACAGTTTTCTCACGAGAGGTGCCAAACTCCTTACCTAGGTTGAAACTATAGGAGGGTCCCGACTCCTTACTGAGGTATCTTGAGAAAGCAGGCACTGGAAATTTACTGGTGACAGTGGGGCATGGAGAAGAAGAGTTAAAGGGACTCCCTTGTAAAAAAAAGGATTCATCAAAAAGTGTAAACAGTAAGCGTGGAATAAACCCTATTAATACGTTAACCACTCTTTAAAACAAAATGGTATGCTTTAGGGGTGCCTGGGTGGCTCAGTTGGTTAAGTGTCTGCCTTTGGCTCAGGTCATGATCTCGGGGTCCTGGGATCAAGCTCCTCGTTGCATTGGTGCATTGGGCTCCCTGCTCAGTGGGTAGCCTGCTTCTCGCTCTTCCTCTGCCCTTCCTCCAGCTGGTGTGCACATTCTCTGTCATATAAATAAATAAAATCTTTTAAAAAATGGTATCCTTTACTACGTTAGTGTAAAAGGAAAAGCAAAATGGATAGTGTAGTATTTGATGAAATTTTATCTTGCCTGTCAGATTAGATGTAATAAAGCTACGGGCTTACAAATCACAAGTAATTGGAAAGGGCATAAAGGTCTTGAATAATTTGAAAAATAACCTCATTAATAAATAAACTTATTCATTAGGTGGTTGGGTAAATTTAAGCATTTAAACCAGAATTCCAGAAGGCAAGCCACAGACTCCGGGCTCCAGTCTTATTTATGTTAGGCAGTGACTTTGACATTTATAACATTAGAATCTAGGGCACTGATAGAGGTTGTATGGATAAAGAATGGAAAGTTATTACATAAGGTTGCCTTGGTTACTCCTTGAACTGTTCAGAGTAACCCCGACTACTTTAGGTGAGGAAAAGGGATATAGTTGATAGACTATAAGAATGCAAAAATAAAATTCTATTCCTAAATAAAAAACCTTCTAACTAAAGTGATGGGGGGTTAAATAGTAACTATAAAACACTACCTACTACTTAAAAATTGCACTTCTAAAAACCCTAGATGAAAATACTTCTGATGATTTAACTCGTGGATGAAATTCATTAACTTTAATACCCGATTTCATAGTTATTTTGTGTTTAATCTCAGTATACATATTAAAATTAACTCTGTTTCCATTTACTTCCTTTGGCATTATCTCCCAACTTCTAAAAACCATTTATTTAAGACCAGGGTTTAAAATCATATGTTAACTATGATTTGTGTATAAACGGATCTGAGTCTTTCATAGTTCATTTAGGAGCATGAGTCATGTGATTTACATAAGGAAATTAGGAAATCTTCAGAAAGAGAAGTAACAAGATAAAGCAAAGCCTCAAGTTTTAAGTGATAGTCAAATTCATTCAAATATCAATATATCAATTAGGTAGAAAATAAGCTAAAGCACAATAGAGAATTTTTTTTTTTTAATTTCAAAATAATGTATTCAGGATAATACAGGTCCAGTTTAAAAATATTAAAGGTTAAGTTTCCACATTTAAAAAGAGACCAAATCTATAACTGTAAACTCTAGCACTTAGTCATGAGGGCCATATATTCAACAAAACATTTTACATACAGAAATTCTAACATATACTGAAACTGTTTTCACATTTTCCTATTTTATTTTTTTTTTCATTTTTTTTAAATCATACAAGATACTTTATGGAATGACTAGAGTAGACAATAGAGGAAAAGTACTGTGAATATAAATATGAAAAGAAATTCTGTTATCAATTAATGTTCTCTGTTACGGAGAAACATTGCTTTAAAAGTGCTAATATTTTCATTGCAAATAGTGGCAGAATATATTTAAATATTAGACAAACCACTTGGTTGAAAAATCTTGGAAGATAAAAACTGACACATCTTAACAATTCCAGGTCATTAAAAGGCTAATTTATATGTCAATACACAGATGATATTCCTCTAACCTAATAGATACGCATAACTTTGGGTACACGTAAATATTCAGATTCTGGTTACTATGAAATAGTACAAAGATGTTCTTATATTTAATGTAACAAAGACACTCTTTAGACAGGAGAAAGACAGTGGTTTCCTATAATTCTATTTAAACCCGACAACTTAAAAGGGGGAGGTTGTGGGGTGTGTGTGTGTGTGTGTGTGTGTGTGTGTGTATACAGGCACATAGCAGGGAAAAGGGGATTCAGGAGTTTGCTTTTTTTTCCTTTAAGTCCCTTAAGTAATGACAGAAGTAGAAGCTAGGTTTTATCTCAAAGGAAAAACCAGAGATGACTTTCCTACGCTTTAGGTTTAAAACCTTTCTTAAAAGGCTAGCCTTGCTATGCATTTGTTTTCACTATCAAGTTGAATTTCAGCTGGAAGAACTAAAAAATAACTATTAATCCAAAAGTATCCTTCCAGAATTTCTACAAGGAATTACATTAAATCAAACCAAACTACAATTCTGGGAAGATCAAACTTAGTAGGAGAGCACATGGTATGGAAATTTACCCCTGCCTTCAGCTGGACTACACAAAGTGTCTATGTCTTACTGACTATATACTTCAGTTGATTATGAGACTGTTTCTTTACACTTGCAGCATCTTGATAACCTGCAGTGTTGGTTTCATTTAACATAAAATTGCAAGACTGAAATTTGGTCACAGTAGCAGATGTCCAGTTTCCCACTGTATTGGAAGGAAGGGTTTACATTTAAGATGAGCCCTGTGTATAAAACATTGGGCACGACGCAAAACAAACAACCTCCTCCTCCTACAAAAGACTGAAAGCTCTCAAAAAAAAACCAAAACCCCCAAAACAAAATGCTTTTGATTAAATCAAAATCAGGATACTGATATTTTAATATTTTAAAAAAATCACCTAATTTAAATGCATTCGGTCAAAAGTATTCCACATTCTTTAAAAAATAGAGCTATTTTAATAAAGCATTATATTCTTATCAAAACTTTATCGTAACATTTAAACGATGTGTAAAAAATTGCATATTTTTAGTTAATTTAAATTTTATAGGCTTTAAAAAAAAGCTGTATTCCTGCAACTAAAGAAAATACTTAAGGTTTAAGGGCACACACAGTTCAGGCTCCCCACCTAAAACATGGTCTTACTAAATCTAATTCATCCAAGCCATGGATGGATTACTCATCCTAAAAGGCCTCCTCAAATGCGCCCTTCTCCTTGAAGCTTTGTGCATATGCCAGTAGACAAGAGTTAGTCTCTGTTTATTCCTAGAGCCTTTTTTAGTCTCTTTCTCGCACTTCAGTATGCCTTGAGGAATGGTTTGTACTTGACAGGTCTCTTTCCTCCACTAAACTGTATACTCCTATGGATGGGAGGTCAGTGGCATCCATCTTTGCATCTGAGCAGCCCATGACACACAGTAGGCGCTCAATGTCTGATGAACGAGGGGAGAAAGGGAGAACCCAGCACGGAGCTGAACACTGGGTGCCCAACTATGGTGTGGGTTTGTTTTCCGAGGTTCACTTTAAAAGAAGGGATGCTTACTTGGAACCATGAACAGATAAACATCAAAAATAAATTGGCTTAAATACAGAAATAATACACTTGGAGCAAGAGACTCTTAAGAATGGTTAAAAGCAACAGAAACATGCATAAAAAGGAGACATTTAGCTTTTTTTTGCTTTTTTTTTTTTTTTTTGGTTAAAATGTCCCTCAGTCATTGTAACTTACTCAGTTTAAAAGTAGTTAAAATTTCACATATTAAAACACGTAGATTCAGTTAGAGAGAAAAGGCTTTCAGAGATTACCTAAAATAAGGAGTGAACAGTGCAAATACTGGGTTGCTTCATGAGACTCTCACCATGTGATTTTCTGCCCCCTTAAAAACTGTAGAACACTCCAGTTTTAACACAAACAGAAGATAAATACCTATGAAGGAAAACAAATTCCACAGCATTCCATACAGATTTCCAAGCAGTCCGATGATTCACAACAGGCATCCATGATGCCACAGTCCATGTCACAGGGGCAGTTGCAGTCGTCCCCCATCTCATCTCCACAGCAACAGCAGCAGGCTTCCGAGGTGCAGATACCGCAGGAAGCCTGGCCCAGGACAATATTGCAGAGGGTGAGGAATTCACAGAACAAGCAGGCCAGGATACAGTGGACACAGCAATCTTCCATTTTCAGTTGGGAAGAGACCACGTAGTGAGGGGAAAAAAAACACAAATAGAGAAATCCTCAATGGACTGAATGATAAGAATTGATCAAAATAATCCAGAACCCCATGGCATGCAGTCTCAGAAGCCCTCCTGTTGGCTGGAAGCTCATAAAGAAGCTTAAATTTTAGAAGAGCCATCGTTACAAGTCGATATTGCATTCAGAAAACCAACCAACCAACCAGTCGAAAAGGTGGATGGTGGGGTGTGGGTAGAGAAGTGTGCATGTGGGTGAGATTTTGTTATTCTCACACACACTGTGCAGTGGTCTTAGTCCTAGCTTCTACTGCTCTGTGCCTCTCACCCATCTTTCCTAGATCCTATTGCTCTCCATCACGCAGGCTAAACACTTCTGAGACCTCGCAGTCCTTTAGAAATAGACATTTGACTGTTTCACCCACCTGCCACCAAACTGGAGGGAAAAATATTCAGTACGATATATTCCGTACATTACCGAGCTTTTCCAGGATTATATTGTCATCATGGTTTGTAAGATAACTGTTAGATACTGTTATAAAGAGCTAGATTTATTATCCTATGAAGAAAATAGTTACCTTCCAGAAAGCCAGTTCTGTTCAATATGTCTTCACAGAGATACGAGTATTAACTAGTTCTAACGCTTGTGACCTTAACTTTCTACTTCACTAGGGATGCTTCTATTTCAAGGCTGAAAGGGGAATCTACAAAAACTCACTTGACGTTGAAGAACCTTTAACCAAGTATTCTTAAAGCCCTAAGAATCTTCTTGAACATAAGATTCTTTATACATTAATCATAGAATACATCATACACAGAACTATCCGTATTGGATCTATCAGTTTCAAGGGGGGGGGGGGAAGAATGGCCATCTCACCCAGCCTTGGAAGGAGAGGCTTACATCTTTGAAGGCTCCTTTGGTCCCTTCCTACGTAAAGGTCCCTCTCCCACAATATAATCAACGTCTTGAATTTTGACTGAATCTTTCCCTTACTTTGCACTGTACTTTTCACAACAGTGAATGTGGCAACATCTCTCAGTAACCTATCAGAAAGGAAATAGGTACCTTATGAATTCCTGTGAGTAGCATTTTTTGCTCAACACTGTTTATTTCCCCTCAATGATCATGTTGCTAAGTGCACTTATTTTCCAGGTGTAGAGTATCCCAATTGATTAAATATACCCTAATTAATTTATCCATACTATTTATGAATATATTTGTCATTTCCAGTGTTTTTGCTATTTCAGACATTACTGTTTGGAACAGTTTTGTGCAGGTGTCCTAGAGCTCACATGCCAGGTCACTGGCAGAACTGCTGGCTCACAGGATATGCAAACTTGTTTCCAAAAACACTGCTTGCTCCAAAATGTACTCCCCGCAACCATGCTTGAGGATGCTCGATATCCACATCCTCACCAATCTTGGAGACTGTCCTACTTTCATAAATGCCAGTTAGTTGAGTGTGAAAGGGCATCTCATGGTGGTTTTACTTTGCATTTATATCTTCACTAGTAAGTCTAGACATCTTTTTGTGTTTCTTCTCCTTTGAAACAGGTGTTCAGGCCATTCATGTTTCCCCCTCATTTTTCTAATTAAGTTATGCTTTTTTTTTTCTTACTGATTTGTAGAAGTTCTTCATATATTCAAGATACCAGTTCTTTCTCAAAAATGACTATTTGCTCTCAGTACGTGGCTTTTTTTAGGTTAAAATAAAATAACAAGAGACAGATGAGTTCATTTTTAGACCTTGAGAGTTTAGAGTAATAAAGAGAAATGTGAATCAAATCTTGTAGTTAGCTAGAAGTATGGAATTGATTACATGGCTGAGGAGGCATTAACAAGATTTGGTAGCAGAATGAAATAAAAAGTTTTTATGTCTGATTCAAAAGAAGGGAGCCCAGCCATGCCTATACATAGGAAGGAGGAAGAAACCAATAATCAGGAGGGGAGAGACTGAATGTGATTGTTAAGAAATCAACAGCCTGCAGGACAGAAAGGGACAGGAGTGACATTCCAAACTAAACAGTTCATCACCACTCAGAGGATCTATCTATTCATTGGAAATTAAAAGCTTTTCCAGATTTCAGACAATGACAGTTGTCATACAGAAATGAGAAGCCCTAAACCCAAGTAGGATCTGTCCAAACTCCTACTTTTAGCCAACAAGATTCACAGATTAAGTCCATTAAACTATTTTTAGTAAACAATGAAAAAGTTCTTAGCTGTCAATAGATCAAACACTCCTTTCTAGCCTATCTTCTATAACAAAATGTGATTTCTTTTTTTTTCCCCCCTGAAATGTGATTTCTATAATAGGTATGAGTGGTTGTTTTTCATAGAATGGGAAGCCTAGTGTTAATGAAGGAAAATTATTTATTGGCTGTTTTCAGAATTAAGAAATACATTTCTTGGGGCGTCTGGGTGGCTCAGTGGGTTAAAGCCTCTCCCTTCGGCTCAGGTCATGATCTCAGGGTCCTGGGATCGAGCCCCGCATTGGGGTCTCTGCTCAGCGGGAGCCTGCTTCCCCCTCTCTCTCTGCCTGCCTCTCTGCCTACTTGTGATCTCTGTCAAATAAATAAATAAAAATCTTAAAAAAGAAAAGAAATACATTTTTTTAGGAGAAAGATGTTTTCATCACTATTTCATTTTTTTTAAAAGATTTATTTTTGAGAGAGAGCACACAAGCAGGGGCGAGGGGTAGAGGGAGAAGCAGACTCCCCACTGAGCAGGGAGCCCAGTGGACCCTGCTTCGATCCCAGGACCATGACCTGAGCCGAAGGCAGATGCTTAACCATCTGAGCCAGGCAGGTGCCCACATTATTTCATTTTTTAAAAACTATTTTAGATACTTACTTTGTACTAAACTCTGTTTAAGGCTCTTTCCAAATATGAATTGCCTTAATTCTAATAATATTTTCAAGAAGCAGTACTGGTATGATCCCCGTTTTACCAATATAGACTTAGAGGAATTTTAGAAAATTCGCCCCGAGTCCTAGAGGCCAGCTGCAGAGTCAGAGGGAGAAGCCATGCGCCTCGCCGGGATGGGCCAGGCTCGAATCCAGCATGCTGGGCTGACCACGGGGGTGGAGCACTCGGTTCATCTTCCTTGGGGGAAGATCAGTTATAAATCCAAAACTTTCTGATTTGTCTTGATCTGTTTTTAGCCTTGATTCATGTTCTTTTCCTTTCTAAAGATGAGTCTGAATTTCACTTTTAATGAAGAGTTGATAGTAAAGGTTAACCCTCAACAAGAGCAAAGTTTATGAGTTGGAGAACTGATAAGCGGCCGGTCACGTTGTGGAAATAGACAGGAGACAGTAGGCAGCCAAGAGAGATCATGTCTCAAAAGAAACAAATCTGTCAGTTTAAAGCATAAAAGTTAAGGTCCATACCTACACGAACAAAAGCAGTGAACAGACGACATAGGAATTCTGGTCAAACATGGTAATGACACAGGTCTCAAAAGAGTAAGTTCTTTATGTAAATACTAAAACTTGCACATACACAAAAAAGACATCCTCTTAAAACACAGGTTCTACATAATTTACTAGGAAACCACTCTGGGCTACTCTGAAAAACCAATCATCTATTCAAGGACACCTAAAAAAAAAGCCACAAACCAAAATACAGTTTAGAGAGAACAGTGATATTAAACAAGGTGCATCTGCAGAGACATGGACCACAGACACAGTCGTTACCTGTCCTTTAAAAGTAAAGAACTACCCTGGTATGACGACAACAAGAAGATCCCTAAATGCTCTCAAATCAATTTTTTTTTTTTCGTTGTGCTCTAGAAAGAGCAGTTGGATCACCTTGTGACCTGAGGTAATGAAGAGGTTAAAGTGAGACCAAAGAGCTGACAGTTTCCACCACAGCCACCCCACCCCCTCCAGGGGAATCAAGAATCATAAACAGCATTATGATGTTGGGTGTTTTGTTTTGTTTTGTTTTGTTTTGAAGCAGAGAGGACTAGAAGTATTAGCCAACTAACAAGACTAAAGAAGACGAGTCCTCTGCATCGATGTAGTTCACCGTCAGAAATAATTCTTTTTCCCCCTGTTCTTGAGGTTTTTCACTTTTCTGGTTTTATTCAGTCATATTTGCAGTTTTTGCCAAAAGTATTTAACCTCTGCGAAGCCAACTAGGTTCTGGGAAGGATGCCTGTCTCAGACTGGGCCAAGCAAGAATTGCACAATTCGGTGTACTACTGAGAGGAGAGCTCAGCACAAGACTGACGGCTACTGTAAATTGAGGAAAACAAAGGAACACACCAGCAGCCAAGGACCTTGCAAGAAGCCGTAAAAAGAAAGCTTTAGCACAATGTTTGATTAAAAGAAACCAAAACTGTTACGAACGACTGTAGAGAACAAACCCAAACAAAACCTTTTGAGTCCTATGAAAGGTCATCTATCTGGAAAGCATCTAGCTGTCCCATGCCATGAAGGTAACACCTGAAACCCAGATAACCGGCATCCTTAGATGACTGGTGCAAACATCTGTGACTGGTCCAAGGGCCTTGGTTCTGTTTAAAATGAAACTGGCGGCTCATTTTTATAAGAACACATTAGTTTAATAATGAAATGATCCCAAATTGATTGCCCCAATCATATGTGGCCCAAAATGCTAAGAAAGTAGGAGGGAAGCAGTTACGGTGAAAAGACTCCTGACTTAAGAGCCATCAGAAAACCATGTGCACTGTAAACGCCGCTCTACTCTAAAGGAGCCTCTTCTATTTCTTCAGTTTTCTTTTAAGATGTGGTATGACAGGTGCTCTGAATTTCTTGGAACAAAGACCCCAAACGGCAGAGTACTGGGAAGCGCAGAGCAGCGAATTCTGAGAATAACCCACAAACCATTTCTGAGTGCACGCAGATTTGTATGTGTTTTATCTCGACTCATCTCTAATAACGTTTCCTATGACTTACATGCTTGAAACGACTTTTTTTAATCAGGTCCCCAACAAGCAAACTATAAACAGAGAAAAAGAGGTTTGTTACCATTTTTAACAGACCGACAGTGTGCCAAAAAGCAACTGCAGATAAAAATATGAGCAGTCAATTATGCATAATTAGTAATTTAGGAAATTGCACGGAGATCAAACCTGACTTTATGACCAAAGCTACAGAGAACCCACAGGTGTTGCCATGTCTTGAGCTGCTAAGGCTCACATCTGCCCGGTGGGGGTACAAAGGGGCTCATTGTATGGAGGATGCCTAATTGGGTGGAGGCATTCTTGGGCCCAGACGCGGCTTCACTGCGACCGTTGTTTCTCAATGCAAAATCAAAAAGCAGGCTAGAAGTGGGTTTTAGTAATCCTGAATCACAGCCAGGAGAGCTAAGTATCTGGCCTCTGCGAAAAGCCAGCTGTGAGGGATGAGACACAGACATCTCCGGGGAGTTCTGCTCCTCAAGTGTTCGCAGGGGCAGGAAATATTTACTAAGACAGCACGGTAGCTCAGCTCCAAGGAGGCCTGTGTCTCCAAGCCAGAGGACGCGCGGCGTCTGGCCTACAGCCCTAGGATGACCTGCCGCCTGCGTAAATTGGCCCGAAGTGTCCCTCCTACCCAGAACTCTCTGGCACGCTGCTGTCCCCGTGAGGCCGTGCCTCTCAGCCAGAACACAGTCAACATTTTCCTAGTAGGGAAGAAAGTGAGTTAGGTCAGGAGGTAAAAGAAGAGAAGAGCTGTATTTTCCACTGCAGTACAAAGAAGACCACACTTAGGAAAACTGAGCAATTATCTTTACTATTCTCTTTCCTCGCAGCAAACTCAAAAGAACCTTGGAAAAAAAATAAAACCGTTCTCCCCCCTCCCACAAAGGGACTCCTTGATTCTCCTCCCACATGTCCAAATTCTGCATTCCATCCTGCACCTATGGGAAGTGCATTTGCATTTTAAATTACAGTTAAATGAATAGCACAGATTTTTTTTTTTTTTTTTTTTTTTTTTTTTTTTTTGGGGCTTCTCTTACTCGTTTATCCTGCTGCCTGCTCCGTGGTCGATTCATTAAACATTCCAAACTCTGAGAGATTTGATCCAGTATTTGTTAGTCATGACTTAACTGTAGCACCAAGTCAAGGAGTCCTTTCTGAAGAGTCACATCCTACTAAGTCTAGGAACACAGCCTATAAACCAGAACACCTTTCCCCACCCCCCTCAGGAGCTGTACAAAGAAATCTGAAGAGGAGTAAACACTCAGTAGAGGTGTTTATTTAAAACATTTTACATGTACAGTTAGTAATTGAGCAGAGAAGTGGGTAAAGAAAAGCAAAAAAAAAAAAAAATACAGATGGTGCAAATAACATTTACATTACTGTAACTAGATGACAAATTGGGTAGCTAGTAATAACAGTACTGTCCTCACAGGGTTACGATAAGGATTAAAAGGGACCATGCCTATAAGTGCTCAAGAAGGGATTTATGGTGGAAGTACTTACTAAATATTGTTACTGTCATAGCGATGAAGATAATGCCAAATTTCTTCTAGGGAGCCCACACCTCTTTACCTACCAATATTGCATTCACTCTGATCACCACACCAAAATCAGGCCGTTCCATTTTAACTGAAGGAGGTTTACAAAAGGCTCAGTTCATTGTTGAAACACTTGAAAAGAGAGACCCAAAAAGGCAACTGTAAGAGACAGAATCTGCAGAAGAGTGAAGCAAGCAGGCAGAAATCTGCCCAGGAAAAATTAGGAAATTTTATGTTTGGCTGCAGCGGAAGACTTAAAATAATCATCTTTTTCCATATTTAAATTACCTCCATGTACTTTTCTCTGGAAGCTAGAAGTCTTAAACAGAGGAACGCTATACTTTACCTGAACCTAGTCAATGTTGACTTTATTCAATTGGCCAGTTGGAAAACCTCTAATCCAAAAGGTTTAATTAATAAAGTTGAAAGTAACTTTGGGATAACAAAATCCACTTTAGATCTTAGAAGCACCTTCCTAGAAAGAATATGTCTAACGGTCTGCTGAAATTGGTCACAATGCCATCTATGGCTAGGAAAAAATACATTCTTTCGTTTAAACTAGGATTTATGCTCTTAAAACTGTACAGAAATGATCTCTGAAATCTCTCCCCAAACCTTAATGTCCTTCCCATTTTCCCAACTGTGTCTCTTTCACAATTCACATTCACAATTCACAGTTTCTCCTCCTCTTATTTGTGCTTGTCTAAATACTATGCAAAGCACATTAAGAAATCAGTGTTTTTTAAAGCTAAATAGTTCCCAGTGGGGTGGGAAGGTGCAGAAGTTTTTATTTAATTAAACAAATAATTTAATATTAATGTATTTATTGAGGTATAATTAACATTTAACATTAGTTTCAGGTGTACAACATGATTCAATGTAATCACACTATGAAATCATTACAATATGTCTGGTTACTATCTGTCACCATAGTTTTTTCAGGAGAACTTCTAAGATCTACTCTGTTGGCAACTTTTATATAGGTAATAGGTTAACTATAGTCACCATGCTGTACATTATGTCCCCGTGACTTCCTTATTTTGTAAGTGGAAGTTTGTTGCTTTTGGACTCTTTCATCCATTTTACCCACCCCTGCCTGCTGCCTCAGGCCACCACCAATCTAATCTGTTCTTTATACCTATGAACTCAATTTTTTCTGTTTTTAGATGCCACATATAAGTGTGATCCTATGGTATTTGTCTTTCTCTAACTTACACACTTAGCATAATGCCCTCAAGGTCCATCCATGTTGTTGCAAAGGTGAGATTTCCCTCTTTTTTATGGCTGGATAATGTTCATTTTTGTGTACACACACACACACATATATATATTTATATATAATTATATATTTTATATGTATGTATTGGTCACATCATCTTTATCCAGTCATCCATTAAGAAACATTATTTCCATATCTTGGCTATTATAAATAATGCTCCAGTGAACATGGGGGTGGATATGCCTTTTTGAACTAGACTTTTCATTTCTTCTGGATAAATACCCAGCACTAGAATTACTGAGTCATGTAGTAGTTGCTTATTTATTTATTTTTAATTTTTTTTATGAGAGAGAGAGAGAGGGAGGGAGGGAGGGAGGAAAAGAGGGAGAAGCAGACTCCCCACTAAGCAGGGAGCCTGATGCAGGGCTTGATCCCAGGACGCCAGGATCATGACCTGAGCTGACGGCAAACAACTGACTGAGCCACCCAGGCTCCTTTATAGTTCCATTTTTAATTTCTGAACAACTTCCATACTGTTTTCAATAGTAGCTAAACCAATTTACATTCCCGCCAGCAGTGCACAAGAGGTCTCTCTTCTCTACAACCTCAACACTTGGTATTTCCTCTCTTGTCGATACTAGCCAATCTGTCCAGTGTGAGCTGGTATTTCATTGTGCTGTTGATTTGCATTTCCCCGATGATTAGTGATGTTAAGCACCTTTTCACAGGACATGCTGGCCATCTACATATCATCTTTGGAAAAATATCGAGATCTTCTGACCATTTTAAATCAGATTCTTTGCGGGGTTTTTTCCTGTTGAGTTGTATGAATTCTCTATATTGGATATTAATCCCTCATTTGATAGGTTTTACAAATATTTTCTCCCATTCGATAGCTTGTGGTTTTGTTTTGTTGATGGATTCCTTTGCTGTGAAGAAGCCTTTTAGTTTGACATAGTTATACTTGTTTATTCTAGGTTTGCTTTTCACACCAAGTCTTAAAAACTTGCCACTGGAGTTGAAATCAAGGAGTAGCTTACTGCCTGTATTTTCTTCTGAGTTTTATGGTTTCAGGTCTTACAGTCTTTAATCTATTTTGAGTTAACATTTGTGTATGGTATACAGTAGTGGTCCAGTTGCATTCTTTTGCATGTGGTTGTCTAGTTTTCCTGGTATCATTTACTGAAGAGACTTTTACTCATTGCATATTCTGGGCTCACTGTCAAAGATTAATTGACCGTACATGCACGAGTTTATTTCTGGGCTTTCTATTCTCTTGCATTGATCCATGTGTGTGTTTTTATGCCAATACCATCATGCTTTGATTACTACAGCTTTGTAATATAGATGAAATCAGGCAGTGTGATGCCTCTAGCTTTGTCGTTCTTAAGATTGCTTTGGCTATTCAGGGTCTTCTGTAATTCCAAACAAACTTTAGGACTGTTCTATTATTTCTATTAATGCCCTTGCCGTTTTGATAGGGATTTCAATGAACCTGTCCACTGTTTTAGGTAGTATGGAAATTTTAACAATATTCTTCCAGTCCATGAGCACAGATTACTTCCATACATATTTGTGTTGTCTTCAGTTTCTTGCATGAATATCTGGTAGTTTTCAGGGTACAAGTCTTTTACCTCCTTGGTTAAATTTATTCCTGGGTATTTTATTCTTTGATGCAAATGTAAATGGGATTGTTTTCTTAATTTCTCTTTCTGATCCTACACATACAAATATATGCATTTATATATAAATAATTTTATAAACAATATATTTCTATATTATTAAATATATATTTATTATATATTTATATATATATATGCGCCACAGATTTTTCATACTGATTTTGGATCCTGCAACTTCACCAAATTGGGTCTAACAGTTTTTTGTAGGAGTCTTTAGAGTTTTCTATACATATTATGTCATCTGCAAATAGTGATAGTTTTATACTTCTTCCTTTCCAATTTCTATGTCTTCTATTTCTGTTTCCTAATTGCTCAGGTCAGAACTTCTAACACGATGTTGAATAACAGTGTTAAGAGTGCGCATCCTTGTGTTACTCCTGATCTTAGCTTTTCACCATTGAGTACGATGTTAACTGTGTGCTGGTCATATACGGCTTTTGTTACATTGAGATATATTCCCTCCATACACAATTGTTGAGATTTTTAATCATAAATTTATGTTGAATTTTGTCATAGTTTTTCTGCATCTATTGATGATCATATTTTTATCTTTCATTTTATTAAAATGGTATATACATTGATTTGCAGATATTGAACCATCCTTGCATCCCTGGAATAAATCCTAGTTGATCACAATGTATGGTCTTTTAAATGAATTGTTCAAGTTGGTTTGCTAATATTTTGTTGAGGATATTTGCATGTATGTTCATTGGGGATACTGCCTTATAATTTTCTTTCTTGTAGCACCCTTGTGTCATTTTTGTATCAGGATAATAGTGGTCTTATAAAATGAGTTTGGAAGTGTTTCCTCCTCTTCTATTTTTTTGGAAGAGTTTGAAAAGGATAGGTTTTACTTTAAATGTTTGCTAAAATTCACCAGTGAAGCCGTCTGGTCCTGACTTTGGTTTGTTGGGAGATTTTTTACTACTGATTCAATCTCCTTACTAGTAACTAGTCTGTTCATATTTTCTATTTTATTATGATTCACTCTTGGTAGCGTTTCTTGGTTATGTATCTATTTCTTCTAGGTTGTCAAATTGGTTGGAATAGAATTGTTCATAGTAGTGTCTTAAATTTTTTTGTATTTCTGTGATATCAGTTGTAATGTCTCCTCTTGCATTTATGATTTTGAGTCTGCTTGTGTGTGTGTGTGTGTGTGTGTGTGTGTGTGTGTGTGTGTGTATATGAATTTAAAGGTTCACCAATTGTGCTTATCTTTTCAAAGAAACAGCTCTTGGTTTCACCCATCATTTCTATTGTCTTTTATGCCTCTATTTCATTTAATTCCACTTGAAATTTGGTCTTAATTTGTTTTTCTAATGCCTTGAGGTATAAAGTTAGGTTGTTTTAGATTTTATTTCTTGAGGTAGCTATTTATCATTATGAACTTCCCTGGTAGAACTGCTTTTGCTGTATCCATTATTTTTGTTATGCTGTACTTCTGTTTTCATTGTCTCAGGGCATTTTTTATTTCTCCTTTGACCCATTGGTTGTTCAGTAGACTGTTGTTTAATTTCCACATATTTGTAAATTTTCCATTTTTCTTGTAATTGATTTCTAATTAAAGACAACTGTGGTTGGGAAAGATGCTTAATATGATTTCAATCTTCTTGAACTGATTTAGACTTATTTTGTGGCCTAACATGTGCTACCCTGGAGAATATTCCATGTTACTTTTGGGTGTAATGTTCTCTGTATATTAAGTCCATCTGGTCTAATAAGCTGCTTAAGGACAATGTTTCCTTATTGATTTTCTGTCTGGATGACCTATCTATTGATGAAAGTGGGGTATTAAAGTCCTGTACTGTTAGTGTATTGCTATTTCTTCTTTTGGGTCTATAACTATTTGCTTTACAGATTTAGGTGTTCCTATGTGGGTACTTAAATATTTAAAATGTTACATCCTTTTGTTGGATTGCCCCCTTTATCAGTATATGATTATCTTGTCTCTTTTTACAGTCCTTGTTTTAAAGTCTATTTTGCCTCATCTAAATACACCTACTCCAGCTGTCTTTTGGTTTCAATTTGCATGGAAGATCTTTTACCATCCCTTCACTTTCAGTCTGCCTGACTTTACATCTGCAGTGGGTCTATTGTAGGGAGCATATAGATGAATCTTGTGTTTTCATTCAACCCTTTTAATAGCAGCATGTAGTCCATTTACATTTAAAGTTAATTACTGATAGGCTTGTAGTTACTGCCATTTGTAAATTTTTTTTGTCTGTTTTTTAGCTCTTCTGTTTCTTCCTTTCCTTTGCTCTCTTCCTTTGTAACTTATGATTTTCTGTAGTGGTATGCTAAGATTAATCTCTTTTTCATATTTCGTGTGTGTATCTACTCTAGGTTTTTGCTTTGTGGTTAGTAAGAGGCATATATATAATGACATTTCTAATGGTCTACTTTAAGTTTATAACTTAAGTTTTAATGCATTCTAAAGCTCTATATTTTTACTTTCCCCCCCTTTTCTGATGTCACATTTTATATTTTTTAATCTTAACTATTAGCGTAGCTTGCTTTTACTACTTTTCTAACCTCCATACTACCTTTATAAGTGATTAGTCTGCCATGTTTACAACATTATTCTGAGTTTTACTATATATTTACCTTTACCACTGAGATTTATACTTTCATATGTGTTTCTGTTACTCATTAGTCCCCTTTTACCTCAGCTTAACGAAGTCCCTTTAACATTTACTGTAAGGCAAGCTTAACTTTTGTCTGGAAAATGCTCTCTCTCTCCTGAAATCCAGCATGACAACTTTGCTGGAGAGTGTGCTTCTTTCAGCATTGAAATATATCGTGCCATTTCCTTCTGTCCTGCACAGGTTCTGCTAAAAAATCTAAGTATAGTCTATAGGGGCTCCCTTGTACCTATGTTGTTTTTCTCTTCCTGCTTCTAAGATTCTCTCCTCTTTAATTTCTGACATATTAATTATAATGTGTCTTGGTGTGAGTTTCCTTGGGTTCGTTATATTTGAAAATTCCTTAGTGTCCTGTATCTGGATGTCTGTTTTTCTTCACCAGGTTAGGAAAATTCTCAGCCATCACTTCTTCAAATAACTTTTCTGCCCCTTTCTCTCTCTCCTCCTTCTGTGATCCCTTCAATGGGAATGTTGGCCCACTCAATGTCACATAACTCCTTTAAGCTATCTTATCCATTTTTTTTTTCTTTCTGCTGCTCTGATGAAGTGAGTTCCACGGCCCTGTTTTTGAGTTCACTGATCCTTTCTTCTGCTTCAAATAGTCTGCTATTGAATCCTATCCTTCTAGCATATTTTTCAATTTGGTTTTGTGATCTTCAGCTCTCTGACTTCCATTTGGTAATTTGTTATATTTCTTTCTTCTCCCAAGTTTGGTGAAAATCTTTAGAACTATTACTATTATTTTGAACTTGTCAGGTAAACTGCTTAAGAACTTTTTCTTAGGTTTTGTCTTGTTCTTTCTTTTAAAACATATTCTTTGTATTCATTTTTCTTGACTATGTTGGCTTCTATGCATTAGATAAAACAGCTACCTTGCCCAGTGTGAAGTAGAGTGGCTTTGCGTAGCAGATAAATCTTATTGTTCAACCATATCCTAGCTCTTGGTTGTCTCTCAAACCTTTGTGATTGTCCAACAGCCTACTTTATTTTTAGTGGCTCCCAGTGGTTGAGAGAGTGCTAAAACTTATCAATGTTCCAAAACGAAGGATTTCAGCACCTAGATTCAAACTGTTTCGAAGACAGACCAGACCCGTCCTCCCTGCCCCAGACAACAGCAGCTTTTAAAGTAAGCAAACATATATAACCCTGTAGGACTACAAGTATGACTCCCACTGCCTTCCAAGGCTAGGCAATCTAGAGATGTCCACTGGGTGGCAGCTACAAAAATCAGGGCAGCAGGTGGGTATACAAGTTCCTTTTGGAAGGATACCGGTAATCTGGAACAAGGCAGGAGAGCTTAAAACATGCACAGGCCTATGAAGTCCATATCAAGCCCCTAGATATATGCCCCACCTGAAGCCTGCCCAAAGTCAAAGCTCATTATAAGCAAATAGGCCTCTCTTGCAGAAACACTAGGGGTATGTTTCAGTCTGCTATCTGTATAGTGCCCTAGGAGGGGGAGCTGGCCAGGAACAGTCTCTCCTGTGTTAGTCTGTGGGACCCAGGAACACAGGCCCTGCTGGCCACGAGAGCTAAACAATCAATCACGTGGTGTCCCTGGGCACCAGACACATGTCTAAGTTCATTTTCTCCTAGAGACACTGGCAGTCTAGATGACAAAGACAGTGCCCCCACTGCGAGGTTTCTGGAAAGGATTACAGTAGGTTAGCTGGAGGGAGGCAGAGGGAAAGCAACCTCCCTAAGGTGGTACCTGCCAGCTTCAGTTCTCAGAGTACCGTCGGAAGACCCCTAGATGTGTGTTAAAATAGATGCTTGCCCCTCATACTGACACTTGTTTATGTTAAAGAAACATATCTTAAGGTTTAGGTCTAACCTGTCCTTCAGCTGCCTCTATACTGGGCCATGGGGCATGTGGGTCCAAGAGCACAAGCCCATTAATAGCCTTTCCTCAGTTCAACATAGTCGTCTTTTGGGTCTTAGGGATGCAAGCCCCATTGGTTTACAAAGCTAGATGTTTGGGGGCTCCTCTATCAGATGCAGTCTTAAAGGTTAGGGTGCTGAATGTGGGGTTCAAAGCCTTTGCACTTCAGGGAGAAGCTCCAGGTTTTGAGTTCCCTCTGAAGTGTGCGTCACTGCGCTATAGTGAGCTTTATTGCAGCGTAGCCTCTCAGCCTCTCCTGCGTGCTTTGGATGTGGGTTTTTTTCTTGCCCTATGTGAAGGACTCACAGCTAGTTTGCAGGTTCTTTTCAGAAGAAATGGTTCCACATGTAGCTGTAGATTGGGGTGTCCATGGGAGGAGGTGAGTTCAGAATCCAACACTCTCATCTGGAACAAGAACTGCCTACATCAGATGCTTAGTCACCCGTTACTAGCCTCTCACTGAACCCCAGAGGATGGGCCAGGTTACTTGTGACACCCGATCTTGTGGGAACACACACACACACACACACACACACACACACACACAGAAGCTGACAGTGTTCACAGGGCTGAGAGGCCCTGGCAGTTCCCGTTCCTGCAAGCTCCTACGGAGGCAGGACTGCAGCTCAGGCAGGGGGGACGGGCCTCCCACAGGCCAGAATAGCCTTGCCTTGGGAAGGCCCAGGCTGTGCTCCCCCATCCTGAGAGAAGAGCCGGCCCCCCACCAAAGAGGTACAGCAGTCTGACAGACACTCCAGGCAAGATGAAGAGGAAAAAATCTAGTGAAATGACACACCAAAGCACTTTTCAAAGCAGTGCACAGGAGGTAAATCCTGTTATTTATGGAATTAATTTGCGACCCAATGATGGCATTGTTACTCTTTCCACGTCTCTCCCTCTCCACCCATGTTATCTATTAATACCATTTGGGTTCTTTTTTAAGCCTCGGATGAACAGGACAGCATGACATTGAAATTATAAGGTATAAATACCTCCACCTTAATTTAGTGTACAAACAATTTCAGAGCCAAGAAAATCCATGAACATGTTGTTTGCAAGTACTCTAATACTGAGAAACCTGGTTTTCTCATCCAAGAAAAAAATTCTGTAGCCTTGTTATTTTAAATCATATAAAAGAAGATAAAAAAAAAACCCTCTTACTGCGCTGCCTCTCACTGCTCTGCACTTCACAGCCCCCCCCCCACCCCCTGCTGAGGTTTCCCTGAGTCACAGCTCATTTATCTAGGGTGGCCTTTCAGGCCAGCAAATGCAAGAACGACTGGAAGGAATGCCACAAGTGTCTGTGGTGGTTGTCTGTCTGTCTGATTTTGGGGAGGCTTCTAGCAACCAGGAAACGACATTCTTGGGGGCACAAAAACCTATTTTCGAAGTCTTGACTTACCTTGACTCTGTCACTAATTGGCTAAATGACCTGAACAAATCATTTCACTCAGTGTCTATATGTATATAATGAAGGAAGAAAATGACCTCCCAATTCTTTCCAGGCAGTAGGTTTCTATGAAAGTCTAGCTCAGGGTCTTTTCTTGGCCTTGAACAGAGCCATTACTTGGCTTCCCACAATAGTCGAAGTATAGCAGAGAGGTAGTTAATGCTGGCTAAGCCCCAGGAGCAGGTGGGCCCAGGCATGGCATGTGTTAGGTGAAGAGAAGGTAAAGGTGGCTCCAGGTAGTAAGGAGGTTATTCGAAGGCACACAAAGAACAAGATAGTTTTAGAAATGCAAGTGGCTCAACATTGTTGGGGGCAGAGAAAACCCTCAATTTTCCATTTGGGAAAGGAGGAGGCAGGAGCAGCATCAATGATAATAATATGGTGTCAGGAGGGTCAGGTAAGGAGACTTTAAGGAATACAATGGGGATCCTCGGATTCGTAGGAGTTGATAAGACAACAGATGAGGCAATGATGAGAAGAAAATAGTCAAGTATGACTCCCTGGTTTCTGGAGCCATTTACCAAGAAAAACATGGGAAGAAAAATAGTGTGGTTTAAAATACTTTGGGTAGGCACCTGGGTAGCTCAGTCAGTTAAGCGTCCAACTCTTGATCTCAGCTCTGATCTTTAGCTCAGGGTTGTGAGTTCAAGTCTCACATGGGGCTCCACACCAGCCATGGAAACTACTCGAAGGAACCTACTTAAAAAATAATAACAGACATGGTAAGTCTGAAGATACTCAAATGGAAATGTCCAAGAGGTGGAGACACTGGCCTAGAGCCTAAGAGACAGATAGATCCAGGGTAGGAAGCCACAGGTAGTTGAAATTCTATATTGAATGAAATTATTAAGTTGTCCAGGGAGAATGACATCATTTGAGAAAACTGAGGACTTACCAAGGATGTAGAAACTGCAGGAAAGGGAGGTGACGTGGAAGCAAGAAAGAAAAAGATTTCAAGGGGATTGTGTCAAATACTGTGCTTAGCCAGAGACATTTCAGTGATGTGATAGGGATGAAAGTGAAGAGCAGTGGGAAGAGGAGATATCGAAAAATGAAGTAGAGACAGCAAAAGCAGATATCCTTTCAGCAAATCTATACAGAGAAAGCGTCTTCTGCCCCTGGAGAGTGAGGGAGAGCTTCGGAGAATTTCACTTAGAGAGAGAGTGGCAACAAAATAGAACAGCCATGGTGGAAAAGAGCAGGTCTGCTAGTCTGCATAGTTCACTGTGGTGTCCCAGTCCTCAAAAGGGTGCCTGCCCCCAAGGAAGCTTGGTAATGATGTTAAATGAATGAAGGGCATACCAAAGGTTTGCTGAGGGATTCTGAAAATCCAGTTGAGACCCAAGACCACACATGGGTCATGGTGGTGATTTTTATGGAGGTCTAGGTTTCCTCAGTTGTGCTCAGCTCCCTGGTACAGAGAGAAGTTGAAAAAGACAGTCTAGATTTTGATTCTGAAAGGCAAGTATGGCAGAAGGACAGGGTCTTAAGCAAGTCAGGAGGTTTAGCGAGGGATCCAAGTATCAAAAAGGAAGACAATATTTGGGAGGCCCCAAAATTATAAGTAACCAAATAACCAAAAGCACTAGATTAAGGAATAAAATGGGACTGCTCTACACACACTCATACACAAGCCTGGGCACAGGGCCGATCCTTAAATACCTGTTGACTTTATGAAATTCATTTGTATGGCCTGAGGCGGCGATTACTTTTGGTTTTAGTTCATCTTCTCCTGTCACTCCACAGAACACATTTTCCAGGAGATAGAACTTTTCAACGTCGGTGGTAGCTTTCTAAAAGAACTACTCTTCTGTCATTCGAAAATGCAATTTCCCCATCCCTCACTGAGCATAATTATTAGGAAAAAAAAATAAACTTCAGCTTCTAGTGTCAACTTTGAATTATGTTATGTTATGGGGATATTCTTCCCCAAGAGGTCCAGTTCTTCCACTTTGATTTCCCAAGAGAATTCAGAGTAGAAATTTAGGCAGTTTTAATATGTCTTTGGGAAACTAGAGTATGAAATCCATTTTGCTCTTTTCTTTCAATTATCTTCACATTTTCCCCCAATTCCTGGATTTTTCAATCTTTGAGGCGACAACTACTATTTATTTGTATGAATATTTTCCCTGTCAAAGGAAGGAATATCATTAACTTCCCTGAGCAAACTGTTTTCTAATTATTCCATTTTATTCTTCTAATTGTCTCCTCCACCTACCTAGCCAACGTCCACCACCTTACATTTTCGCTTCGGTCAAGTGTATGAGAAGTAGGGAAGCCAGGCCAAACTACCAGGGTCCTGTGCTGGGAAGAGGGCCTGAAGCCACACTATGTTACGTATCAATTAAAATCCTTTAGGAAGATTTGCCTGAGACCCCAGAAACAAAATGTTCACCAGGTTGTCGACTTTTGATATGTTTCCTGTTTTCTCCTGTATTTTTTATGGAGAGTTAAATTAAGATTACCCAAATGGTGGCATGCGAAACCACAGAAATAATTTTCTCCATGCCTCTGTATCCTGATATTGCTGACTATGCTGTGGTTAAAAAACAAGTAATTCTACAAAAGTATGCATGAAAAGGTAAACGTGAGAACAACAATTACTTGGGAATTTACTACTTAACCGTTTTTTAAGGTGGAAATTTGGATATGTCTTCTATGCTTATTTCTATTTCATACAAGCCAAAAAAAGCTATTAAAAAATCTGTTCTCTGCATTGCGAAAAGTACACACAGAAATGTAAGATTACAAAGGAAATTACACTACAAAGAATGCTTAGGATGTAGCAAAGCAGGGTGGAGCAGGTATTGGTTTTTTTGCATGCCATCGACAAAATATTTTTAAATGTGTAAAATAAAAATGATTTCAAAGGAAACCAATTACACTGTAAAAGTTGAGGTAGAATACAAATACTGTAAGATGGGCTTTTTCTCATGCATCAATAAGATTCTGTGGTCATCTGGTAACTACTGTAATTTTAAATTAGTGATTAACATAAACGGTATTTCAGGATTTCTGCAACAACGGTAATAGGATATGAAAATATCAGTGACAAAGTCAGATGTACCACTAATGCTACTGAAGTTTATTATTTCCATTTATAATTGAAGGCAATGCTAGATTTCAAGTACAGAAGTTAAGGAAATTAAGGTGTTGTTTCTCTCAAGATCATGGACCCCTCTCAAAGCTAAGTGAATCTTTCAAAAAGCTTCCTAGTGTATTCAACTTAAACCTTCTATATAAGAAAAAATTTTACCTTGCAAGATTTTTTCCAGAAATAAGGCAAATTTATACCATCAGCTTCTGCTCTATCCTATTTTATACTATACTAATTGAGAGTTATACAAATTAGTTATAAAAGGTCCTCAAAAACTGTACTAGTTTAACACTATATATTGGTGAAAACATTTCCAAGGCAAACTGTATATATTTGTTACTTCAACTGATTTTTTAAAATTGCATTCTCAAACGACCCTGCCTACCTCCAAACAGTGAAGCAGCTATGTATTCTGAAAGACGACAACTCAAGTATCACAAGAGTTTAAGTCAATCTAGAGAAGAAATCATTGTTTAAAAAAACCTTGGGTCTTAGCTTAAAAGAAATAGCCCTGAAAATCTCCATGTACCCATACTCACAAACATACAAGCTAAGAATAAACTTATTAGAAAATAATATTAAAACATCACTATTGAAATCAATGCCATTTGGGTTCCTCTAAATTGCAATAAATTGTTCAATGAAATCATGTAAAACTTCTGAGTCAGGAGGGGGGGAAAGAAAAAGAAAAATGAGGGGAGAGACAGATGGGGGGGTGTGGGCGATGAGAAAGGCAGGCAGATGGACAGAGCTATGGAAGGTGTACTTTGGAGTAACAACCAAAATGAGCCAAAACTTGGCTTGCAGGCCAGATCTGCAAAGATAGAAGCTTCTCTAGGGAAAAAAACAGACCTTTTCCTAGAGATGAAGGACACCCTTTTGTTCCTGTTCCTTTGGGATCTTTTTTTAATTTCCCCCCAAACCTAACAATTCTCTATTCTTAAACATTTTATTGTATATTTAGATAGTGAAACAATAGATTATTTTTGAGTGGATAGAGATGACAGCGGGGGAAACAAAGGAAAGAACTGAAAGAACATAGTAAAATATGGGGCAAAAAGACCCCAGGAAATCTATGAAGGCACCAAGACAAAAAATACACAATATAGTATTCATCAAAAACGGTTTTAGTTGAAGTCAAAGGAACATGAATATAACCCAGTTAAACTTAACATTTTGAATTTTCTCTTTCTTCCAGATTGTCAGTGGAGATACCACATGCCATTTGGACATAAATTAAGGTATGGATTACACATCAGTATTATCTTCAGTAGCTTATTTAAATATTTTTATTCAAACCTTCAGAAACTGAACTTTTTTTTTTTTTTTAGAATGCTAATACTATAGCTAAAGTGGTAAACTTTAGGCTAAAGTGAAATACAACATGTCTTTATTTATCGTGAGCATCTGAGATAAAGTTTTGCTGTAAGTGGTCACCTCTGATATTTGAAGACAAAAATTATATCCAATGAGCAACACTTTGATACTATTTTCCCTCTGTATACTTAACAAATTTCAAGAGACTCATGAGTCATCAGCCAGTTTTTGTCAGAAGATTCAAAACATCCTGCACATTCTGTATCTTTTCCCAAAAACTTCCTCCTTTGAGAATTGTAGTATTACGCAGTGTCTAGTGCTATTATTGTAACAAATAATTTTTTGAATCCCTCTAAAACGAATGGAAACTTTATCTTAATTAGCATCATTCCAAATGATAAAATATTTTCTTAAAACGGACAGTTTCCAAAACTGTAAATCCATGCCCAATCCTATGGGTCATCCGAAAGATACCCAGCTCGGTCAGTGTATAGGGCCTGCTGAGTATAGTGCTTATTCGTAGGAGGCACTTTGTAAGATCACCCCATAGCACCTGGCTGCTTGCTTTTAACACTCTGAAACCTGTGAAGGATGTAGTATACATACAGATATCAATAACTACAACATAAGGCACTTTGTAACAGATCTCCTCCCCTCTCTCCTACTCCAGGACATCCTTCTCTCATCATTACCAATAACAACTAACCAGTATCTCCCATTTCTAAAAACATTCCCCTTCAGTAAAATTCCTTGAACCAGAGTAGCCTAGACTTGCCATCTTTAATTCCTCCCTTTTCACTCTTTCTAGAACCAACTTCAGACTTTTGTCCCCATCACAACACCAAAAGCATGAAGGTCATCAACGACCTTCACAGGACAATGTCAAGGGTCGCCTCTCACTCACCCTTTTGCATTTCTCGGTTGCATTTGACTCTTAAAACACTTTGTTCATTTGCTTGCCAAGCGGTTCCTCTTCCTTTTCTGACCTCTTTATCTTAGAGTAGTCCAGGGCTCCTGCATCCTGAGCAGTAGTTCTTAACTCTGCATGCATATTGAAATCCTGTGGGGAGCTTTTAAACGATACTGATACCTTAGCCACCCCTACCGCATTCCAAGTGACTTAGAATCTCTGGGGGCAAACCCAGAGAGTGGTAATTGACTTCCTGTTTCTTTTGCCCAGAAGCTCTTACTCCACATACCCAGGTGCCAGGGCTGAGAACCCCAGCCCTAGGGGATGCCATCCACCGAACATTCTATACCTTGATGACTCATAAAATGTATCTCAGGCTACAGACCATTCCTCTGAATTCCAGACTCCTCATTTCACATCACCACTTAAATACAGGGTATCTCAAATCCACGTCCATGACTAAAATCCTTATCTTCCTCCACCAATGAAACTCTGTTCTTCCTGCAGCCTTCTCATCTCCATTAATGACAACTCATTACTTGAGACTGCTTAGGCCAAAAATACGTGGGAGTCATCCTTTTGTCTCTCATGCTGAAATTTCATCATTCAGTAAATCTTACTCTGTCTTCAAAATACCTTCCTTCCTGTGCAACATCTCACTACCTCCACCACTGCCACCCTGATCCAACCCAGCCATCTTCCATCTGAATTACTGTGAGAGGCACACAGCAGGCCTCCACCTTCAGCCCTCATGTGCCTATAGTGGACTCTCAGCACCAGAGGCAGGTGATGCTTAAAAATGGTTTGTAAGTTAGATCATGTCCTTCATCTGTTCAAAATCCTTACAGTAGCTCTTCAGCATTCCCGTTATCTGCTCTCCCTTCACTATTCAAATGTCTTAGAGACATCTTAGATTTGAGAGTAAGGTGTCCAATTCTTTACTTCTGGGAACAACAAAAGAGATAACAGGATTCCATTACCATCTTTCTTAAAAACTTGAGGAAAAGAATCACAACTTTTGTCAGATTCTCAAAGAAGCCCATGAACCAAAAATGAATCACTATGTGAAAGAAAGACTATCATAATCAGTACTCCAATTTATTACAGGTTAGGTCTTAACCTTTTCAAGCTTTTGCTTGCAATAGTAATTCAGTCAAGAGTAGGCCACATTAGGGGCGCCTGGGTGGCTCAGTGGGTTAAAGCCTCTGCCTTCAGCTCGGGTCGTGATCTCAGGGTCCTGGGATCGAGCCCCTCGTTGGGCTCTCTGCTCAGCGGGAAGCCTGCTTCCCCCCCCTCTCTCTGCCTGCCTCTTTGCCTACTTGTGATCTCTCTCTCTGTCAAATAAATAAAATCTTTAAAAAAAAAGGCCACATTAAAAGATAAATTTACATACATTTTAAAATTAATCTATCTTATATTTTTCTGGATTATGCAGTAGTTTCCTTACTCAGCTTTCCTATACTTTTCTTATAATTGTTTAACTGCTTTTTTTTCACTTGTTGATGTTGTATTTCCTTTCTTATACTATACATATAATTATACTTACTTATATACTTACATATAAGCTATGATTTAAATTGAATTCTAAAGTTGAAGCAGCTCCAAATTTCCATCAACTGGTAGTCCAAAATGTAACAGTGAGAAATTTGGAACTCAGATTCCTAACTGCCCTTCCTGTGGATGCCTTCAAATTCAAATGCCAGTTAGTGTTCCTGGAATGAGTTAGGAGTGGGGGCTTGAGAGAGATAGATAGGCTTTTAATCACTTGAAGTTAGTTATATTTCCTCATACCCAGCCATTCGGCAGAAGTTACTCAGAAGGCTTTTAAGCTTAATCAGCCACACAACAGAGTAGAGTAATCTAGGTTAACAATTCAGTAAATGCTTCTCGGGTCGCTCCATTGTCTGTCTTGCTTTGGTAATGGATATAAAATCACATACTTCAGTATCAAGAGCGGAACTCTAAGGAACCTATATGCCGGCTTGTCAAGAAGTTAACGTTATTACCTTTTTATATATTCAAACTTTTCCTCTCTCCTAGATCCTTTCCACTGAGATGTAAACACATTCAAAGCTTTCCCGTCTTAAAATGAAGTAACACCTAACAAAACAACCTTCTGGACCCACACTTCCACCCTGGACTTCAGCCTTTCTAAAACTATTGTTATCAGTGTGTTTCCTCAACATTCCACAACCCACATCATTCTGGCCTCTTTGTGAAAATGGCTCTAAATTAGATGACCCAATGACGTCCACAATGAAATCCAACAGAATTATTTCAGTATTCAGCCTGCTGAACCTGTCAATTATCCGGTGCAGCCTTTTCCTAAAACATTCTTTCCATGACACTACCCTTTCCTTTTTCTTTTTTTTTTCTCAGCAAGATAATCGTCCTCCTCTCTCTGCCTCTGACCTCCCCCGTAGGTTATCTCATCAGTCTTGCCCTCACTCTGACTGACTTATTTGACATCACCTGTGGAGAAAAGTCTGCACTTTCCATGGGATTCTCTCCCAAGCGTGCAAGATGAACTCCCATTCCCACCAAATGGGCTGGCCTCCAGTGATCCCTGAGTCACTTAGGTTTCAGCCATCTGATCTTTTCTCTTAAATCTCTTAAGAAAACTCGTCCAAATTCACAGTTTCAAATACTCTATAAGAATATAAGTTAGCATACTTGGCTCTAACTCCTCCCAAGCTCCAAGCATGTATTTCCAAATACATGGATCGTATATCATCATTTGAAATTGAGCAGGTTTAAAACTCAACTTGTGGTCATCCTCCAACTACACCAAACTACTTGTGATTTCCTACTTTGTATTCATTTTCCCAACTAATTGAAATAGAACACTAGGACGGATGTCTGACTGCTGTTCAGTTCTACTCAGTTCTACTCACTTTGAATCCTGGGCTGGGACCCAGCACTTAATCCTGAAACTCTAAAGAAAACCTCGGGTTCTCAGTGCTCACATTCAGCACACGTCACGGGGTTGCGAATATTCATCCTAGAGCAGCCTTGCTGCTCTACCTACCCAGTGCTGCCTGACACTAAAAACACCACTGAAACTTTTCACTATGCATGCAAAAATTGAAATGATGGTGTATTAATAGGGTCATAAGATTTAGTCAATTTTTCCATTTAGCCTATTATTCTGAAGCTGTGTCTCTAAATAGTCTCTTCACTGTGCCACCCCACACCCCAGAGCTTCCCGGCCAATCTATCTGTATCTATCTCCATTGTTTAATTTCCTCCCCACCCACCTCCTGAGTGAATGCTAAGTTAATTTAAAGTGTTAGAGCAGTGGCCTAAGCAACTTGTCTACAAAAGCCAAAGGTAAAGGAAGTGAAATCCATACCCAGCTGATGGCCCCTCTCTTTCCTTTCACCGGGCCTGCAAAGCGCTCAGCTCTTTTAAAGAAGCAATCTGAGGTGTTTCAAATGTTAAGTTATATGTATTTTCGGACTTTATAAAATCTTTCCTGCGCTCATCAAACTGATGGGTATGAGAATAATTTACTCTAGAACATAAATTATAGTTAACCTATTTTCCTGAAGTCTAAAGGAAATGTGTTCAAATATTTGCACTTAGCCCTAAAGACACACTTACCATTTACAAATACTTTGGATAATTTGTTCAATTAGGAAAAAAAAAAAAACAGCTGATTAAATATCTCAAGTGAGTAAAATGATTTATATATACAGCATGATTTGTACTTTGACACTGACACCTTTGATCAGGCCTTCTTGGCTCACACCCATCTCACTGGATTACTGTTCCATTTAGTTTGTTAGTTGAACAGTAAAATTTACTAAAAGCCTGTTTTCCACTGGACTGGCAAAGACTGCCTCGGAAAGCAGAATTCTAAACCTTACTCCCACACAAACATTTTGACATGGAACGGAAGGCGCTGTGCCTGAGAAAACAGCACAAAACAAAACATCGTCCAAGCAAATTAAGTATTTTGAGGAATGCAGGAACATATCTTGCCAAAGCCACAGAAAGTTTGTTTCTGGAAGCTCAGATTATAACACTGTGGTCCTATCATAAAACGCTATTATTCGTCCACTAAAATACTTGTATTTCTATAATTACAGGCAAAACTGACGTTTTTTATGGGAGAAAATGAATGTAAGATTTTTCAATATTATGTAACTGAGAATGAACAATTCAATTTGAATTTTACCTACCTTTCTTTCTGGCTTTAGGAGTTGGGAACATGTTGCTGACTGAAAACCTCAAGGAATGATGAGGAAACGATGGGGGTGAGAGGAAAAAGTTCGGAGTTCCAGTCCTTGCCTCAGTGGAGGTTCTTTTCGCCATGCTCTGACCTCAGATATTTGTACTCCTATAACTCCACATTCTCGCCCTTGAGGCTTTCAGCCATTCTGAGGTTTCAACTACCATGTCTATAAAATGTTAAAGAACAAGTACCTGTGTTCTCAGGTTTATTATACTCCTTACTTGCTTCAACATTGGCTGAACACTGATTAGGCTCTGCTGGAAATTAGAATAAGGCAGAGGTTAGGTTTTAGTGCAGGAAGACAGATAAACTTCAATATCACTGTGTATGTGGAAGGTGCTACAGGGACACAGAAGAGGGGCAATTAGCTCGCAACGGCATCAGGAGATGATGCCCAAGTTGAGTTCTGAAAAAAATGTGCACAGATCAAAATGGCAAAGAAAATTATGAGAACATTCCAGGCTGAGGGGGGAGAAGCAGCAAGGGCATTTAGTTGTGCCACTAACCACACACACAGGGACCTCCAACAATTGCAGTAAAGGTATACTTTCAAACACACCCAGTTACGTAAAGGTTTGCAGATGGTGAGGAGGGTAGGGGAAGTCAAGGAAGGAGGGCAGGACCTGTGAGCTTTTCAAACTGTCATGCTCAGTTATGCTCAATCGCCTTTGAAGGCTGTGTGTCCCACCCAGACTGCCTCCCAGGCATGCCTATTGTCCTCCTACTGACTACCATGCCCTGTCCCTCTCCTACATACAGTGAAAAACTACTGCACTACAAATACAAGGGGAAATACACCGAAAAGGGGGAGGAGGCAGAGTCTAAAAAGATGGGAAGCCAACAGAATAGTTAGGACAAAGGGAAGCAGTAAAATTTGAAGTCTGGGCTTAGGTCCATCGAAAGGCTTCATAGAGCTTGGTAGCATCCCAGCTCAACAAGTCTAAAGTAGTTATTTCTAACCTATGAAAGGATGGTAAAGTCTGTGTGTGGGTGCTTACGAGGTAGCCATACAGTACAGGTAAAAAGGCATCTGGTTTGAAAAAATTGCAACCATGGAATTTCTGCATTAGGGAGAGAACAATTTTTTTTCAAAGCAAGGCACACTGGATATAAAATGGTGTCCTTCCGAGCAGCTGTGTGAAAGCTTCGGAGGAACAGGACACCCCGGGGGTGCTGGGGACTTGCCCTTAGTCACATTTCCAGTCTTACTGTTCCTAATTCAGCTTGACAACAGTGCAATGCTGATGGCTCTCTGAACAAAACAGTAATTCATAACACGCCTTCAGCCTTGAATGTCTCTCCCTCTGCCCTCACTGAGTCTCCACTGCCTTCTTGAGGAAGTTAACATTTTTAACCCCCGTGAGTTCCTGAAGTGTCACTGCTGTCATTGTCATCATTACCAAACTTCATCTGGGCCAGACTGCTGTTCTAACTCCAAGGAATTCGATAGCAACTCCTCTTTATAACAATTCTATTAAGTAGGTACGAATAACATCCCCATTTTACATTTAAGACACTGAGGCAGAAAGCCTACCCAAAGATACATCGAACAGTGGTAAAGCCAATATTTGAGCCCAAGCAGACTGGTTCCAGCGTCTGTGCTCTAATCAGTAGCCCACAAAAAAGAAAGAAAAAAAGTAGACCACACAGCATCCGTGTGATTAAAAACAAGACGGATCCGGGCTGCCTGGGTGGCTCAGTCAGTTAAGCATCTGACTTCGGCTCAGGTCATGGTCCTGGGATCCAGCCCCACGTTGGGCTCCCTGCTCCTCCCTCTGTAACCTTCCTCTTGATTGCGCTCGCTCTCAAATAAGTAAAAAAACAAAACAAAACAAAAAGACAGATCGTAGGTACTGCCATATCCACAAGGCTCAAGACTTAGTCAACATTTCTGTTCAATGAACTCCTGGAGCTGGAGGTGTATACATGATGGCACATTAACCCAAAAGGCATAAAGTCTTCTAAAAACATTTTTGCTAAAACTTAATTTTTACACAAATACAGAGCTCTAGCTGGCACACCTGAAATGTTAGGGTTTACCGTTCCTATGACAAGTGTCTTAGTGCCTAATGAAAACCCTTGGCAATTTGAATATTACAGGATACTAAATTATACTATAATTATTGCAAAGGTCAAGAATCTTAAACATTTAGTCTTAAAACTCTCCACCTGGGTGATGTAATCAGAAAATTAAACTATGTATGAAAATATTTAATTATACAAGTAGAAATCTACCTATTTAATAACCTTTAAATGAGAAGTACAATATTTTCCAACATGGGTATTTTTTTCCCTCTTGCATAAAAGGAACTTTTTAAAATAACATTTTTTAATGAATGAGTACACATTTATTTTCAAGGGCTAGTCTGAAGGAAGAGCAGAATAAGGGAATAAAACACTATCACTTACTAACTGGCAGGAAACTCTATGAAGCTACTGTGCTGGGCACCATGATAAATTAAAAAACAAAATGGACTCATCTGAGTCCAGCCTCTTTAGGAATTTACAGTCTAGTAGGAAAGGAAAACAAGCATAGGGCAAAAGTATGCAAATTCTTTCTTTTGAAAGTTTTAGTAGGAAAGGCTTCCAGAAGGCAAATGTATACAAAGCTCCCTGCCCAACCACAGGTAACCTGGTCAACAGTGGATGAGTGTTGGAATGATCAGAAATTACCTTTACCTTAGGAAACTCTAGGAAGGCAAAATACCGGTGCTTAAGAGCACAGACTGTGGATCCAGAATGTCTGCGGTTGAATCTCATTTCTACACATACCGATTGCTATCCGTGGGTTCACTTGACTTGTCTGTGCCTCAGTTTCCTCATTTACAATAAGACAATCACACAGAGTTGATGGACTTACAGTGCTATTGGGAGGGTACACGGAGATCACGTGAGTGCAGCAGGAACACAGAATGAAGTAACTCACGAATCAACGCAGCTTAACAAGAGAATCAGTGGTGTGCATTTCTACTTGCACTCACGCCGTACATAACCAACAGAGTATAAAAGATCTTGCCAACACACGGACTCAATTCCAGGGCTGGGTCAGTCTTTAGCTCCCTGGAAGCAAGGAGCCCCCATCGTAAGGTTTTTCCAAACTTGATCAGCAAAGAGGCCCCTACTTCTCTTAATGAAGCAAAATGAAATAGTTAAATATCTAATTCCATCATATGAGCCAGAAAAATGACCCTCTACTTGTCACTATTATTTATGTGCAACACAAAAATAACCACGAGGGACGTTTGTCCAGAAAAAACACACATTGTCAAACTGTGGTTAGCTGATTTGAGGTTTATGGTGAATATGACTCTGCTATTCATTTGCTCATTTTACTGTGAGAGCACCAGGCATAGACAATAAAGATCGAAGAAAATGTAAAACAAAAAGAAAAATAAAACTGAGAAAGCTATATTAAGCCCCTCATTTTGGAATACTTTTTATCCATTTTTATTCATGTCCTAAATCGAGCCTATTCAAGACTTACCGTTCTGCCATACAGACCTCCTGAAATCCAGATGCCATCCCTGTGCGTCCAATGCACCCCCGCCCTTGCCCTGTCCCACTCAGCAAGTATTACATTTCTGCTCAACCTGGAATCTCGTATTCTGTCGAGCAAGAAACTTGCCCTGCAGCGGAGCAGTCTTGCTGGGAGGACAGCATCAAAGAATCTTGGAACCCAAGCTAACTTGGAAGATTTCTCCTCCAAACCAATTTCTAGAGAAAGCAGCCCCAGAGAAACCCGAGTCGCCCAGCAAGCTGGTGGCCGCACTCGCAACGTTGGTCCTTTCACTTGCTATCAGCCCATTCTGTCCTTTTTTGTTTAGCTACAGCACATTTCCCAGAGAAGAAATATAACTTCAGAACTGAAAGTCAGCGCTCAACTTTAAATAGCATCAAAAAGCATGAGGACACCTAACCTAATTTGGAGAATATACATGAACTGGGACAAGGAAATTTTCATTTGGATTTGAGCAATCACAACACCAGGAACAAATGATCGGCTAAGTTCTATAGCCTCCCAGCCAAGTTCTGGATAGGACACTCTACAATATATTTAGACCACTTCATTTGTGTTTCATAAGACTCGTACCCCCAGTCCAATCTGGGAAAGATTTTGTGATAAAGAGCTGGATTATCCTTAATCCTTATCCCCCTCATACACTCATAGAACTGAATGAGAGGGAGGGAGACAAAGGGGAGAGTAGAAGAATTGTTTTCAACCCTACTGATTTTCTTCTTCTTTTGTATGTTACTTAGGAAGCTGCATTCCTGGGGCACCTGGGTGGCTTCGTCAGTCAAGCCTCTGACTCTTGATTTCAGTTCAGGTCATGATCTCAGGGTCATGGGACTGAGCCCCCGTGTCAGGCTCCGAGCTGGGCATGGAGCCTGCTTAAGACGCTCCCTTCTCCCTCTGCCCCTCCCCCCAATCACACTGTCTCAAATAAATAATAACCTTAAAAAAAAAAAAAAAAAAAGGAAGCTGCCTTCTTCCATCAGAAATAACTTCAGACGTGGTATTATAAATAAGAAAATAATGAAAATTTTTCTACAAATTCCATAAGCTATTTCAAGTTGGATTGATATGCACCTTTCAGGTTGGACTGGGAGACCATTCTTTAAAATAAGTAAATATCAAATGGCAAATAAGAGGTTAAGGCTGTAATAAGTAAATTCAAATGTATAAAACAAGTAGATTATTTCACCCAATCACCTAGAAGCAAAGATACTCTAAAGAAAATTGCATTGCCTTCCCAACTCCTTGGAGAGCCAGTTTAGTTAACAGCCTATCTCTGCTTCAGAGATGACCATACAGCTTACATGTCAAACTCATTTTAAAGTGTCAATCATGTCCCTTTCAATCTAATTAGTTTGGAAAGTAGTGTCACTGACCTAGAACTATGCAGACCATTTATTATCATATCATTTGATCAACCTAACACTTTACCTCAGTTGAGTTTGAGACACCTGTAGCCAAAATCTAATATCCTTTCTCCCACTCACTACTGGTAACTCTCGATACAATTTCCTATTTACAACTCAATTTATCTGTATGAATAAGCATGGCCAACTTCACAGAAGCATCGGCAGAATTTGCCTTACTTAAGATTTCACGGTAATTAAAATGGAAAGGTAAGGGGAATAAGAAAAAAATCAGATATACCTCAACCAGCGGGAAGAAAGATATATCTACATCTATATTTAGAAAACAGATTTGAGTTTTTGGATCCCAAGAACTGCTAAAGGAGAGGAAAGAGGAAGAACAGAGGAACATGGATAGGCTGGCGGAAATCTGGGACCTGATACATCGAGGGATACTATTCTCTTTACAAAAAAAAAAATATATATATATATATAAAACATGGCAAGCTATTTTTATAAAAGGGAGTCTGTGGGTTATAAACCCACTGTCACCAGATACGCTTGTGTTATAATAAAGAAAACCCTTCTAGGTTCATAGTATTGAACCTGACTTTGACCTGGCCAAGGGCAGGATGAAGCAGAACTGAAGACATAATAACTAGCTCCCAAGGTCTGCTTCTCCATGGGAGAAGCTAAAGGCCAGAGCACAGTGACCGGGGGAATGGGGGGACGGGGGGGCAGTGGCAGCCCTGATGGCTGGAAGATGCTTGCCAGCCAAGCAACAGAGATCACCTGGCCCACTCTCTGGCAAGAACTTGACAATCCCCAAATCTTTCTCATTTTAGTGCTGCATATGTAAGAACTCATTTGCAAGACAAACATACAAGCAGGTAATCTCCCTGAACCACAGAATAGTACAATGAACCAGAGACAGAGAAAATACATGCATTTACCACCAGCATGTTGCATTCATATTTTTAAACGTGGTATGAAAAACAGTATGTCGGTTCTGTTTAAAGTAATGACTCCTCACTCTAGAAGACAGTAATCTACAGCAGGATGTCAGCTGCTGGCACTTCCTTTCCTAACCTGTGTTTCCCTTTGGAGTGGTTGCACTTTACCAAAATTCCAGTTTGTCTGAAAGATAAGCAAGATTCTTCGTTCATGTTTGCTTGATCAAGTAGTTATTGGTGAATATGATTTTACATCTGGTCGAATAAAATAAGCATGTATCTCCAACTTACCTTCAGGTGAAGAGCCTGTCTTTTGGGAGAAGACAGCATTTACTTTACTCTTCTTACTGATATCGCTGTTTACAGACAAGCTGGACTGAATTTTTCTATGCATTTTGTGAGAAACAGGTGCTGAAAGTCTTCGATTCTCTCCAGATACATGTTTGGCCCCGTGGTGAATTCCATTTCCATTGCTCAGACTTGTGTGGCCATTCTTTATCTTGCTGGTTTCTTCCTCACTTGGTTCCTGTGAGCACGTTGGAAGCTGAGGCAAGCGCTGGGGTTGGGCTAAACAACAGGAAAAGTTGATCCAGTTAAAACAGAAATATTTGAAAATCATCAAAATATATTCAGGAACAGACTCCCTCCCCCCCCCGCCTCCCCGGGCTTTACCCATGGTTCTACAAAATGGAGAGAAAAAAAGGAAAATATTAATAAACATGGACACAGGAAACATAATTAGTAAAAAAAGGGAAGTGGGGCAGGGTCATCAAAAGTGACTTTATACAAGGCATATGAAAACAGCGGGAAAGACTGCTTTATTTTTTAAGAAAATTTAAGTTGGAAATCTGAAAAAGTTATTCCACACTCATTCGACAGCCAGTGTTTGTTTTTCTATGTACTCGGTCCCCCTTTTGGTGCTAGAAATATGGCCATATTATCTCAATATCCCTGATACTGGGATACAATATTTAATCACCTTTTGAGATAAAAGGAAAAAAACAATCCAAGTATCATAGCTGGACAATATAGAAAGAAATATTGTTTTCAATTTCATTTTAATTTAAAAAAAATTTTATTTATTTAAGTAATCTCTACACCCAATGTGGGGCTCCACCTCATAACCCCGAGATCAAGAGTTGCATGTTCTTCTAACTGAGCCAGCCAGGCACCATTTCAATTTCATTTTGAATCCTGGAGAAAACCTTCCCTATATTTATTTTTTAAAGATTTTATTTATTTATTTGACAGAGAGATCACAAGTAGGCAGAGAGGCAGGCAGAAGGAGAGGGGGAAGCAGGCACCCTGCCGAGCAGAGAGCCCGACGTAGGGCTCGATCCCAGGACCCTGAGATCATGACCTGAGCGGAAGGCAGAGGCTTAACCCACTGAGCCACCCAGGCGCCCCTATTTTTTAATTTGATATAAAAAATAAACCATTTATGAAAAGTTGGAAATAGAATCTGATAAAACACATCTGCCGAAATTAAATGTCAGCACTTAAGAAATGCTCTCATTTAGGTCCGGACCAAGAAAAAGTGGCCCAGCTCCACCTCTCTTATTCGACATTACACTGGAAGGTACTGGTGAAAGCAATAGAACATGAAAAAGAAATAACAGGTCTGAAAAAAAATATTTTTTTTAAAGATTTAATTTATTTATTCATGAGAGACACAGAAAGAGAGAGAGAGAGAGAGGCAGAGGGAGAAGCAGGCTCCCCAAGGAGCAAGGAGCCCGATGTGGGACTCGATCCCAGGACCTTAGGATAATGACCTGAGCTGAAAGCAGATGCTCAACCATCTGAGCCAGCCAGGCGTCCCAAAAAAATATTTTTGAGATACAGCCCTAATTTGAATGTTCTAGGGGAAATTTAGGAGACTACGAACCCTGAAACACTAAGTATTTAACAAGATATATATAAGATCAACCACATTAAAATCAACAAAGTTCCTCTATGCCAACAGCAACCAAGCAGCAAATATACAAGAAAAAAAAATGAACCCTTTACAATATCAAAAAAATAAAAATAAAAATAAAATAAAGGAAAAAGCCCCCCCTAAAGCTCCCATAAGTATCTTAGAATTAAGCCAATAAATAAACGGGGAGATTTTATAGCAAAAAAATCATAGAACAGTACTGAAGGATATAAAAGAAAACCCTACTAAATGTAGAGTAAATATTAATCCTCCCCAATTTATTTATTCAGTGTAATTCCCATAAAGTTTCCAACAGGCTTTTACATGGAACTTCAGAAGCTGATCAAAAATTTATAAGGAAAAGTAACCAAGAATCACTAAAGCAATGATTTTAAGGAAGTAAAAGAGGGTTGCGGCACTCGACTTACTACATATATAATCTTAAGAAACTCCAGGTACTAAAGCCATGTGTTGTGGGTCCAGCACAAATAACCAGGGGAAAAAGAAGAGAGCGCTCCAAATATGTGTTTGCGCATCCAAGTGCACATATACCTTATAGAGATAAATTACAGATGCATTAAATGCCTATATATGAAAAGCAGAACATTTCAGATGGAAGAAAAAATATAAGAGTGGTGCAGTTAGTTAAGCATGGGACTCTTGGCTTCAGGCTCACATCATGATCCCAGCTCTCCAGCACACATGTTCTCTCTCAAATAAATAAAATCTTCAAAAAGAATATGAGACTTACTACCATGACACTAAGGAGGGACAAATTTGATTCTTTGGACAATGAATCATAAAGAAGCAGGATGACTATTCAGCATTTGTGCTGCCTGCAACTTCTGAACACCCTCACGGATTTTTTGGTCAATTCCTCGATCCCATTCCTCCGCTCTTCTGCAGCTAGGGGGCAGGTATGCGACCTAAGTCCTACCAAGCACAAGGATGACTTACAGACAGCAGGGGACAATGCAAGACCCCAGCTACACCAGGGCGGTGGAACTATCAGAATAAACGATACAGAAGGCATTTGTTGGTCTTGGCAGTGGGGTGCAGTGTCTGATATCCACTCCCTAGCAGACCATGGGCTGATGGTGCAGCAGTGGGGTTTTCAACGAGAAGCCCCACTGAATGGGCGGGAATGATCTTAGCTGTGGAACTCCTGGGAGGGTCTGTGTGCTAATGATGAGGGAGCAGAAGGCTGGCTGAGGACAAAGCACAAGCTGACACCCTGCAACATTTCCACCCCCCTGCCCCCACTCCTGGGTGGGATGTGTGTCCCATTTCTTCAGGAAGCTCCAACTGTCTTAATATTAATGCCTTACTAGAGAGGAAAATCAGCCTTAACTTGACAATGCAAGGCCTCCAGTATTTTTAGGTCCTCTTTAGCATATGAAAGTTCTTTTGAAAACCTCCCTTTTTTCCTACCCCCAACTCCCAAGTATGTAATCAGCCACCCCTCACAACCCCGTGCAGCAGCTCTTTCAGCCCTCGGGTCCTGTCCTTGTACTTTAATAAAAAACCACCTTTTTGCACCAAAGACGTCTCAAGAATTCTTTCTGGGCCATTGGCTCTGTACCCCACCCCACCAAACCTCACCAACATTCCAAAACTACATCACTAATAAATTTTTTTCTATTTAAATTAACCACAGTGAATTCTAGTTTTTGCAGCTAAAGAGCCCTGACTCCTCTCTCCCCCAAATGTTATTTGCTTACATTGGTTAAGTAATGAGATTATTAAAATCAACATTTCCATTGATTGAGTAGCCCCTAAGCAAAGCTATCAGTCAGAGCTCTTCGGCAAAAACAACAGAAAGAACAAAAACCACTCGTTGCCAAAATTTTACTATTTTATAATTTCCTGGAATTTCAAAACCAAAAACTGCTGTTTTAGTCTTTTTTTTCCATTTATGATTATGAACAGTTATGAAATGTAAATTAAATCTGAATACTAAGAACTCAATTTAGAAAAAGTATTGCATGCAAAGCTTAAGAATTATACATGGCATTGACAATGTCTAAAAGGGGCCTAATTATCTGTGATCTGGGGATTAGCCAAAACGGTAGATATTTTTTGACAAAGAAGACAGTCTGCATTTGGGTAGGTCTTTAGCACACATTATTTACTTCCATTCCTGTTCACATATCCTATGTCTCTTGAAGAAAAACATCTTTAACATATCAAAACATTCTACTCACGATCTCACGATTGTGCCTATTTCAAGAAAAAAAGACATTCATTTCTTTACTTAACAAACAAAAGCATGCTTTCTCACCAAATCTGTTACCATTAATACCTAATTTTATATTAAACTAACCTATGAACTCCTCATAGAGTATAGTTTTTCAGTTCTTCAGTGATAAAGGAGAATGATTATCTAAAAATTAAATATTTGGGAAAACCACAAAGTAACGGTGTGAAAATATATCAAAATATTTTGGTTTTCTCCTTGCTCTTGATGAAAAAAAAAAATGGTTACTCCTCTGTTCAGCAGCTATATGTGACCTTCTTGTAACAAAATTGGACAAAGCATCTGCAAGAGGAGATGTATTTCTTATGGGTGTGCAATCATTTGATCTAGAGATTAATCTGCTGCTCCCCTAGCTTCTTGTATCAACTAGAATGACATCCTAATGACTGCTATTGAACATGGATAGTTATGCATATGTATTTAAAGGGATGCCAAAGAAGACAGTTAAACCTCATTTGGTGCTCTTTTCAGAGCACTTACCAGTAATCTTGCCAAATAAATGGAATGTTTTGGGCCACATTTTCTCTGAAAAGAATATTTCAAGCAATCTGAGCTTGGTTAAATTGAAATGTCCAACTGACCCATGCTAAGGAGCCTTCTTATCAAAAATGTCCTGTCATAGTCCAAAATCCAAGATAAATTTAAAATTACCATGTCATAGTTAAACATCCTCAATAAATAAAAATAAAGGTGGTAAAAGACAACTATGTCTTGCCACCAAATTCTCAAACTGACAGATCTGACCTTTTTCTACTATCAAAATTGACTATTTGCAAATTACCGGGTATGGCTGGAGTGGTATTCAAACATATCCTTAATGATTTATCTACATTTCAGTCTTCAAAATGATATCTATTTCTGTTGGCAGATAAATGATAGTACATTCATTTTTGTTTCACTGTCACCTAATTATTTCTCCTATAGTTTGTATTACGGTCAGGTAACAACTGAGTATTATCTCTTTACGCCAGATTTTTAACATTAACACAATTTCTTAGTTTTATGATTTGGTCAGATACATGCAGTGTGTAAGTCAAATTAAAACTGGATAAACCCTAGACAGATTAGCTATCTTAACATTTATTTTAATTTCACTGCTAATTTTTCAGGGGTGTGACTTGAATCTTACAGTAAAATTATAAGTAAAACCAAGTCGGAAGCAGGATTTTATTCTCAAATAAAGAACAAAAACATCTCACTGATTAAACCCCAACTCCTTGGCTTTAAACAGATTTCTTCTCCTTATTGTGTAAAAGTTGTGTATGGCTTTAAAAAAAAAAAAAAAAAGCACACTAATATGGGACCGACACAATGCTTCTTAAAACACAAGTGATGCCTAGGGACCCTCACTCTCCCTTTAATGATCCACTGCTCTCATTCAGCTGTCTTTCTTTTTTCAAATCTTTACATATGTGACAGCTCTCAAAAGTAGACCATAGACCATCTGGCATTTTCAGAGGTGTAACTTGTGCAAATTCAGCTCTATTGGGAGCGCACTGCTATCTTTTGCCTGCGTTATAAAGGGACAATAGAATGTAGAACTTATGAGTTGTTTTGAATTATTCATTTTTTTGCCTGTATATTCAAGAAATTTTACAAACTCTGCATTTTGTACTACATAATCACATGCGTTAAAGGTACAAAGAAACTTTTTGACACCTCTTTTCTACAGAAAGCTGGCATTTTGTTTGATATGTGAACATTCAGCATCTGTTATATCATTCTAAACAGGATGGGTGCTTCTACAAAAGACCCCATTTTAAACTTACTCTATATGAGCAAAAAAATGGACTCCTGATATTCAGTAACGAATGCAATCCACATCAAATTTTCAAATACCAGTTATATGAACATTCAGCATCTTAAACCTGGACAGCATTGGTCACCCGCTTCCCATATGTGTAAAGAATTTTTTTTTTAAATCATTGCTCACACAATGCCACACGATTGTAATTTTCATATCCGTGATGAATAGTTACAAACGTCTTAAATACTGTGCTTTCTGGGTTCAAATGTTTTCAATCAGGAGGGAAACCAATAGAATTAAATCTAGTGATTTTCAATAATAATAATAAATATGGGAGTAATGAGTCAATAGCATGAACTTCTTTTGATTAAAAAAAAAAAAAAAAAACCTGGGTGATATTGTAGCCAGTAATAACTACACTTGAAACTGCAGCTGCAAGAGTGGCAATATAAAGCAACATTTTGTTACAGCCTATAATCTATTAGCATGGGCAAGTCATCCTCACTCCCTGGTCTCTTTCACAAATCAGATTTAATAAAATTACAAAAGAATCCTCATACCACGTACCCAGTTTAAATGGTGGATGTACACATACAAAGAAAATGTAAATGCTTAGGATTTACAATTGTAACAAAATTATCAAAATAGAATACTGCCCGGGATGACTTGGTATGAACCGAATTTACTCTTCCCAGAGATAGTTAATGAAGCTTTTACTGGGTGCGTGGTCTTATGCTCCCCTGTGGTCATTCTGAGACAAACATGCACACGCGCACTCACACACACTAAAATGGAAGAGATTATATACAAATAAAATAGTGTTTTATTATACTTAGAACATGCATCTATATGTAGAGATTATATATATGAATAACACAGGGCTTTATTATAAATATGTATAACATGCATCTAGATAGAGTAATAGCTTTAAAAATCACTTCAAGATGCACTAATGTGATAAAACTGTATTTGTCATAATGTAAATTTATGCTAAAATCAAGTAAAATAAATGTGCTAATGGCCAACTCTGTTCCTCAGCTTGAGGCAAGCCTTCCTTGGTGTACCCTAGAGAGACCCTGTACCCTACCATGTCTACAGTCTGGGAGCCCCTGGCTGTTTTCTACCTGTTTCCTCAGTTCCCCTCCAAGCGCATATCTGAAAATTGTTACTTATCTCTTGTGCCTCTGAACTTTTTCATCACCTAGTACATCTCCATTTTATTTACTGTATATATTAACATGGTGAAATATATTTTGAAACCGTGACCTTTTGGGAACACTGATCACTTTGAGAATCCCAATCGAATTCTGTCTACCTACATGACTTGGAATGCACAGGACAGGACGGAGGAGACTGACTATCTTACGATGAAAGCATTTTTATCAGTAATTCATCAGTCATCAGTGACAGGGGATGCAAAGACTTCTTCCCAAACAAAAGGATAAAACTTTCAAAGTTGGAAAATCAATCCTTTTCTTCGTTTGGTAAACAACATTAAGAGAGTACTTAAACATCTTTCGGCAGAGCCTGAAAGAGGGAGGACTCCTAGCTTTTCCTCAGATTCATGCTCCCCATTGTCCTGGGCTCCTAGCTAACCCACTTCCCCAGTCTTCCTAGTGGTTCGGTTCAGCCATGTATCTGTGTTCACTCTGAAAGAAGGAGAGCAGAAATTTTTTCTGCCACTTCCAGGCCTAGGCCTCACCCTAGGATGTGTCCTTTCTTGCACTTTCTTGCACTTGCACTTGCCAGCAACCCAGCTTTGACCACAACAGAGGGAAGTATCTTAGGCATGTTGGAGAAACCAAACAGAAGAAATCTGCAGGACAGCAGGGAGGAGAGCCTCTCACTGACCTGGAATGCTCACCCTATACTGTTCCATAAGAAATAAACTTTTATTTAGCCATGGGATTAATGCTGGGACTCACTGTTATAAAATAGTTGATAGCTTCTATCAAGTCCTATGAACAACACATGCACATTATATATACTTACACGTGAACTGCCCCTTGCCCACAGGACCCAAAAGATACCACATTTCACTAGAAAGCAACAGTACATTATTAGCAGTAGAAAGACCACTGCCAAATCCACAGCCTGTGGTGAATCTCAGAAGACAGCAGGTGAGCCTTACAATGCAGAAGCCGATTATCACCGAGGGATACTCGTGCATCGTGCATTCTATAGGAAAAGGACCCCAGGATTACTCTGCCCTTTGAAGACAGTTTGTATATTCACCACAGCTGGTAGGAAATCTAGTAGAGTGACCAATCATCTGGTTTGGTCAGGACTAAGGGAGGTGCTGGGATGCAGAACTTTTGGTTTTAAAGCCAGGACATTTCCAGGTGAATCAGGACAAGTTGGTCATCTTTATATTGGGAGCAATTTGTGCACTATTGCTACTGTTTTCCTCCAAAAGACACCAGCATCAGGAGATGTAGGGAAGGGCACAGGCTTTGAGGGAGACCCACTAGGGTTTGAATTCTAGAGTCAGTATTTCTCTGTTCTTTGAGCTTGAGAAAGTTTCTTCATTCCCCTGGGCATTAGTACCTTCACTGGCAAAATGAGAAAAAGTGACAGATACCTCTGGAAAGATTTAACACTTCCCAGTTTCATACCCTTATTTTTCTCTTGCCTTCCTCTTCCCTACAAAATTTTCCTGTCATTTCTTTCTGGTTTACTATTTGGTTTTTATTTTTTCTTCCGTTACTAGGGGTTTTGTTCCCCCCATAAATCAACACAAAACTTTTTTAGAAATAAACAGGTTTCAAAAAAAAAAAAATACACAAATGTGATCTTTCATTTTTCAGAAAAATTACGACTTGATTGAAAAATATACTAAAATATAAGGATTAAGGAAAACAATCAGCATTTTCTTTTAAGATTTGCACGTTTTACTGAAAAGTCCCCAGCAGTAAATCAAAGAATAAAAATTTTTTTATTATATTCCCTCTAAGTGTAGCTTTTCTTGAATATTTGTTTCTAACCGCAAACGAATAACAAATTTGGCCTGACTGTATGCCCACTCTTGCACATCAGTTTCTAGTTAACTTATATGGATAATATGAGCCCACCACCTCTACATTTGAGAACAGAGTATTTTTCAGTTTAAGTTAGCAGGCTTCCTTATCAATTGTTATCCATAAGCTTTATTTATATATTAAAAGATCATATTGTCTTCCGATATAATCCCATAGTGAAGATGGGATCTGTTTGCTATGCTCTATCCCTTTGTTCTTGGACTCAGTAGGTATTTTCATCATTTGATTCAACTGATAAAGTGACCTCTACTTATAATTATTTATAACTGTACCAAAATTATCTAAATAAATGCATATGTACTTATATTTTATAGAAAATAAATAGCCTATGCAGTGTTTTTTGGATGACAGAAAAACATATGAATAAAAAGTGCACAAAGTCACAATCTTCCAAAAATCTATTTTACATACTGAAATTTTATTCTTTTTTTAAGTTATAAAAGGCATTTCTTTGGTTTTTAAAAAAGCAATTAGTGGGCGAGCAAGCAGAAGCCTGAAAAGTCCTCCTATAATTACTGTGTTAAGTTTTAACAAATAGCTTTCCTCAGAATTCTCAGAACAATAGGCAAGAGAAGTATCAGATAGCAACAACTCATATTTCAATCCTCAGACCACAAGTTAAATATTTCTTTGACCTTGTTGGCGTTTCACCCTGGGTTTATAGGAAAATGTTTTAAAAATTATTAATACCTGTTTTTGTAAGTAATCACTTTAAAAGCACCTGATTATCACGATGGGATAGGACACATTCACACGTCTTTAACATATCAGAAATATTTTATTTAACAACATCGAACAACATATACTGCAATAAAATTAGTGCCGATAACAACTAAGGAAAGTAAACACCAAAAACCCCAAGTATCTGAAATTTCAGAATTCATCCTGAGACTTTACATACTGATTACAGCTTTCAAGGACCACAAAGCATGGAAGAAGAGCCCTCATTAAGAAGCACACAGCACTCTAAGGTTTCAGCTTAAGATACACACTGATACACTTGGACAGACGGAGAACTGCTTTCTGGCATAGGTCCTAGACCCATTCTTGCTTTGGGGTGCCTTTAGCCTTCCCCCATGGGATAAGGGCTCTCCAGTCAAGCAAGGATACAAGTTAAAAAAAAACTTGAAACCAAGAGCTCTGATCAAATATAAAAACCTGCACCGAGACTAGGCTGTTAAAATGTACAAACACCTAAGTAAAGCCAAGAATGGGGAGGATGAGGATCAATACATCCTACCATAGAAAATCAGTAGCCTCTATGAACCAGTGGCAAAGAAGTTAGTTAAAATAAGGGGCCATCAGTTCTTGGAACACGGATCACGTGGGTACTGAGGCTGGAGCTTTGGGGTTCTCTGCAGAAAACTACTCATATACTGGTATATTGGACTTCTTAGGGCTTTCAGTAACTGCTACAAGAAAACAACAAACTCCATTCTAACTGGTGATGGTAAAAGCCAACTGGGAAAAAAAAAAAAAAAAGAGCTATTCTTACCTGAAAACAACACAGACAAAACTAGCAACACACAAATAAACTTGCTAGTGCGTAAATCCAAAAAGGTGCTCCCCTCTGCATAGACCAATTTCGCAAGCCTTCCTTGCCTGAGCGCAAGCCCTGGTGATTAGAGCAAGGGCTGGATTTTGGCCTCCACTTGCCTTTGTGCAATTGACAGGCATACAGCCCTAAGCTGCAGCCCTAGTAGCCAGTGAGGTGAGACCACTGAAGTTCAGATAGTCAGATATGGTGGCTGAATTTCAGCAGCAAATTACAGGTTCAGTCAAAATTCAGTGTGCTGATTAGGTAAACTCAAAGTGCTAAACAATGGAATAGGGAGGAGAGTGAGAACTGGGAAGCCTGAAACTGCAGACTGTGTTGGATGATCCCGCACTCACCGCCCATCAGTAGTTCACGTAACTCGTTCACAAGGGATACGGTCTGGGGAAGCAGCAGCCACTGGGGCCAAGCCTCACCACCCACAGAAGTAATGCTAGTGACAGCAAGCTACGACATGGAGACAGAGGGACACCAGAGCCCAAAAACAGAAGTGGCAAGTCAAGGGACCAGAGTCAGAGATCATTATTCAGCACTTTTGATGCCAGTTACCAGAACACGAAGTCTTCCCCCACCACCTCCCAAGAAAGGGTACTGATGAGCAACGAAGATGTTAAAGAAATTATATTGCCAGAAAAATCTCTACCTTAGCAAATAAAGGCTTGTGACAGTTCCACCCTAAGGCATCCCTGGATCTAAGTCCTTGTTAACATCAAGAAGAGAACTGCTAAGGCCCCTATAAGGGAATCCTCCCCGAAGTCCTTCTTGGTTCCGGCCATGAAGGACACCCAATGAGGGAAATCTGAGCCGAGAATCCTGGAGTGAGTACATCCACTGCCGGCAGAACCCAGGCCAGGGTCAAAGGATAAACTCAATAAAGAGATGCTTCTGTACTATTCCTAACCTGGGGCATGTGGATAGTGCCCAGACCAGTACTGTACTTGAGAGCTGACAATGCAGCTATCCTATACTCCCTTCACCATCATACAGCCAGGTATATTTTAAAACACAAGTTGCAAGATCATGAGGAGCTAACTCCGAATTTGACTGAGGTCATATTTCTGAACCATCTCAAAAAGGTCACCCAGAGGTCTTCGGAACAACATGACACCAGCTCTAGATGCATCATCTGAACGTGACTTTGATTTGTCTCTCGTGAGGGAGAGGCAGAGTACACATTTGTTCAAAGGATAACTGGATCTCATTAAGAATACTGTGAAATCATATGCACGGAAACAAAAAGCATCTGTGTGTCCACACACAAGTAAACGTGTGGGGGTCAAGCAAGGACTGGACCATGGCAGACACCTAACCTTGATCCATCCAACATCACCCACTTTCTTCTGGTGTCAGTATAGCTATTCCTGAGAGCAGGACCTCAATTTACTAAAAAGAACCCTTCAAAAAATAAAGTACTTTTAGTTCCGTATGTTTTGTACACAGAGCTTAACACCAGGCATTCACTGACTTGCCTTAAAGACAAGATTCTGTCTCTTAGAGTTCCATCAACCTTATCAAGCACATACCTGCTGACAAAGAACCTTGTACAATGTTCAGCACCCAGTGGACACCCAGTGAAAATTAACTGATGATGATGAATTATACTAGCTTTTAAGCTGTCACTTGATCCCAGTATATAACAACCTTTCTGAATAAATCAAGCAACAGTTTGGTATTCAATACCATTATAAACTTCATCCTTCACCTTCACGAGTCTAGGGAATTGCTGTAAAAGCATAATATGAGGATGGTGGAGCTACAGCAAGGATTCGAGAAATTCTCTCTGCTATAACAAGGGAATTAAAGATTCAGTTACAGATATCATACAATGTGTAGGGAAATGCATCAAAAATACTAGTTAAGTGACCTCTTGAAAACAGCATTAAAAAGTCAGTAAAAATTATGTCTAAAAGTTTCCCCCCCCTTTAATAAAAGTAAATCCAACCTAATGTATAAGTAAAACTGGTATTGCTTTGAGGTTAGGGCAGTGGAAATGCAAATGAAGTTCCAGTTCGAGACAGGGAATCTGGTGGAGGAAACGATGCACCGCTAACTGAACGTTTAAAAAGAAATTTATTTCTGGTAGCTTATACAAGGTAAATCGGAAAAAAAGTAAATTCCACTGTTATTCCCCTGAGCTTTAATATAGGTCATAACCCTCAAAGTTCACTGGTGAGTATTTGTTATTGGGATAGCTTTTCACTCTACAATAAATTCCTTTAAGATATGGTCCGAGAAGAGGAAACCTTTATGTTTTAGTTCTAAGAACATCCCTTTATAGATGATGCTCTCTCTGACAAAATTTAAAGATTTAGGACTCCAAGCAAAGTTCTCAGAATTGACTCTAAGGCTGGGATGGTCCCAGTGATCATGTCCAACCCCTACAAGAGATCCTGGAGAGCTTCCTCCCTAAGGAAGTAGTGAACAAGCTGCTTACCCCACATAACTGAAAATAACCTTCAAAAAAAAAAAAAAAAAAAAAAGGGAGCAATAATGTATATATGAATTTTAAATTCTTTCTTACATGTGAACAACATATCACAGCTTAAACATAATGGAAAGGTTTCAATATGTAAATGAATAGGCAAAAATAACACGATTTTCTCATTCTCATCTTGTCTTCTCCGAAGATGAAATCTCAGCCTCGCTCCCCACCCCCTTACAGGGTGACTTTAAATTTTTGAAGGCTCATTTGGAGAAAGTGAATTTTAGATTCTTGTCTTCATCAATGTATCAAGATGATTTTTAACCTCTATGGGAATAAAATCTTACCCATACATAAGCCCCAAGAAATGGCTTCCATACAGAGGAAGAAATTCATTAACCACATTTACAGATTAACACAATTGAGACATTTATAAAAACTTTTCTTCCTCTGATTTTGCCATTAAAACCCACTAAATCCATCAAGGTACGTCTGGTGACAAACTAACTTAAATATATTATAAAATATTTGTTAAGTATATACTATAGTGCCAGACACTGTTCCAGGCATGAGAGATTACAAAATTTATAAACACCTTGCCCTCATGAAGCTTACAAGTATTTATTATCTTGCATAACAAGAAATCCAAAGATAGGGCAGCTCTACTAATATTACTTTCCCATGTTCTATATTTTCACCACCATCTTCGGCATGTCAACTTTCCTATCTGACTGTTCTCATAGTTACAAGACTCTCTGAAACACCTCCAGCCATCCCATCCGGAGATGATGACAGCCTTGAAAAAAGATGTGCTCTTTCTTACTGTCCCTTTAAGAATACAGAAAAGAAAATCCTTTCCTCTAAATGTCCCTCAGGTTTCGTTGGAGGACCCTGGGTCCACCGAACTAAAACTAAAGCTCCCTTCTTCTCTCCCCACAGATCAACACTTGCTGAAAGGTCTGCCCCATCTACCAAACCATATGGATGCTTCTCTGTAGAAGAAACCTGTCATTCATTCATTTGTTCATATAGTCTACTTAAATGAGCATTTACTACGTGCCAAGTCCTTCTGACAACCTGCTCCAGGACCTGAACAGTGGTCACTTAGAAAAACAAATGAAGGAATGACAGAAACAATAATGTTCATTCTACAGTTCCTAATTTCAATTATTCAAGTAAAACCTTAGTAAGTACATATTTCTTACCTAAAAAAGTAAATAAGGAAAACGTAAGCACAGTAATTGCCTTTTCCCATACCTCCTTGATATAATTTGACTTCTACTTAATCCAGACGCCAACCCTACAGCCCTGTAACAACGAGCCCACACATGCTGTGTTATTTATAATATGCCAGACACTGGTAGTAATTCAGACGAAATGGGAAAAATGAGAACGTCTAATGTACTCATCACCATAGACCTCATATTAATTTCATTAACATTTAGAAGAATGTTGCCCTGTCTTCCAACAGTAGATAAGAACCCATAAATAATCACTGGAGCTGGCAAAAGCCACCACCAACAGATCTTAACACTTGAAGACAAAGAGTGGGAAGTGCCCATCATATATAAAATTATGTTTTCTTTGTGTATTACGCTTTCTTTTACCAAATACTTAAATGACATTTCAACAAAGACTTGAAGGGGAAGACGCCTTGCCGAGAGGAGTAATAGGGTTTTAGGCCAGCCTAACAACACGTGCAGAGTTCCAAAGCAGAACAGGGCTCGGAGCATTTCCTGACCCGAGGTTAAGCCAGTGTGGCTAGATAATACTCCCACAGTCCTTTGGACCATATACTTATTGCCTAATTCAAATGATAAACATTAACAAATACATTAGAAAAATCACAGAATGTGCTTCCGTCAACAATTCCTGGCAATATTCTTCCACATATTGTGCTTCTTTACCCTATAAGCCATTACTATAATAAATTATTCACTTATAAGACCACTCTCAGTAAAACGGACCAGAAGTTGACTTACATGCTTTACTGTGAATCAAGATACTCCCAATAAAAGACTTCTTAGGAAGTTACAGAAAGGGGCCATCAACCATATGTAAATGTAAAATACAACCACGACTGGGAATATTAGGAAACATTTATAGAAATCTTATCCTTTAATTACTTTCCAAGAAAGAAACACATACATCCATTTCTCTGAAATGTACAAATCTATTTATATTGAAATTGTTCCGGGGCTAGAGAGACTAGCAGGAATTATTCGATATTCTTCAATAGAAAAATGAATGGTTGTGAGAGAATCTTGCTACTTTTCTTACGAATCTGCTCAGATTTTAGATAAGACACTATCACTGTGATTTATACTTATCTTCCTGTTTTATTCCAGTTTCCCAAATCTGATTCCTTTACTCAAAATACAATTCTCTAGCAGTAGCTCTCAATCTTTTTCCAACTCCACAGGGCTAATTTGAGCAACACACATCCTTTAGTAGTATCTTGTATGGGTTCAAAAAACAAACTCCTCCAACGATTCCCCTATCTCCTGGCTTGTGTGCAGCACTGGAGAATCCTAATTCTAACACAGGAGCCAGAGATAGGTAGAATGCGGACCAAGAGCAAATTTTTATCACGAAGGCAAACAAAATAGGCAACTGGTCAGTAGAATAAGTTTATCTACCTGAGGTCTTAAAAATTCCCATTAATTTCTAGCAATTATTTTCTATTAATCTAGACTTTCAAAGACAAATGTCATATGATTTCACTCATATGGGGAATTTAAGAAACACAACAAATGAGCAAAGAGAAAAAAAGAGAGACCTGGAGGCAAAACCAAGAAGTAGACTCTTAACTACAGAGAACAAAGTGATGGTTACCACAGAGGAGGGGGGGGATGGGTTAAAAAGGTGATGGGGATGAACAAGGGCACTTGTGATGAGCATCGGGTGTTGTATGGACGCAATGAGTCACTATATTGTACACCTGAAACTATTATGACATTGTATGTTAATTAACTGGAATTTAAATAAAAACTTCAAAACAAAAAATATATAGCCTTTCAAATCCCACATTGTAGTTTACAAATTCCAAGTGGCAACTATATATTCTCATGGATAATCAAAGACCATTTTCAACAATTTTAGCCTTGCTTCTGCCACTAACTAGTTGGGTCGCTTCAGATGAATTGTTTACCTCTTCATGCTTCAATTTGCCAGCTGAAGCAAAACAAAACAAAAAACCCACAGAGGTTGAACACATTGATCTCTAGGGATGTTCCCTAACTTTAATATTATAAGAATATATAAGCCTATGATTCATTTTCAACACGTAGAAAAACAATGTAAATATAGTATACGATATATGAAAACCAGAAACCAGAAAATATGAATGTAAGCACCCACATTGTTAGGCACTTAACATTCAGAATCTAAGTCATCAAGAGAATACCTATTAATATAACTATTCAAATGTCTTTTTAGAGAAAGACGTACGAGAGAGTGGAAGGTATGACACATAAATAGAACCATTCAGTGGGAGCAAAGTTAACCAGAGGAAGTGACAGTTGTGACTGAGTGCTTTGCTGTCCACCTTTAGCCAACAATTACTAATTTAACAAAGTTCGCTTAGCCGGGCGCCAGGAGCTCGGGCCTGCTACTAGTGACAATGGTAACCAGCAGGGGGGAAAATTAAATCTCTTCCATTCTTTTGGTCCAACTTGGAAAACCAGTGACCAAAAGGGAGTATGAAAATCAGTTATTTTCTCTATATGGTGTGTGATATCTGGTTTATGACCATCAATTTAAGTGGGAAAGGAGGCTGAGATGGTAACTGCGACCCCTCCTCCGGGCAGCTGATTTGCACTGAGCGCCCCCTGGTCAGGAGGCCCCTCACTCCTGAGCTCCGTTGTGCCAGGCACTCAGGTCTGGAGTCTCTCTGGTTTAAATTCTCCAGAGCATCCCTTTCTTGTGTCATGTGAAGGTCAGAGTGTGAAGGTCAGAGTGGGAATGATATGGTTACTCAGACTCAAGGGGTGGAAGAGACCAGATGGTCTAAGTCATCTGAAAGCAAACTCTGAGTGGCACACTGCTGCACTCCCAATTTCATCCCCGATTCCAAGAGCCTTTGTGCCTCCAATCTTGAACCTTTTCAGGGGAGTGCCATACCGCGTCATGCTAACACTCAGGTTTCGGTTAGTCTGTGCTACGAAGCCAGTTCTAATTTCTCCACCTATTTTCTTTCAGAAAATGTTTAACATCTCTGATCTGTCATTTCCTTGTCTGTTTCTGCGTTCCTTAAATTTGTGTCTTTGTAAAATGATCATTAATTTACTATCATTTCAGTGGGACTTCCGAAGAGAAAGGAATATGTATGTTCAACCTGCCGTGTTGAAGCAAACATTTTTAAAAACCATCACAAAAAAAAATCTCAAGAAAATGTGGCAAAATGTGAACGCCTGTTAAGTCTGAGCTCGGTTGGTACATGGGTATTTTCAATATTCTTTTTTAACTCTCATTTTTAAAGGAGCTAAATTAATGCTAAGAAAAATCAGAATCCTATTTATTAAGCACCTAAGTCCACAAACCAGTGAATTGCTACTGATCACTAACTTTGGTAGAAGCATCATTTTATCCTGAAAACACTAATACAGTGAGATATTACCAGGAATCAAAGGCAAAACAGTATCCCCTTTTTAAAAAAATAAGTCTTTAAAAAAAAATCCTTTGTTTTGACTGAGATATTTCACTATATTTAAAACTGAAAATGCATTTTAAAGTAAAGAGGGGTGTCTTCGGTGCAGTGGCTCATGTCCTTATATTTTTGTAGGCAACTCTGATGATGTGTTTTAGGTTGTATTTATTTTAGGATCTAAAAAGAGGCCATGCTGCATGCACCTGACTTTCCCCGGCTAACTCCTGGATAACCAAGGAGAGAACCCAGAGAATCACGCTCTACTTTCTTTTCTGGTTCTTTGCTTAGTATCTCTGGATCCGCCCGAAATTGGGATTAACGAAGAGGCTCCATTCTTTCCAAAGAATAACTCAAAATGGTCCAGCACTTCTTCCTCTAAGGCAGGTACTAGTTATTCTTATCATAATGTATAACAAATTCCATGTAGGAACTTAAGAGTTAACAAAGTACTCCCACCACCTAGGTTTTCACGGTTGCCTCCTCACTGACCTCATGAGGTACTGAGGGAAGATGGTACTTCCCCTCCCCTCCATATTCTGAAGATGCAGAACATGAAGTGACCTGGCCCAACGCCGCAAAGCTAATGAGTTTCAGGCAGGATTAGAATCCGAATCCTAGGACTCCACATCTTACCTTCTCGACCTACACACGGTCTCTCTCTAGGCACTGGTGTTGTGCGCTGGCCCCTTCACAATGTCTGACCGGGAGCCTCCCTCCTGCCAAACACAGAGCTGGCTGACAAGTCAAGGTTTGGGCCATTATTTCATTTTCACTTTTGCTCCAAATACGTTGTCTATTTGGAATATGGAAGTCAATCTAATTGGCTTGCCACATGTGTACCTTCCCCTACTTGAAAAAGGCACCGTGCTATGTTTGTATCTGTCATCGGTGACACCTCCAGTTCTTCCCAAGTCTTCACACATAATCATTAAAAGCATGAGAGATCCCAGCACTGAGCTTGCAAGGCGGCCTAGAGTGGATTCCATCAGGCCCGACTGACTGGCAACTCTCTAGCTGAAGCAGCCTGCATGCAGACTTACAAAAAAAATTAAGTTATCTGAATAATGAAACTTCTTTATGACATTTTCCAAGGGGCTGAGTTCTAATATTGTGTGCCGAAAACAAACAGAAAAAAATAGGGATCAGTTAAAGGTGGAGATAGACATAATAATGAGTCTCTCTCCCAAATAAACCATCTGCAAATATTTTCCCATTTGTATTAACATGCAAAGAAGTGAAAACAACACTGTACCTGCAATTACAAGAGAAGCGACTGAAACCATCCCCAAAATGATTTAACGTCATCCTTACCTCCCAGAAATGCTATTCTAGGACCATAAACAGCCATCTTTTCAATTCATTGTAATTTAGTGTTTCATACACTAAAATGGGCATGAAAATCTGTCATTATTACTGGCCAAGCTATAATCGCACCTACTCAGGCTGCCAGAGCCCTAGATTCTGACTCTGTGAGCTTAGTTATCCCATTTTAGTATTTTGTCAGTTGAAGAAGTAGTGGTTGGGCTTTTGTTTGTTTGTTTTTAGTAAAAAAAAAAAAATTTAAAAAAAATTAAATGCAGAAAATGAACACTCCCTCACATTTGTGCTTTTTGCACATTAAGTTAGCACTTGGTGAACTGTTCCATTTAAATATTTTTACTTTAACACCGTAGATGTCATCAGAAAAACAAACTAAATTAAAGACTTCTCCCCAGTGAGTGTTCTAACAAACCCCTCATTTTCTTTACGTTTAATGGAGACGAGCAATCGCTCATGAACGCGATGTTTCTCAAAAGAAGCAAACCCGAGAAAGGTGACGAGCAAGGGGATGAATCCTTGGCTAAGTAATGGACCCCGTTTCTCAGGAAGAAAACTTTGGACATATTTAAGATAAGGACAATAACTGTACCGAAATCAGAGTACAAACTTCAAAGAGTTGTGCAAAAGATACAGTATTTTGTTTGTGTGTCTCAAACAGTCAGGAGCAGATGGTAAACCGTGCTTGCGGAGGGCCTTGTAACTACCTATACCGTGTATGTTGGTGCTTCATTAATTAGCTTCCGTGGTCAAACTGAAACCTCTGAAGGAACTCCCTCGAGGTGAGAATGAGGAGATAGGATTGCCCAGGAACAGTTTTGCTTGGAGTATTTACTCCTTGTAGCAAAACAGCTCCTTCCACAGAGTCAGTTTCTGCACTTCTACTTAATAAAAACCACTTATTCCAAACTCCCTCCCTCCCTTCTTCCCTCAGAATGTTTTATTCCACAATTCCAAGTCTTCTTACTCTGTGGGGGCTGAATTTTCTGGGGTAGGTCCATTATTCGGAATTTTGCAAAAGGTAACTCCTAATAACGAAATGACCAAGCTCTTTGAAATGCTGAAATATTGTGATACTGATTATTCTTATACAAGCAAATGATTATGACTGGTTTACCGGCGACAAACAATGGTGCCAAAGTTGCACGGAACTAATGTGTTCCCGGCAGGCCTATAAATATTTGCTATTATTCTTCTTTTAGTAACTAGTTCCAAATGAGCAAACTATGAACTTTTATACTGTACAAATGGTGTAAAACTGCCCCTAATAAATCTTCTCCGTCTTATGCTATATTTCCATACCATTGAAAGAAATAGCTGATATTGCACAAAGTTTTGAAATACACTGTTCTCCAAAGTATGTGCTTCATCAGCAATTTATTTTAACATCCACATCTCCCTCTCTAAAGAAACTGAAACTAATTATGTATTGTCCCAAATGCCCAGATACCACTGATATCATATGAATTCATATATTATTCAAAAAGCTGATCTTTTTTTACTTATTAATATGACGCTTAGGTAAACTGTATCTCTATTATAAGGGACTTTGCTTTACTCCAAGAACAAACTCTAGCTATTATAGTTAAGGAGATATTCTTTCTACTATATCTACAAACACTTGATTGGAAGGCTGCTTATTGCAGAGATTTTTAACTGAAAGAGATAGCTTATTCCCATTCGGGACAGAGTGTCAAGAGAAGATGAAAGCAGGCATTTGTAATTCCTCAGAAAAACAGGCAAAAGGGTTTTCAACCTTAAGAAATCCGACTCTTAAATAACATAAACCTCGATCTTGGGTTAATACATCAAGATTCCAAAGATAATCAAATAATCCCTTATGGCGGCATCACGTTTTCGATCTTAAAGTCCTTTCAATGCGCTACTCACCGCATCACGCCACTTCACGAGGCCACAGTGCAAATTATGATAGCTCTTTTCACTATCATAAAACTTAAAGTGCTGCAGAGTGAAACTAAAAGCACAAAACACTTTCGGAACCATGTAAACAGCTCTCCAGAAAACAACTTCCCGGAAGGACTAAGGGCTAAAACAAGAGGCCAGTACCTGGGTTCCCCAAACAGGCAGCCACGGCTCTCAGTCCCTGCGGGCCATCGACCATCAATCACAACTGTAAGAAGCCACTTCCTCCCACCCCCCAAAAAAAGTCTTTAAATATTAAAAAAAACTGTCCAATTTACAAGCTTTTTTTTGTTCTAGGGCAATATATTCAATTGAAAATCTTATCAGTTCTAAGTCTGAGCCGTACCTCAAAACTAACAGCGAAGCTCTCAGAAATTAATTAATCTGATTCTAGGTTCATTGGTGTAGAGTGGGGCCTGTGCATCAGTATGTTTTTAAGCTCATGCAAAGAGTTGAGAACCATTGCTCTGAACAAAGGGATAGGACTATAGCATCCTAGTCCTGCCCCTGTAGCTTCAGCTTCAGTTATTCTGATTTCTTCTTGGTGCAGAAGGAAAATGAGTATCTTCACACCGCAAAGAAGAACAGCAGACGTCAAGATTCTCTGCCCATCTCTTGGAACCAGAACAGGTAAGTTCTCATGGAGGCAAGGAGGAAATGGTTCTCAAAACTAAAGAAGCCTTTTTTTCTAAGATGTCAAGTACATCGTAAGCCCAGGAATTGTCTTGAATTTATCACAACAAAGATAAAATTCCAAAGGAATATAGTACATTGAAATTTTCCTAACTTTTTTATGATCCAACACAAAGGCAGGATACAGCCACATCATTAATAGTGACAGAATGGCAAAAATTTCCAACTGGGGAAATGGATTAGAATTTTTGGCTTGGAATAAACTTATAATTTGGGAAAACTATCACCTCCCCTGTGACTTGAATGTAATCTCTAGGGGACCATAACCACCACAAAGTCTCGAGCCTTTCCCTACTCCATCCCCCATCTGAGACTCAAGGCTAGATAATCAGGAGATGAGCTGTGTGGCCCTAGGTACACTGCTTGACTTTTCTGAGCCCAGCCTCATGTAGAGACAATAATACTTATTATTCCACCTGCCTGATAAAGTTGCTGATAGGCCAAGTGAGATCATCAATATGAAAAATTTCATTAACTGTAAAAAGCTCTAAGTAATAACATTGTTAATATTACTAATAAAAAGCATCCTTTGATATGCATGAACTGTAGACTGAGAAAATTAGCTCCTTAAGAGAGGCAAAGATAGTCAATCCACATTTTAAGACAAATTACTACAGCTTAACCAATTCAAAGCTGTCAGTCTCCTACAGAGAAGCTAAATGTAGTCAAAAGGTACAGATTTTCATTTATTCAACAATTAACATGACAGTATTGGGAACAAACTCTGTGCATGGCCCTGGGCTATATGCTGGGAGGGCTACAAAGCTCAATGAGCCGCCAATTCTGCCTTTAAGGAGCCTTCAGTTCAGTGACAAGGAAGAGGGCCATCCACACGGCAGGACGATTTCAAAATTAACAAGTCCTATAGGAGAGATGAAGACGAACCACTCTGCAAGTCCAGACGAGGGAGAAATCACAGCAGGCCTTGCTCTCGTGCAGCTGGAGATGCGTGGAGACAAGTAACCTGAGTAAAGCACGGGAGGAGGGAAGGATTGGACATGTAGAGGGAAGAACAAGGAATCTATTTTGGCTACAGCAAAACTACATGAAAGGAAGGTGTGGAGGAAAAAGCCGAATTTCTTTTATTCCCACCGTCGTCCAAAATAGCTTTGGGAAAGTCCACGGTGGTCCTGCACCGGCGCTCATTGCTGGGGGTGCAACCGAAAGCCAGCAGATCGTAGCCACGGCGTAGCAGATCTGAGTTACAAACTGTGACAACAACTGAAAAGAAAGGGTGCTTGGAGAAACAAGGAGGAAACAGAGAAGCCTCTCTTTGGAACTGACAATTAAGTCTGGAGCTCAGGGAGGTTGGTGGGGGCGGGGGGGGGGGGGCGGGATAAGACGACCCAGAGTGCGAAAGCTCTGAGTCGGAAAGGAACTCAGGGCATCTGGAGGACAGAAAGAAAGCCAGGATAGCTTGGGAGGCAGAGGGAGGAATTTCCAGCAGGAAACCTGTCCTGTCAAAAACTACAGAAAGAAAGAGGACTGAGAGGAGGCCGCTGGGCGAACCGCTCTATCAGTAGTAAGAGATCCTTTTAGTTGCACTTAACCTCTAGGACATCTATCAAGGTAGAGTAAGTACCAGCCATGTAGACCAGAACTGGGTTTGAATACCAGGAGCTCGTGCTAAAATACAGCCTAAAATGTCTCGGTGATAGAGACAGATACATTAGAATATAATCTGAGTCTTTAGAAAATAGTGTCACAAAATCAAAAGGCAAGAATGGCCCAAGAGCGAAAATCAACTAGAAATTAAAGTACAGCTGAGGAGCGAGAGGTCTCAACTAAGATCGGAGAGCATGCAGTCATACTAAAGCTAATACCACTGCATGGAACATCTTTTATCTAGGAGTCCCCAGCCCCCGGAATCTGAACGGAGAAGACTGACCGTGTTGGCCGTTCCCTTGTTATGATGGCCAACAGTACACAAGGTCATAAAATTGAGGGAGATAATGAAAGAGCTTTTGCAGTCAGCGAGCCATGAAACAAAACAAAACAAAACAAAACAAAAAGACACGTGAAGTTAAGGAGATGAGATTCCAGGCGCGAAAAGAACATAGTTCAGAGATTAGGCATAATTAAGGTAAAGAAGAGGCAGAAACGGGAAAGTGAATTTCTGATTTCAAGATCTTATAAAAGAGACCTTGGCGGCAATAAGGTCCAAAGTGTGTCTGTGTTTGTAAGGTGGCTCCAGTGAAAGATACAAGGTTCTTTGAGTGAAAGAAGTCAAGCATCAGTGTGACTTCAAAGAAAGTAAAAGCAGCTCTACAGTTCAAGGAAATTTGACTGAGAGGACAAATCAGATACTTGTTAGGGATCGAAGTGGTCATGCTGGAAGGTGGAGCGGATACACGGCAGGCACAGCACCCTCTCACCCAACACCGCTCCACACGAGGACTCACTGAACATTGTGCCATTTGACTGAATGTCAGCGACCGCCAACACCCCTTCACCCCAACCCTCCAGGCATCAGAGGGGCAGTGAGGCTCAAATCTAATGTCTACATCACCTGAAATTTTTTGACCTTGATGTGAAACAGTCCAAACAAATTAGGACTTTATAGCAGAAGTCAGTATTACTCAATCTCCTATAAAAAAGATCTTCTGATATATATTTAAAATATGTTCTAAATATTACACACATAATTTCACTGGGGTATAATCCTTAAGAAGTTAAAAAGGCAAATTAGATATATCTACCTGGAAAATACTGAAGGGCATTTGCTCTGTTTCTTTTCACAATGTAAAGCCAGATCAAAAATGAACCACCTGAAACTGGCTAAAAGAAAAATATTAAAAACCTAAATATGTAAGAAATGGGTTTAATTTTACATTTCCAGTGGTACATATTCATATTCAGAGCTATCTGATAAGACTTTTAAAAATCTACTGGAGGGGCGCCTGGGTGGCTCAGTGGGTTGAGTGGACAACTCTTGATTTTGGCTCAGGTCATGATCTCAGGGTTGTGAGACTGAGCCCCCCCACCCCCAACTTCCGGCAGGTCTCCGTGCTCAGCGGGGAGTCTGCTTGAGATTCTCTCTATCCCTCTCCCTCTGCCTCTATCCCTGCGCACATGCTCTCTAATATATAAATCTCTTTCAAAAATTTACTGGATATGGGAGAATTGCAATAAGAAGAATCTAACTCACGAGAAAGAGTAGGAAAATGCTAATTGCACATGATCGCATCATTCTTTGGATGTGTTGTTCTCGCTGCTGCTGCCCACATTTCACTCACCTTTGTGATTATGACAGCACCTTTGCAATGCTGAACGAACATGGAGAAGATACCCTGCAAAGATGGGCTTCTATGCCGATGATACAGTATTATCTTTTTCATTAAGACAAGGAACGACAGGCAACATTCAAAGATGACATGTATGGTCTTATTAGACCACACTGGCATGGGGACACTTGGGTGGTTCAGTCGGTTAAGCCTATGACTCCTGGTTTCAGCTCAGGCAATGACCCCAGGGTTGTGAGATCGAGCCCCACATCAGCTCTGCCCTCAGTGCAGAGTCTCCTTGAGATTCTTTCCCCTTCCTCTCCTTCCCCCTATCCTCCTCCCCCTGGCTTGTGCTTGCTCTCTAAAAATAAATAAATAAAATCTTAGGATCACACTGGCATGAATCAATTATTTATGACAACTTGAGATGGTGGGAATTTTTTTTTTCTTAAATTTCCCAGTCCAAATTCTCAAGAACCATGGAAAATGTATTTAATGAGATTATGTTCCAATGCAGAACAAATTTCTCCACCCACTCTCTTCTCTAGCTCACTTAATGCAATTTTACCCTCTAATACCAGCATCGGAGGGTTTTAAAAGAAATTTCCCTGACTCGGGTGTCTTACTGTGGAACCCAAGGACTTGGGAAGAATCCATCTTTTTTTTTTTTTTTTAAAGATTTTATTTATTTGACAGAGAGAGAGAGATCACAAGTAGGCAGAGAGGCAGGCAGAGAGAGAGGGGGAAGCAGGCTCCCTGCTGAGCAGAGAGCCTGATGCGGAGCTCGATCCCAGGACCCTGGGATCATGACCTGAGCCAAAGGCAGAGGCTTTAACCCACTGAGCCACCCAGGCGCCCCAAGAATCCATTTTCTGATGGAAAATGGTGGAGCACAGATTTACCACCAGTCCTGAAAGACTCACTGAAGAAAACATGGGACAAGTCACTGTATTGACTCCCAAGTGTGCTAAGATGGAGGGGAAATGGAGCTCCTGGAAGGAGCTGAAAGGGATTTCCACCATTCCTTCTCATTCTCATACACCTCATCCTCTACTGAGCCATGGATAAAGCTAAAGCTAAAGCCGGAAGCAGGTCTCAGTCCTTCTGTGCCTGGATAAAACCTGGCAACCACTGCCTTCAAGAGTCTATGACACAGCAAACGTCCCACATACCTGTACAAGCTACTCATACTTGTGACAAAGGCAGGATCTGCCCAGCCCAGAAAAACGTCCTCTTTCTAGAATTTCAGAGCCTTACTGAAAAAAACAAATTCTAAACTGGGTATACAGTATTCCTTTTTGCTTACCAGAACTGAATCCCCACTCCCTCGATGCCTCCAGCCAGGCCCGGCTTTACAGCCATGGGACCTGTGTATGCAATGGCACAGAACCCCACGCTCAGAAGGACCCTGAATGGGTTCAATGCTCTACCGCTGCCATCTTGAAATTCACACTTTTGGAATAAGGGGACTGGAATTCTCATTTTGCACTATACTCCACACATACCCCACCCACCAATTTATTTAGCTGGTCCTGTCTCCTGCAGAACCTGAAGGAATCGGAATCTCCTGGCTTATCTGTGACTTGCAGCATTTCCTACAGGGGACAGGGCTTTAATGTAACTTTGGGAAGCTGGACCCTTACCCTGGCATTGTTAGCTATGTGGGAGAATTTTCTTTTTAGAATAATCCCAATTTTGTATGTTACCGGACTAAATGGAAAAGAGTCCAACTCTCACAATGAGGCAAACCAGCAGCTCCAAACAACGTGCGGTATTTTTCATTCATTTCAGAGTCCTCAGCTTAGAGAATATCAAACAACTCTTCCATTCCTCCACAACAGGAAATAATCTTAGGGCAAAGCAGAAGGAACCAGAGATAACCAACTCGCTGGCTTCTCCTCAACTATTATGTTTCGATGAGGAATTCAGAAGATTGAGACTCAAACACAGAGAGGCCTCAGCTTTGCCTCTTATTGGCCATAAAGATGAGAACAAACCTCTGGATTTGTTTCCCCATCTACTGAACAGGGCAATTTTTATGAAGCCTCCAAAATTTCTTCCAAATCTAACACTCTGGGTTTGGGAAAAACTATTTCAATCGGCCATCCTTGCAACCGCACCTTGTGCCTTGTCCTCGCCAGGGACCATTCCACTTCAGAAATTTTAAGCTCTTACTTCCCATCTTCGTAATTCATCTCCTCTTTCCACTCCTCCTGTTCACTTACTCCATCGATACCTGTTCTGTTTCTCCAGGAATAGAAACCTTTATGGATTGTCAGCCTCTCTGGCTATTCTTCTTATTTGTTAAGTCTTTCTTGTTTTTACTTCCTTCTCAACCCATCAGACATCCACAGCCCAGTAATTCAACCCCCCTTTGGACAATGTCCTTAAATCCTTTGCCACACCGTCCTTTTGAAACAACTATCATTTATCCAAACTAAAACTCCTGGCCTCATTCCCAGCACCTGCTTTTCTCTCACCCCATATGTCTTACTGACTGTACGCCACAGAAAGCTGGATCCCACCTGCCATGACCCCAACTAAGACGCGGCTTTCTCAGCTGGATTAATACAACGGTCTCCTGGTCGGTCTCCTAACACTTTCAGTTTCCCATTCTTATTTATATTCCAACTACCGCAACAGTAATCATCCTAAAATACAGGCAAACAAAAGCATAAACCTACTCAAGTCACTACTTACTTCAATACCTTCCATCTTCCCTTAAGCCCCTGTTAACAGATTCTTTGCCTCTCACCTCTCTCTACCCCTCATCGAACATTTTACATCTCAGCTTACACAAAACTTCTGCGACTCTCCTCAAGCTGACCTCTTACCTCTAGACCTCTAAGTATACTGCTGTTCTGGCTTGGATCACTATGGCTCCATCCACTCCCATGCTCTGCCTGAGTTGACTAACTCCTTTACGCATTCCCGTAGACATCGCTCCCCCTGGAAAGCCCTCTTTGACCTCTTCCCAACGTGAGACTTTGTTCTTCTCCAATGTGAAAATATAGCAGCCTGCGCTTTCCCATCACAGCACTCATAATACACATTTCGAGACTATAAACTCTGAACGCAGAGACCACACCTGCACTGTTCATCGCTGTATCACCAACCTAACAGTCAGCCCAGTGTAACACTCCGTCTTAATGTAGCTGATTTCTTATTCAGCCTTAGAAGTTATATTTTGACTCCTAATCCTGAAAGTTATGCATGAATAACATCCTCTACAAAAAATAATTTATGTGTAAATTCACACACTGTTCAGCTCCAGGAAGTTGGGAGGTTTGAGAACTAAAATTATCTAGACCACAGCATTTATGGTCTTGATCTTTACGTGTTAGTTATTCCTTCAGTGGTTAGCATTTTCAGGGTGATCTCTGAGGTAGTTCCCAGGCCTCAGCACCTCCCTGAGGCTCAAAGAAACTCCCAAATGGGACAGGAATAAATCTGATTCCCATACTGAACCCCACCCACCACTTCTACTTCAGTATCATCTCATCTTCCCCAGTAAAGACCAAAAGATTTTAAGGCTATCAGAAAGAGACTGAAAATCTTTGGCAAAAGGGCAGCAGGAGATAGACTGGAAATGACACCAGTCATGGTATAGGGTAAGGGTGAAGTAATAAATGCGACTATTCATAGAATAGTAAGAACAACAATAGCAACAACATACATTGCACTTTACAGAACACAAAGCATTTAAAAAGTAATTTAGAAAGGCGGAGGAAGAAGGAAGAAGAAAGAAGGCAGAGCAAGGAAGGAGGTTGGGAATAAGCAAGGGAAGGAGAGATGAAGGAAGGAAAGACATTTTTATGTCTTAGATTCTATTTTTATTAGCCAGGCCAGAAAAGTAAGAAACAGGGAACCAAAAAAGGTCCTACATAAAGTGCCATTTCTGCCCGCCTCCCCAGACAATGAATGTTATTCAGAGCACTGCCATAGTTCACTGAGAACCCTTCAGAAAAACTTATCAGCGAAGAGCAGTCAAACCTACGACTTGACTGCTTTAATATCCTTAGAGTCATCTATAAATATTTGGAACTTGACATGAATGAATCATGTATAGCTTGGGAGTAAGAAGGGCGTTAGAAGGAATAAAAGGAAGAATGTATTGATTTAGAATGTTCATGAGAGGACCTGAAAGTCTGAAATAATACAAGCAAAATGGGTAAAGAATCTCATTAATTCTATGTGCTTCCTACGTATTTATTAAGCATAAACCACATAGCATCCAATGTGCTGGCTACTGTTGTGACATAAATGTCAACAATCTCAGGAAGACGTGGTCTACGTACCCAGCATGTCTGGACATGTAACCCACTGGAATCACAGATTAAAAAAAAAAAAAAAAGCAAAACTGAAAACAAAAAACAAAGTTTTGTAACTGATACCTGCATCCAAGGATAATAATAATGAAAATCAATAAATTCATTCCATGTTTACACAATAGAGCTCTGTGCTAGCTAAGCATACAAAATAAATTTTCTCATATAATCCTTAAAATAGGGGCGCCTGGGTGGCTCAGTCAGTTAAGTGGCTGCCTTCGGCTCAGGTCATGATCCCGGGGTCCTGGGATTGAGCCCCACATCTGGCTCCCTGCTGATGAGGGAGCCTTTTTCTCCCTCTCCTTCTGCTACTCCCCCTGCTTGTGCTCTCTGTCAAGTAAGTAAATAAAATCTTAAAAATAGGGGCGCCTCGGTGGCTCAGTGGGTTAAAGCCTCTGCCTTCGGCTCAGGTCATGATCCCAGGGTCCTGGGATCGAGCCCCGCATCGGGCTCTCTGCTCGGCAGGGAGCCTGCTTCCCCCTCTCTCTCTGCCTGCCTCTCTGCCTACTTGTGATCTCTCTCTGTCAAATAAATAAATAAAATTAAAAAAAAAAATCTTAAAAATAAATAATCCTTAAATAACACAATAAAGTACACAGAATTAGCACTTCCTTCTTAAAAATGAGAAATTTGATCACAGAGGTTAAGTAACTTGCCCAACACCAGCAATAATGATGTAGCCAGGACCCTGAGCTTAAGATGCCCAAAGCAAAAACCACGGGCAATGGTTCTCCCTAGCATCTTGACCAAAACCCAGATGAGCTTGGAATAATGCACCCTAAGGAAGAAGTGTGTCAGTAAACTTGAGTTCCATTCTAGAATGCAGCCTACTCAGGGTCATTGGCCAATGAGATAAATATAGGTAACCATCAAAAAGAGCTTCTGATTATCCACCCAACCCTGAAACCAAATCATGAGTTGGATTTTGGAATAACTGACGGTTAACGATTCTTCTCTACAGCAATAATTAACGCAACTCAATTGTAGCCACATTACCGTTTGGTCAGCGATTTTTTTAAAAAAGAGAAATTTTCTGAGAGACAAATGGAGGAAAAGATACTGAGCAAGATGAAGTCACAAAGACTTACTCCCAATATGGGATCCCAGAATGAATGAGCAGGCACTCATTGAGAATTCCAGATCACCTAAGAAGCATAACACAAAAGCTACATCCCCTCCTCAGTTTTACTGGGCGATACTTATTTCAGGGGCTTGTTTATGTCCTCTTTTATATAAAGTGTATTCTAAAATAATAATAGTAATAATATTAACTATAATGTGCATTCAAACATGAGAACTGCTGAAAAATTTAAATCCAAATCTCTCTTGCTCTTCCCTTATCATTAGTAAGAAATGTTCTCAGTATGTAAATAGTATGCCTGAGTCTCTGCCTTTTTTCAGTATTTGACATAAAGGAGGCATTCCCTCAAGTGATCAAGTAATATTCACTAAGGAGTGATCAGAGGTAAATTGGCAAAGTCTTGGAAGAGAAGGAATAGATAGAGCTCCTCAGAACCGAGCCTGGCGATGTTGAGAGGAAAGTCCAAGGATGCCAAGAGGAAGGCTTCCAGCAGCAGGAAGAGTGAAACAGCAGGAAGCATTAGCTCCATGAAGAGGAGACAAGTGTGAATTAGAGAAGAGGCTTGCATTCTTTTACCAATTAAGTGCTTACTATTATGAGAGCTAAAAACTCTTCAGAATGAATAAATGGGTTAAATAGAATGAGGATTACCATTTAAGTGGAGCATTCTAACTTTATTTCAGATCATGGGAATTCTACAAAATCACAAAGGAGAGAATTAGCTGAACAAAATAGTTTAATTTAATGGGAAATTTATTTCAGAAGAGGAGCTAAGGAAAATTTCTGGAGTTAAGTAATGACATTTAGAATTAGGAGACGTTTATGTAAAAGCAATGTCCAAGGATAAAGTTAAGTAATAAGAATTTTCAGAAAGACCTAGAAAAATCTGCAATAGAGACCTGAGGCACTTTGGAAAGAAGAACAAAGAAAAAATGTAAGCTCTCTCTCTATAGGATATAATTAGACTAGAATTTGACCTAAATTAAAGGAAAATACTACACATATCTGAGTATAAACACAGGAACACACACACACACACACACACACACACACACACACACACTCTTTACTACCTTAGAAATCCCCCCAAAGACTAAGATCAAAATGTTACTTCTGTTCCTTTTCTAGTCTAATTAAAACATGAAATGTTGCCTATTGCCTGTTATCAGTTTATGTATATTATGGGTTAAACAGAAAAATTAATATTAATTGAGGGTGTCACTTCTCTGCCACATTTATTTTACCAATTCAGAGGAAGAGTGATTATAAAAACAAGGCAGAACTCCAAATTATATACTGAATCATATACGCTAATCTGAGGGGAAAAGCCAAAGTCTTAACTGATGTTCCCATAAAAAGATACTTTTATAAACTAAAATTTAAGCCTCATTCCAGAAATTATAGACCAAAACATTTCCTCAGAATATGAACCCCTTTTAAACTGTAAAAAGAAAATTCATAAGATGAAAAAATAAAACCTCCAAATCATGAAATTTCCTCAAAATCCTCCATTACGTTTTTAATTCTTTGCTGATTTAGGTCTTTTTTTTTAAACCAACTTGAGTAGTTGGAATTGTCTTTTTAATTTAAATTTCATAAGAAAGAGAATCACAATGCACATTCCCTGACCAGATTGTGTGTGGCCTATTTATTCGAAATGTTTGATTCCATATGGATTTCTTCTCTTTTATTTATAACTTCCAGAAAGTATTCTCTGTAATAAGTTAGCAACTCAAGGGCAACCAATTTGAAATTCAGGCCCTGAGAGCACTGTACCTGAGGTCTGCCACCTGCAACATTTTCTAGAAGGACCAGGGAAGGCCCACAAAGCTTGAACTTCTGTGTGGAGCATGAACCAAGTGTGAACCACAAGTGGGTGGTCCACTGAGGTCAGGGTTAAAGTTCACAGAATAATTTGGAAATTATTCTCCGCCTGGATCTCGTTTATGAGGCCTGAGAATACACCCTTTAATTAGAATACAATTTCCAAAGCAACCACTCCCTTGACTTTCCAGAGCTCAGTTATTCTCAAAAAAGAAAAGTAAAAACAGCCTCATCACACTGACAGCTAACAGTCCCCTATAAATTACGCCTTAAATGTCCAACAAAGAAAGCAGCAGGCATCCGGGACAACGTAGATGTTAGCTGCCAGCCTTCTAACCACTCTCAGGAGTAGAGAGAGAAAGAGAAGCCCTATTAAACCGACTCACTCTTCTCCACTTCTTGCTTATGCAGCTGAGCCGTCCCATGGAAGCTTGGAAAAAGAGTGGGCTGTGCATTTGAAAACGTTCCCACACCCCAGCCGGCCTCATTTTCCTGATGATCCCTGCATCCAGCCAACCTCGCACTACAGTGGGAACACTAAAATCAATTCCATGCGAGCCAGCTGCCTGCCTCTTCCACAGCGCTCAGGGAGCCACACAGGACTCCTGGAATGGGAGCCAGCCCGGGCCTGACTCACCACAGATGTCCCCCTCCTCCCCCATGCAACTCGGAGCCAGGGCCTTCTTTCCAGGGCCTATTGTTATTACAAAAGAGTTTACTGGGCCCCCCAAAATGTGCTAGATGCCAAGAGGAAAACACACACCTCCCTAACCATGGGGTTAAGAGATACAGGCGGTGAATTATGCAGAGACGACCACCCACTCTACGGGGAAGGCCAAAGAAGAAAATCCAGACAGCTCTGTGGAGGCCAGTGTCAGGGAGTTGGAACAGCAGAAGCTATCAGTGTCAAACTTTGAAGTGCTAGCCAGCCTTGAGTCGAGTCTAAAGATGACATAAATCATTCCGTTTTGGCAAATCCAGATATCTGATTTTTCTGGAGACCTAACAAAGTCGCCTTTGCCTAGAAAAAGTGTGACCAGGAAGAGGACAAAAATACAGTTTCTGAAATCTGTAATCAGAATTCAGAGTCTGAGGTCACCCGCAAATATTCGGAGAGTCTTGCCAGCTATGTTTCAGGCAGGGGTGGCATTGCTGTCTTTGGCCTTTCTTTTCTGGATATCCATTCGACTGTCTGTTTTCCCAGAAGCCTTTGCAGATGGGGCCATAGCGCTCTACGTTCGTTCAGTGTGTGTTAGTAAAACTGGCCAGTGGCTCCCAGATGCTCCAGCGCCCCTTGGTACAGGCTGAACCATCATTATCTCCAAAGAAACTATTTAATGCAATTTACAATTTTTTTTTAAATCACTGCCCACTTAACCAGTGTAGATGACAGGGCTAAGAATTCATTTTCAATCCTTTCCCTTTAAGGGTATGAATTCTGTAACTAAGATGGAGCTTCACCAAATATAGCAAAAATCTTTATACTCACATGTTTACTAGAGAGAATAATTCATTCTTTGAACCTAATGGGGGGGTAGCTCCAGGTCTAGAGAACGTGACGCAGAATCAGCATTGTCAACAGCATCCCAGTGATATTGCTGTTGCCAGGCATCCCCACAGTCAAATGAAAATATACCAAAGCTTTTGTACTTATTCTATAGAGCACATTCAGGAAGAGGAAGAGAATAAAGATAAACCAAGTAGTGCTAAAAATGTTAATTGTAAAAAAACAAAAACAAAAAAAAACTCAGTTTGGAATCATTTGGCACAAGAATGGGGACTAGACTGGTACCAATCACCAAAGTACTGTTTACTGTCCTTTTGCTCTGTCTTTATCTTTTTAGTTTCACAATCCAGTCAGAATTGTCTGACTTCTACTTCAACACTGCTCAAGAAGGAATTAAGTTTAACTGTATCTCTAGGAGAATAAAGTCCAAAATTCACAGGTCAAGTCTTCCTTTAGAAAAATAAAATAAAAGGATGAAAATGGACAGACGGTATTACTTATATCCTAGTTTTAGCTCTACATCTTAAAATACTCATGAATATAGTTTCAGATAAACTCTGTTGATTTATAGATTTATACAGAAAAATAACTGAAAGCATATTATCATAGCCATATACCCAAATCACTCCAATTTTCTCTACAAATACTTACTTCGGATGAGTTCATCATCTGAACAGTTTTCCCAAATGGACTGCTCTTGCATCTCTCCATGTGTGAAGCAGCTATCGGTAGCTTGAGTTGTATTTCTCTCGGTATTTTCTTTATCACATTTTTCTAAATAAAACAAAAGATACATTATTATTAGATGTTACATATTTTTCTCTATTTTTTTTTTTAATTTTAAGGTGTTTTTTCCCCCCCAAATGCTTCCAAGGCTGCCATAATTTAAGCAAATGGGAGCAGTATCTCTATTGACTGTTGTATAGGTTATTGAAGTAGTAACAGATTTATTGAGCACCTACTATGTGACCAGCATCAAAGAAACAGACATGTGTACGGCAAAAATAACCTGTTAAGATTATTTTAAGTAGGGGCGCCTGGGTGGCTCAGATGGTTGAGCGTCTGCCTTTGGCTCGGGTCATGATCCCAGGGTCCTGGGCTCCCAGCTCAGTGGAGAGTCTGCTTCTCTCTCACCCTCTGCCTCTCCCCCTGCTCATGCTTTCTCTCTCTCTCAAATAATCTTTAAAAAAATCTTTTAAAAAAAAGATTATTGTAAGTAAGTCTTTCATAACATAAGTGGTCTACCATGATGGAGTCACATGCAAAGGTCATGTACAAGATGAAAGTGAGTCTGAAAAAAAAAAAAATGAAAGTGAGTCTGTACATGTAAGGGGAGGGCATGGAAGGGAAAGCACGAAGGAGAAGAGATCCCACTGAACGGTTGGGCTAAAAGTCAGACTGCAGTTGAAGGAGGAGCAACTGAGAAGTGAGAAGGTATAGAAACCAAGTGTAAAGTTCTCTCTGTGGAAACTCGGGAAAGAGGCGACGACTGTGTTAAGCATTCTCAGAAAGGGAGGCTATTGAGGATGGGAGATTTATACATGGGTTTATGCGTCCTCAGGGGAAAAAACAGTCAGGAAAAGTAACATCTTATCAGGAACATAATAACTCGAACAAAAAGCTAACTGTAACACAAGGTAAAATCCATGTCATAAGAGCTCCAGCGCACTGAAGAGGTTCGAAGGAAGAAAAAGAAACTCATCCCGATTCAGAGCTCAAGAAAAGCACTAGAGAAAAAGGTGCCTGTTGGATGGTCTTTAAGACATTCGTAGGAATTCTAAAAGCAGAGACGGGAGAAAGCCCACGTCTTGTAGAAGAACGGCGTGGGCAAACTCTGCAAGCAAAGGTTCCAACACTCTGGAGTGTGAAATACTTTAAGGGGGACATTAGGAGATAAGACTATAAAGGTTTGGTTAGGGACGCAGCATGGATATTACGCAAAGGTGAGAAATCTGGACCGAATTTAAAGGCAAGATAAGTAAGTCAAAGTAGCCACTGCAGCTTTATGAAATGCCTTATTGGAGCCCTGCATTAGGAAGATTAATACATTTGTGCACAGCAGTGTCTCAGTCCTGACTGCGTTTTAACTCGCTTAGGGGGCTCTTTAAAAAAACAGATTCCTGGGCCCCACCACCGAAGATTCTATTTCAGTTTGGGTGTGGGGCACTTAGGTAATTTTATTGCACTTAACATCCCTGAGAATCACTGAAGTATGGATGTACCTAAGAGGGAGAAGAGAGGAAGGGAAACTAAAAGAGATTTAGAAGAGTCCAGTTTAATCAGAGTTGAATCAACTGAGTGACAAGATAGGAAACGGGGTAGATGTGAGAATGTAACTAAAGCTCTGCACAGATAATTGGGGAAGATGGGACTGCAGATGAGGGAACCCTCTCAGTCAAGGATTTGACTGGGAAAACCTGGAGGCCAGGAGAATAATTTATTAATTTAAAAAATATACATATTTGTACACAGTAGATGTTTTGGCTTCACGCTAGGCAATAAGGATGCAATGAATTGTGAGATGAGACTCAGGCCTTCATCGACTTTACAGTTTAGTGGATGAGTTTAATGTTGCACATCTGAATCTGCAAATCACAAATAAATCAAGTTATAGCTGGAAACAGTGATCTTCCTCAACTTGACAGCTAAAGCCATTTAAATGAATGGGCCCATCAAAAGAATTAATACATTAAAATAAGAGTACCAAGAGGGGTCCGTAAAATTAGAAAGGAGTCAGAGAAGGACGAGAAGCTGGATGACGTCAAGCCATGGAAGCAAGGAAAGGAAAGAGATTCAAACAGAAGTTGTTAGTCAACTCTGTTAACATTTCCAGTGGAAGGAAAAAATTTCTGCACATGCAAAAGTTTTTCACGTACCATGGGGATTTCACAACAATTGAAAAGTTCTGCCATGAAATACATTTCAACACATGAAAACTGATGGACACCCTCTTAGGACTAAATCCAGAGGCTAAAGTCTGAAAAAAAGGAGGGTCTTCAATGCTAAGTATTTTCAGAAAGCAAAACCATATTCAGATAGCAGTAAAATATAAATCAGAAGCATGCTAAACCAATATGTTCTAGAAGATTTATGTAACATTTACTCAGCATTATCTGAGAGAAAATGTAATCTTCCTGAGAGGTGTTCGTTTCAATTAAAATCTTTACTTTTTTAAACAACTCCAGAAATCTTTCCACTGTTACAGTCAACTCAAGGCCTTTCTGAGATTATCAACAGAAGAGCTTTTTTTTATAAAAACTCACTAGTATACATAAACTAGCTCATCAGCAGAGTCCTGCATACTTGCCGCTACTGTTATGTAGCTAACTGCCGCCAGGTGTCATGCTAGTAGGCTTGATTCAATTAGTAACTTTAATTGAAGCTGAATGAAATTAATTATATAATTTTGAGCTGTTCAAGTTTAATTCCATTAAAATTAATTCATGAAACCAGGGCATTATGAAGCATTGCTGACTGAAAGAAAATAGGTATGAATAAAGCCTCTAGACACACTTGACTCACATTTGAATCATGTCCAATATTCAAGTGCTCAACACAGGCCCTCTAGACTCTCCACTGAATAAATGAAAATGTCATGTGGTCCATACGCACACGGATCTAGTAGTGACCCACTTGTAAGAGGAACATAAAGTTCCCTCTGCTTTAAATATTAAGGAACGGTTTCACTTTTTTTTTTTTTTTTAGTTTCCTTACCTGTGAAATTCTAGAGTTAGAGTCCCCCTCGAGTTAAAAAAGAAAAACTATCATTCTCTGTCCCATTATATTCAAGAAATAACCAGTAAAATGTAATTACTCTCAAATCGCAATCATCAGCCTATCCAACTTTGTCTTCTTTGAAAAGTAAATGTCTTGGCCCAAAAGCTGGTCTCAGCTTTTTGTTATGACCCACAGCACCCAGCCCAAAGCAAGGCTCAGAAAAGGTTTGAAGTATAAAAATTAAGTTGACTTTTGCCAATTCTCCACGTCTATAAACTAAACTTCTATGATCACTTGAGTGTTGTACAACTTTCTAACATACGTATATTACTTTAACATATATGTAATACTTAATGGCACACCTATTCAGCAGCCTCATAAATGATGCACATTCCATCTAACACTGAAGAAATGCACTGAGGCGGAGGAAGAACTAATTGACAGACAAATGTAAGATGAGCACCACGATGTCCAGCCATAGAACCCACTTTACTACAACTTCCAATACCTTGGGTCAGCCACTACTCATTAAGATGACCAACAGGCAATTTCTAAGAGCAGATTCCTAGGATCAGTATAGGTTTATGGTGTTACTTCTGAACTACAGAATCAGGGCCACAGCCCTGGTTTTATCACTTCCTTTCTGGGTTTATGAAGGCTTGTAGTTGCTATTTAACTAGTATGTGGTCTCCAAAGACATATCCCACATATCCCATAGGTACTCAAGTAACTTCATGATGCATGAGATCAGTCTGTACCTTTCTGCAAGAATTCTGCACACACATCCAACCAGCACTCCTCCCTAACTTAACAATCTTCTCTTAAAAAGAGACTTTCATCAGCTCAATAATGCCATTCTTCAATGCCCGTGGCTCTCTACTGCAGAGCTCTTTAACCATCAAGATGCACAGGTCCCAAACTCAGAGGCCCCAATTCAGGTGGTACGGGAGGAGTTCTGTCATCATCATAGATAGCCAGGTGTGAGGGAAACTGCTCTAAGTTCTTCCGTTCTACACAATTTAGAAAAATTTAGGAGGCCCTCTTCGACACTGAGATACAGACCTTGCTTTTTGCAACACCTCATCAAAGGATTCCAAGTAATCAGAAAATGTAAGTTGATCTCATTACCAATACAGATGTATGTAGTTGTCATAGAACAACTATGAGACTATAAAACCTGAATCACAGATAACAATCATCAGTTCTACTAATAGATGACTACAGAAGCGTGTTTTAGAAACTAAAATAAAAACTGAAGATACTTTAAAGATAACACTAGGCCAGAAAATAGCTTCCTACTCCTGGCAGCCACTTCCAACAGGCTGGCTTCCCAAGAATTCTAGTTACTCTGAACACAGAAGTACAGACGAATCTTTGGCTGGCGTGGCGGGGGGAACCCCAACAATAACCAAAAACCTCAGTTCCTGACAAAAAAAAAATCCCCTAGCTGGGGAGACCCAACATACACACAAAACAAGCAACTACAAAAGTGAAGATAATGAAAACTGTGCTGGGTTATAATACTGACTCAGAAACTGACCAGTCGTGTGGCTGGGGCACATTTTCTTCAACCGGAAATGAGGGCACTGAGCTGGATGGTTGCAGAGGCCTTTTTTTGACTCTAAAATTCTGTAAATCTGACTCGGCAAAAGGGCTAAACAATAGAGCCAAAACTTCATATACACAATGAACGGCATTCAGAATGAAGTGGAGGAAATCAGAGAAAAGCCTTGTAAGGCATTGGATTTGAGTTAATTCTCCAAGAAGATAATAAGAATGAATTAAGCAAAAGAATCAGAGGGAAATAATAAGAATTCTAAGTGATCAATTTAAATACAATAGATCCTACACAGGAATGACTATCTTACAGGATTAATACTCTTTACTTTTTGTTATTTTTCTAAAGAAGGGTACGGATGGTGAGAAGCAATCTCTCTCTAATCTCAATCATTCCTACTGACGAAGGAGAAAGAACCAGGTAAATAGAATTTCCATTTAATTAAAAATTCTCTAATATTTTACCTAGTTGACATTATACAAATTTAAAACTTTGAGAGTGAGAATTTTACTTATCTGAGAGCTGGGGAATAACCTAGTTGAATGGTGATTAAAAGAAAACTCGAAGAGCATTAAAAATAAGCAAATTAGATAATAATGTATGTACGACATTATGTTATGTTCTATGCACACAACAGCCACTCAGCTGGTATTTGGTTGTTAAACAACTTTTTAAAAATGAAACAATACTTCCTTTTGTTGAAAGAGTAAATTAATGAATTTTTGCAATTACAGTATTAGCAATTTTCAAAGGAATTTAATATATAATATGCATTTGGTCTTCAGAACCATCAAGGTATTTTAAGAACATATTAGCTCCATTTTACTGATGAGAATACAGAATAAGTCTCAGAGATAGATATGCAGTTGAAAATAGGATCAAAGTCAGAGCTGGAAAGCATCCTGCAGCTCGGCTAATTTCACACTGCACCTAGTGGAGAAAGAGCCACTGCAACACTCAGCCCTTCAGGAGTCCAAGGAACGACCCCCTCACAAAGAAACACATCCTAATCTTGGTCAGTTAGGTTCATTAGTAAGTTATACTTTATTTTAAACATAAATTTGCTATCTGGTAATTTATAACTAGTCCTAGTTCTGCCCATTGTCGGTAGAAACAGTAAAGGTAACCCTTTCTAAAAGACGACAGTTCCAACTACTGAAGAGGGATATTCTTTCCAGCAGTCTGTCATCAAGCAAATGTACAATCTCAATAGCTAAATGCTGTTAGCACATAATAGTGAAAGAATCTAGTCATGCTGCATGAGGAAGATGATTAGTTTGTCAAAGTTACTAATGAGCTTTTAAACATAAAGTTCTGTATGTGCCACAGGTTTCCAAGAAATGGAGACAATATTGTCATGTAAAAGTCCAGATGTATCTGATTCCTTCCTGATGAAGGAAAAGACTCTCATTAGGTTCTCTGGGATGGAAATACCACCTCTAAATCATACTTTGCACTAGAAGTGGTTAAGAGCAGAGGATCTCAAATGAGGGCCGTGGGGTCAACGAGAAATGCTACGGATCCTGGGCAAACTAGTTTTGCCAAAAGAGGACTAACAACAGTATCTATCTCATAAGGTGGATGTGGAAAGAAATGGAATCATGCCTGGGAAGCATAGAATAAGGGTTCATCCATATTTGCTATTAGTATTTCATTAACTGTTAGGAAAATAAGCATCTTTTTTAAAAAGTTATCATATGGGAGCTGTTGAGGGCAGTTATCTGTTCAATAATCCCTATGTGGAAAACCATGCAAGAAATCTGTTTCTAGATTGAGTATAAGGAAAACTATTGCTTTCTCTGAGAAGCTATATTTTTTTCCCTTGATACACAGTGAACAAATTTTTTAAAAAATGCCTTCTTTTGACCCAAATTTACAGAAAAAAATGAGTGAATCTGACTCTACAGTCTCTCTGTACATTTCGATTTACCCCATGTTTGGATATCCTTAGATACCTATATTTCCATTATTATGTTTTAATCTTCTTTTAAAATGTACTCTTATAAGCCACCTCAAATATTCTGCGAACTGGGCAGAGAGATATGTAAATGCACAAGCCAACCATCAAATACATTTTCTACTTGTTATCCATACTTTATTTGCTTACTTCATGAAGGACTAATATAAACGATGGTGCTTGGCAGAAATCTTATAAAACCTCAGAAAACTTAGTGTAAAATACACATATATTCATACAGAAAAGGAGTAAGTAGCTTTCTTTATACTTAAGTTTGGGGGTTTCTGCATGTTAGGTCTCATCCAATTCAACTTAATATTTGATAATAATCTATGACAGATCATTTATAATCTATGTAAGATGTATATTCTTACTGCCATGCAATCTATATTCATACCTCCTTCTTCTGAAAACAAAATTGCTTTAACAATTTTTACCCTTCCATTAAAATGCCAGCGTTATTGCAGGTGATCTATGTGTGCTCTGGTTTATGAAACCTCAAGTAATCCAAGACTAGAATCTCTGGGAAAAGTAAAAAATCTGGGTTTGTTTGTCCCAGAGGCTCAGAACAATGTGGAAATCTACAAATGCTTCCCAAATGTAACCTTTAAAAAACAAAGATAAGGCAGATTTCAGGAAGACCTGAGGCTCTGGAATTTTACTTCTTCACTTATCTAACAAACACAAACAAACCCCTCCAGCCCAATGACCTTCAAGAAGCACAGCAAAACCAACCTGCTTTGCCTAATGCTCTCAGATGGATCAAAATCTTTGTCCAAAAAAAAAAGAAAAAAGAAACCAAAGTGTTTTTAACAGATGAGTGAGCATATGCATAAAATTTCATAATTCTGTAGACAATAGTTATTATATAAGCACAGATCATTATGAAGTTTATAGACATAAATGCCTAAATCAATTGTATCGATTCACTGTTACCAATATTTTGAAAAGTTCAGACTTCTGAGCAAAATCTAAAATGCATTCCTTCAAAGGGCTTCTTTTGCATTCAGAAGCTTATGGTGCATTTACATGCAAGAAGAGTGATACAAATGACACTGACTGGACTAGTTCACAGGCTGGGGGTAGGGAGAGCAGGTTATACACACAGCACAGTGGAAAACAATTCCGAAATCAGATCAACATACAGTTGAATATGACTATGCAAAGGAATGGGTACCAAATGCAGCTATAGTTCTGGTAATATCTCAATCCATCAGGGCTCTAAATAAACGGCAGAAGGAGCAGGGAGAGGTGAGGTGACAGCAAGCTCCTACTGGCGACCAGGACACATTACTTCAGTCACGTTTTATCTCCTCCCTTTGACATCTAAACTACAGTTCCTTGTCCTGAAGATATATTTTCAGGATGACCTACCCTGAGGCCTAGCGAACTCCTGCCTCTTCAAATGGATGTTCAATTGTGTTCTTTCAACCAAGTATACTCATGTTAACACCAAACACTCACAGGCTCACGGAAATTTGGAGTTAGATGGGCTTTTAGAGGTCTCAACCCAACCCGATAACCTGGTCAGATGAATACTTTCACCATCCAATATTCCCAAGAACAAGCCAGGAGCGTAGGCACCGATACTCCCGGGACGGGGACACAGCCTCAGCACGTCGCTCACCCCAGTCTGGGACTGCTTTCACAATTCAAAGACTTTGCTCACAATTGGCTAAAATCTACTTCCCTGTCTTTTTCACTGATTCATCACATTTTGCTCTTTGCAATCCAAGTAAAGTCTAATCTTCCTTCCATGTGACAGTCTTGTCTTAGAAAATATCTCATGCTCTTGTGTCTTTATCTTCCCTGTGCTAACCACCTTTAATTCCTTCGGTGGCTTTTCAGGGCCTTTTTTTTTTACCTTCTGCCCACCTTTACAGACAGGATAGTCTTCTTCATCTTGTCTAGAAAGCTATTATGAAGGAGGTCTGTCTTACTGTGAGAACCCAGAGGAGCTGTATCTACAGCAGTTCTCTCACTTAGCAAATGGCTAAGCCTACGACAAAAAGGAACTGAGGACTCCGACATCTTCCCCTTTTTTAAAATGATGTCACACACCCATCTTTAGTCTTTTTTCATGTTCACTGTTTTAACTGCCACAATTCTAAAACTTTTCCGTTACCTCTCAGTTCTATCAGGTGGGGATGAACGCTTAACTTAGTACTATTATGAGAATGAAGGCCAATGGAAATCAAAAGTGAACCAAAGAGGGTTGTTTTGTCTGTAAAGGCTTTTCACAGCTATGATTTGAATCCAATCCTGATATAGGTTAAGTGAGAGAGGATGGAGAAGAGCATTTCACATAGCAGTGAAACCACAAATAAGATAATGGTAAGAGAATCAGATCTGTACTGGAATTTATTTTTTGGACTTCAGAATGATAAACACAGATTATAGGTCAGGGAATATATCCTCTCTGGTAATTCTCCTAAAGGCCCAAACTGGAAGCCTCTCCTAGAATTCAGTAACCTGGCTTTTCTTTGAGACACTGCCTTCTTTGGATTCTCCTGTAAAACAACCAAACCATTCTGGCTCCATAATCTTCGTAATCTCATTAACTTCTACAGGGGTCCACAATGACCACCTCCAGGAGACAAACTGCTAGATCCATTATTCTAGGCCTGTTCCCATGTCCTGACCTACAAAGCTGAAGTTTCAACTCTACATCAATACATCTTTAGCACCTCCAGCTCGACATTTCTTAAAACTCATCACCACTTCTCTTCTGTCCCTGACTGTTTCTCCAACTGTAGTCTTTATCTTGGTTAGTGGTATTCACAGAATCATCTTTCAATTCTCTCTTTTCCCTGCCCCAACGTTATCAATTATGAGACCCAGCTACTTACGACTTCCCAATTTCTCTCAGATGTAGACTTCTTTCCTGTGCCCACTACCAGTGCCACCGATCTTTATCTCCTCCAGGCAGAAACACTTTCAACACAAAGACGGAATATGTTACACCTTAGCTCAAGAAAAATTAAACTCATTTTGCATATTGATGAAAAACTGGTATAGTTATTTTCATGTTGTATACATTGTAATGCAAGCTCCTACACCTTTCCCACACTCCATAATTTCATCTTGAGTTTTGGTGAGAAATAAAGAGTAATACCCCTCAGAAAATGCGTGCTGCTTAAGTGATGGAAAAACTAAGAACAGAGTAGGTCCACATTCCTAGAGCCCAAAAGATCAAGGGCTGATCCATCATGGAACAGAGTAGGAGGACTGCATCTTGGATGGGAGGCCGGTTCCTTGTACTCTGCCAGCTGCCTTCAGAGGGCCTGTCACCTACTCAACCACAAATTGCTTTATTTTTAGTGCTCAACTCTGCATAATCCAAACCAAAAAGACCTACCAACTGTGTGTTCTTCAGATGGGGTCACTAGCAGTCCAACCCAGCAAAACTGACTCCTTGCCATTCTGAGTTTCTCATTCAACCTCCAAATTTGTATGCTCGAGAACTACACCCGTCAGTTGGCAACTGGCCATCAACTCATCTGTCACACGGCTCTTGTTGGAATCTTCAACTGATATTTAGACAAGGAATTAAAATTTAATTTGGCACATTTATGTCTCATCCTCTCTCTCGCCTACTTTATAAATTCCTTGTGGGCAAACAATGCATGACACATTTTTAATCTTCACAGGACTTTGTACGTAGTAGGCACACACAAAAATATTTGTTAACAGGGTTTCTCTTCAAACGTGTCAATAATGAAATTTATGTGCTGGCATGAAAATTAACTTCAGACTTGACTCCTGAAACTACTAAAAAATTCAGGCATAAACGCACATGCATATGAATCATCTCACTTCAGATCACGTGGGTGTGAATCTGAAAACAGAAGTGGACTGCAAGTAGAAACCACAAACGAAATTAATGTTAAAATAACTGTTCACAGCTCCTACTTAGTGAACCCTAACTGATTAAATTAGAATCTTTAAAATACAACTCGATTTCAAAACAAAGTTGAAAGCTTTCCTTCTTCAGAATATGTGTGAGGACGTGAAAAGAAGAGATGAAAAGTTTAAGTAACTTCAGGAAAGAAGGAGAGGAGGGAAAGGAAAAAGACACAGAGCCACAAAGATAAAGAAAAGAGAGAAGCATCCAAAACACTGGTGCACAAACACATGTAAGATTAGGTCAGCAGGAAGGACTGAAGCATCCTTCACCTGCTCCAGTGACTCACCAACATCCAACCAGCCAAACATCCAGAACCTAGCCAGTGTGAAATCTGTTTTCCCTTAATGAAAACTGATTGTAAAGACCATTAGAAATAGAAACATAAAAACCACATCCCTTGCCTTTACATACAGTAGAATAATTACATTATCTCAGAAAGACAATTTGGTTGAATTGTTATCCTGTTGTTGCTTATTGTATCATTCTATTTTTCCATTTGCAAATGGCTTAACTTTAGATTGTGTCGATTTACGCTTCCTTATTTTCCCCAAATCTTTCATTATTATAAAAATAAAATACTGGTAAAATAATTGCACACAGCTATTAGAACTTTCCATGAAATCGCCTCAACAAGACCCAGGAAATAAGATTCAAAGAAACAGGAAAGGCTCTTACACACCCAAAAATTCCAATTTCCCCACTAGCCCTATAAAGGTCATTCAATTATTTATATATATATATATATATATATATATGTATATGTGTGTGTGTGTGTGTGTGTGTGTGTGTGTGTGTATATATATATATATATATATACATATTTTTTTTTTTTTTTAAATAAAAAATCCTTGTTAACTGACCAAACAAGGCCAAGAGGCACAGTTCTTGCTGCCCAGAAAACTTCGCCTGCCAGGTGCACTTCTGGTCTCTCTGGCTCCCCATATACCCTAGAACACAAGATTAGTTAGAACAAACACACTCTTCCCACACATGTGTAATCCTTATCCCTTGTCCCCCACTGCTTCTACCCTGCCAACATCCAACCCTCAGCTACTTCCAAAAATTCATTCTATCAGCTTCTATTCTCAAGCTCCCTCCTGCTCCTTGCTGAAAAAGGCAATCAACCATGCTGACCTTGTCCACTAAAAATTCATGCCATTCATTCTTGGTTAAGCCCTCAGTGTTACTGAGCAGCCTTTTGTTTGCCCCGGACTGATCTCTCTTGACTACTTCATTCTTTGAAATCTTTTCCACTCATCTCAAATTTCTCGACTCATCCTAACCAACCCCTAGTCTTGCTCCCAGCAAATGTTACCATCTACTTTGTTGAGAAGATCGAGGCCTCCCACGATCTCTTTTTCGTATCAAACTTTCTCTAGATTATCACTCATCATTTTCTCCCATGTCCATCTGAAAAGGGAACATTCTCTGTTTTCCTAAGACTGGTCTCTGTTCCATTCAGTCTCGGAATTTTACTCTTTCAATTACACACACCCATCACATCACCACTGTGCTCCATACCCTTTCAACTTCAATCTCTCTATCCTCTAGATTTCTTTCCATTAGCATGTGATGAGCATGCTCAAAATCTACCCATCCAACAGAAGCCTTCTATACACCATGCTTCTCCCTTAGAGACCACAACTTCGTTCATCTTCCATGACCACTAAACCTTTAATGCTTCTGTGACCACTCTTTATGGACTCTCTTTCTGCATTCTTTTCCTTCTCCTAAGATTGGCCATGCCTCCAAGTCTGCTCCTCAGTCCTCTCTCTCATTCTTGTGCCCATCCATCAGCTACCTGATGGTGAACTTTTAGCCTGGGGGACTGACCCTCACCACTCTCCTAGGTACAAGTTCTACTCTTCAGTGGCTTATTGGCTCCCATGGCAAGGGATAAGTTCCAGGAACCAACGGGATCAAAAGGTGACTCAACAGCTCCTCCTATGTTGCCACTCAGGCTAAAAAGACAAACCCATGGACTACCTTATATTTTTACTGTTCCAGCATCTCCCATATTAAATAAGTATATCAATCGAATTCAACAAAATGTGGACACTGTGCTTTAGGAAAGTCACAGATGATAAGTAAAAATCAAAGCCCTCCAGGAGCTCTCACAGCTAGGTAGAACTCTATCCTACTTTTGCTATTGTTCTTAAACTCATTTTCTCAATTCTACTCCTACTCCTACTGCCCTATGTCCTTTTCTGTCAGGTGACTATAATAGCCTTCTGGATAGTCACTACCTTCACTCTTGACCGTCCCACCAACATCATCCTTTGCATTGCCACCAGATTTATTTTCCTAAAAATACCAACTTGGTCCTGTCCTTCCCTTTCTCAAGAACTTTTAATGGCTCACCATTGTCCACAGTAAGGATATACAAACACCTCCATGGAGAATTAGGGCCATCCTCAAAATCACTTTAGTTTATCTTCTCAACCTTACTTCACTCTTTGTTTCTTCCTACAATCCATACAATGAATGGGTTTAACGAAGTATTTAACATTCTGTAGTAATTCCCTCCAAGCTCTGCTTCCCACCATCCATCTCACAGAGCTGAGTCCTGCGATCTCACAGAGCTGAGTACTGCGATCATGCTTCTTCGTCTAGCCCAAATCAAGTTTTCCTTGAGGTTTTTCCAAATGCCCCAGCTAGAGATACTTTCTCTCTTTCATGTTCTGCCTTCACACTTTCTTCGTACATCTGTTGTTATAGCACCTATCAGTCTACCTTGCATTATAGTTATGGGTGAATGTATTTCCCCATCATTCTGCAAGGCCCTGATTTCATTCGGTCTATTTCTCTCTCTACTTGTCATATAAACAAGGTTCAACTGATCACCGTTTCTATAAGAAAGGATCACTGAGATTCCAAAACTCCAACTTACAAAGGAATGCAACTAATGCGTAAATTATGCAATCTTTGCCTTATCATTCCATAATCCTGGGATTCCAAAGAGAAGTGTAGGGTGGCAGGACAAGAATATCTACTGAAGTGGTAGAAGAAAGTATGAAAATATCTATTTCACTTATTTTTATCTCATCCGCTTACGACTCTTATTTACGTGTTTCTTTTCTAATGTTCACAATACATTTGGGTGATAGTACACAAAATTTAAGAAAATTCTTTGAGGATGAATACTCAGCATTATTTTTATTAATTGGGTAAGTAATAAAAATGCTGAAGACCAGTAATGTAGAGTGATAGGACTGAAAATTTGGAACTTAAAAAAGAGACTTTTTAAAAGCTTTCTGAAGCCTTTCTACTAAAAAAAGAGACTTATTAGAAATCTATAACTTGTGTTTCTACAGATAAAAGACTCTAAAAACAATGATCCTCAACTAGAGATAAAGAGCACCTACAGCCTGTTAAAAATGCAGATTCTTGAGCCTTCCACCCAGAGATGGATTCTTTAAGTCCAAAGGGGGACCAAAAATGTCAGTTGCCTTAAGTGATCAGGATAGCATCTCAACACTACTGACATTCTAAGGCCAGATAATTCTTTGTTGTAAGGGGCTGTTCTGTCCTGTGCATTGTAAGATATTTTGCATTATCCCTGGCTTCCACCCACTAGATCCCGGGAGGACCAACTCCACTCCCTGCATGTCTACTAAACATGTCTCCAGATGTTGCCAAATGTCTCTTGGAAACACAGTCACCCCCGGCTGGAACCAGAGATAGAAGCTATCCAAAGATGACACACTTTGAGAAACGCCATCCTTAACCAGAAGGATAAAACAATAGGATACAAGTAGAAGAATATGGGTATTACAAGCATACATCGTATAAAATGAAATAAACAGGCTTCCCGTAAAGGAAATCTGATTAGCCACTATAAACTCCTGACAACTCAGCTAAGCTTCTAAGTCGAAGCTCTTCTTATGTAATTTCAACTCGAAGATTTTCTCCCTAGCTTCTATTTTAAATTATTTTTAATTAACTTCACTGGCATTTTGCATCCTGCTATGAAAAGTCTGCCTAATAGTCTCAGAGGACTCTCCCAAGAGAGAAGAGTGCATTAAATCACACATTATCACATTAAAGTGTATTCTAGCACTCACAGTCCAACAGTCTAAGTCTTGGCAAATGCAATGGGGGGTGGGGGGGATGATGCAGGGACTGGAACAGGCTCAAGTGATTCACAGTATCCAAAGCCTATTATCTTTAATTCATCCAACCGTAGGAAACAGTTATATTGATTCTCTCCTTCAACCACATTTATCACAATGACGTATATTCCACAATCTGTGGTTCTACCCTGATTTCTACTGACTGCGTGAGATCTTGGCCTAGTCACTTAAATCCTTTGGGCATCCTTTCCAAAAAGTGAACCAGTTGGACAAAATTATTTCTAAAAACCCTTCTGGTTACAAGTCACAAATGTATGAATGAAGCACTTAATTAAAAAGCTCTTTCCGCTGCATGGATTCTAGTAACTACCGCACCAAAAGGTAAGTACTTATATTTTCCATGTTGATAACACAATGAATTTTAAGATGTCTAATCCAAAAAAGAAAAAAAAAAGACAATTTGATGAACCACATACACAAGATCCACTTTTTTTTTTAATTTAAATTCAATTAATTAACATACAATATATGAGGATCCACTCTCTCTTAAAACGATATTAAGTTTGGACCGAATTGTCCTTCACCTACTAAGACATTTATACAGGTACTCTGCATAAATAAGCAAATAGTTATAAATACATGTTTACGTGCTATTTTCTGTAACAGAGATAACAGATCAGTTGCCTAGAGGCCTTTTCCAGCCTGAAAGTGTAGTTGTTTGTTGGCCTGGACAAAGATTGTATTTAATCAATTGCCAACTTTTAAAAAGGGAGAGATGATACATAAAAATCTGTATTTCCAGTGTCTCTTGAAATACTGGAAGATAGCCCAAATGGCAACAATGAGCTGGAGCCTCCTGGCCTATGAGCCATCCCATGGCCCACAATCCTTGCTGCTCCCTCTTCTGACATCCATCCTGGGTCCTGGGTCCCTCTCACAGCCTGGAGAATACAAGCTTATGTCCTTGCTCTGTAACAATTTTCAAAATACATAGAAAATACTTTTAGTGTTTTCAAAGTAACAGAATTTTCCTTGCAGAATCACAGGAAAAGAGTAGAAATTTTGAAGAAAGAGAACTATGCTTTTAATAAGAAAAAACTTCCTAACTCTGAATGCTGATGAGTAAAACGAGCTACACTTTGGGGTCTAACTAACATCTGAAAGAATGGAGAAATAGATTCTAGAGTTGATGGTGAGTTCACTACAGACCCCCTAAAATGTCTTTTAACTTTAACATTGTAGGTCCTTACTTAGCAGTAAGCTAAGTAAGTCCTATGATGTCCTATGATGGACAGCTCATCATAATCCCGTAATATATGTATAGGTTTTATGTTGTCATCTATGTATCTTTGCTTACAAGGTAAGACTTGACCTTCTATGTCCCGCTCATGAAAAGGTATTTTCTGCTAATTTTCCTAAAACACTCCACTCTTCTCACTGATTTTAATATAAAAAAAATTTTTTTAAAGATTTTATTTATTTTTTTTGACAGAGAGAGAGAGCACAAATAAGCAGAGCGGCAGGCAGAGGGAGAGAGAGAAGCAGGCTTTCTGCTGAGCAGGAAGCCCAATGCAGGGCTTGATCCCAGGACCCTGGAATCATGACCTGAGCCAAAGGCAGCCACTTAACCAACTGAACCACCCAGGCGCCCCAATGTATAAAAATTTTAAATTAAGTTTCCATTAACTAAGCAGCCACAACTTACCAGAGAATGATTAAACTATTCTTCTGAAAGGATGATAAAAGAATCCAAGGACAGAAGGAAGAGGATAAAAGAACTTAAGCAAGAGTTTGATAGTAGAGTGCTCTGTGAGCAAAGCTGCTCTCTTCACTAATGTCTTTACCAATAAAACCAACCTAATCATGGAAGGCAGCATCCTGAAGCTCTTATTCTACCCATTGGCTCAAATGTTTTCTTTCAATACACCTTATGAAATCTGTTTGAGACACAATATTGTAACAAGATTCTGAGGATTTTTTTAAAAAATCAACTTTGTATTATGGTTACAATTAAATTGATGCCTATTTAAAGGATGTTGTTGAGTCAAAGATCAACTAGTAAAAAAGCACTATATAACTATGTTGCGGAGGATAACCCAATTTACAGTTACAATATAGTCCAAGAGTTTCCACACTGATAATGTACGTGTTGTATGCAGTCAACTCCGCCTCAGACCATTCTAGATGCCCACTTCTTAATGTCAGATCATGTGGTATTCTACAGCATTGCATTTGCACAGGTATATTAAGTACCACTGCAAGTTCTGACTCTAAAGATGCATTATTAAAGTTGGACACTGTAGATATCACTATGCCAAATCAATTGTTTTTGTAGTATATTTGATGTGGATTTTGACATAAGCATCATATAACAACAGTGATTAACAGCTCAAGTGTGACCATAAACATCAATGAGTCAATAAGACTATGAAGGGCATGCCTAACAGGAAAATGACTATGTTGGCAATACAGTGTGCAGAACGTGGGCTGCTTCTGGGAAAATATGTTGATCATTCTAGCTCTCTGATTCGCTCTATTTTCTCTTCAGAAAAAAATGACTCACTGTTTAGAAGCAAAAAGCAATGATAAACGTAATTCAATTTAACAGCCCTGAATGCCAGAACATTCTAATTTAGCCATGGATGTTTTCTGCTTTCACCTTTTCTGAGTTCAACATTAACTACTTCTTTTCCATTTCTGCTGCCTTAACACAAAAACAAAAACAAAATCCCAAGAAGCTCACTACATTATTGTCAAAGAAAAAGAAAAGCCATCAGATATGCTTAAAACCAAGAGTATAAAGTAGGTTTCTGAGACCCGGAAAATTATTTAGCTTATATCAGTATCAGAACTTTTTAAATCAGAGCCACACTTAGAGGAAAATGCATCTGAAGAGTAAGGCCCGTGTTCACTGTCGCCATTGAAAACCTGAAGCAGGTTACCTTCAAGAGAAAAAACATACTGCCTGACTTGTTTATAAGCTTCTTAGGGAAGTTTCCCAGAACAAGTTTAGTATCTTTATAGGTTGCCTGTGTTTACACTTTGGAAGAACACAAAGAAGCTAATTCATTCTTGGAAAGTGTTTCTTTTAAAGCATGTTTATTTCAAAACAGAACAGTTATTGAAACATATGCGTGAGCCTTTCCAAAGCAGTGGGTCACAGAAACCTGGATCATCAAGGGAGTTGCAGAGTGGCCCACAAGAAACAGAAAGGTAACAGAGAGCGCATGTTTGTTCAGAGAGCAGCAGCAGATCGGGATCTGATGAAGACATTAGAACAGAAGTGAAGCAGGGGAGGGAAGGATCCCACACATTTGAGTCTTAGGCCCCAAAATGCATGTGCTTAAGAAAGAACCAGTCATGTCATCCCCCTTCTCCGCAGCCAAAGGAAGGGGGAGTAGAAGGACCAGCGGATCCCGCCCTCTTATCCGGTTGTTGATCTAGGGCAGGAGTCCTGGAGAACTTGAGTTAACACTGTGCAAAAGTTCACAACTACGAGGTGAGAATCCGTCCTTCCTGCTCCAACCCCCACCCGCCCCCGCCCCCAATCAGTAAACGTGTGAACAAATTTTAAAATGCGACAAAGACAAAGCGGCTTGCAACTTGCAAGCAGGCACTCACCCTGGGCTGGGGCGCCCAGCCGGCCGCCGCCCGCCTCGGCCCCGCGCTGGGGCCCGGGAGTGAGGGCTTCACCCGCGCCGGACATGGGCCGCTCCACCGAGCCCGCGCCGCGCTGCCGCCTAGCTCTCCGCCCCGGGGGCGGACCGCGAAGGGCTCTTAGGTGCTGGGTGCAGAGAACTGACTGCTTCTGGCGGAAAAAAAAGTGTTTTGAGAGACCAGCACACCACCCCTACGGGACATTCCCTCCCTCTCCGCTTTTCTCCCCCAAACCCCACCCCGGAGAAGTTTTGATTTGAAACCCGGGAGGAAAACTGCTACCCCGCACGTTGACAGTGGGGGGGCGGAGGGAAGCACTGAAGGGGGGCGGAGAAGGGAGACTGGATTTGGAAGCTTGGAGAAGGGGACCAAACCCCTCCTCCTCCTGGCCCCGGCCGACCACCACCTACCTCAGCATCCCCCCCAACTCTCAAAGCCCCTTCTTCCTTCTCCTCCTCTTCCGCCCGGAAAGTTAGCAAAGCTCCGGCAGCGGCGGCATCTCGCCCCAGCGGCCTGGCAGCAGTGGCGGCCGCCCCTGCGCGTCCCTCCCCGCCTCCCTCCGGCGCAGCCCAGACACTGCAGTGGCGGCAACCGCGCCAGTGGCTGCTCCTCTGACTCTGTGCTCTCCGCCCCCTCTTTCCAGCCAGCTCAGTCCGGCCCGTTCCCCTCCGAGGGGGACTGTTCCCCCCTGCCTCTCTTCCCGTCCTCCACCCCTCCACTCCTGAAACACTTCTCCGTCTGTTGCTCTTTTTCATCATATCCGGATCAGGCGGCCTCGAACTCCTGGCCGGTGGCCCGAGGCTGGGGGCGGTGCAACGAGGGCTCCCTCTTGCCCCAAGCCTTCTGGGTCAGGAGGCCAAAGCCGGAATGGGCTGGCTCAGAGCAATTGGGGGTTGGGGGAAAGGAGGGAGTTGGCTGGTCCCTGACTGCCCGGGCATGTTCCTGGCCCCAGCCTTTCTTCCCAACCCTGTCCTAGACCTACTGAAGCTCTGGGAACTATCTGAATGAAGGAGAAACTTTAGGGTGGACAATGCAAAACCAAAAAAAGTACAAATATTTATCGAACTTTACTGGTGCGATAGCAAAAGTGTGGTTTTGAAACCGTGCCCCTTAGTTGAGTGTTTACATTCTTACTCTGTGCCTCTTAAGTTACCTTTATTTTCTTTTTCAAGCCTTGATTCTGGCCAAACAGGATCCTAGCTCCGTAAAACCAGTCCCACTTGCTTGAACCCACTGGAGGCATCCAGGCTGACAAGATTGAGGCCATGGAGGGTGCGGAAGCCCAGGGCCCCAAGCCAGGCCTACTACACACTGAATGGCTTCTGTGGCAAGATAAACTTGTGGTCAGAAGTCAAAAGCCAAGGAACTCTCAGACGTTCTGATTGTAGCTTAATCTGATGAGCCTAGAATAACAAGTACAAAGTAATTTGCAGATATAAAGTACTTTAACAATACATTCAAATAACCTGTGTTCTTTTTTTCATTCATTGTATGTGAAATGCAGAATTCTTTTGTAAAAAGGTAGAACAAACTCATTCTTCGAATCTCTAGGACAAGAGAGGAATCACAGCCATCTTATCAAAATCCAAGAAAATGTGCACTGGATACATCTTTCTAGGTGTATCATTAATAATATCCCAGGAATCTCATTTCTTCAAAAAACCAACTGGAATTGAGTCCAATTAATTGAGAAGATCTGTTTCTTTACTGTCAGTGCAACCAAACCTTCAATTAAACCTAAAAAAACACAGCCTTTCAAGTTTCTGATGACAGTTATTCAGACCATATTCTCCAAAAAACAAATGACATTTTCCCTAATGACCTAGGACTAACACATTTTTTTTCTTCTATTTTTAGTGTAGAGGTTTCAGATACGGTGTGCATAGAAGTGCCTTAACTGGCTAACTGGAAGCATCCATAAGGTTGCTGGATAGGTGCTGGGAACATATCACAAAGATGGTACTTCACTGGCTAGAAGTTATGAGTGCCCAAGATGAACACGTAGTGTAAGGGCAGAAAGCCCAAGACACAGCTGTGCCCTGAAACTCAATACAAGTGTGTCCTCACTGGCCTCTCTCCCTTTCTCCACAGCCTTCCCAAGGTCATCACACTGTTCTCTCCCTGGCTTGAGAACCACCGTTATTTAGTTACTACGACTACCGGTGCCCACGCACCCTCCCAGATGCCCATGGGTATCACATCATGGTCTTCCTTCAACCAGGTTTTGCCACGCCTCATACTATAATGACCTGCATGGATGGAAACTGTCCCTGGGACTGGCCTCCCGTTACAATTAAGTGCTCTAGCCCTGGCTCAAAGCCCTCCACCGTTAAAATCCCAATGTGTATTGCAACCATTCCTGCCTAGTGATACACACACTAGTGATGATAGACTATGTGCACACGTTGTCAAAGAAGTCTGACAGGAGCTAGGCATTGAACTAATCAAATGAGTTTATAAAGCATCTTTATGGACTACTTAATCTTCACCGTTCATTCAACAGTCATCAAACATTTATTGTGCACCTACTATATGCTAGGCCACATGTTAGGCTTGGGAGCTAAAAATTTTGATTTGAGGTTTTTGTTTTTTTTTTTAAGACTTTTTTTAATTTATTTATTTGAGAGAGAGAGAGAGTGAGAAAGAGCATGAGAGGGGAGAGATTCAGAGGGAGAAGCAAACTCCCCGATGAGCAGGGAACCCAATGCGTGACTCAATCTGGGATTCCGGGACCATGACCTGAGCCGAAGGCAGTTGCTTAACCAACTGAGCCACCCAGGCGCCCTGATTTGAGGTCTTGAAAAGCAGCTAAATTAGTTTTTACTTAGGCAGAGGCTGATTGGTGTAGCTCAAGTCAGAGTAACTACCCTCACACAGTAATCTCAACCAGAGTTCTACAAGCAGGATGGGTCACTGTGTGTGGATCCCAGGGGGTGCACAAGACAAGTCTCTGGACTGTGAAAGAATAATGAGAAAATATTTTAATATGAGCATTTATATTTGTTTTTATTATTTGTAATTTCTTTTTAGTATGTTTTATAATGTATATAAAACATTAGTAAAAAAGCACTTGTGTATCATTTATAAATATACATTTAGGGGTTCATACTAAAAAATATTCTATAATTTATTTTGAAAAAAAAAAAAGGGATTTGCATGCTTTAAATCATTTAAGGTACATTCATTCAGTCATTCTCAGATTGTACCAAGGTTAATTTTTCCAGAAAACATATATACCTAACTCATTCATGTGGAAGTGTGACTTTAGCAAACCCAAAACCCAGGGACATAGAAATTAGGAAATCACCCTAACACTCTAAATACCAAAAATAACCTTCATGACTTTCACATTGTACTAACACAAAGGCCAACAATTTTCTCAAATCCGACTCATTTTTTTGTGTGTGTGAACACACACCTCTAAACAAACTTTATTTTCTATTGTCTTAGCTCACAAAAAATTTAGGGCACAGGGGTTTTGAGAAAAAGACGTTAGCTAAGGGATCTATTAGGTCAGAAAAAATGACAGCAAAAGAAATGGCAGATGACAGACAGGGAAGATACAGGAAAATAAACACGTCATAACGGTGCCTTTGTGAATTCACCCCAGTGAAAGTGAATGCTTCTAACAAGGGTCTAGGTCATTAAGGAAGATTCCGTTACATTAGTACTGCATTCTGTTTCTTAGGGAAGCAGGTTAGTATTTTTATATTTCAGGAAAAATTTCACCAAAAAATGTTTACATAAAAAATTGTTCCTACTTGAAAGAGTATCTTTCACAGAATTACATTTTTATAGCTGCAAGGGAAATGAGCAACCGTGATTCTAGGCCAATTTGTTTTAACTGTATTTCTCCACCTCCTAGTGCTTTCTCGAAGAGGAGAGGTCAAGTGGACAGGTTTCTGGAATCCCATTCTTACTTCAAATAGAGCGCTTTCCTCTTTTTCTCCATAACACATCAGTCCTTCCCTTAAAATTTTTTAAATGAGAAAACCCATCCATCTACTTTTTAAACATGTGAAAAGCAGCATCTTGCCCAACTCCTTCATTTAACACGCAAAGGGATATAAAGACAAGGTTCATTACGCTCCACAAACACATACTGAGTATTTACTGTTTGTCAAGCCATATGCAAAAACAGAGGAAATAGTAGGAGCTCATGGTGTAGAATGCTAGGAGTAGGGGCAGGGAGCAGAGTGGAGCAGGGACAGTCACGTAACCGTAGGACAGGAGCACAGAGAAACCAGCACCTCACTGCTCAGGCGTAGGTGGGGACATTCAGGGGATGTTTCAGAGAGAAGAGGATACCAAGCTGAGTATCGCTGATGAGTAAAAGTTTGCCTATCAAGGAGCTCAGGGAATTCCAGAAAGAAGGGGTAACGCAAGCAAAGGCACAGGAGTGGGAAAGCCCCACAGAAGTTAAATGACTTGGCAAAGGTCACTGAGTGGGTTCACTACAAAGCTAAGTTTCTGGATATCCAGGCTTCCCGTTCCACTTATCTAGCTAAGTCATGTAGGTGAATTCATCCTTTCTAAGTGATGGCTAAGAAAGGCCATACCTGATATTTAGGAATTTCTGAGATTTTCTGTTGTGCATACGTGGCCCAAGAACTGGGCACAAGATCTCCTGTTGCTGGATTAGTGTGACTTGTCCTTCCCCGCTGAGCCCTCCGTGAGTGTCCTTTCAGTTAGCTGACTGCTCTGGCCTGGAGCTCTGGCCTTCGGGGTATTTCCTTGCTGTCACTGTACTTTTCTGGTTGTGTTTTGAAGGAAAGGAGGGAGTTATTAAGCCACACAGTGGCACATGTCAGATAAGAATAGCACGAGTGAAGAGAGAAATGAAAATGGGCATATCGTATACAGTAGACAATAAGGAGACGTTTCCTTGGTAGACAGAAAGCAAACCCGATGTACCAGGCATTGTGGAAAAGTAACGATAACAGGAGGGCCCTAAACGTGATCACTGACCTGCTAAACATGCAACTGCAGGATGATCATGATGAAGACATTTAAAAGATACTCAATCCAGAGGCCTCTAATTGACTATGGGAAAAATGCAAGGTTTTCTTGACTATCCTCCCACCTTCCATTTTTTTCCTCTCCTTCTTGTGCAGCCCCTGCCCCCCAGGCATTTGGAGTCCCATACTATTGTCCTGCTATCCCAGGTTCCTAACATTAGTCTCTGGGCAAATAATGTGAAGTTTAAAGGAATGAATTCAATTTAATGTATTAAACACAAAGATATAAATAACTCATAGCCCTCCTCATTCTAGGAACAATAGTCCTGTTCCTATGTTCACAGTACCTCAAAAATGTATCCAGGCCCATAAGGGGGTATAGGTTATATATTGCCACATTATTTTGGTGGCAGAGAGTTGGAATCAACCTGTATAGCCACCCCTGGGAAAGCAGGAAGTTAAGGGGTGGATGCAGAACATGGGGTATTGTGTAACTATCGTAAGATTATATGCACATGATAGCAAAAAAAAAAAAAAATCTTAAAACGCTGTATTTAGTGAAAAGAGTAAGAAACAGTATAATTTCAGCACAACACCGATTAATGATTAAAAATACGTGCACGAAAAAACAACACAATTTATAATACACACGAGCAAAAGGACTTAAACACCTTACAATGGTAATCTATGGAGGGAAGGATGAGTGAACAGGAATCAAAGAGAACATACATACGCAAATAAGCGTATGTATAAGAAAGAGGACTTGCACAGACCAGTGATGATAATGTGCCCTGTACCACGGTACTGATTAACACACTTCTTTCAGACGTTCAAAACAGTGACAGTGACTACTGCCAATAATAATAGTAATAGACTTGCCTGAATTTGTATTTGGTAGATTATCAGGCCATGCAATAAAACGACCAGAGGAGGGGCACCTGGGCAACTTAGTCAGTTAAGCATCCACCTTTGGCTCAGGTCATGATCCCAGCGTCCTGGGACCAAGCCCGGCATCAGGCTCCCTGCTCAGCAGAGAGCTTGCTTCTCCCTCTCCTCCCCACTTGTGCTCTCTCTCAAATGAATAAATAATCTAAAAAAAACAAAAAACAAAAAACAAAAAACCTGACCAGAAGAAATGAAAATTCTGTGGCATGTATATTGGGGGAGGAGTATCTAAAATGACCACAGATATGATTACCTAATTTATCTGTGTTAAAGGTCAGCAACACCAGAATACTTTGGTTATAACAGCCAACCTATACAAAGACATGATTTCTTTTCTCACTCTCATAGAAACTTTTGTTGTCGGCAGAGTGGAAGAGGGGGAGGAAGGTAAAGAGAGAGCATTCAGAGAACTCCAAACCCTGCACCTGTTCTTTTGTTCTTTTGTATTTCTTACGACATGTATGCCTAATCCAAAACAGGACCTTATTTATACATTCCAGAAACTTTTGTGTCAAAAATCTATGGGAGGGATTTCTAGGCTAAGTTTTTAAACATTTTATTAAGTTTTAAAATTTTAATTCCAGTATAGTTAGCAGTTTTAGGTTAGCTTTAGACTAAGCTCTTTAACTCTCTAATAATGAGAATGTTCAATTTTCCCCAGGTGATCAGACATCAGTCCATCTGAAGTATAACCAAAATGCTTTTGGCTAAATGGTGCTGGCAAAAATCTACCTGATAGTAGCAGCAGGGACAAAAAAAAAAAAAAAAAAAAAAAAAAAAAAGCTTGGAAAGCTCATTTGTATTTGCTCCATAAACTGTACCACCAATACCACCCACAGAATTGTGTTGCCCCATGATGTTGTAGGAGTAGGACATGAGTTAGGGTTCCTTGGGGTCATTTCTCTCTTTATCCTATAGTCTTTGCTTTTTAAAGTCTAAACAATGGAGAATCTCTCCTGGGTCTCTCTGTAATGAAGAAGGGGGTATTTGGAAAAGTCCTCTAACAAGTAAAGGTAATGTTTTAAACAAGAGAGAAGGAATGGTGCTTATAAAGGTATGATTACAAAGTTATTTCAAAATAAAAAGAAATCTCTACATCACATACCATCATTAATGTCAAAGACAGTAAGAAAGACAAAGTTGAAACAAACCATTACAAAATGAAACCATGACATTTAAAATTGCTAGAATACTTTTGGAATATTCTATTTGGTCAATACTGAGACCCAGGGCACTCTCTTTTCAGATACTAGCTGACAGACGTTGCCTGTGATCATTCAGCATTACGGACACTACACCTGTTTCATATAGGATGCGAATACCTTCAAAACCAGAAGGAAGTAACTTCTTTGGACCACCTAGGTGGTTCCCCCCCTCCCCCCAATAAATCAATTTTTGGAGAGGGTCGAGGATTTTCTTAGCATCTTTTAAAAAATCATTTCTAAAATTGAATGTAACTCACGAAGTAACCCTAACTACTTTAAAAGCAAGGCTACTTAAGATTCTTAATTCAAATTATGATTCTAATTTTTAGTTTAGCATAACAAACACAAACCACTCTTTTTTTTGGCTCTGCCAAAGTCATGCTTTCCAACACCCAATGGCTCTTAAGGGGCCACATCTGTCCCCTAGCCCCTGAAGCCGATCAGAGCAGACAATGGGCCAAGGGGGAAAGAAGACTTCTGAGAATTTGAAACTTTAATCCAAGAGAAAGATGAAAACTGTCATAAAACAATCACCAGTTTGAAATACTTCCCTAGTGGCCTTTGACCCAGGGCAACAGATACATAAAAATTGTACATTTTAAGTGAGATGAAAGAAAACCATTTTTTTGTTCTCTAATAAGTTTAACATCATTCCTTTTGTTAAAATTCCCCCCAATAGTAATAACCTGTACTTGTAAGAATCTGGCTTCTAGGATTATGAATTATGCTCATAGCTATAATTAAGAAAAATTTTTACTTGTCTATGTGCACGTAGTTTATTTAGTGTATTCAGTAGAAGCCCAATGGTAATTTTAAAATACTGAATAAAAGATAGTTTCTTTTTACATTAGAAGTATTTTCAAACCATTTTGTTTCCCCAGATATTTTAAGTGTATAATAGCACTATACTTGATAAATTTTAAAACATCAATATTTTAGAAAGCCAATTTTTATAGTAAATTATGTTTTTAATGTATTGGTTTATTATTATTGTTATATTTTAAATTTAAGGTAGTTACCATATAGTGCAGTATTGGTATCTGGAGTAGAATTCAGTGATTCATCACAAACGCTCAGTGCTCATCATAACAAGTGCCCTCCTTAATACACATCACCTAAACCCCACTCATCTTCCTCCATCAACCCTCAGTTTGTTCTTTACGTTAAGAGTCACTTATGGCTCATTTCCCTCACTCCTTTTTTTTCTTTTCTTCCTTCCTGTATGTTCATTTGTTTGCTTTATTAAATTCCACATATAAATGAGCTCGTATGGTATTTGTCTTTCTATGACTGATTTATTTCACTTAGCATAATATACTCTAGCTCCATGTAAGTCATTGCAAATGATGGCTGAGTAATACCATATATATATATATATATTTGTATACATACATATATTTGTGTGTGTGTGTGTGTGTGTGTGTATGTGTATATATATATATATATATATATACACAAATTATGTGTGTGTGTGTGTGTGTGTGTGTGTGTATACACACACATTATATATATCTTCATCTTCTTCATCAGTCAATGGACATTTGGGTTCTCTCCAAAGTTGGCTATCGTTGATAATGCTGCTATAAACATCGGGGTTCACGTACCCCTTTGAATTTGTATTTTTGTATCCTTTGGTTAAATACCTAGTAGTGTAATTGTGGGATTGTATGGTAGCTCTACTTTTAACATTTTGAGGAACCTTCATACTGTTCTTCAGAGTGACTGCCCCAGTTTGATTTCTCACCAAGAATGCAAGAGGGTTCCCCCTTTCTCTACATCCTCACCAACACCTGTTATTTCTTTTGTTAATTGTAGCTAATTTTACTTTTTGGAACAGTTTGAGACAATAGGAATTAACTCTTCTTTAAATGTCTAGTAGAAAAAAATAAATAAATAAATGTCTAGTAGAATTCCCCTAGGAAGCCATCCAGCCCAGGATTTTTCTTTGTTGGGAGATTTTTCATTACTGATTCAATTTCTTTGCTGGTTATAGGTGTATTCAAATTTTCTATCTCTTCCTGTTTTAGTTTTGGTAGTTTGTAGTTTCTAGGAATTTGTCCATTTCTTCCAAGTTGTCCAGTTTGTTGCCACGTAAGTTTTCATAGTATTCTCTTATAATTGTTTGCATTTCTGTGGTATTGGTTGTGATCTCTCTTCTACTATTTGTGATTTTATCTATTTGGGGTCCTTTCTCTTAGGAAGCCAACTTTAAAAGTAAATAATTATTTTCATTGGTTTAAGAGGAGTTCTGTTACTGAAATATCAAGCCAATAAGTAATCCATTGTCCATACAATCAAGTCATATCTACCATACTATAAAAACTATTATAATGTACCATGCACAAATTTATATTTCTGAAAATGATCCAGCTAAGAAAATTGAATTAAAATAGTTAAGTCATGTTTCCTTTAGTACTTAACTTTATGAATTGTAATGCAAATTTAATAATCTATAACATGAAAAAATTACTTCATTCCCCTGTCAATGTTTATATTATACACTTATAACTATACGCTATGAAGATATATTTAAGGACTGTTATATTTTCTCTTTAGCATCATGTAAATTCTTCAGTATTATTAAATAAAATAACTCATGCATACTGAAGGCCAGAAAACATACACTCAGTATTTCCTATGCTAGCCACATTAGTAAGGTTCTGGGTAGGCAGTATTCTGAACTGACCTTCAATGATCCTCATTTACTGTACAGTCCCTTTCCTTGTGTGTGGGCTGACCTAGTGACTTGCTTGCAATGAACTGAGTAAGACAAAAGTGAGGTATGTGTCTTCCACAATTAAGTTACAAGAGCCTAAGAATTCCATCTTCCAGTACTTTCTCTGTCTCTTGCTGGCACTCACACTTTCTCACTGTCCTATGATATGGAACTGAGGGTGGCCTTCAATCAACAGTCCTTGGAAAATTGAACCTTACCAAAAACCACGAGGACCTTGGAAGCAGTTCCTCCCCAGTGGTGCCCTGAGGTGAAACCATATCCCTTGCAGACACCTTGATCTCAGCCTGTGAGATCCATGAAGCAGAGAAGCCAGCTAAGCCTTCCTAGATGCATTACCCACAGAACCCATGACTTAATAAATGGGTGTCGTTTTAAGCCATGAAGTTTGGGGGTCATCTGTGAGGCATCTATAGATAACTGATAGAAAGAAAAAAAAAAACTTGCTAAATTATCATTCTCAATCTACAAAGTACAAAAGAATACGATTCAGAACTATAGAGAGCTTAAACCTTAGCAGTTGCCTTAATGCCCAGCACTTAGGCTGATGTTCCAGGAATAAAGGATCCTTGTACCTTTGCTTCTCAATCCAAATAAACACCAGAGTTATCCTTCAGCCAAAGGTAAACGTGTGCTTACTCTTAGTGTCTGAATTTTTCCCATCACACTTACAGATAGCTGCACACATTCCTTTATCTCCCTAAAGTATGATATTCTGTTTTTTAAAATTTTTTTCTAAAAATTGAGATGTAAGATGTAATAGGTCATAAAATACAGTTTTGACAACTATATATATCTATAATCACCCAAAACATTGAAGCAACATATGCCCATTGATGGGTGAATAAGGAAAAAGTGATATAGGTATACACACATATACATATATACCACATACAATGGAATATTATTCGGTCATAACAAAGGAGATCATCCTGCCATTTGTGACAACTTGGATGGACCTTGAGGACATTATGTTAAGTGAAATAAGCCAGATAAAGATAAATACTGTATGGCATCACTTATAAATGGAATATTAAAAAAAAAAAAGTTGAACTCATGGAAACAGTAGAAAAGTGGTTGCAAGGGGCTGGGGAGTGGGGGCGATAGGGAGAGGTTGATAAAAGGACACGAACTTCCAGGTATAAAAACAAAGTCTGAGGATCCAATGTAAAATATGAAAACTACTGGTGATACTGTAATATATTACTGAAATTTGCTAAAAGAGTAAAACTTAAATGTTCCTACCAAATACACACAAACACATTCAAGGTAAAAGGTGTTAATTAATAGATGGGGGGTAAAGACATATACATATCAAATCACCATGATGTACACTTCAAATATCTTAAAATTTTGTATGTCAATTATACCTCGATGAAACTGAAATTAAAAAAAAATAAATAACACTCTAATTTGCTCCCTGACCAAATGAGAATTAAAAGACACCAAGATATACAATTTCATGCACGCAATTCCTTTAAGTTTGTAAATCTGAAGAAATGATGATTTTGTAGAAAAATATGAACTAACGAAATTAACACAAGTGGAAAAATGGAATAGACCAGTTACCACTGAAGAAACTGGGAAAGTGATTAAAGAGCTACTATCGAAAAAAAGCACCAGAATTACATAGGTTCATCACTGACTTTCATCTAACCTTCAAAGAATAGACAAATTAAATGCCAAGCACACAATTATGAACTGAAGAAGGTATAAAAGTTTTCTATCCCTTGTGGTAAGGCTAAAATAACGTTAACTCCCACACTTTGTAAATAACAAATAGTACAGATAAATCTTACTTATAATACATTAAAATTTAAAATGAAGGCATACCAAATAGAATCTACCGTATTGCAAAAGAAGCATAATGCATGATAAAACAGTATTTATTCCAGGAATGCAAGGAGGATTCTGTATTGAGAAATCTGTCAACTTAATAAAATATGCCAAATAATTTAAAGAGAAAAAAATTTGATAAAATTCAAGTCATTACCTGTAAAAACATTAAGTAGAAGGAATTGAGAAAACTACTTAAATACAAAAGCCTCTTTAATAAAATAGAGAGCAAATATTACTCTAAATAGCTAACACTAAACCCAGTTTAATAAAAAGTATTAAATACTGTTATTATTTAATATTGTCCTCAGAGTCTAGCAAATTTAACACAAAAGAAAATTAATCTGTATAAACATGATGGGGAATGGTGGTAAAATTTTCTTTTTCCTGAAGCTGAACCGTATATCTAGAACTAGGAGATCAGTAAAAACAGGAACTATCAAAATGGATGGATGGCTATAAAAGAAAGATTTTATTTATTTATTTTAGAGAGCACATGAGCATGGGGAGAGGGAGAGGATCTCAGGCGACTCTGCACTGAGCCACATACAGGCCTGAATCTCATGACCCTCAGATCATGATCTGACTCAAAATCAAGAGTCGCATGCTTAATCAACTGGGCCACCCAGGTACCCCTAAAGTAAGTATATTTTTTCAAGTCTAGTAACTTTTCCTTAGGCAATGAGAAACTAGAAATGGAAATGAGATTGTTACTCCTTGCCCACTAGTGATAAAAATCATGAAATCACTAAAATAAATTTAAGAAAGACCTATGAACTATAGGAAGAAAAGCGTAAAAACCTACCAACAGGCTTAAGAAAATGTGAACAAATGAGAAGAGTTGTTTTATTTATTTATTTTTTAATTATTTTTTTTTTTTTAAAGATTTTACTTATTTATTTGTCAGAGAGAGAGCACAAGCAGGCAGAGAGGCAGGCAGAGGGAGAAGCAGGCTCCCTGCCGAGCAAGGAGCCCGATGCGGGACTCGATCCCAGGACCCTGGGATCATGACCTGAGCCACCCAGGCGTCCCGAGAAGAGTTGTTTTAGATGAGAAGTTTTAATATTATAAAATTACATTCCTCTTAAATGTAATTTATACATTTAATGTTATTCCAATTAGAATTCATTCCACCTGCATTTTTTTTTATTTTGGGGTAAAATAATCTTAGAATATGAAAAAGTAAATACATGAGAATAGCTATATGCCTCCCCTAATATATGATAAATAAGAACACGAAGGGGGAACTTGCCTTACCAGTTATTAGAAATTTTACATGGTCAAAGTAATCAAATCAAGATGGTATTGAAGGAAATAAACCAAGATATTAGTGGAACAGAGCCAAAAATAACTTGTATATATGACAAACACCATTATTCTTTTTCAGTATAAAAAAAGAAAAGATTATTTAACAAATGATGCTGATGTAATAATTTATCTTTCTGGAAAATTAAGTTTAATTTTATTTTAAACCAAAGGCAAAAAATTTCAAATGGATTTAAATGTAAAAAATAAAGTAATATAAATCTTAGCAGAAAACAAAGCAATTACATATATAATACATAGGTGAAGCTGTATCTATACAGGAAACTTTATACCAAGACAGAATAACTAGAATATGTATATAGGATATGGTGATGGAAAACAACAATATCCGTTGTTTTAGGCAACACTACAAATTACAATGCTGGTGAGAACAGAAGAAAAGATTGCTTTAAAAAGTAATCTGCAACTTTAATTAAAATGAAAAATTACATTTACCACTCTACCCATGGCAACTCCTAGGAATCTATCCCATAGAAATATAATTTCTAGTAGGTAAGGATACATGTACAATATTGCTTATGGCAATGCTCTGCTCAGGGAAAAGAACTGGAAATAATGTGAATATCATCATTAAAAGAGTCATTGAATATTTTGTGCCATGATCCATATTGCAGACTAGTATAAGATCATTACAGAGAAAGAATCGAAGCTCAGTGGAAATAGTTCCCAGAATGTTGAGCTACAAAAACAAATGCAGACAAATATGTTTAATATATTATCATATAAAACACAAACCAAAAAAGAAAAAAACCCCTCGGGTAAAGACATGAATATACACTTCCGTGTAAATGTAGCATATAACCTAACTTCTGTTGCTAAACAACTCCAGGGGTACCATGGATGTATGTGAAGCTGTGTAATATGTTCACCATGTATTTCTGTGTATTTGGTTATTGACATAGATACCACTGTGGATATAATATGCATGTGGATATGAGGCAGATACAAACATAGTAGATGTAGAGATAATATAAATTGAAATAGGATGGTATATACATAAATATAGAAGCATGAACTTTAGGTTGGTATCACAGGTTATTCTGGGCATGGGGAGGACACAAAAGTCCTTTATTGAGAGAAGGAGATGAAAGGAAAAAAAACTACATGTACACACATACACTGCCAAGATGTATAATTTTATGTCACCTATACATGAGTTTATATCAGTGTGTTGTATAGATGTTAATAAAAATTCAAAGACAGAAACCAGTTATTTCTAAAATAATAATATCTAACATTTAAGGAACTTTTACTTAGAGCAGGTACTGTGCTTAGCACTTTAACGGCATCAGCTGATGGAAGAAATCCTGACTAGCTTTGTAAATTTAATTCATGAGTGCATTTCTCAATTGCCCACCCCACTTTGTTAAAATCTATCACTTTTATTTTTTATTCACCTGACCCGCAATGGAGGACACTGCTCACTGCTTAGCACAGCAGATGAACAGCATCTGTTTGCTATTATCTTTACTTAATATTCATCTTCATTCTTTTCCTCATAGGCATTCAATATTGCTAGAGTCAGTTAGGAGACTTTACTAGTGAGAAATGGCTAAGAAACACATGTATTCTAGAAGGAGCCATGAGAAAATCACTAGGTAATAAAAACACTTTGGTAGTGAATTCCAAATTAAACCATGATGTTATGTCTTTGGACAAGTTACATAACTTGACTATGCACAAGAATAAAAATCAAAGTGGGTTCAGTAGGTGATTTTTAAGACCACTATCTCTCAGAATTCCCAAGTCTATCCCTTCTGCTCATGAACATTCAAAATCAAAATCTATGTTCCTTTTTACTCTTATCCTTCCGTTTCTAGCAAACAGTAGCTATATGTTTTGGTGTATTGCTTCTCCATTGCTCCAAATTGTCCCCAAATTTAGTGGATTAAAAACAGTAACATTTACTATTTAATAGTTTCTATAAGTTTGAAAATTGGGCACAGTTCAATTGGCTCCTCTGGCTCCAGGTCTCTCAAAAGGATGCAGGCATCTCATGGCTCCACTAGGAAGGATCTGCTTCCCAGCTCACTCATGAGATTATTGAAAGAATTCAAATCCCAGATCTAATATTCTTCCTCCTTTTAATTTGATCAATTCTTAATTAAAAAGCTATTAAGGAAAATCCCACAACTCAAGCAACTGCAGATTGCCTCTAGGAACGATCAGGAGCCTCTATTATCCAAAGGTGGCCTCCTATCAACCATCAGCAAAAAACTGGGTTCCTCAGCCATACAAAGAAAGGAATTCTGCTAACAGCCTGAAAGAGCTGGGAACCAGATTCTTCCAGTAGAACTTCTAAATGAGAGCTCAGCCCAGCCAACACCTTGTAACACTGAGCACAGGATTCAACTAAGGTGAGCATAGACTCCTGACCCATGGGAACCGTGAAATAGTAAGTGTATGTATTTTTTTATGCTGCCAAATTTGTGATAATTTGTTATGCAACAATGAAAAGGATTACAGCCTCTATGGATTCTTTTTCTTGAAAATGTGTCATATTTTCCTGGTTCTTTGTATGTCAAGAAATTGTGGATTATACCCTAAATATTGAGTGTTATATTGCAGAGACTCTGGATTCCTTTACATTCCTTTGAAGAGTGTTGGGTTTTTGTTTTGTTTGGTCTTGGAAGGTAATTATCTTGATTTGATTTTCAAATTGAAAACTCTGCCTCAACTATGGTATCTCAAATCACAGTTCAATTTTTCAGTTCTTAAGCATAATTCAGACACTTGGGCAGAGTTTATACACAGAACCTGGGCTTCCTCTTTCCTGGCTCTTTAATGATCAGGGTTACTTATCATTTTTGTGTGACAATGGCTATCTTGAGCTGTCTTCTGATTCCTTAGGCCACAAACAAGGTTATGGTTTTTTTTTATTGAAACTTCAACTTTTCACCTTTAGTCCAAAGCTTGCATAAACCAGGAAATCAAATCATCCCATTTCCTTCATTCATTTAAGTTTTAACTTCCAAAATATCTCAGCCTTTGTCCATTTATCCATCTTCGGGTAGGGTTTTTTTTTTTTTTTGGTAATATTTTCTCCAAAATTGATCATTGTAATATGTGAGAGAACCAGTCCAGTAGAAGCCTATTCCCCCTTATGGGAAGCAGACCCACCAAACCTATACTTTGATCAATAGATTGTAGGTGCAAATTTCTTAGTGGTTCATTTTACTCAGATGTAAGCTATATTATCCAATCTAAATTATTCTGTTTGTAGATGAGCTAAAGTTCTATAAAATACCACTCATCACATTACTGTGTAGTATCAAAGGGCTCATAAAGGTTTGCTAAATTTGTGGTATATATTTAGTATGTATTCAGACTTATACCATAATAGGTCTCTTTTTGTTTAATCAGCATTTCAGTGAATGAGTATTAATGAAACGATATACTCTGCCTTTTGGATCCTTACTATACATTGAACCCATAACGTGTGTCTATTATTCTTCATATATATTCAGAGTGTATCTTATAACAGTTCCTTTGGAACCATTATGCAGGTATGCTGTGAATGCATATTAACAGTAGAATACATTTGTGTAATAGGAGTTCATCATATTGAATGCATAGCAAAATCTTTATAAAATATAGTTATATTCGAAAGCTATTTAAACACATTACTTACTATTCTACATTCATGAAATGCTACTTCTAAATTTTGTAGTAGAAATTAATAGAAAACCCAGGTTTTCAGGTTACATGATCAAATAAAAAAATATGTTTTTATTCCTGCTGATACCCTCAACAGAATACAGTCAGTATAGGTAAAAGAATTAGCAACTTTAGTCATAATGAACATTATTTTCATTGTGTTCATCGCATAGCTGTTATTTTTTAAAGATCTATTTGAGAGAGAGAGAGAGAGAGAGTAGGAGGAGGAGGGGCAGAGGGAGAGAGAGGGAATCTCAAGCCGACTCCATACTGAGCACAGAGCCTAACGTGGGGCTCTATCTCACCCCCCATGAGATCATGACCTGAGCCAAAACCATGAGTCAGATGTTTAACCAACTGCGTCACCCAAGCACCCCTAGATGTTATTTTTAAAGGTTCTATAATAGACGTGGAAGTTTGGATAAACTTCTTAAGTCCCCCAAATCTGCAAAATGCAAATTAAATTACATCTATGGCCACTTAAAAAATCCTGCAGTATCAGAGCTGGCTAGTTTTTCATCAACTACAGGAATCCAGAACTGACCTAAACTCATAATGTGAATGCTACATGTCCTTTCCTTCCCGATGAATCTTTGAAGGTCAGCAGGTCACCAAGTAAATAAAGGCAGTAAGATTGGTGAGTTGTGTGATTTTTAAATACCTTGGATAGTGTTTCAAGGCCATAAACCGAATGACTTTATGTAGCTGAGAAATGCCAAGACCTCTCTAGAAAAGTAGAGTGTTTTATGTCCCATTAGCACAATGAAATCAAATTTCCCAATAGTACAAAACAAAAGAGACAGTCCTCTGCATTCAGGAAGTGTGTTAACATGAGCATGAAATCGAAGACATCTAGCCAGGAGACTCCAATTGTGTACAGTATACCAATGTTACTTCATAATCTAGATGTTGCTTCAGCTAGTAGTCTGTGTTCGGTAACAGGTATGCACGTGATTAATACAAAATGCCTAGTAGCATATGTTTCATTTTATAAGTAAATTTAATACCGTATTAACTATAAAAGAAAAACTGTTACATCATTTGAAAGAAAGCACTCTCTTAAATGCAAAAATTTCCATTCTGAGGGAAGTAGCTTTTTCTTAAACATGACCATATCACTACTAAAATTATTAAAAAGTATCAAAAGTACCTGTGGAAATGAGTATTGAAAAGAGGGACAGGAGGGTGCCTGGGTGACTCAGTCATTAAGCGTCTGCCTTTGGCTCTCTGGTCATGATCCCAGAGTCCTGGGATGGAGCCCTGCACTGGGCTCTCTGCTCAGCAGGGGGCCTGCTTCTCCCTCTTCCACTCCCCCTGCTTATGGTCCTTATCTCACTGTCTCTGTCAAATAAGTAAATAAATAAATAAATCTTTAGGGAAAAAAAAAAAAGGAGAGAGGTAGGAACAAACAAGGATGCCTACTCTCTCCACTTTTATTCAACATAGTATTAGAAGTCCTAGCCACAGCAATTAGATGAGAAAAAGAAATAAAGGGCATCCAAATTGGAAAGGCAGAAGTAAAACTATCACTAATTGCAAATAACAATTTTACATATAGAAAACTCTAAAGACTCCAGCAAACAAAAACAAAACTGTTAGAACTCAATGAATTCAGTAAAGTTGCAGGATACAAAATCCATATATAAAAAATCAGTTGTGTTTCTATACACTAATAGTGAAGTAGCAGAAAGAAAAATTAAGATAACAATTCCATTTACAAATTGCATTAAAAAACCTAAGAATAGATTTCACCAAGGAGGTGAAAGACCTATACACTGATAACTATAAGACATTGATGAAAGAAAATGAAGATCCAAATAAATAGATATGCCATGCTCTTAAATTGGAAGAAAAAATATTGTTAAAATGTCCCTATTACCTAAAGCAGTCTACACATTCAATAAAATCCCTATCAAAATGCCAAGAGCCTATTTCATAGAAAAAGAACAACCAATCCTAAAATTTGTATGGAACCACCAAAGACTTCAAATAGCCAGAGCAAACTTGAAGAACAAAGCTGGAGGTGTTGCTCTGTGATTTCAAATTACATTACAGTTATAGTAATCAAGACGGGATGGTATTGGCATAAAAACAGATACATTGATCAATAGAAAAGAATAGAGAACCCAGAAATAAATCCATGCACGTTTGATCAATTAACTTATGGCAAAGGAGCCAAGAATATACAATGGGGAAGAGACAGACTCTAATAAATGGTGTTGGAAAAACCAGACAACCACATACAAAAGAATAGAACCGGACTATTTTATACCATACACAAAATTAACACAAAATGGATTAAAGGCTTCAAGGTAAGGTCTGAAACCATAAAATCATAGAAAAAAAACATACAGGGTAAGCTCCTTGATATCAGTCTTGGTGATGATTTTTTGGGTTTGACACCGGAAGCAAAGGCAACAAGAGGAAAGATAAGTGAGATTATATCAGCCTGAAAAGCTTCTGCACAGCAAAGGAAATTATCAACAAAATTAGAGGTCAACATACCTAATGGGAGAAAATACTTGTAAATCATCTATCTGGTAAGGGATTAATATCCAAAACACATAAAGAACAACTCAATAGAAAAACCATAAACAACAACAAAAAACCCCAACAAACAACAAAAACAATTAAAAATGGGCAAAGGATATGAAGAGATTTTTTTGTTTGTTTTCGTTTTTTAAGATTTATTTGACAGAGAGAGAGCACAAGCAGGGGGAGTGGCAGGCAGAGAAAGAGGAAGCAGCAGGCTCCCCGCTGAGCAGGGGCCTGGCATGGGGCTCAATCCCAGGACCCTGGGATCGTGACCTGAATTGGAGTTAGATGCTTAACTGACTGAGCCACCCAGGCTCCCCTGAATAGGTATTTTTTCTAAAGAAGACATACAGGGGCTCCTGGGCAGCTCAGTCAGTTAAGCATCTGCCTTAGACTCAGGTCATGATCCCAGAGTCCTGGGATTGGCTCCTTGCTCAGCGGGGAGTCTGCTTCTCCCTGTCCCTCTGCCACTCCCCCTGCTTGTATGCTCTCTCGCTGTCAAATAAATAAAATCTTTAAAAAATATATAAAAAATAAAGACATACAAATGGCCAACAGATTCATGAAAAGATGACACCACTACTCAACAGGGAAATGCAAAATCAAAATCCCAGTATCACCTCACACCTATTAGAATAGTTATTATCAAAAAGACAAATAACAAGGGTTGGTGAGCTTGTGGGGTAAAGGAAACCCTTGTGCACTATTGATAGGAATGTAAACTGGTTCGGCCACTATACAAAAGTTTCAAAATTCCTCAAAAAATTTAAAATAGAACTACCATATGATCCAGCAGTTCCACTTTTGAGTATTTATCCAAAGGAGGGGGGGAACCACTAACTAAAAAACAAGTCTATACTCTCCTATTCATTGCAGCATTTAAATAATAACAGCCATGATGTAGACCCAAGGCAAGTGTCCGTTAATGGATAAATGTATCCATTTTATTATAAAGAAAATACAATATATATGTACAATGGAACATTTTCAACCATAAATAGAGGGAGGAAATCTTGCTATTTGTGACAGTATGGATAGAACTTCAGAGCATTATGCTAAATGAAAGAAGTCAGATAGGAAAAGATAAATAACATAGGATCTCCACACATGCAATCTGTAAATCAAAACCAAACAAAAATCAAACTCACTGATACAGAAAGCAGACTGATGGTTGCCAGAGGTGGTAGGTGGGGAATGGGCAAAATGGGCCAAGGGGGTCAAAAGGTACAAATTTCCAGTTATAAAATAAAAAGGGGGATGAAATATACAGCATGTTAATTGTAGCTGATATCGTATTGCATATTTGAAAGTTGCTGAGAGAGGTTATAAAACTCTCAAGAAAAAAATTTTATAGCTATATAACAGATGTTAACTAGACTTACAGTATATACAAATATTGAATCATCATGTTGTACATCTGAAGCTAATATGTTCTATGTCAATTATACTTCAATAAAAACAGGGACACAGAGAAAGGTGTTTATAATACATTTGTATTTTAAAGAAAATAGTATCAATTATTATGAATACACAGGTACATTCTTATATCCTAGTTTATTCTAAGTTCATTTCTTCTGAACTAGATTTAAAATTCTTCGTTCAAGTACAATCTTCCCCAACATTACGTGCAAAGTATCAATGAGTAGCTTGCTTTAAAATTTTTTATTGGTTCATGTAAACTTCTTCCAATTTTGGTGTCATCTTTCATGTGTAGTTTTTTTTAAGATTTCATTTATTTGTCAGAGGCTTATTTTTTTAAAGATTTGTCAGAATGTGCACGCAAGAGAAGGCACACAGGCATGCGCACAGTGGGAGAGGCAGAGGTAGAAGTGGGCTCCCCATTGGGCAAGGAGCCTGATGGGGACTCGAGCCTAGGACCCTGGGATCATAACCTGAGCTGAAGGCAGATGCTTAACTAACAGAGCCACCCAGGCGTCCCTTTGCTGGTGGGTTTAAAGCAGCAGCTGAGAAAGAGTGCAAGAGCTCTTAGAGGTCAGCAGCTGTGTCTATCCTATAGCTCAGGTTATTTCCTAGATCCTGCAAGGTGCCTGGCTGGTGTCTGCACGCTGAATATTCATGAATGAATGAAATGCATACGTTCAAGTGTCCTTCCTTTGGTAACCTCCTCTAGTGTCATGTAGACAAAGCTTTATATATCCAATTGTTAGAATTGTTGGCCTCATAAAGACATATGTGGCACATGAAATCGAATAGTAAAATAGTATGTTATTTTTCAGAAACTATGTAAAGCAAAGATCCCCAGATTAAATGAAAGTCATGGACTGGGGGGTCGTTCAAGGTTTCACCTTTACCTAGCCAGTTTCTCATCAGGACCTCTATCAGTGGAACCTCATCTGTAAAACTACCTGACCAGAATCAGTTAGCTCTTATTTTCTTCTCAGCAGTAAAATTCATAGACTAGTATAACCTCAAATGCTATGGAGTATTTCTTAATTGATGACAAAGTTGATACCCTACATTATTCTTTCAAGCCATTATACAATTTTGAGGTATTAAAGCAATGTAGATCCATAAAACATATTCTCAGACATTCCCACCTTAGCTAGGTACTATGGACTGTCACATACTCCATTGCTTCTTCTGAATTTCCATCATTTTACTTGTCATCTTAATATTTAAGGCATCATTCAATTTCATCTTTCTTTTAAATAGAAAGGAAAAGAAGAAGTAAAAGATAAAAGTACAAATGAAGGATGGGGCAAATATTTCAGCTCTTACAAAAATAGGTTTCCACTCTTTATAGAATATAAAATTCTGAAAAACTCGATATAGACAAATGATCTTTGAAAGTAGAAACTCATTGGGCAAATAAAAATTGAGAAAGAGTTGACATTATATAATAGGAGTTAGTTCCCTGAGAGTAGGAACCATGTTTTCTTTATTTCTTTCATTTTTAAAAAATTTCCTAGAACTTATCTCAGTATTAGACAAGCGTGCTCCATTTGTTTGTGTTGATTAAAAACAATGAAAATTTTAAGAAGACAAAATTTTGGATAGGACGTAAATTGAATGTGTGGTGTAACATTTCATTCACAAAGCATGGAGGCATGGGAGGTGGCCCGAGTCAAAGGAGACCCCAAGTTCTCCCATGTTAGAGAAGGAATCTTGAACACAGAGTGTGTATGCCTTAGCAGCTAAACAGCTGAAAACAAATGAAATTACTTATTTATCTAACTCCACAATTCTCTTTCCCTTAGCACCCCGCCCCCCACCTTCACTGAATAGCCAGGGAGGAATAGTGAGAGCTAGAAAAATTCAGAATAAAGTAATTCCATGGTCCTCTAATAGTAAGGCAGCTGGCAAAAAGTATGCTGAACAAGGATGGTGACATTTCAAAAAGTGACAAAGTCACAATTCCTACTAGACTAAACCTACATATCAGAGTAAGAAGCAAAGTCAAAATGGACAATAACAACACAGAGTCCATTAGTGGGTGATCCCCCACTACAAAAAAAAAAAAAAAGTAATAATTCAAAGTAGCACATAGATTGGACCAGCTTAAGTGGATGTGACTTAGTCTATTTTCCAATCATCTTGAATTTTAAATTGTGACTCCTCAAGCACCTTAGTGTCTTCCTCAAGGGCTGTGTGAGTTGACACACCTTCCTTTTCATCCTCCCCACTTCCACCACCTTGCAAGCACCCATACTCTGTACTCCGCTTGCTGCAACAGCTCTCTGCTACTTTACCTGGTCCTGTAGGTCTCTGTGCCAATCCACCATGAACACCAAAAATGGATTCGATCTTCCTGAAACCTTGCATCATTGGTCTTTTCTAAAATTTTCTGTTTAACCACTTCATTTAAGATAAAGTTCAACACCCTCAATCTATCGTTCAAGTCTCCGACCCCACTCTCCTTGTTTACCTGTGTCTTGCTTTTCTCCAACCCACAAGGGTCCTCACCATTCCTCGGGCATTCCATTGTCTCTCCGGAGTGGTACCCAGGCTTGTGCTGTACCTCTTGCATAACAGATGCTTCTCCTTCCCTCTATTCCCCAAACTCTCACTACCTTATTATTATCACCCATTACAGTATCTCACCTAGAACTTATAATTTTCTGAATCAGAGTCCTGAGAAAGATGCTCTGTGTGAGCACTGAGAAAACCATCAAGGGCCTTGTGTTCATGAAATGCTTTCCTAAAAATTTGAGACTGGAAGTCAATATAAGATGGGCAGAATTTAACAAAGAAGACATGAGTGTAACTCCTTTTATAAAGGCAGTTTGGGGAGGTGGTAAAATCATACGGTCTCCTAAATCGGAATGTCTTCTTTCAAATTCTGTCTCTGTCACTTACTCTGCATCATGGGCCAGTTACTTGATAGGAATCTGGCTCAATTCTCTCCTCCCAGGGTGGTGACAAGCATTCCTTAGTAAACACTTAGTAAATGTAAGCTACACACAATACTATTAGTAATACAGCAAAACTATTATCTGTGATAGGATACTTCAGTAGCATCCTGAATAAAATGATTCAGGATATAAAGTAAAAAAATTAGTCACAAAGAAGAAACATCTTGGGAGGTGAACAGAGAGTCAAGACAGAGTAAGGCAGTCATCAGGAGACTCTAATATCATGGTTCTTTCCATTACACCCTTTCCTGATGGCTTCATTAAGCCATCAGCATGCCATAGAGCCAAGCACATTGTAATGGCAATTAACACACCGGTAACAATGACTTACTAATTAATAAAAACTGGGCAGAAAATTGACCTATATAAGTTCATACTACACACACACACACACACACACACACTAGTGGCTATATTTACTTTCCTTATTTTGAAGGTAGGAAAACCAGAATGCTCAGAAATTAGGTTATTTGCTCAAGCAATAAAGCCTAAACACTTGTAGAATTTGGTTAAGGTTGATGGCTCCCATGTTTCAACATCTAGCAGAAATCTGTCCTTAACCATAGATTCTAATTTTCATTTTCTGGATGGATGTTTTTCAAACTTAAAATTAAACTTACCTTTCTCCCTTATGTGTCTACTCTGCCTGCTCATAAGGGCAGGTTTATCTGTCTACCCTGCCCTTCCTCTCTATTCCCGTAACTTTTCCTTCCTTGTTTTTGGCACTGCCACATTATGCCTCTAGCTGTCCTATAATGGACCAATGTAGAGTTGACCGCTTTGAGTAAAGTGAATTCAGTCTTCCTCCCCCCATGGTGGGCCATCATTGAGCAGACATCGGGATGAGTGATACTTGTAGAATGCAGTTAGGCTGGCTTCTTAGGGTTATGTTTTACTGTGGTAAGTTACAAAGGATTTTCTGTCTATTTCTATTGTATGAAGGAACTGAAGAAGGGACCAATGTGGACAGCGTAAAGGACTCAAGTCACTGGATTCAGTAGAGTGCTGGAATGATACTGTTCATACAATTTCCTCATAACACATATGTTGCAAAACATTTCAAAAGATTTGAAGGTTTTTCCAGTTGTTTCTGGGTTAGGTATATACGTTTGATGTTTCTGATAGAAAGAACTTTTCTCACCTATTAATTATAGTTCTTAGCTAACTTTATTAGTAAGAATGCCAATTCCATATTTAAGTCTCAGGGGTGGGAAAGAGTGAAATGTGATTCGTAACAATTTTCTGTAAAATCGGTAAAAATTAGCCATATCATGTATGTTACATATTTGTATTTATTCTATAGCAGCTAAACTTTTTGATGATGGGTAAACCTGTAACTCACACCTATACTCTTACATGACAAATTGGAAGTGATAGTACTGGTGTATAAAGACAAACTCATGGGACACCGGGTGGTTCCGTCGGTTAAGTGTCTGCCTTCAGCTCAGGTCATGATCCCGGGGTCCTGGGACTGAGCCCCATGTAGGGCTCTCTGCTCAGAAGGGAGTCACCTTCTCCCTCTTTCTCTGCCCCTCCCCCCACTTCTGCTCACTCTCTAAAATAATCTTTTTTAAAAAGAGAAATGGTATAAAAAATAAAGGAAAGTAAAGATATAAACTCACAATGCTTCTGCATAGACAGACTAGTTGAAAATGTGTGTTCAGAGGAGTTATTTGTGGGACAGAATATAGAGTTCTAAAAGAACAGAATGTTAGGCAATGTCTAAATGAGAGACAGAGGGTATTAAGAGGGTGAAAAGCCAACACAGTGGTTGGCAAAACTAGTAGGGGACAAAAAATCAGCAATATCAAAGGGCCACTAGGAACAATGAAACATTTCCTTAGACCCTCCCTTTCTTCTCTCCCCTAAATCCTTTGGGGACTAACAGCCTCCTCCCCAACTCCACATGGTTCTCCTGGGACTTCCATCACTACATACTGCCTGTAGTCACAGGGATGGATATGAGCCATGGCCTGGGCAGTCACGATGTGCCAAAGCTGATCCCAAAGAGAATCCTTTCCAGGGATTCGCAGTTACTGGAAAGGAGAAATTCTCATTCCCTACGATTCACAAATTTAAGCGTATGACTCGAGCTGTGAATACCTATATTCTTTGACAAATGGAGAGCATCCCTTTCTACTAAGAGAGAGAAAGCTTGATACACAGAAAGAAGCTGACAGGAGAGATGGGAAGATGACAAGATTTCTATTAGTTTATGGATTCAGCTTAAACTAAGAATAGACACATCCCTGTTCTTCCTAGTTCCATGAGCCAATATATTCTTTTTGCTCAATCAAGTTTGAGTTTTTTTGTCACCTGTGACAAACATCATGGTTAATACAATAAACAATCACCAGAGGTGTTACATATCTTACTGTAAAGTCAAGGTAATCAGAAAAAGAATTCAAGAGATTGAAAACAGAAAAACAATCTTTTGACTTTTCATCTTTACTAGTAATCTCTGCAAGTGTAATTTCATTTTACTACAGAGGATAAAATCTGGTTTTCTGGTGATTTACTAAGCCTATAGAACTAGATTAATTTTTAGAAACTTTATCTTTACCATTTCCCTTCCCCCCCACATACACTCAACGGAATTTCTCTATCTTTTGTTCACAAAAAAAAAAAAAAACAAAAAAAAAACTAAAAACCTAAATTCCTAGTATTATAACCCATCTAATTTGAAGTTAATAAAACTATGAGCTACGTTAGAAATTTAGTCTAGGTATTCAGTTCAGGGACTAGGAAAGCAGTTCTGACTTACAAACGAACATCTATTTTTCCTTTAGAAGTAAGGTACTTAATGTAAAGCTTATATACGGCACACATACATTCTTGGAATGCACAATATCACTAAAAATTACTTTAATAGACCAAATAATAGTGAATTAGAGAATCAAATAGCTTCAGTGGATATTTGTTAGGATTAAAAGTACCCTAAATATAACAGATAACTCATCTAGCATGTAATCTTCAACAACATGGAGATCAGAAATCTTACATGAGAAACAAAAATATATGAAAGAACACTTAGAGAAACTATTTTTCCTCAGTTGGGATTGTCACTGTGAAGACAGATCTTCCGCTCTGAGCTCTTTTGCTCCAGGTGGTGGAATTAATCTCTGCACTGCTCTCTGGGGCAAAGCAGGAATCCCTCTCTCACTCTTAGGACGTTTTTTGCTAAAGAAACATAATGACTCAAAAGTAGGCTAATGTGCAAATTTAATAAATTCTTCACATACAATACCTTCTAGCCTGGATCTAAATCTAGATCAGTGGGCATGTTATGCTTGCATTTTGTAAATTAGAGTTAGTTGTGCCCTTCCCTTTTATTTCTATGACTGGTGACCTTCCTGAGCCATCTCCTTGGAACATTACAGTTTGGTATATTTTTATTCTCTGGCCATTAACACTCAGATTATATATTTTTAGCATAAAAAATTCCATCTAAGAGAGTATGCTTCTTATTCTTTGTTATTTTTGTTATATTCTTTAAGAAATTACAAATTTTGATGGAGTTTTCTGGACACATTGTAGCAACGTACTTGTTAAAGGAAAAGTTCCTGGGTACTGAGAGCATATATTTAAAGACATACACTGTCTGAATTTTAAATGCTTAATTTTCTATTAAAACAACACCTAGTTAGATTGGGTGTCGCTCATCCAAATAAAGTGAGAGGAAAGAATGGGAGTCAACAACCAGAAATGTCCTCTTTCTAACAATTATTCTTGGCAATCTTTCTTGTTTTCATTAAGAGGGCAGTGATCATCTAAGGACTACTTTCTTTTTTAACCTTGCCCAGAGAAACTTGATTTTCAAATAGCATAAGACACAGAGTGGTAGAGTTGTACCAGAAGACATGAACCATGTCATGAAAGGCTGACTCTGCCATAGAATTAGAAAAACGGGATCCATTATTCATTTTAAAAATTAAAAAATTGACAACTTGAAAATGTCACTTGCTCTTTTATTAGAGATATATACTACAGATAAAGCAAACTTCACAGCAACCAGTATCTCAATAGCTAAATAGTCTCAAAATGACGTCATTCCGGTACCTGCCAATAAGGTGAAATACGGTAAAATAACAAAAAATAAGCTAGCTTAGAAAATAAAACATGGCACGTATAGTCTATCGACAAAATGTGGAACTACATTGAATCAAATAATAGTTAGTGCCAAATAATTTAACCTTATCAGAATTGGATAAATCTACTTTTTGCTAACTTTGAAAGGTCTCCAAGGCAAATTGCTGAAGGAGACCAAGATGTAGAAAACCACACATATGTGGAAATGTAAGTGCAAAGAAAATATAACGGGTGACATACTCCCAAATTATTACTCATGTTTCTGTGATTATCTCAGGGGAAATGATTAGAAATAGAAGTTGGGGATAGAAAGCTTACACTAAAAGTTTTTTTTTGTTTGTTTGTTTGTTTTGCATTGTATTAAATCATTCACATCGAAATTTTATTCTCTTAGGATTGGGGAATTATGGCAATTTTTAACCACTATCAAACTTTAACCACAAAATTATCTCCTTATATATTTATTTATAAATACATAGTTGTATGGAAATTTTTATAAAAGATTCTAGCATTTTATATTAGACGAGATCGGACGCGTTCAGGGTGGTATGGCCGTAGACAGATTCTAGCATTTTATAAAGTTTAGTTTCTCCAAGGAATATGCAGATGAGTAAATGGTTTTAAAAAAATTTCATTATAGGGGCACCTGGGTGGCTCAATGGGTTAAAGCCTCTGCGTTTGGCTCAGGTCATGATCTCAGAGTCCTGGGATCAAGCCCAGCATCGGGCTCTCTGCTCAGCAGGAAGCCTGCTTCTCCCTCTCCCTCTGCCTCTGCCTACTTGTGCTCTCTCTCTCTCTCTGTGAAATGAATAAATAAAATCTTAAAAAAAAAATTTCATTATAGGCTACGTCTTCTACATATTTTGCTTTTCCCCAAGTGCCGAGTAGCATGTCCTATATAACAGAGAAGATGGTTGATTGACTAGCAAAAATTAAAAGTAAAAGGTAACTGAAGTAACTATGGTACATGTCTTGGTACAACTTAATTTTCTGAAAATAGGCTGCTCTGTTCTGAAAACAAAAATGTGAGGAAGCTTTTTAAAAAGAACAATTAAAAAAACTTACGAATCTTAAAAGTTAATTTTTAAGATTAAGAAGGTCCTGATGGGGGTTAATAAGGTGTGCACTTGTAGTGATGACCACTGGGTATTGTATTTAGGTGTTGAATCACTAAATTGTATACCTGAAATTAATATTATACTCTTGTCAACTAACTGGAATTTAAATAAAAACTTAAAAATAAAAAATAAAAACACAGTCACAGTAAGATATTCAATTACCAAAGAGAGAAAGAGAGAGAAGCTCCTGAATTTACTCATTCATTTGACAGATAATGACTGAACACTTATCTGGGCTGAGCATGGTTGAAGGCACTAGAGATTCAATGATGAACAAAACGAAGTTTCTGCTTTCATGGAGTATGCACACTGAGATTAAACACAAAAATAGTACTGAAGATCCCAGAAGCCAAGAACAAGGGCAACATAATGACATGATGGGTTACCTCCTTGGGGTAGGTTTGTGCAGACCCATTCTAGGCCTGGCTATGAAGTAAGGCAGAGTTCCAAAGTCCTGGACTGTGGCATAAGGAGAACTCCAGGGAGACCCCGAATGCCAATGGCCTCCTCACTGAGGCCAGCATATTAAAGGCGGACATCCCTGGCCCTGTGCTCCTGATCCTTCCCTCTGCACAAGTGACAGCTGACATGCAGGTCTTTGTGAGAGCAAGGTAGGCAGCAAGGAGATGTAGATCCACTCCCATGGCTCCCTGAGCTCCTAGAAGATCTGCCCTGCTGGTTTGCTGGGTCGGATGGACATTAAGGAGAAAGAAACCTTAACCAAGTCCCTGTTGTTCCTCTTGTCAATCTCCGAATCTGCATCAGAGTTTTTGTTCTCTCTCAGCCTCACAATTCATCAAGATAGGCAGATTTTTCATTATCTCTGATTTTCATTGGAAACTCTTTTCATGAGACTTTGAATAAAAGGTATTAGCTAGGGTCATTCAAAGTCAAGAGATGTCCAGGACATCTGGACTTTTTTTTTTTTTCCCCCAATCCCTAATATATTTTTTAAATGGGAGGGAAAAACAGGATTATAAAAATTGTCATATATTTCAAATATTTATATCTAACAAATTAACCCTTTTAGCACATACATAAATTGCATGAATATGTTGAAATAAATGTATCAAAAGTCTGTTTGATGACCTTCAATTCATGTTGACCTTCACCTTTTTTTTTTTTTTTTTTTAAGATTTTATTTATTTGACAGAGAGGAGAGAGATAACAAGTAGGCAGAGAGGCAGGCAGGGAGAGGGGGAAGCAGGCTTCCCGCTAAGCAGAGAGCCCGATGCGGGGCTCGATCCCAGGACCCTGAGATCATGACCTGAGCCAAAGGCAGAGGCTTTAACCCATTGAGCCACCCAGGCACCCCGACCTTCACCTTTCAAGTTAGCTGCAAAAAAAATGTCTGGAGCACATGAATCTCACTTCACTTATCAAGCCTATGCATATCCATCGATACTCTCCTCAGTTTTGTGAAATACTCAGAGATGTTCCAAATGTTGCCTTCTTATAGCCATTCTCAATTAAAGGAAAGAAAATGTTAAATTTTGGCTCTACTAAAGAAATTCTACAAATCAGAGTATTCTAAAGAAATGAATAGGTACTGCCTGGGAAGCTTAGTTGGTTAAGCATCTGCCTTTGGCTCAGGTCATGATTTAAGGGTCCTGGGATCGAGCCCCACATCAGGCTCCCTGCTCAGCAGGGAGCCTGCTTCACCCTCTCCTTCTGCCTCTACCTCTCCCCTAGCTCATGCTCATTCTCTCTCTCAAAAAAAAAAAAAAATGAATACTGTATTCTTTAGAATAGATCACAAACACAAAACCATGAATAAGAAGACCCTTGAAAACTTTCTAAAAATACAGATTACCAGGCACCACCAAGAGGGATTTTAATTCAAGAGATAGGAGATGAAGATCAGCCAACTGTTTTAAAAATTCTTCAGTGGCGCCTGGGTGGTTCAGCCGATTAAGTGTCCAACTCTTGATCTTGGGGTCATGGGATACAGCCCTGCATTGGGCTCTGCACTCAGCATGGAATCTGCTTGAGATTTTCTCCCTCTGTTCCTCCTCCTGCTCACACGTGTTCTCTCTCCCCACCCCCCCAAGTAAGTAAAATCTTTTAAAAAGATAAAAAGTCAAAACTCTTCCATAATTCTCATTAAAGAACGGGTTTGGGAACCATTGTGTTTGGCTAAAAGCTCTTCTATATATGTTATTTTAGCTGGGCTTTTTTGTTCTATTAACATTTTAGTCTCTCCTAGTCTTGTTTTCTTAAGCGTAGGTCTTTTGTACATAGTCACAGTACTACTATGATCAATTTTTTTTAAGTTGAAATGCACAACTTTTAAAACTCAGACATCTGATTCCTCAAAATGGTAAGGTATACAAATAATTTACTGTAATATTATATTTATAATTCAAAACCAGAACAGTGGTACCAAACTTTCAATAAACAATATAACTAAGACATATAGGTTGGAATTTTTTAGATTAATAAAAACTTCAAAAATTAGGCTTTTGAGAATTCCATCATGATGTTAGCTAAATCTAAAAATTCCAAGAAGCTTAAGAAACAAAACAGAAGGTATAGAATTCCAACTGCTTTTCTATATTATAGGTGAAAGAAGTTCTAGACTGACTAAGAACTTCTAGAATATAATTCATGTACTTGTCTTTTACAGAAGTTCTTAAGTGGGATGTTTAAGGAATTCTATGTTGAGAATCATTTAAAATACTGAGAAGGCCATGAAGGAAGTAACTGAGTCTGATTTTCTTTCTCTATATAATTATTCCATGTTTCTACATGGAAATAACTATTTTTTCACTTTATTACCATCTGTTTAAATACAATTTGTTAAATTGAATTCCATTCCTCAATAACTAGAAAAATTTTTTTCCATTGCATATATTATAGTTAGTTACCAGCACTAGGATAAGTATTAGCTATAAATGAATCTGTCAACACATGAAAAGGCAATTTATCAAATAGGAGAAAATACCTGCAAATTATGTATCTGTTAAGGGGTTCACATCCAAAATATACAAAGAATTCATACAACTCAAGAACAATCAGATTAAAAAATGGGCAGATGATCTAAACAGGTATTTCTCCAAAGAGGATGTACAGAAGGCTAACACATTCATGAGAAGGTATTCATCATCACTAATTAGGGAAATGTAAATCAAAACCACAATGAGGTAACACTGCACTCCTGTTATAATGGTTATTATCAAAAAGACGAGAAATAACAAGCATTGGCGAAGTTGTGGAGAAAAGGGAACCCTCATCAATGGCTGGTGGAAATCTAAATTAGTACAGCCATTATAAAAACAGTATGGAGGTTCCTCAAAGAAATAAAAAATGAACTACCATATGATCCAGCAATTCCACTTTGGGTATTCTAAGAAAACACACACATTAATTTGAAAAGATATATGCACCCCCATGTTCACTGAAGGTTATTTACAATAACCAAGATATGGCAGCAACCTAAGGGTCCACTGATGGAAGAATGAGTAAAAAAAAAAAAAAAAAAAAAAAAGTGACATAAGTATTAGTGGAATATCATACAACCATAAAAAACAATCAGATTTTGCCCACTGTGACGATTTGGATGGACCTTGAGGATATTATGCCACCAAGTAAAACAAGCCAAAACGAGAAAGGGCAAATACCATACAATCTGACATATATGTGGAATCTATACAACCAACCAAACTTATAGAGACAGAACAGACTGCTGGTTGTCAGAGGTGGGGGTGGGGACCAGGTAATGGGATCAAAAGGTACAAACTTAAGTTATAAAAGAAGTCGTGGGGATATAATGTACAACATGGTGACTACAGTTAATGATACAGTCTTGAATACTTGAAAGTTACTAAGACAATATATCTGAAAAGTTCTTATCACAAAGTAACTATGTGTGGTAATGGATGTTAACTAGACTTGTGATGATCATTTCACAATATATATATAAATACTGAATCATTCTGTTGTATACCTGAAACTAATAGGTCAATTACATCTCAAAAAAATACTAATACGCAAATCCCACTCTCAAAGATGCTGTCTGAAGTGGAAATTCTAATTTTAAAAGCTTCCCAGGTGGTTTTTAAGTGCACTCAAGGTTGAGAACCACTGATCTAGAGGGAGCCAGATACACACAGAAGATTCAAGTAAGTTCAAAGGTCAGTGACCCAAGTTCAGTATGTCAGTATGACTTCAGGATGTCAGGGACCCTAGCTCCTTTCACCTTGTTGCTCACCCATGCCCTACACTGTCCAGATCATCTCAAGGTCCAAAGTGACTGTGCCAGCTCAGCATGGCCATACTTCAGACAGAGGATGGAAAAGAAAGAAAAGCAGGCCCTCTCTCTATAAGAAAACACCTCACAAATTACACCTACCACTTTCTCTTTCATTCCCTTTGTCAGAACCTAAATGCACTAGATTACTCCTAGATTACACAAGCAGGGAAAATGTAGTTTTTAAATCTCTAGATAGCATCTGCCCAGTTAAAACATACACACATACACATACACACACACACACAAATTTTATCACTATAGGAAAAGGGAAGAAGATTATCAAGAAATAACAGAATTTCCTTCCCAGGAGGTTAAAATTCTACTGCAGTAGGTTAGGCTGTAATCGGTGGGGGAAAGGGACTGAGGAGACTCCTAGTCAAGTCCCTGGATATGCATGGAGAAAGTTAATCTTTCTTGCTCATCTTCTCACCACTACTATTTCAGGATGATAATTCTAAATACTCCCATGTGAACTATAAATGGAATCTGTTAGCCCCCCAAATACCAACTTTGCTTTCAAGGAATAGGAAATGGGAAAGCAAAGTATCAGAGTCCAGGTGACGATAATTCCTTCCCAAATTCAAACTTACTCGCTTTGTTTTCTTGTTTCTTACTAACTGGCGAAAATGACAAATACGTGCAGTACTTTTCCTGCACAGTCGCTTCAGTGCCAAGTTGAATGTTAACTCACATAGACTCTGTAAAAAGCATCGCCTCGACTCTCTGGAGGTGTGTGTGGGAGATCCTGGCCTGGAGAACTACTTTCAGCAAGTCTTCAATGTGGTTAACACAAGCCAAAGACCAAGCTGTGGCTATTTAAGCTGACTCATCTTTTAAGATAATGGCAGCTAAAAATAGGAGCAATTGGCTGCCACCAGAATCCAATTTTTAACAAATAAACCATCATAGGTAAGAAAGAGGTAGGTGTAGAACATACAAGTGCACAGATACTATTATCAAGTCATTGTAAGCCCGTATATATGTATATGTATGGTTCCAAACCACAAAAGAATTCTATTTCTCATCAGACAAGTGGAATCTTTTTTTTTCACATCAATCTATGCCTGTGAACATTATTTTTACCTCATTTTTAAGTATATATATGCACACACACACACACACAGAGTAGTGGAAGAATCTGGTGGAGCGCCTGAGCCAAGCAAATGAAGTTAGCATTAGCTGCAACGGCACCAACCACGATCAGGTGCCTCCTGTTCGTCAAAGGACACACAGCCGCTGCTGTATTATTGGTCAGAAAAACAAGTAAATCACGACCTAAATCTAATCATGAAAAACATCAGTTTTATTCAAATGTCAAGCACGCAGAGCACCCATATTCTAGAATTTCTACTGCATTTAAGTAGTCTTTGTTCAACATTTTAGAGAGCCCGTCTCTTCTAATTACTCTTCTTTTTCAGACATTTCTGAGTCATTCTGAGCCATTAATGGCATCCTATTTAGATACACATTTTCTTAAGCCTGGCTTACATAGAGCTGATGGAGCATCCAGATGGGACTAAAGACTACACATTCTCCTTTTTTACCGATATCCCAGGACCCACCTCCTCTCATACAAGAATCTGGGATAGCATCACCTTCCCAAGTTGCTCTCTCACAAAGAGAACATCTTCGATAGTTTCAAGTCCATAATTAACAGTGGGGATTGCTCAAGGCATATCGGAAGTCTGAACGGAGAAGTGGAGAGAAGGTTTGGGGATACAGGGGAGAAATGTCCTAAAGAGCTAACGTTGGCTGTCACAAAAGGGGGAAAAACGTAGTTGAAATGAAACTGGTTAAGAACACCAAACAGAATGAAGAGTTTACATGTTTTAAAACCACAGCCTTTCAGGAGAATAAAAAGGACACAGCCCCCGACGCAGGACATGACATTTACCTTAGAACCTACCAGATCTTCTTCTGTCTTCACTGGGTTTCTTCCTCAGGTGAGACGATGTGGAGAAGTCACACATGCATCTTTAAAAACACCTTGAAAGGCTTTGACACAGATCCTTCACCTACGGCCACCGTTCCCGCGGACAGAAGAGACATGAATTACAGAAAAGTCCACCCATTCCTGTCCTTTGTCTCAGGAGAGATTCAGAAGCAAAGAGCTCCTACATGGAGACCAAACTTGAAGCTTCTCCTTCCTACTCTTCAAGGGTGCTCTCCTCCCACAGAAGCCACAAATTCAGCCATAGAATGGACACCGTGTGCTACACCGACCCCTCCTACCAAACTCACGCAGAACGAACACTGTTACCTAAGCCCTACGCCAAAGCCTCGACTCAACTCGCATAAATATACTCGGGATCCCTCACACTTAACCCGGGCCTCACCTTAGAATCACCTGGAGCACTTAATGAAAACAACATTGGTAGTCTCACCTAGACCAACTGACAGAACCTGTGGGGAGGACACAGGTGATGACAGTTCTTAAAACTCTGCACATGATCCTAGTTGGAAGTCTGGGTTTCTCTAGCTTCTAAAGCTCTAAGATGCATACGAATTGGTCAGATAAATGTTAACTAAACTTACTGTGGTGATCTTTTTGCAATATATACAAATATTGAATCATTATGTTGTATACTTAAAACTCATAAACTGATTTATGTCAATTATATCTCAATAAAAAAAAACCACCTCGAGGTGAAAAATTAAAATAAAATATAAATACAAAGAGGGGAATTAGTCAGGATCAAGTCCTCCCTGGAGCTCTTAACCCCAGCCCACAACATCACTGGGATTATTTGAAAAATACAACTCTTCTAGGAAGGAAAAACAATAAAAAATAACACTTAGAGGAGTTTTTAGGTCATACATTTTTTTTTCTCTCTGTTTGAGATCTAGGTTACAGTTCAAGAAGAAGAGCTAGACCTTAGAAAATTTAAAAAAAAAATAAATGTGGTTAATATGAGGAGAAAAGACCTCTTAAACTACTGTAGAATGTTCTACGCAGTAGTAGCTGCCCTGTTTACAGAATTTTCTAGAACACGAACAGAGGGACAGAAACAAGGGGATGGTGCATTGGGCTATGCTCTGTGGAGTTTTGCATCAGATAAGAAACCCATTTAAGATCACTAATGATTCTCTTAAGTAGAAGGCTTGAATGAAGATCCAATTTAAGATGTACAAACTGTTTTCCGGTGATGACAAAAATAGAATGTTTTTCCACAGAATCCAATTGTTTAAATATGACTAAATGTTTGAATACCTACTACACCCAGAATTTCGGTTGAAAAACTTCAGAGTTTTGTCCCCTCACATCCAGATTCTTCCAAATAGCCCGATTTGCAGTGCACCAGTGAAACACACCACCGAGACTTTGAAACATGCATTTTTCATCCAGATGTTTTAATTGCATGCAGGCCCCATCACTGACTATTAATACTGATGATTGAGGAAAGGCATTACTTTTCAGGGTGAAGGTCAAATTTAGATTTTTTTTTTTGGGTCTCCTTTCATTTTGGTCTTATTTCATTTTATTCTGTACTATCTTTTGACAGGAAAATGAAACAAAAGGAAAAGGAAGTTTATACACATTTTATTTTAAGTTACAGTTTATATGAGCATCAAACACGAGTGTTTTATTTAATTCTTCGGGTTGATACCTTTCTGGTTTCCTGAAATATAATATCCATTAATCCCTGTTTGCAGACACCTTGAAATATTTATTGAATAATACAATACAGATTCTAAAACATAATCTTCTTTTATGAATACTGGCACAATTTCACCCAGCTCTGTGGAAGATTTAAGAAAAATGGCAGGGCAAGATCAGACATTGTTTACATCTCACCTCCAGCAAGATATAACTTTACTCTTGGCTGACCTTTAAGCAAAAGCAATGGTTATGTAACCAAGTAAGCTAAAAACTAAACAGGAAAAGTCACAGAGCCGGGAATGAACTACAAACTTACATTATTTGTTAAACTGAGATTTTTATCATGTTGCTCAAAGAAACACTAAAGTTTCCCAAATGGAAAAATGTGACCAAGATTTTATCTTTGCTATCTGAATGTATACATAAATATTTCAGTATTTAAAAGAAGTTATTTAGGAGTCTACTCTAAAATGCACTGCAGTATTTTGTAACGGGAAGCAGTATTACGAGCTGACAAAATGAAAGTTTTGAATGAACGGCCTTCTGTCCTCATGTAAGTCCTAGTTATATGTAATGCTCATGATATATTGTTCCTAAAACTTACATGCTGAGGTGGTTCTTAAACCGGGTTATCTTTGTAAAGTTTTAAGTATGGCCTTATCATGGGGCAGAAGAATAACTTCTTAAAAACTTTTTTTAGCCTTATCATTTGCTATATCTATCTATCTATCTATAACAAAATTAATAGTGGCTACGTTTTATGTTCAATAGGGGGAAAAAACCCAACATTCTTGCCAAGGAGCAAAAAAAGTAAATAATAAATAAATAGCACAACCTAGAAATATTCTAAGGTTTTGAAAGATCTTATTTTCAGAAATACATAAATATCTTTAGCAAAATATAGCACCTTTTTGATATCCCCATTATCAGAGTATCTTTAAATTTTTTATAGAACAAAAAAAATTTTTTTATAGAACCAAATAGTCACCTAACAAATTTTATATGCAATAGAATATTTAATATATCCATTAGTACTCTTTAAATTATTTAAACAATGAAACTATAGCATGAATTGTTTCTGAAGGAGTATGAAAAGAAAGCTGGAGAGAAAACAGCACTGAAAATGAATGAATTGAATAACACGTCAGGTGCTATGTATTTGTGGATCAACAGGTCCCAGATTGCTTACAGTCTAATGAGTGAGATTCAGATAAGAGATAAACAATTAAAATATAGTGAGATAAGTAGTTGAACAGGGGAAATCATATCCAAGTACCTTGTAGGGGCACCTAAGTGAGTCTTGGCAGCGGAATGGTCCTTGGAGAAGAATTGTTACCTAAGGAGCAACAATGAGCAAAAGGGAACATAATTCATTATCAAAATAAAGGAAACCCGATGTGACTAGAGTATCCCTCATCAGAAGGTGAGGGGTGAAGTTGACAAGGGGAGCAGATCTGGAAGAGCCTTGTAGCTATGTAAGGAGCTTAAAACATCTTCTAAAAGAATAAGAAGAAATAAGCCAATAACCATACCGAAGAGTTTTTGAGCAGGGTTATGACATGATTTTGTCATCTCTTGGAGATGATATTTCTGGTTGCATTTGAAAAATGAATGGAAGGAATTCAAGATCAAAATCGAGAAGAGTCAGGATCGGGAGCTGTATTAATACTGGTTTTCCAGAGAAACAGGACTAAAAGGATATACAGATTTACATAAGAAGAGATTTATTAAAGTAATTCATTCACAGGCTTATGGAGGCCAAGAAGTCCCACAATCTGCTGCTTGCAAGCTGGAGAACCAGGAAAGTTGGTGGTATAATTCAGTCCTAATCCACAGACCTGAGAACTGGGGCAGGGAGGTGGAGGCCTGAGAGGGACGAGGTTGTAAGTGGGGTCAGTGGTGGAAGTCCCAGAGTCTGAAGGCCTGAGAACCATGAACTTCAAAGTCAAAGGGCAGAAGAAGATGGATGTCCCAGCTCAAGAACTGAAAGAGAGAAAGAGAGAGAAAAGATGGAACTCACCTTTTTTCACCTTTTATGTTCCATTCAGGCCCTCAATGGATTGGATGATGATTATTCACACTGGTGAAGATGGATCTCTTCACTCAGTCTCCTGAATCCAATGCTAACCTCTTTCAGAGACATGCTCCGGGACACACCCAGAAATAATGGTTTACCAGCTATCTGGGATCCCTAAACCTTGTCAAGTTCAGATATAAAGTTAACAATCCCAAGAGCTTATGGCATTAATCCAGGTAGGCGGTATAACAGCACTGGGTAAGGAGGGAAGAAGATGGATTTCTGAGCTATTTAGGAGATATTGGATTGATCGTGCTCAGTAGGGGAAAGCAAAATGGCCATAGCATTCACTGAAATTGGAACATGGAAAGAAAAGCAAGTATGGGAAGGGAAGATGATAAGTGCAATTTTAGACACGCTGCCCTTCCTTTGAAAAGCCTGGCTGTGGATGTCAAATAAGCAATTGGATACATGGGAAAGTTTGGGTAGACATTATGGAGCTCAGATGTATAAACGAGATTTAAAAAGTTGTCATCTTTTCCAAATACACATATGCAATTCAAAGAATACCAACATCTAAATGCATTACATATAATATTTTTAGTAAAGCAATAATATTTTAATCAGAAGGGTAAACGATGATGTGACTGGAAGAGGAACTGGAAGGGTATCAACGATATTTAAAAATAAAGGAATACGATAGGATTAGATTGAGGATAAAAATGTAATGGGTCTAGGTCCAGAATTTGTCCTCTATTAAAGACACAAGACTTAGCAACACTTTTGATGTTGCTCTTGCATTTCAGTTTTCTGTTTGTTTGTTTGTGGAACCAGTGGGTCTTGGTAAGATCATTCTGCTTTTATGGATTGTAGGGCGATTTGTATTAAAAAACAGCTGTAACTATGTTTCCCATGGAGGAAAGATCCATAAATTACAGCTCAGGTTATTTGTCAGTTATGTAGTTTAAAAATTCCTTGGCAGATAGGATTAAAGTGTGAGAATTGATCCTGAACTCCAGCTGAGGGACTTGTGAAATTATAAAGATAATATGTTCGCTACATCATCTCCTGCTGCCCGATTTAAAGGTGCTGGGTAGGAGGTCAGTGGAAAGGGAAGGCAGCTGGATTTGAAATGTTTTAAATAAATGTTTTGTAAGAGACTAACATATTATGTAAAGGAATGAATTTTTTTTTTTTTTTTGCTAAGCAAAATATCTTCATCCAACAGTTTGACTTATGAATGAGAGATTTCACTTAGAGTCTGGGGGTCTATCTTCCGGTCAATCCAGTTTTCAGCAAAGCATTCTTCTTTACGGTATAATTTTTAATGCTCTGTATGGTCTTTTTTTCTTTTTTCAAATGACTAATAAGAAAGGCTTTATATTTTCTTCCTACTTTTTCCTCAACCAAATATTTTGGGGTCTAATAATTCACACCCAGAGAAACCTGCTTACAACCTTCTGCAGGAATAACCATTTTATGGGCATATTTGCTGCTCAGAAGCAGTGCAGAACCTCTTATAGATCCCAAGGTTGCTATACTATAAGTTGGCTGGATGAACCAAAACAAAATAAAAAATGCGACATCTCTGAGTTTTCCTTTGGAACAGCCAAGCCTTGGAATCAGACTGTTAGATACACACAAAAGCTGAAGTTGCTTGATTGATTTGTTCCAGAAGGGTTTGGGGTTCTTAAAAAGACTCATACAGTGTAGCAAAATAAAAATAATTTCCAACTTGCAGGAAGAATGAAAGAAAAAGAACGTGAAGGAGGAAAAGAAGAAGGAACCAAGAATGAGGGCAGGACACAAGCTTGCAAAAGATGAACTCAAAATGGACTTTACACTTGTAACATCAAGGGAAAAACTGTATTTAATTATGAGGTTGACAGTATCTATGAGGAAAAAATGAAGCACTAGTGCAGAAGTCTGCCAAGTTTTGATTTGCAATCTGAGAAGAAGAGAGGAGATCCTTAACAAAGGAATGAACAGTAAGTTCCCATCATTACAGGAAACATTGTAAGGAGTTCCCTAGCTGTGTCTAATGATGTCCCTTATAGAGGCAGGTTTCAGTGCCTACGCTGTTGTAAGAGGCACCTCAGGAGTGGGACAGAATTGTCAAATTACCAATATGACCCCTAGTCAGGAAACGCTGAGAGCCCCAAGTATCTCACTATCATTTATTCTGTATTGAAAAATAGATGGTAATAAAATAAACAGTACGGTGTGCAAGATTTTTATGTTGTGATTTGTTTTATAGCTTAAGAAGCAGGAATGGCCAAAGTGAGAAACCCTTTGAAATTCAAGGATGGTGGAGTGGAAATGGGAGGGAAAGCCCAAGTGTGAGCTCCAGCACCGCCCCCTCTAACAGTAGGATTTGGCTGCACAGGTCATGGGTGACCCCACTGACCCAGATTTCATGACTGCAGGAAGGGCTTAATAATACGAGTTCAGGTTTTTCTCAAGATCAAGCAAAATATCGCACACAAACACCCTTTCATTACATTATCTGAAATATTCTTTTCTTTGTATTATCTGAAAGATATTTTATCTATATTTTGAAGATATATTTCAAGTATATTGCAAATTGTTTTGTAACTTAAATAGCCACATGATAATTTATGTGAGTTAGATGAATAGGGACCTACTGAAAGATATTTTAATTGTTAATAATAATAATACCCACAGGATGCACCTGGGTGACTCAGGCCATTGAGGTTGGACTCTTCCGTGGTGAGATGGAGCCGCCCCCCCCACCCCCCCACCCGGCCACCACATCAAGCTCCTTGCTCAGTGGGGACTCTGCTTGAAGATTCTCTCCCTCTGCCCCTCCCTCAACTCACATGCATGGGCTCTCTCTCTCTCTCTAAAATAAATAAATCTTGGGGCGCCTGGGTGGCTCAGTAGTTAAGCGTCTGCTTTCAGCTCAGGTCATGATCCCAAGACCCTGGGATGGAGCCCTACATCAGGCTCCCTGCTCAGCGGGAAGCCTGCTTCTCCCTCTCTCACTTCCCATGCTTGTGTTCCCTTTCTCGCTCTCTCTCTCTCTCTGTCAAATAAATAAATAAAATCTTAAAAAAAAATAAGTCTTTAAAAAAATAATAATGCTCACAATTATATGAGCTCCTAGAATGTGAAAATCAACTAGTCAAATGCTTGATGGGTTTCATATTATGTAACCTCAAAACAATATTTATGAAGCAAGTGTTAGGATGCTATCCATTTTACAACTTGTGAAGTAAAAAAATACAGTTACTGAGCTGGGGTTGGAAAAATGAAGTGGGTCAAAAGAGAAGAGGGCAAAACCGAAAGAAACTATGAGGGAAAAAAAAGAAATATTTAAATATAGAAAATGTCTGTTACACAATAAAACTAGACCCTTTTAAGTGATTGGTACTTATTGGTATCAGGTGTGGAATTCCTTACAAGACCATTTTGGAAGGTCAATTTTAAAAACCTACGTTTGATATCTGGTAAGAGTTTTCAGATAATTTGTAGAGCATTCAATTTCTAATGTTCAAAAACCCAGGTTTTTGTTTTATATCTTAAATAGCCACATGATCATTTATGTGAGTTAGATGAATAGGGAACTGAGGGGGGAATATGTCTAAGGTCCATCATTGAGGGGGACAGGCACCACCCGAGTTTTGCACCAAGACCCCCAACAACTAATCTGAGCTTCAGGGTGACAGTAAAAATCATCAGGCTCAGTTCCAGTCATATTGTTGGTGTTGGATATATTTTAAGAAGAATCCTTTTTTTTTCTTCCAAATGAGAAAGTTAACCTTTTAATTTTAAATGATCCCAAATAAAAATTCATTTTATATAAATCCACAACTGCTTATTAGAATGAACACCATTCGCTTCGTTCATTTTTTATCATATTGCATTCCAGCAAAGGAGAGAAGCAGAAATAAAGATCTACCTTGCTTTTTCTGTCCAGGGTTTATGAAAATCCAAAGCAACAACCAAGGAGAATGTTCAATAATAAAAAGCACTAAAGAGACTAAAAAGCACAAAGACATTATGATGTTACCTAGAACAGCAAGTATGCCCATAAGATTATAACAGGCTGAATTAATTGTATTAGTTTGCTAGGAGTGCCAGAGCAGAGTACCAGAGACTGAAAGAACAGAAGTTATAGTTCCCACAACTCTGGAGGCCAGAAGTCCAAGAACGAGATGTTATCAAGGTTGGGTTTCTTCTTATGCCTCTGTTTTGGTTTGCGGATTGGCTGTCTTCTCCGTGTCCTCAAACGGTCCTCACTCTGTGCCTGTCAGCATCCTATCTCCTTTTCATAGAAGGACACAAGTCATACTGAATTAGGGTCCACCTTAATATCCTTATTTTGATTTAACTGCCTTTTTAAAGAATGTATTTTCGAATACCATCACATTTTGAGATACTAGGGGGTAAGGACTTCAAAAATGAACTTGGGGAAGGGGAATACAATATAGACAGTAACATTCATAAAGTATAAATATAAAAAAAGAAAGATACTATATGTTGTAGCATAAATATTTACAAATAAACTTTGAAAATAGCATAACAATTATAACATCATAAACATATACCAACAATAATCTAGTAATTTTATTGATTCATGATCTTTAAATGCTGAAGCATATCAATTTGCTTTTATGTTATAGTTGAAAAGCTGGCTGCACAGGGAGGTTGGTTCTGTATTCTGTATCTCCCCCTCTTCAACCTCCCCCCCCCCCCCTCAGCACCCAACCATTCTTATGTATTTATTGCTAGGAGCCCAGAAGCAAAAGAGAAAGAATGTACAGACCCTAGGGATTTAGTATCTAATTGCAGCAACAGTGAGGATGTTTAAAAGAGAAAGAAGAATAAATAACAATACAAGTTTGCATGTCCTAAATTCCAAATGGAAGATTATCTCTCTTCCTAATTCTGAGGCCATACTTGCCAGCTCTGTGTTGATTTCTAAAGGATTCCAAGAAAAACTAACATTATTTAAATATGCAGATAATTAGTGGAGTAGAATTTCAGAAGAAGGAACAATAGTGATGCACCTTTTGAAGGCCCCTGATTTTTAAATTGCTTCCACTTCCTTTGCTTTTGAATGAAGGAAAAACAGAAAGTTAAAAAATTTCCCCAATTGAAAACTCTATTATTTGGGGCCCATTCAATTGAGGTTTTGTTATATTAAGGAAATAATAATTAGATTAAGTGATTTTTTTTAATGCTTCATTGATGTGAATTTAGTAAATACACTTTCACAACCAAAGAAAAAGCAGGGCTGAATTATTTTGACTAACAGAATCAGCTTTAAAGTCTTTTTACTGGCATGAAGATTTGGCCTAAATCAATTCCCTATTTCACTATCAAAAGTGGGGGGGGTGGCGGGACCTTGGTTATGTTCTATGTGTACAACTATTAACAGAAGTCTTTGATGGAGCAGATTAAAAAATACAAAAATATAATGGTCAAAATATCAAAGAATTTGATTTTGTGGGTAGAGGAACTTAGCATTAAGTTATTAGATTTCTTGTTAGCATTTTAGTCCAGTAAATGTAGATAACGTATTAGTTTTAAGCACATAGAGAGTCTGCTGAAAGAAGAATTTAGGGAAGCAGAGGAGCATAAGGGCTCAATACTCAAGCTCTAGAATCTAAGTGCCTAGACACGAACCCCCTAATCTACTACTTGCGTGTCTTGGCAAATAACTTTTACTCCCTAATGCCTTAGTTTTATCATCTGTAAATGGGGGTAATAAAGGTACCTGCCTCATAAAATAGCCACGAGGATTTAGTTAGAGAATACGCAAGGAAAAAGCTTGGCGCACAGCTAACAACAAGTGTTAGTTATTATTGGTAGCCAAAAATTTAGAATATATTTTACATTTTGCTTACAGTTTTTAAGCAATGATTTTCAACCTCATCAGCATATTACAATTATCTGAGGATTTTTTCTTAAATTCTACTATCTGGCTTTACCCTCTAGAGACTTTGATTAGTCTCTGGTGAGACCCAGATATCTGTAAGTTTTAAATGTTCCCCAAGTAATTTTAACACATAGCCAGCTTTGAAGAGATTTGGTCCAAATAAGTCATGGAGTTATGTAGCATCAGAGAGCTCCAGAGAAGCCTTTTCCAGATGGTATTCTGCCTAATAATCGTCCACCAAAATGTTCCTTAAAACAAGAACATTTAAAAGTAACTTCAAAGCGATACATGCACAGTCCCCTAAGCTTGACGATGTATACATCTCTTGAAGATTCAATTTTCACATGAGCATATTCAAAGAGCTGAGAAGTCCTTCTTTAAGTAAATTTGTTTATTGCTGATGAAATCTGATTTCCTTGTCATATTTTGTAATAAGGAAACATGTTCTAGAGGAATATTTAACTTATGGCTCTGCCACACTATATCACCAACTACCACTACTATTTGCTACAGTATCGATTAATTAAGAAGTATGTGATTAATAGAATATTTATTAATATCTGCTAGTTCCAGTCTCTATTCATGGTATTTGGAATTAAAACTAAAAGTCATGGGGTTTTTTGGCTATTAGAATTACCTGTGGAGTCTTTTTTTTTTAAATTCCAGGTACCTCACCTTCACACCAGACCTCTAGTCAAGGACAGTGGATCTGCCAAGGTGCATTCTTCAGCTTGTCACTGGGATTATGATAATGAGCTGGTTTTGGAAGTCACTGATCTATAACCAAGTCTTTCATATTAAACCAATCTAGTTCCAATCTATTTTGCAAGTATCAACGAAGAAAACAAAGTTAGAAACCATGGACTAACTCTGGAAAAAGGCAGGAGACGAGAAAGAAGCAGCGGGACAGCAGTATGGAAATGCAGTGAAGCTGAGCCTCACACACGGGTGAGGCGTATGTGTGTGCCTGCGTGTGCATGAGTGCGCGTATGAGATGGCTGACAGTGGCTGGAGAGGAAGCAGGACAAGAGGTACTCTTTGGATCCATCACGGGCTGAGAAGGAACAGAATTCTATCCTTCATCATTCTATCCTTTATCCAAGAAGGACTTCCTGTCCCTTAGCTAAGGATACTGAGAGGAAGGAAAGAGAATGGAAGCAGTGCAGGAGGAATACAGTGATTAAAAACTGGGAAGTGAGCGATTTAGGACAATAGACTTCAGACTTGTCCTAATAGCAGAGGAGTTAGGGATCATCTTGCTTTTAGAAGAACAGTATGACATAATAGGATATATACATGTACTTCCATTTCTACACATATATACCATTTCCTAGTAGAAGTAGGTGACGGGGTGCAAGATAAATACAAAGGGAAGAGTTTTCGAGAATGTTATTGTGTTTCTTTGAATACAGCTCTATTAAAGTTGGGATCTTCAATAAGTATGATCTCACTTACATGTAGAATCACAAAGAAAAAAAGGGG
>CM052887.1:62951691-63078081 GCA_028534135.1 Potos flavus | reverse complement strand
AAAGACAATTATCATATGATCTCTCTGATATGAGGAATTTGAGAGGCAGGGCGGGGGGTCGTGGGGGGTAGGGAAGGAAAAAATGAAACAAGATGGTATCGGGAGGGAGACAAACCATAAGCGACTCTTAGTCTCATGAAACGAACTGAGGGTTGCTGGGGGGTGGGGGGGTAGGGATAGGGTGGCTGGGTTATGGACATTGGGGAGAGTATGTGCTATGGTGAGTGCTGTGAAATGTGTAAGCCTGATGATTCACAGATCTGTATTCCTGGGGCAAATAATACATTATATGTTAATAAAAAATAAAAATAAAAAATAAATTTAAAAAAATAAAGAGATGTGACTTGATTTCTTTGGAAGACTCTATGTAGAATGAGTGTATGGCAAAGTAGATTAGGGCTGGGATTTATAGCTGCAAATCAGTAAGAGTATGAAAGGGTTCCACCTCTGTGTTCACTATAAGCTCTTTATCAGCAAGCAGAACACAACTTGAAGGACAAGTCTTGTCCCACCTCAAAGCTGAAGAAAGAAATTACAGCCAAGATTCATTAAGCAACCTTGGATTTCTCTGTAATCCAAAGGGATCTCTCCAGTTTTCTCTGTGACTACCTTGGCCACACACCAAAACCAAGTTTGAATGATGAATCTCAGGGTCAAGATGCTGGAAAGAATTTGACAGGCCGGAAGGGTGTTCCAGTCTCTGATAGCTCAGGATACGTTCATTCTCCAATCTTCAAACAGAATTCCCTACAACGCTAGAGCTAGTCCAGTTTTGGATTGAAGTCTGAATGTCTTGATTTACAATTATTATGCAAGAGTGTATAATAATATAAGGAACTGGTTACTTGCCCTAGCATTTAGCAGACACAAATCACAAATGAAATAAATCCAGTAATGACATGAACTGAGTGTGGAAAAACATTTTTAAATTGTTTTGTTTTAAGATTTTATTTATTTATTTGAGAGACAGCAAGAGCGAGAGAACACAAGTAGGAGGAGAGGGAGAAGGAGAAGCAGGATCACCACCGAGCAGAGAGCTATAAGGAGCTCGATCCCAGGATCCCAAGATCACGACCTGAGGGGCGCCTGGGTGGCTCAGTGGGTTAAGCCTCTGCCTTCCGCTCAGGTCATGATCTCAGGGTCCTGAGATCGAGCCCCGCATCTGGCTCTCTGCTCAGCAGGGAGCCTGCTTCCTCCTCTCTCTCTGCCTGCCTCTCTGCCTACTTGTGATCTCTCTCTCTCTGTCAAATAAATAAAAATAAAAATCTTTAAAAAAAAAAAAAAAAAAAGATCACGACCTGAGTCAAAGGCAGATGTTTAACCAACTGAGCCAGTCAGACGCCCCCATTTTTAAGTTTTTATTTGAGGGATGAAGAGAGCCAAGTGAGAGGCAACAGACAAGCTGCCGGGACATGGAGAGTATAGAGGAAACAAGAGGGGGTTTAGGAGACGTTGCAGTGAGCTCTGAAGCAGGGTGCCTTTCATGCTCTTAAACAGATACAAATGAAGATCGAATCTCTGTTAGTGCTTTGGCTTGGGCCAAATGTAAGAGACATAATTCTGGAGCTTCTATCTCGGCTACAGAAGACTCACTGAGTCCCATCGACTTCAGACAAGCACTGGGTTAGGTAGACACTTCACATGTATTATTCATTTTCCTTTGCAGGACAACTTAATGAAACAGAGCCATGACTTCTTCTGCATCTCTCCTCCAGGCAGTGTATAACTAACATTTGAAACGAGGCTGGACTGACTCTATAGCATATGTTATTTCCACTATGCCAGGAAGTCATGAGTCATTCTCTGCTGATGTATGTTTTTACCATGTCTAACTAGGACCAAACTTTCAGAAGCAGCTGACTTTAGTTATTAATTATTGTCAGAAGTAGCAGCTTAGTAGAAATTATTACCATACATATTTGGTAAACATTATTATTCAGGTAAACAATCCTCAAAATCTCATTCAACAGGTCAATTCATTCAGCTACTTTGGCTGCATTTTGCAGCCCACTAATCTTGACAGGCAGCCATGATAAAGTACTTTTCCAAAGAACTGAACATTTCAGAGCACATGCAAACTTATTTTTGGTCAACTCATTCCCATTATTAATATGTGTCATTAAACCTTTTCAGGGCTAAATGCCTTTTCCATGTTTTATAATGAAGCAGTGAAACTTTTTATATCAAGCACTTATTTTTTGCAAGGACTGGAGCAGTTACAAGGCTTATAGGGAAAATATAACCCTTCCAAAAGGTATCCCCTTGGCCCACTTCCATGTGTGAGCAGGCTGGCCCCGTGATAGGAAATACATCTTGAGTTCTTCAGCTTTTACAACAGACTATTAATTCCGCATTGCCCATATCTGGTTGGCCTATAGATCTCTCTGCAATTAATAATACACAGAAATTAACTCAGGAATTGACTTGCACTCTGTAATTGCCTAAAACTCATTTGGGATCACCTGTCCTTCTCTCTAGATTCTCTAAACCTCGCCTTGTAATAAAGCCACAATATGGAAATCAACATGCATGGACTCCATTCTTGCTGCTCTCTGAATCAGTGTTGGGTGGTACGCAAGGTATGCACACACCTGGGTTCATGTTCTAGAATGTTCTACTTGTTACATCTGTGACCTTGAGAAAATTACTCTCCTTGAGCCCAGAGAATTTTCGAAATTCAGTTTAGTCTGGCAAACACTTTTAGAGTATCTATTAGGTACGGGATTTGTGTCGAGGTTAGGTATAAAAGATTTCACTCATTTACTGACCTAATATTTATTTTAAGCACTTACTGTATGTTAGGTATTGTCTTGAGGGACAGAAATAAATTTTTGAACAAGGCTCACAACTTCCTTGTCCTTGTAGTTTGTATTTTAGTAAAATATTCAGAAAGTAAACGAGAAAACCAAGAACCGAGTCAATATAAATTCAGGCAAGTGATAGGAGCTATGAAGAAAATAAAGCAGAATGAGCAGTTGACTTTGCGGGAATATGGCTGTTTTAGAAACAGTAATCAGGAAAGATCCCGTCCAGGACATTTGACAGACATATGAATGACAAGAAAAGACAATCAAGATATCTCTGCATTCAAGTTTATAGTCTAACAGACAGAGGGACAAAAGTGTAATTTCCGTGTGGTAGGGTAGAGGTATGCACTGAGAGATTCTTGAGTAGGATGTGTTTAAGCAATATAAAAGTGCCTCACATGAAGTTATGCACAGATAGGTACTCACTGAATGTCATTCATCCTTTCTCTCTTTAAGATTTAGCATGGTATCCTTCTCCTTTAATCAATATAAGAAAAAACCACTTGAACCTTCATGACTTCTAAACCATAAAAACCTGATTGGTCTAATTAGACATCTAAGGAGCATACACTTTCTTTTTTGAGACAAAAATTATCTAATGCCACAAACTTCCCTTTTCTCTTGGCTTCTAGTACTAGCTATGGTGCTTGATTTCTGCCATGAACCTGTTTCTCATTGTGTCTTTATTTCTATTGTCTTTATTATTATTGAAATGTCATAAGCTGGACCTATTTTTTTCTATAAAGGCAATAAATGCTTTTTAAAATTAAAAACAACAACAACAACAACATGTTCACCACTCGTTATTTTTGTTTTTGGTATTTGAAAGAAGTGCTTGGTGTTTCAGGTGGAAAGATAGTCCTAGTATTGTCCTTTTCCACATGGGCCTCATCTTCAAGTATCTTGGGATTGACAGCAACAGGATATTTTATTAGATAAAATCACTTTCACCCATCCTGTTACTTTACCATTAGACATTTGGGTTTTTTTAAAGTATATAATCTACAGTAAAACTCTATTAATGCAATGTTGTTGACGTAAAAGGCAATATAAACCATCAGTAAATCTGAAATACTGACTATCTTTAAACACATGTATAACTTGTGAATGGTTAAGAACATGCACTTCGGACTTACACACTGAGGGTCAAATATTGTTTCCTGCACTTACTGGTTGAACCTTGGTGTGTGTTTCAGTATCTCCGGGTCTCATCTACACAGTGTGAGAAGTAACACCTACCTCATAGGATTCTGAGGCTGAAGACATTATATGTATTATATATGTAGATATTAAACAATGTTTATGAAATACCTGGTATATAGCAAGTGTCCAAAATAGAAATTATTATTCAGATTTCATATGAATTTTATTACGTAGTCTATGGAACAATTTATGTGCTGGTGTATGCTATCAGCGAGAGATAAAGTCTTCCAGGATCTTTGTCAAGGATTATAGGATACCAACAGCCAGATTTCTTAGGACCTTTCTACCCCATCAGAATTCAACCACAAGCAGCAATCACAGGTGTCACAACACAGAAATCCAATCATATCCATATGACCAGATAGAAGCCAGGGGATTAATCAAGGGTTGGGGTTTTTACCGTGAGGAAATGGGAATGTTAGACTAAAGACTAGCCTAGAACTGCAAGCAACAGGTGAGACGTGAGTACTGTCAGCTAAAGAGATGAATCTAAGTCGAGGAACCAGATCATCTAAACTCTGCACAGGCACATGAGCACTCCAGGGCAAATGGAGCATTTGTTAGGGAGTTGGGGTAGGTAGGTAGACTGGGATTGGCTTGATCCGGCAATGGGCTTAGGGGAGCCCCCGTAGAGAGAACCAGGTTCGGGAAAAGCGATTCTAGTAACTGCAGGGATTCAGGCACAAAGGCAGGAATCAAGGTGGCAAGTTAGAGGACCTTAGCCAGCCTCGATTCAGAGCCCATCTTGTAACTGCTTGTCTTTTCCCTCCATAGAAAAAAGACACGTTTCAGATTCTGGCATGAGGTTAAATGGTCTCAGTAGTAACACTTCTCAATGAAGTATTAGAAGCCCAGTCGCTTAAGAAGTCACACAAGATACAGAGACAAATTTAAAAGTACTTAGAGTGGTTGTTGTATAAATAAATGGGATACAATGGCTTTTGTTCATTCAGGATTTCACACACACAGTATACACAGCAAGGTGAGGCTAGTTAATTCTCTGATGCCTGTTACTTTTTTCTTGGTAATTTACTAATAATGGATTTAACTTATAATTCTCTAATTTTTAAAATCTGACATATAAAATTTTGTGGAGTCAGATTAGTATCAGAAAGCTAAATGTACGGGGTGCACGGGTGGCTCAGTCAGTTAAGCATCTGCTTTCGGCTCAGATCATGATCCCAGGGTCCTGGGATCAAGTTCCATATCGGGAGCCTACTTCTCCCTCTCCCCCTGCCTACTGCTCCCCCTGCTTCTGCTTTCTCTCTCTCTCTCTCTCACTGTGTCAAATAAATAAAATCTAAAAAAATAAAAAGAAGAAGAAGAAAGCTAACGGTAACTCCGTAGTTGGCTGAAACGGCAAGAAGTCTCAATCCTTTCTCTATTTATACACGTGCAGATAAAGAAAACTCTAAACCACCTGAAAGACTATCTTCTGCCTGAGGAATTTCATGTTTATAATCTGACATTGATAAAATCTCCACAAGAAATATGTTTATTATATCTAGTGACTGGAATCAAAAGGAACAGAAACCGTGGTGCTTGACCGAAGATACAGCTAGCGGGATGATGGATGTCTGGAGCCGAGAAGCGTCTATGAAACTAGTCAGAGTTGACACCCTGTTCCAGCACACAATGCTTGACACTTACTCACAGGTTACCAGAATGATTACGTGCTCAAGAGTGAATCCATGCCAACAAACCAACCTTTCACCAATGAAAAGGGCACCTGTTATTTTAAAGAGTGATTCAAACTTAGATTTAGCTTTAAAGTTCATATATTTTATATTAATGAAAACAAGAGAGCAGAGAGTCAATAAATAAACTGATAGCCAACTTTTTTGTTGTTGTTCTTTTTATGCTGACGGCAATGAAATCAAGTTAGATTTAATGAAAGCTTACAGGACAATGTGATGCAGACTATCTAATTGAACTGTGATTCACTCATTCAAGAAAATACTGTCATCCTAGTTCAGTTAAGGTAAAGAGGAATGCCAGCAAGCCTTGCCATGTCGATCAAGCCATAAGACATATAAGGATTGTCATATTTCCTAAAAAAAAAAAAAAAAGTAATTAATTCTTAAGTGTTCTTTTGTAGGGGTATAAATGGATTGCAACTTTGATTGTAAGGGGGCATCTTTTAACCATTAGCAGAAACAACTGAAAACAGTGGCTACAATCCCGGCCCTCCACCAGGACAGAGGGAGGTCAGGTTTTCATGGGTAGAGGTGGGAGTGGCAGCATTAGAGCCTCCTGGGGTTTTCTGGACAAGGATGGATTCTGAGTTTTGAGCCAGGAGCCCAACAGGATGGCAAGGTGTTCTGACAATAGTCGGAGCACAGGAGGAGGACGTGACAGACCTGTCTGTCACTTGCACTGTTGTGTATGGCCATCCACCACACTGGCCTCCCAGACTCTTGTAACAGGTGCTTGATTCCAACAACAGTATCGAAGATGTATAACAAGTCTCATTTAAAAAGTTTTAACAAATTAAAAATACGTTCCTATTCAGCTAAAGAGTTGTACATTCAAACATTTCAGGACCCTTTCCTACCTCTGCCATTATTTAAAGTGATGTGCTCAAAGTACGAGCAGATGAAGGAGAGGTGAGGACAGACCAGTATCCTGTAAGAATGTCCTGAACTCCTGTTTATTTAGCTCCCACTTTGTTTTTTAAAGATTTTATGTATTTATTTGACAGAGAGAGAGAGACAGTGAGAGAGGGAACACAAGCAGGGGGAGTGGGAGAGGGAGAAGCAGGCTTCCCGCTGAGCAGGGAGCTTGATGCGGGGCTTGATCCCAGAACCCTGGGATCATGACCTGAGTCTAAGGCAGATGCTTAACGACTGAACCACCCAGGCGCCCCTAGCTCACACTTTCTCAATTGACTCAAATCAACACACATTTATTGTATTTCCAATAAATATTAGTGTGCAAAATGTATTTTATGCTGTGGAAGAAGTCTGGGCTAGAAGAAGAGGGAGAAACATAAATGAGGAACAACAAAGTGGCAGAATACACTACGCATTTTGTTGGAGGTCTACGTGTAGGACCAAGACCCGGTCGCTGGGTGAGCTATATGGTTATTCTGTGACTTTGCCACCAGTGAGAAACCTCTGGGCGATGGGAAAGTGGTAAATTGTTCCCTTTTAGCACCTTTCTACCCCCACCTCTCTACCCTTTCTGGTGCTTCTCAACCTTGAAAACCCTCATTGCCACCAACCACGCTCCCCTTTAAAAGTCTCCAACAGCTTCCATCACACTTAGAACAAAGCCGAAACTCCTTTTTTTTGGTTCATAAAGCCTATAAGATCTAGCCTTGACTTTCCAAACTCATTCACTAATTCATTAGATCTCAGCCACATTGATTCTCTGCCTCGGTGCCTCGCAAACTTTAATGTGCATACAAATCACTTGGGGGTCTTGCTAAAAATGGAGACTTCTTTTCTGTAGGTATGGGGAGGGAGACAAAATTCTTGCATTTGCAATAGTCTCCAAGGTGATACCGACGGTGCTGGTCCTGGGAGCCCACTCTGAGTAGCCAAACGCCAGAGGACTGGTACTCATTCCAGACACCGGTAGGCCATACTCAGCACCATGAGCAGCAATGCAACTCACCAAGTTTGTTCTCCCCTAAGAAACCTCATGCTTGTTCCTTCTGCTAGGAACTCCTCCCCACTCCCCACCCAGATCTTTCTATATCTAGCACCTTTTGTCATACAGATCTCAGCTCAAATGTCAGCTCCCCAGAAAAGTCTTTCCTAATGACCTTATCTAAAATGCCCATCCGATCACTGATCTGCAACAATCGACATTTTCGTATTTTACTTTCTTAATTATACTTGTCACCCTCTGAAATATCTTTATAATCTGTCCATTTCCTTGTAAGCTCAGTGAAGCAATAGCATGGCCTGTAGTGTTCAGCACAGTATCTCAACATGTAAAACATGCTTGATCAACAGGGCTCGGTTCGTGGATGCACAACCTGTGTAACTGTACTTGGCCTTCTGCCTGGTTTTTACACTCCACTGTCACCATCTAGAGATTCATAATTTCATCTCTGAGCTTGTGTTTTGTAAGTGGACAATGGAGTGTACACATGAGCAGAGGAAATGCACTCAATATATATGTCCTCTTCTTTGCTGCCCCCTTCTCATGTTGTGCTTGTGATGCCCCATGAGTACAGAATTCTGATGGACTTGCATGTGTGGGCGTTCAATAAGACTTAAAGTTATTACAAGGTACGTGTGTTACCTCCAAGACTAAGTGGAGAGCGGAGAGCCCTAAGAGGCCATGCTTGCTATTCAAGCTAGAACTTGCTTCAAAACCACAAAGAACAATGGCGCTCTGTGAGGTATGAATGACCAACGAAGTCTATTATGTTCTTTCTTACTCCTGTTACTTTCCTAGCCCATCACTTATACAGAAAATGTCATGTATGAGGAAAGAGGGAAAAAAGGCTATCCATAGTTCTTTTTCCGTTCAGTCCTTCCTTACTCAGGACAAAGGTGGAGAAAGTTGGTAGAATGTGAACGTACTAAGAAATGAAATAAAAAAAAAAGAAATGAAACAAAAACATCATGTTGCTTTTGTGCAATGTCTACTGTTCCTTAAGAACAGAATGCGTATATGCATGTGTGAGCTGTGAAATATGAATGGTGTAATTTTAGTGAATCCAGATGCTAGTTAAATGTGTTTATATTTTCATTTAAAACTGGCATGGTACAATACAAAAATGAATGTTAATCATTTAAAATTTGAATTTTTTCTTACTTAGAACAATAAATTGCAAAAGCAAAAGGAAAAACCCACGATGCATCAAAAAAGAGATCACTAAAAGAAAAAGGCTTTATATTTAATGGCACTTTTTCCCACTTCTTGAACAAGAAAGCCCACAGTTTTATGTTTCCCTGGGGCCTGCAGATTATGTAGCCTACCCTACTGATCCAGAGCTCAACACTTGTTGAAGGAGTAAAAGTGTCTGTGCATTCACCCTGTGCCTGACACTGTGTGAAAGCCCTTTACAGAGGTGATCTCATTTTTTCCTCACAATAACCTTGCAAATTGAATGCTACTCTTCCTCTTAAATAGACTAGAAAACCAAGTTGTAGCAAGATTAAATAATTTAGCCAATATCTTAAAGCCTAATAAAGAAACTAGGGTTCAAACTAGGCTTCAGATCTGTAGAATCCCAAAGCCCTGTCTCTCGGTGACTCTGCTCTAATTCCTCCCAGAAGCCAGGCATCCCTGGCTTCCGGGGATTCCAGCCCTCCCTTGGGCTGCTAGGATTACTCCAGAATGGGCTCAAGGTTCTATTTCAAACTAAAGGAACCAAGAATGCTGAGCCATTTCTACCTTAATCGAAAGCCCTCTCAAAAGGCTCCGGTGCCGTATCTTCACCTAGATTATTACAAGGATCCGCGTAAATAATTCATGACCGAGTAGGTGTCACACACCAATTAAATCCAGAATTACCCAGAGTATTTCAGGATTTGTGTCATGGAGAATGGGGAAATTTTCAACCTTATCTTGATATCTTATTCAGCCCTCTAAGATGAGGACCAGTTGATTACGGCCTTTTAAGCATTTCTGGCTATATTCTGGAGCACCAAGAAACAATGTCTTTTAGCAGTTTTAATCTTCTTTGCCCAAATCTCACTGGCAAATACGAATGTATCTTTTATTCATGGTGTTGAATAAAAGCCTTTGCCTAGATATGCGCGGTGTTTAAAATATTTTAAATGATGTTCACTACGGTAACAATATATTTGAAGTTTCTGTCATTTGGACATTAAAATGTTCAATTAGAGAGTGAAATATAGTACAATACTCTTGAGCATTTCATATTAATGAAAGGGGAAAAAATCAGCATATGATCATATATCAAACATCTCTTGCTTTTATTTTAGTATTTGTTAGAGGAGAGGATCTATTTAACATATTTGTGATTAAATATATTTTACCATTATAGTCTTTAAATCAAATATTTACTTTTAGTATGCATTTTTTGATAAAAGTATTTATTACTATAAACCCATTTTGCGATCAGATGTGTCGTAATAGGTTTCATATGTATAATGGGGCCTAATCACAGGCACTTACCTTCACTCTATTTCAAGGTGCAGAGCTCCAGATAATTACATGGTAACACATTCATACATCATGGGTTGTAAAATTTTCAAATACTTCTAATTTTGTTGATATTAACATCCTCAAATATCTATATTCACTTTTTCCTTATTCAGTATAAAATCTATCACAGGTACACAATTTAGTGACAAAGCCATTTGGATATCCTTTAATTTGGACTCAGAATAAATCACTTAACTTTAAACTTCTCCAACTTTCAGGTTCTACTTTTGTCTGTTAGAGAAGCCAGTTGCCTTTGCTCTTAATAGAAGCAAAGAGACGACAAGAGAAAGGCTGGTAATTCTCATAGGCTTGATTTCCCCGTCTGTAAGGTGCAGACACATGGACTTGATGACTTCCACAGGATTTTCCTTCTCTCTGATTCTAGAAAGTTAATTTTTCTCTTTCAATATGAACCAGACATTATCTCTCACCCTTCCCTTTGCTTTGGCTATCAATATTACTTCTGGTCATTTAATTTGCTTAAAAATATACTAAATTACCAAATAAAAGTACCCATGTTCATTATAACCCAGTATCATTTTAGGCAAATAAATATTGCATTCTTTTGTTTTGATATTTACTTCAATTCCTTACTTCACCCTAGATAGGAATATCATTATTGTGTATGGCACTGGTTTTTAAAAATGTTAATCTCCATCTACTTTTGTCATGTGGTAGGAAATTTTTGCCCATCTCCTGACTAATTACATGATGCTCTACAAATTTTTGGTTATCCCAAGAGAAGTTTAAGGCACTTTCATAGATACCATATTCCCAGGGAAGGAAAAAAAAAAGGGTACAGTTACGACACCATAAGTGTTTGTGTATGCGGGGTATTAGTGTGTGTGTGTGTGTGTGTGTGTGTGTGTGTTGGAGAGATGGGGAAAAAGAAAACAAAACATTAAGAAAGGGAGAGAATAAAGAAAAAATTATGCAAAAAAATCACTCTCAAAACTTTCCAAATTAGGATTGAAGATGTTGCACTAGATGATATCAGTGAATGCCCTTCCTCAGCTTCATAAACTAAAACAGGACATATACTTAGAAAAATAATCATGATAATTTCCATACTTATTTAAGTATTCAGAACTGTTGTTCTCAACCCTGGCTGCACATTAGAATTGTCCAGAAAGCTTTTAAAATTTTTCTGAGCCTCACCTGAGATCAATTAAAATCAGATACTGGGCGTGACTGGACATTCCCAACTGTTTTAAAAGCTCTCTTAGGGATTTTAATGTGCAGCCAGGGTTGAGAGCATTGATTTAGAGTAAACCCTATTATACAGTGCACTAAGAAATATGTATTTAAATTTTAAGTGAGAGGGCCATTTTTTTTAAAGAGTTTGAAGTCACCTTACAAAACTGATGATATATTCTGCCCATTCTTCAATTATGACCCAAACCAGAAATCAAAAGTACCTGAGACCATGCTGAGCTTCTGGGATTACGAGTCAGTGATCATACAGCAGCCTTGAAAAGAGTGCACGCCTTGATGTGCACTGGCCCTCTTTCCACTGTGACCATCTCTCCACGGAAGCTCCGGAGAACCAAACCACCCTGCCTGGCACCGGCTCTTCTTTGAGCGCGTGCTCTCTCTCTCTCTCTTTTTTCCTGTTTGAAATGGCTAAATTGAGGTAAAAATGTAATATTCATGTGACACATTGAAGTTCCCTGGACTGGAAATTTTTATTTCTTTGCTAAAGGAAGCTAGAACAGTTTGCAGGCAAAAATATTAGAATAAAAATTGCCTCCATTTCTAAATCCCTCTTTTATTTGGTTTCTTTCCAGACCAAAGTGAAATGTGACCTGCAGCTTGGAGGTTGCTCCCAGAATTAATCATCTCCAGGTGTATTCAAAATCATTAACTGCCTCTGAAGGGAGCGAAAGAAGGCTTCCCCAGAATCCTACTATTTGAAGGAGAGATCCTGAGCTCAGTGTTTGCTGCTTCAGTGAGTTCCTATGGCCAAGGTATTCACGTTGTGCTTCAACTATGAAGCTTGAAAGGAATAACTTGGGCAGAGAACTTTGTTGTACTAGCATGAATGCACTGAAGGCCCTGTAAAGAAGGTTGTTTGAATTACATGTATGTTAAACAGTTTCAGAAGAACTGTTTCCACTTTAGGTTCTTGCACAATAAACCTCAAATTGCACTTTTGACTACTGAGCTGAGTCTTTTAACTTGCTTTTTTCCAAAATAATAAATCCCCCTAATGATGACCGTGCGGCACTGTCGCACACTGACACAGCCTATTTCTTCAACCCCCATGTCATTAAAAGATGCAACTTACTTATTTATGATGATTAATAATAATGAAATATGTATGAAGAAATAAATTATACAAATGCTGCATCATACATCATAGGGAGGGATACAAATTGCCAGACCCTGATTCCCTGCACCCACTACAAACAACGGACAGCGGGACATCGCTCTCCAGCCGATCCTCCTCTGGGATCGTAACTTAGGGAGCAGGATACAAGAAAGTTTGAAAGGTGCTTTGACAGGTTCAAATTCTTTTTAAATTGTGGATTTGTAAAATTCAACTTCTCCCCCTACCTAGCTTTTACTGTTGCCTTCACGTCCCACTATCAGAGGCAGAACACCCTAGTTCTACAGCCTAGAACACCCAAGTCAATGACATCTGACGGGATGTGTCAAATCTTTTGTCTTAGCTGACACAGAAATACGATATACCCTCCCAATGCTTCCCTGACTATCCATAACTTAACACTTAGGATGCGTGTGCTGAGCTGAGCAAGGGAAGGAGTGCGATCCGCGGTATAAACAGTGTGGGTGGATGTGAAATGGGGTCAGGATGGTCACCACGTGATTGGTTCAGAGATGGAGCGCCCCCGTGGCACGCTCATGTGTACTTCGTCATTCGGGTGTACCTGCCCCCTCTGGTTAGTATGTTTATTATTAGGGAAAGAAATGAAGACAGAAACAAGCCCGAGTCTCCTGATTTTCACATTTGATCAACAAATGGATGCAAATTTTTAAAAATACAAACCGTTGCTTCCACAACATTTAAATGAGTTCACACCTCTGCTAAAGCTGAAATTCCTCAGGTTGGTTTCTCAAGTTCATAGAAGGCTGTAAGCTTCCTCTTAACTGTTTTTCAGTCGCGCAGACACAAACAGTGACCCCGTCACCCATGAGAGGAGCCTGTCACCTTATTTTCAGAAGACCTGCTTTAAATTGACTGGCAAAATTCCCCATTTGGAAAAGCTAACAGAAGCTTGGAAATATCCAGAACGGAAAATAAGACGCCTGCTTCAGTCTCCAACAGGATAACATGCTCAACCCATAAGACCCTTGAGGAATACGTATGGTCATTTCTAACCACATCACTGGCTGATCATGCCCTACAGACTCATTGCTGTTTTTAGCTATTTCCAAAGCCTTTTTGTCAAATTAATCTTTTCATAGATGTTACACACACACACAACAGATGTTCCTACAGATAAATTATGTGACAAAGAGAGAAACATGACACTCTTAGGAGATAAATATTAAACCAAATCAAAACAAAATATGGAGCTGACAATCTCTGTAGTAATTTCTGGGGTAATGGAAAGCCCTGATTATTTTGGATTCACTTTTGTCAGATGGAGTTGATAAAAAATTTAGACAATTCACCATAGATGAACTCCATTTATAACTGTGTGTTTATTTGTGATTTTATTGATTATTGTCTCTCCCTGCATTAGAATGTAAACTCTTTGGGAACAGTTATGAGTCTGGCTTCATTCACTGGGACATAGTCATTTCTCAGAAAGTTGAATTTAGCAGAAACATAGAAAAAAAAAACCTGGTCAAAAAGGAAAAGGGCATGTGAATCTTCTGTTTTACAGTACCAATAGTTTATTGGAGAATCCGATTTGCCAGTAGGTACTTCGAACACTTACCCCTTCATCTGTCATCTCAAAATATAAGTTGAATATGTTGTGAAAATATCCCGTAAGAGAATGAATAAGTATCTTGCATTCATCAGAAGGCAGTAGCATATAAATAATAAATAAATAATCTATTTTTATTACCATCTGATTCGTAGCATTTTAAAGTTCTGGGAAGAAAGCTGAATGCCCACTATTTTATAATGCATCTCAATTTAAACTTTGGAATTTTTCTCTTAATCTATTTTAATCATTTTATTACTTGACTAAACCTTTTTACTTAGCCCGCATAAAATCTAAACCATAGAAAATAAATTTGAAAAATAGATACCTTAAAATAAGAAAAGCCACCATTTGATAGTAGTTATTATACTTATGTTTGCATAAGTTTCATTTTGGATGATTGTCAAAAAAATAGATTCTTAGGCTGTACCCCAGAGTCATCAAGTCTGGACTGGGAACTAGGAATCTGTATTTTTAACTAGTACTGTACCTTGATGCCTTGGTATGAGAAAATGTCACTTACATACTGTGGACGCAAACAGAAATCAAGTAAACAAATGCACAAATGTAAGGATTTCAAATGGTGGTTAGTGCTCTGAAGAAAATCAAACTGAGTGGTGTGACCAACTGCTTGGAGGAGGACATGCACTTTATATAGGGCGGCAACAGAAGAATTTCACAGAGAAGGAGAAAAGAAAATTCCATGGAGTCCTTAGGCCAGTTCCCGCTGCAGAGCACTCTCCTGCTGCCTCTCTCTTGTCTAATTCAAATATTGGGATCATTTGGAGTCTACTTTTATTGTGTGCCTTTTCTCTTGGATTTTTTAATACGCATGGTAATTTTTTAGGTTGAATTCAGAAAAAATGGCAGAGGCCCTTGATGGTTTTGTCTTTCTCAGCGAGGGAGACAAAATGGAGGCTTTCTCTATCCTCTCAAACCATTTAGGAGATGGACTGCATTGAGTTTGTGTGGAAGTTTTGGTAACTCGCCCTCTACCTCAGGTTTGCTTCAACTCCTAAGGCACAGTCTCCCAAGAATCCCACCTGAGAGCCTCATGGTCTGCCAGAACCCCTTCCCTTCCAGGTACTGACCCCTCATCTTTGTCTCCCCCACATCACAAGCTGCCCCAAACTCCACTCTGCTGTACAGATAGTTGCTGTGTCACTACTCAGCCTGCTGCCCCACACAACTTCCGATTCTGACAAACGCCTTGAGAGAGAACTGGCTGTGTGTCAGGCTCAGTTCTCTTTCATCCCTGCTCACTGTGATCTATGACTCTCACGTCTATCACTGCAGCACCACACCACCAAACCCAATTTCCTTATCTTCTCTGCCTAAAGAAGACCAGGTTCTCAGACCTTTGCTCTTTGCCCAGAATCTGCCAATTCTTCCAGGGAAAGAGGCTGAACAATATAAACTCACTTGTCCCTTCTCTCTAGAATCTTGGCATTTTAATCTTTTGCCTGAGTCGCTCTCTGGTGACTATAGGCAGATGTCTTCTGTATTATGTTAGGCTTGTTCTTGGCTGAAGCACGGATCTGCTGGAAAATACTGCTACACACCCAGAAGTGGAAGTCTCCTGAGATATCATTTTCACGAGTTATTTACTGTCGTGTAACAAATTACATAAAAATTTAGTGACTGAAGAAAAAAAAAATGAAGCATTCATTACATCACAGTTTCTGTGCATCAGGAGTTCTGTGGGTTAGGAGAAGTATATCTAGGTGGTTCCGGCTCAGGGTCTCTGATGAGATTAAAGTCAAGATGTTAGCCTGGGCGAAAGGATAAGCTTCCACGATGACTCCTCTCCATGACTGGCAAGCAGGCACTGACTACGGTCAGAGGGCCGCTGTCCATTTTCACATAGGGTTGCTTGAGCGTCCTTGTGACATGGCAGCCGACCCACCCCCATGATGAGTGAACCAAGAATGAGCAAAATATGAGTGGTAATCTCTTCTATGAAGAGTCACATTCTTTTCTTTCTGCAATATCCTATAGGTGACGCAGCACAATCCTATTAAATTGTGGAAGGGAGTATTAATACCCGAGGAATAAACACCAGGAGACAAGATACATTATCAGGAGGGGCTATCTTGGAGACTGGCTCCCACAATACTTAAAAGAAAATTTTGCATGTATTTAAGAATTTGTTTTGCTGCAATAATAAATCATTCCAAAATAGCTACAAAGTTTAGCCTGTGTGGGCTGCTTTACGGCTTTGCCCCTGTCTCATGCACTGTCTTCATTCAAGGAACAAGGATGAGAGAGCTACCCCCAGCTGTGGTATGCCGTTCTTTGGACAGAGGAAAAGGAGATCGAGAACTTTAACACAGGGTGGCTCTTCTATCTTTGCTTGAATGTGGCACATAGCACTACTGCTCACTTCACTGGCCAAAGCAAATCATATGGCCAAGTCAAATAACAATGTGGTAAAAAGTTGGGAAAAAAAACAAACAAACAAGAAACAAATAAAATGAGGTAGAGAAGAATATTCTTCTGATAGAAAGGTACTATCTCATGGCAATGGTGGGGATATGTAATATTTCAGGAAACTGGAGAGCGAATAACTAAAAACAATAATAAAATCTACCACAAACGGTGCATACATAACAATTCATATAATAATCAATTCCATTGAGAAATAGCAGTCCAGTTGGGGTATGCATATATCCCACTTATAATATTGGCCTTAGTCCTGAAAAGAAGCAAATGGCCATTTCTACTGTTTTAAGCTTCCTCATTCTTCTCATTTATATCAAGTTTCAGTGGAATACTCTGGATTACCAAATCCTCAATTCTATTTTTTATTCTACCCTATAAATGATCCAATTGTAATTAAGTAATCAAGTGGCATTCTAAAAAGACTAGGTAGGGGCGCCTGGGTGGCTCAGTGGGTTAAAGCCTCTGCCTTCGGCTCAGGCCATGATCTCAGGGTCCTGGGATCGAGCTCCGCATCGGGCTCTCTGCTCAGCAGGGAGCCTGCTTCCCCCTCTCTCTCTGCCTGCCTCTCTGCCTACTTGTGATCTCTCTTCTCTCTGTCAAATAAATAAATAAAATCTTTAAAATATAAAAAAAATAATAATAAAAAGACTAGGTAGAGAAACAAACTGGAAACAATCTATAGAACATCTTAAAACAATTTCTGGAAAAATTAAGAAACAATTGTGGGAAAAAAACTGGAGTTAAATCTCATAATTTTTTTTTAAGATTTTATGTTTATTTATTTGACAGAGAGAGAGAGATCACAAGCAGGCAGAGAGGCAGAAAGAGAAGGGGAAGCAGGCTCCCCACTGAGCAGAGAGTCCGATGCAGGGCTCGATCCCAGGACCCTGAGATCATGACCTGAGCTGAAGGCAGAGGCCTTAACCCACTAAGCCACCCAGGTGCCCCAAAATCTCATAATTTTTTACCTTAGTATTTTCCTACTAATTCAGCAATTACTATCAAGTGAAATTGATCTTATAGTAATTACCTTTAGGCCTAGCATGTGTAGTATATCCATTATCTGAGAGAATATAACAAAATGATTATGGATAATATTCTATCTAGAAATATTATTTTCAGCATCCATAGTAGATATTCACAATTTTGATTATGCCTTGAAACAAGCTGACAATCATATTTTAAGACCGTGTATTGTGATTTGGGGGTTGCAAAACTCTGGTGACCATATGCGTAGGTATCTCAAAAGAGAACAGATTCTTATTAAGCCTTACACAAAACAAAATAAAATTGGTTTCTAATATCCCTTTTTCAGACATATAGCTTTACTTTTCTTGTTTAGACGTGCAAATTAAAATTTCTTCAAGAGCTGAGGTGGTCTTGTGAGCGTAAGGGGAATTCTATGCTATCTTGGAATGAAGCTCAAGAAAAATGAGAAATTTCACAACCACTTGGAATAGAATGAATTATCACTTGATAAAGCAAAATTTAACTGTGCTAGCCCACAGCTATGTAGTTTAGTTCAGCTATCATTAATAATGGTAACTGTGATCATGTTGTTGGGTTTTAATGAGATCTCTCTCAGCCAGGTGAGAAATTATTTTCACCATGCAACCTGTCAAGATGGCCACTTATTAATCATTTCGCCAAAATTTTGGCATCATTTTTTTTAGCATGCAAAAAATAAAGCCATCGTCTCATTGTGTACAAACCCCCACTACTGAAGTTCATGTAATTTCTAACACTAACACTAATTGTGCCCGGAGGTGCAACCTCAGACACATCACATGATCTCTAAGATCTCTAAGTTCTTCAGCACATCCAAGATCTCTAAGTTCTTCAGCACATCCTAACATTCTGTCTCTCTTTAAAATTTGATTTTAAAGGAACGTGGAATGAACTTCATCTTACTCTATCTATACATGTAATACACAAATTAAGTCTTGGTAAATCAAAATTACCCACTGACTTATATTACAGCTTCACACACGATTGAACTTGAATCAGCAGTGACATCTTACACATAAGGCTTGGATTTCTTTGTTGAGAAGACTGGTCTGCAACTAATGCTGACATGTAACAGAAGAACTACTATTTAAAGTAACCCCTTTGGGGGGAAAAAAACCCCGCCAAAACCCAACAACACTTGAAATACAAATTTTCACCCCCTGGTATACCACTTTTGCTAGTATGAACTTTCCTATATTAGACTTTCTTACAAAAAGAAACACCTCTAGTTAGTTTTAGATACAAAACAAATGCTTAATTTTAATAGCTGCTCTTATTTAACCAAAATAATTTTCTACTATGCAAATGTGTACTGTTGGTTAAAAGTAATGAAGGGCTGTTCTACAAGAAAAGCATTATAATTAATCTTTCCTCTAACAAAAGTTAAATTAATAACCATAATTAACATACAGCACATTTTGTCTGCTTTCTTATAAGAAATGGACATCCATGTACTCTTATTGTTTTTATGAGATGAGCTAAGGAGTTTCTCCAGAGGATGAGTTTGCCCCATGTGCTTTTACATGATTAAAAAAAAAAAAAAGAAAAAAACTTCACAGCAAAAAGCACTTTTAAAATATGTATTAGCAGTATTCTCAAAATATTCTGAAAGTCACTATGGGAGCATTTCCTTCAAGTTTCTGTGCATAAATCACTTTGCATGCTCTCCAAATATCAGAGGAAGAGATGTCAGCAAATAGCTTCCCAAATACAAGATATTTTTGTAGCTAAATATTTCATTTCCGCAGGAGTGGCCATGAACATGTACGGATTTACTGGGCATTTGTAGTCTATGTGGCACAATAATAGATATGTAAATTTGGAAATTATCTCATTCAGATCAAAGATATGAGAGTAATATGAGAATTATCAACAAATTTAAAATATTTTATGTTCATTTTTATTACATTCAGAAGAACTATACAGTAAATGTCTCTAATATAAATTTTCTTTCTTCTTGTAAACTCAGAGAAGGCAGGACTATGTTTCACTACAAGCATCAATAAAGGTTGATATATTAATGTCTTTTTATTTAAAAAATCTTTCACAACTATACTTCCTCAGGAATCTGGTTCGTATTCAAACTTTCCCTCTCTCCATGGTTCATTGTTGCAATTTCAATTACTGCTATTTAACAAACATTTATTATATTATGTTTACTGTGTCCTAAGGACTTCATATATGCTAATTCATTTGATCCTCATGACAGTTGTCTAAGGTACTTGATCTCATTCTCAACTTCTGGGGGGTGAAACTGGGACACAAATGGTTGGGTGACTTGCCCCAGGTCACACAGCTAACAAATGGCATATTTGGAATGTGAATCTCAGCAGTCACATTTATACTGTGCTGTCCTTCCAATGATAAGATGATCTCAATGAAGATGCATACCTCTGAAATGATCATTCAATTTCCTATTTGTTGTTGATCTTTGCCAATAACTGCATCACACCATCTACTGAGTACTCAAGACATGACAGAACACCTTCTCCATGAAATTATCGTAAGCTGAATTCTCAATTTTAAGAACCAATGTTCCCACTGTTGGGTAGTCAGAGAGCCTGCGTGGGAAGCATACAGCTTCCTGTAAAGAAACTAGAAAGTGCTGAGCTTGCCTAGTCCATAGGAGCCATAAGCTAGTGCCGCACAAACTAAAAGCAAAGCTCTATTTCCTTTTCTCCATATGAGGAATGCTAGTTTCCCCCAGAAGGGAACCACAGCTAAAAACTATACTTTACTCCTACCCAAAGCTTTTTCATCTTGATTGTCCTATAAATAGGAGCAGGTAGTAGTATTTTCATTTTATGGAAGGAAAAATTGAGACAAGGTGAGATCTTATTACAGAAAGGTTACTCAGTTAATTGGTAGGAGAGGTTGTCAGTGACCTATAAAGCACTTAAAATGAGAAGTAAAATTGCCCTTCGTTCCTGTAGTATTCTGGAAGCATTTAAAGGCAGACTTTCTCCTATTTATATTTGTGAATATTTGTATCTACTTACTTATGAGGCTGTTTTATTTCACCAGCATTATGCCTAGGAATTAAAGACAGAGGTTACACGGGATGGTTTCTGGAGACCAGGGATATTCTTCCAGCCCCTGAAAGCTCCTCCCTAAGTTTTCTGATATTTATAATTTAAGATTCTATCACCAAAAATTCTGGCTTATGGCTGGTAGGTTGGAGCAGTGTGTGAAGGGAGACATGATATGGTAATATTAAACATTATTAATAACTTACACTTGTGTACATTGTTCTGAAAGTTGATTTTTGAAGGGAGAAAACTGAGTGAGCAGGAAGTCACTAGGAACCCAAAAGGAAATTTGCTCTGAAGAGAAACAGAAGTAAAACTGAGAAAGAGCCCAGAAGGCAGTATCTAAGGACCCAAAGAGAAATTGCCTCACTTTTGTTCTATGTAAAAGAGAATTACAGTGTAAGCAAGCCAAATCTAATTAATCTGTATTAATTGAGAAAGAATGGTCACAGTAATTTTAACTACACAAACCAACTTGCATAGTATTAGAATATTAAATGCAAAAATGCAAGATCAGTCACTCAAAACTATAAATAAGCTTAAGTAGTTGAATTCGGGTACAAATCAAACCCCAGGCCAGTTGCTTCTAAAATAGACTGAACAGATTATGCTGAGCACTGTGAATGTCCAAAGCAAGGCAGGTACTGCTGAAACAGAAAGTAGGTTCCAAAGTGCTTCCATTGCTAAAATATAAAGTATTACCTAGAGCAAGCCTGGAGTCCTGCTAAGGCTTTGCTTGGAAAGACAGTCTAGATGTGGGGTAAAATTGTCTGCAAGGATTTTTCTTTTGCCTAATTCTTTAAGGCAAAGAATGAAATGATAGAATAGGTGTGGTGTGGACTTAATAGAAGGAGCCTTGGATTTGCAATTCATTCTGCAAGGGTAGAGAGTGATTTTTCTAGTGCAGCTGTCTCTTAGGAATGCTAGCCATCCAGGAAAAAATCAGCAACAAAACAAAACAAAAAAAATCGTTCCAAAGCTGTCGTGTAATAGTCCTCGCCAACAATAAAAGGTTTACTTACCTACTGCAAGAAATTTTATGGGTGGGATATCTGTCTCTGTGTCACATATTAATCATATGTGTCTGCTGAGAACCAGGAAGAGTCTGAAATTTACTGACAGTTAAACAAGTTAGTCTGCCCTAGGTTCATAGATGCTGGTAGAAGACAGGAGGCACCTGGGTTAGAGATAAAGAACCATCCATAGCAGTAGCCAGAGTATCAGCATTGGTGCCAGTTCCCCAAGCCCCAATTCTGCAGAGCAATACAAAGCAGGCCAGGTGACATAAACACACAGTGAGCTCTTGCAAGAGGGGAACCCCAAGCTTAGGGAACCCAAAACTTTTATAATGGGCAGTAAGCGTGCCTGACCTTTGCCACAAAAGGAGACACTACCTTTTATGCTTAAATGCTGTCTGCCATATAAACCTCTTTGAAAAGGTAGTCTGGAACAAAGGTAGTAAGTGCTTCTGTTCATAAGTCACATGTCGGAGAAACTCAGAGATCTAGGGACACCTGGGTGGCTCAGTCGGTTAAGCATCTGCCGTTGACTCAGGTCATGATCCCAGAATCCAGGGATCAACTCCTGCATCAGGCTCTCTGCTCAGTAGAGAGCCTGTTTCTCCCTCTGCCTCTCACCCCACTCATGCTCACTCTGTCCCTTTCTCTTTCTCTCAAATAAATGAAATCTAAAAAAAAAAAAGAAACACAGAGATCCAAAAAGAACAGTCTCTAGTAATGGGGGGTCACTTGTTATCTTTTCTATTTAGATTTCCTAATCTTTCAGTAATATTTATTCATATTTTTCTTTGCTTCAAAAATAATGAGGCAACAGAAGAGAAAACCTATCAGCAATTAACTTCCAACACTAAAAATGCAGATTCTGGATCTTGTGGTCCTACCCAAGTCTATTCCGCCTTCACTGTGGAGTAGGATGTTTTCAGAGTGGGATGTTTTTGATAAAAGGGATGCTAGTCCCACCTCCTGAGCTGGGCTAAAACTGAGACAAACCAATTAGTAAAATCCATTTCGCTTACATTGTGACTGGTTTTGATAACCTACATTTAAGTTAATCAGTACATGACATTCTCACAGAAATCGAGATTCAGCTCAGGAGAGCAGAGGTAGGACAACTCACTAAATCTCTTTTATGGTTTGAGCAAGTTTAACTTAAGATGCAACTAGAAGCATCCTATCAATTCAACATGATTCAATAAACCAAGGTGGGAAGAAAAAAATGATTGTTAATTTCATTGCTTATTTTTTAGTTTGTCTTTTTTTTTCTTTCGGAAATGATTAAAGCAAATAATAGTATGAGTACACACTCTAAACAAGTGGTTTGGGAAACTGATGAACTCTCTCTCACAAAAGAAAAAAAATGTTTGCACATCAAAATAGTTAATTTATAGTTATCCTCCTGAGAAAAATTTGAGAGATTATGCAGGAAGAGAAAATATATCTCCGTTCCCTTAAATTTAATTCAAAACCCATGTTTCCTTCCATTAGATGCACATTACATTCATTCAGGTCATTCTGTCTGATGTATGAAGGATTTGACAAAAATACACTCTGGCCATTTTACCCTATCTCTAGATAGTCCCCCAAATCCAAGGCAAAGGATATGCTACGTTGGAATTTAATATATGAATATTCTTTGTTTTTATATTCTAAAGGAATATCTTTACATCATTTCTTCTTTTTACATGTTGGAATTTTCAAGTTAAATTCCTGGTATTGAAAAGATTTTTAGACAGCTCAGAAGCAGTTTCCATGATATTAGAAGGATTAGGCAGATCACAGATGCAAGAACAGTGTGTTCAGTTTAAATTCAAGGGACACATGTGTCCTGACGACTGGTTGTGGGAAAGGAGATGCAGTCTGTGACAGAGTCAAAGATCTAGTAAAATGAGCATAAATAACATTCATTCCAGGGTGGGTCCTGCCACATTCCTCTACAGGCCATGAAATTACTGAATTATAAGCATGTTAATTATTTACTTACAGATGCTTAACCAGTTGGAATAGTTACATAAAAGTTTTTTTTTCCCCCCTTCATCTCTGGAATAACAATGTTTTCAAGAGTTGAAAAGATGAGTGTGAGCAACTGAAGACTAGCACGAGGATTTCTTTGTTTTGACTTTAGTCTTTAAAGAAATTTGCTAATAAGAATGATAGAGCTAGGAGTTTCAAAAACTGACCTTTTGTCCCTTTAGCTCCAGTAAGCAGGCTCTAATATCAGGAACCATCAGAAAAACACAAGGCACATTATTTTAAAGCCTCCCAGATCCAGTATCTTAGGATAAGATTTATTTCATTTATAAGATTTATAAGGTTTATTTCATTTCCCATTTTGAAATAATACCTATAAAGTGTTCAAAACAGTACCAGTCGATAATATTAGCTATCATTATTATTACTGGAACAGTACTACATTGGAACACATATGTGATCTTTAAGTTAATCACACTTTTTCTTTTTTTATCACGCTTTTTCAATAAATTTCTAATTGAACTCAAATGACACTATTTTTTTAGCTCCCTATTCATCTTAAACTTTCATTACCTTATATATTATTTGTAGGTGCTTCCCTTAAATTTGTATACAATTTTAAAAGGTATTTTAAAATGGCAGTCGAGTTTACAAATACAGTGCAAACTAAACGTTCAAAATATTAGTTTATGTATGAGTTATATGGCAAGATGAGCTTTCCTTTCTTCTGTCCATTTTCTTCCTTTGACTTTCCCACCATTGATAAATCAGTAGACAGCGTTATGGGTAAACCCAGACATATGCTCTGAAGGGTGGTCACTACTAGCAAGAAAGCTCCCTAAATGCTTTACAGTTACTTCTCTTGGATAACTGGAAAGATTTAAACATTCCTCTGCAAGGAATAAAAGAATCTACTGCAGCACTTCCAGCTGTGACTAATGCCCACAAGCTTCAACTAGGTGGAGTTAGGACTTAGGAGTAAGGGCGGAGTACCAGGGAGGACCAGGTGCATGCTGGGGAGAGCCAGGAGAAGGAAGTAGACCAGAAAGCAAATGGGCCTCAAGATGCTTATCCAAGGCTGACACAATAAGAACCTCAAAGTGACTTGATAGGGCAATGATAAAACATTTTGTGATATTCGTTGGACAGTGTATTCACAGCCAGATTATTTTCTTTTCATTGCACTGTACCTACACATTCTTCTAGATATTATGCACATAACTGAGGCTTAACCACCATAAAAAGTCATTGTTTCAAAAGCTGAAAATAATTTTTTTGTCAGTAATTTCTCTGATCCTAGAAATGAGAAAGCAGTCATTTTCTCCCTATAAGAGTTGTGTGTTTTTCCTCATGACAGCGATACATTTCATAAGTAAGCATAATTTGTTATCAAGTTAATTGCTTGCAAAATAACAATAATTGTTTGTTCTTGCAAATGAAGCTCACAGAGATACCAAGTTCTTCCAAGGCTGAATGAATTACTTCTGCTTTCCACTGAGTACAGCGACTAATAGATTATCCTTAGACAGCTGTTTCATGTAGTGTATTTATTCTACAAAAGCAAAACTGTGAAGGAAACAATTTACCAGAATCAAACACTGCTCTCTTCATCTTTACTTTCCTTGTTGGCTGTAGCATTCACAATGTAATGGTTATATTGTCAAGATTCCACTAGTTTGCAATTCATTTTCCCCCTGTTACCCAAGAGCCTAAAAGCAAATTCCCAACAACACATTAAGAGGCATAAAACAATTCTTGAAAAAAGAATTAGATTAGATATGAAGCAATACAGGAAAAGTTGGAGATTGGGAATTACACTTATCAAGTTGCACGTAAAGAAATGTCATTTGTGAGATCTCCAAGGAACCTGTTGTGGCTGTTTGATACACTGTGCCTAGGATTTGTCAGGTTGCAGCTCAGTTCTTGGATTCAAAGAAACAACTGCTCACTTATCTTGTAAAACTGGTCCCAAGATGGACCAATTTGTCCGCTAGTGTTTATCCTTCTTTCAAGGTAACTTCTCTAAGTGGATTTTTCCCGAATAAAAGCTGATGCTGAGCTCATATTTTTTTTCCTTTTTTTGTGTGTTCGACTGAGTTCTTGGCTCATGAATATGCCTCACCTTTTTCCTAGGCTTTTCCACAAACTTATTGATGAATAATGAAGTAAGCCATAATTAAATTTGCATTGTCTGGATAAGGGGCATCCAGATCATTCAGATAATTGAAATCTACTCATAATCCATAACCCTCATGCTGTCTTTCCTTGATCCTGATCCTACCATGTGCTAAAAAGTAGTAAAGTCGGTTTCATCTCTTCGTTGTTTTAAGCCCGTCTGCTTTGTAGTAAAGCCTCTAACAAGCAGTGAAATTATCTAAGAGGCAAAAAGCAGAAGAGAGGAGGAAGAAATGCCAGTAATGTCTAAAAAAGGAACCTTTAAAAAATTAAAAGGTTTCTGTAATTTAAGTTTTTTATCTTACCAGGCAATGGGGGGCTCATTTTCTGTTTTTTATGTGTCTATTTCCTTTATAAAGTTCACATAGGACTTTTTTGGGAAGGAACCATGAAAGCATTGTTCTTCTATAAACACCAGGTCATTCTATGAATGTTAACACTTTTTGTTTACTAACCTGTCACCTAAAGGAATACCAATCTCAAAAGCAAAGACTTCCTTTTAAAAATTTTCCTTTTACCCTTTGACTTTCCTTTTTCTCTTTCCTTTTTTTTTGTCTGCATCATACTTTAGTCTCTAAAGAAAAGGGGTGGGGCAATCAATTAGTAATCTCAAAATGATACACTGCCATTTACTTGGAAACTAAAACATTTCCAAATACTTTCCACTCTAATAATGGAATGAGACAATTACAGTTTTAAGAGTTCTATAACTCTCATTGCTCTAGTGGTTTTCCAAATATTTTCATTATGTGATAGAAAATGGCTTTCTGCTCAGTATACCAGATAAATCTGACCATGAAGTTACTTACAGGGTAACTGAAAGGTGTTGGGTCTGTGCTTTTATTGCTCTATTTATAGAATGATGGCTAAACCTAACATTACCTTATAATTCATGAATAGATTATACAATCAGTCTTCTATTTCTTAAACCTGAATTCTCGATTGTGTGAGAAATGAAACTATTCTACAGTTTAACGATTTGGTTTTATAATGATCTCACTTTAAAGAAAGAAAATGTTTACACTCAGTGACCTCCCCAACTATAGACAATTATCTCTCTTGTATAAAATCTGATCACGACCTTATAATTCAGAAACAACTGAGCTAGGGTCCCCAGATCTGTACCTCTTGAAATCAAGGGGCAACTTTGTCCGTCTTTGTACTGCTGCTATTGTGGGAGTGACCTGTGGCCAGAGGTAGATGGTAGATATAAGATGTCTTCCCTATTAAAAAAAATTTTCCTCCGTATAGTTCACTAATTACAGACACATTTAAGTTGAGCTCTTTGTTATAATGTGAGTTAAAAAAAAATCAGCCAAGAATTATTTGAACTGGATGTCATTGCTTCTAGTTGACATCAACCTAATAAAGAATTAAGGAACAAGGCACCTGGCCAGCTTAGTAGGTAAAGCATGTAACTCTTGATCTCAGGGTTGTGAGTTCAAGCCCCACATTGGGTATAGAGATTACTTAAAAATAAAATCTTAAAAAAAAAAAAGAATCAAGGAAAAAGGAGACAAAAGAATGAGTTCAAAATTTTGCTCAGCTATTTACAATTTCTGTGATGCAGACAAATTACCTTCTCTTTGTATACCAAGCATATCCTACTTTGCAAAGTTGTTCCAAAGATTGAATAAGATCCCATGTGCAAAATTCTTAGCAGACAGTAGTCATGTAGTAAGTGGCTTTTTATTCTAAGGTCCATTAGTGGAGTTACACTGGAGTCATGGAGGGCACTCACTTATTAATATAGTAGTCCAGTATAGTGGTCTTCAAATCCCCAGGAATACTCAGGGCCTCCAAGGAGTAGAATGCATGAATCATTTTAAAAGATTAATATCCAATCCATTATTTCTATATGTAGGTTTTTTTTCCTAAACTTGACCTGTGTTTTTTTTAAAGACAGTTTAGTTGAAATAATAAGGTATAGTAAAATATTGAGTACATAAGTATAAAAACAATATATCAATTATAATTCTCACACATCCACAGATAAGATGAGAAAATAGGGGCGCCTGGGTGGCTCAGTGGGTTAAAGCCTCTGCCTTCGGCTTAGGTCATGATCTCAGGGTCCTGGGATTGAGCCCTGCATCGGGCTCTCTGCTCAGCAGGGAGCCTGCTTCTGCCTGACTCTCTGCCTATTTGTCATCTCTCTCTCTCTGTCAAATAAATAAATAAAATCTTTAAAAAAAAAAAAAAAATGAGAAAATATTTTTTTAAGTTGATACCAGTTAAATAGCCAGAAAAGAAGACATCTAGGATGAGATTTTACAAAAGATGTTTATATAAACTTGACCTGTTTAAGAACGTTCCTATGTATGGTGAGGGTAGCAAGGTTCCTTTACCTACAACTCTTTTCGAATTAGCTCCACCAAGCTGACAAAAAAAAAAAAAAAAAAAAAAAAAGGAAAGGAAAGGAAAAAATCCATTCCTTTCACCTATCATAAATTTGCTATGTTGCATTATTCGATAGTTAAAGGCTCTGAGGTGTCAAAGGGACAAGTTGAAAAATTATTGTGCATAGACTCTCCTTCAATCAAGATACCATAACAACCCCATCAATCCTACTAAAAAGGTGCATTTCCAATACAAATTAACTTGTTACAGCTAATGAAAAGTTATCAAAATCTGTAATATATTTTTGTTGATTTCATCAGTTAACTACTACTAATAATAACAGCTCAATCAAAAGGAATCTTTAACCCTCAGAGCTTTGTAGTTACAAGAAATTATTTAAAATTCAATTTTAGTTTATATTCATATTTTTGATCCAGAAAGTAGGAGAGGGTGATCAATAAAAGACTTTCAAGCATGAAAAATGTTATATTGTGATAACATTCTGGGGAAGTAATATAATAAAAGTACAATTGCAAGTAAAAAAGAAAGAACTGTTCATGAATTTTTAAAATCAATGATTCTGGGTACCGTATCACCATGGCATTTAGAGTCCCTTGGAAACATTTAAAAGAGTGATCTAACAGTTACATTTTTAAATGATAATATTTACAATATGTGGGAAATTACATCCTTTTCAGTCACTTATACTTATTATTAAAAATGTATAAGATGGCACGTAGCTAAAAAATAATTTCCCAGTATATGTAAGCAATGCAAGCTAAGTGTGCAGACCCCTGGCGCAGAGGTTAAAAGCATGGACCTTCACATCAGAGAAAAGTGACTTTGAAATCAGACTCCACCACTCGGTTTTTAATGAACCATGTTCAACTAAACCTCTGGGCCTCAGTTTTCTTATCCTGAGATTTAAAAAAGTAGAGATAAAACCTGTCAGAATTTAAGAATGTAATACATTTAAAGTGCTTAGCTATGTGCCTGGCATTAGGCAGCTACTATCATTATAACCATTATAACTGCATATGAGGAAGACAGGGAAAGAGCGGCCTCCATGCAAAAAGAAAGGAGGAAGATTCAAAAGTCAAAGGTAGGGTTTGAGTCAACATTTCTCCAAAGAAGATAAGATACACAAATGGCCAGCCAACACATGCAAACATGCTTACGTCATTAGCCACTAGAGAAATGAAAATCAATACCATAATGATACCACTTTGTATGCACTAGAATGGCTAGAATTAAAAAAAAAAAAAAAAATTAAAGGAAAGAAAGGAAGAATAAGTGTTAGTGAGGATATGGAGAAACTGGAATCCCTCATACACTGCTGATGCAAATGTAAAATGGAGAAGCCATTGTGGAAAACAATTTGGCAGTTCCTCAAAAAGTTAAACACTGAATTACCATAGGATCTAACAACTCTGCTCTTAGATATACACCCAAATGAATTAAAAACAGGTACTCAAAACAAAACAAAAACAGGTACTCAGACAAATTCTTGTACACAAACATTCAGAAAAGAACTACTCATAGCAGCCAAAGGTAGCAACAACCCTCACATCCATCAAGAGATAAATGGATAAACTGTGGTATACCCGAATCATGGAATATTACTCAGCCCTAAGAAGGAATGAAGTACTGATATACGCTACAACATGGATGAAAGTGGGAAACATTATGCTAAGTGAAAGAAAATCAGACACAGAGGGTCATAAATTATATGACTTCCTTAATATGAAATATCCAGAATAGTTAAGTCCAGAGAGACAGAAAACAGATGATTGGCTTCCAGGGATTTGGGGGAGAATGAATAGAATGTGACTGCTTAATGGGTACAGGGGCTCCCTTGGGAGTGACAAAAATGTTGTGGAACCAGATAGAAGAAATGGTTGTGCAACACCGTGAGCATACTGAACACAAGGCCGATCTGAAATACTGTCTTTCCTCGGTTGTATGTTCTATGGCAACAACTTCAATTACGGTAACAAAGATGATCATTTGTGCCCAGTGTTTCTCTCTGGAGTTCAGGTTATATAGCAACAAAGCCAAATCTCTCCCACTCTGAAAAATGCTAGCTATTAGCAGTATCCTTGAGGCTTCGGCAGCCAAAGCACAGCCTGTCTAGAGCCTTGAAGCCACACTGCAGAGAGGATTTAAGATGACAGTACTTGTGGGATCACAGCTTAAACCTACCCGCCCGCCCCCCCCCCCCCATATTGCAAACAGCTGCACACCTGCACCAAACCCATCTTGAGGATTTTAAAGGGGCCGTTCTACCTTTTAAGAGGCAGGTGGCATTTCTCTCTTCTGGGGTCACAAGAAGAACTGAGGGAAAGGGAAGGGAAAAGGGCCAAAGGGGAGTAGGGTGGAGGAGCACAGGACCTCTTCCAGAAGACAGGGCTTAGAAGTGTAAGAAAGGGAGACAAGGAATAGGGATGTGAGTGGTTGCTCTAGGTACTGGAGGCAGCCTGTACTGGGAGCTGGCACCTCAGTGGAGGTGCCCGCGCGTGGACCCCCACTTCTCCACCCACTCTCTAGGTAACTGGAGGCAGGTTATCAACAGAAGGTTCAGTTTCCTCACATGCATAAAATGGAGATGATGAGAAAATCTGCTTCCAAAGCATTTTCCGCAAGGATAAAATGAGAAAATGCAGTTTTCCTACAAGCTTGCCTGGTATTAACAATCACCTATGCTGTTTTATAAATAACATGTTCCTGGGCCCCAAAACAGATACAAATCATAGGGACCAGGGGAGAGGCCTGGGAATTGTATTTTGAATGCCTTTCTCAGATGAACTCCCTCAGAATTTCTTGTTATCTAACTAGAATGAGAAATAGCACAGCTCCTGGGTTATGAGTATTCAAAACTTTTAGCGATTATGAGTATTTTAGATTATTGCTTTAGTGGTTAAGGCTAACCGTTATCCTAGGCTTCCTTCCAGGAAGTCAAAATAATTCATCAAAAATGACAAAGGCCATCTAAACGTTCTGTTTTCCATAGTATACCTATCAACTTGACCGTTTTCCCCTATTCAAGAGACTAAAATTAAGAGCAAAAATTAGTAACAATTCAAGGTTCTGAAAAAGATGACTGTACTGTCAGCAATTAGAACAGTCATTTGAAGGCTGTTTCTATTTGGCAATAGAGGATGAGGTAGAAATGATAACATGAAAAATCTCTACCAGCCTCCTAATTAGATTTCTCATGAGTCAATGATTATTTAAGTACCTTCAAAGAAGAGTAATCGTTGGTCTGAGGGTGTGCTTATGGATTTACCTAACTGAAAGAGAGCCAAATGTTCTAATTGGATCCAGTTAATCTTACTACATTTGCTTCTCAACTTTTGACTACGGTACATAGTAACAAATACATTTTACACTGACTTTAAGGCAGATATCTGAAATCATACTTACCTTTATGTGCCCTTATGCCATGTCATGTATTTGGATATTTATTCTATTCTATTTCCCATTTTTGTCCTTCTTTAATGCTGTCTGTAATTCACTAGTTGCTTTGACAACTACTAGTTTGTCCCAAACCATTAATGGGTAGCAACCTAAAATTTGAGAAGTACTGACCTAACATACACACCAGAAATTAGTATTTTAACTGTGTCCCAAATTGCAAATAAAAAAACAACTGGCTTGGATCAGAAATAAATCAGAGACTGATAATCTTGGTTTGCAAGTCACCAAAAGGAAGAGATGAATTGACAATTTGGACTTTTACAGAACTTTATGTTTTCATCTGGGTCTTTCTTATTCCAGCAGGTAGACATAACTTGGAACTCTATGTAGGAAGTAAGTTATGAATACTTGCAGCTTTTAAGTTTGTTATTAATTACATATAAACAACTGAAAAAGTTCATCCATGTATGTAGGTACTATTGAGTGTGAATTTAATTATTTATTTATATATATATTTTTTTAAGAGAAGGAGAGAGGGGCAGGGGCCAAGGGAGAGGGAAAGAGAGAATCTGAAGCAGACTCCATACTGAGCAGGGAGCCTGATGTGGGCTCAATTTCACCACCCTGAGATCATGACCTGAACCGAAATCAAGATCGGATGCTTAACTAACTGAGCCACCCAGGAGCCCTTCTTGAGTGTGAATTTAAATATCAGAGAGAGCTTATGAAAATATGATCTGAGCAGCGTGTTCTTTGAGAGGAAATGGCAAAGGTGTGGAAAAGGTTGTGACTTTATTATTGCGTTGATAAAAAGTTGGCTCCTTTGTTTTATTATTTTCTCTCTTTTACTTTTTCCCCTTATAAACTGTTTGTCCTAGGATTTGGCACAAAAAAATTTCCAACATGATGTAAGTGGCAATGTTATATTTTGCTACAGTTGAAGGTTTTATTGCAGCTAATGCAATAATACTGACGGAAAGAATTGGGGAGAGGTTAAGTGGGTGGACTTTCAAATAAAACATAGCAGGGTTTGCATCCTACCTCTCCTTACTGGTTCTATAAACATAAGTACTCTTTTAAACCTTCTTTATTTACAGTTTCCTCATCTGCAAAATAGGATTAATGCGCAAGTGGGCGGGGGGGGGGGGAGGTGGTGGTGGTTACAAATTCCTTTAGATAGTGTATTACTACAGCACTCATCACAGTCATAGTCCCTAATAAATTATATGCCACATGAAAATTACTGGATAAAAATTTGTAACAAATCTGCTTTTCCATATTCTGTACTTGATAATAAAAAGATTTATTTGGAGGGAAACAAATTAGCCACCATCTACTATCTGATCGAGTGGTTCTCACTGACTAAGGTACTTGTATTACCTCCCATTGGCTCACCTGGATTTTATAGCCAGAGATTTTCCACCATTAATCTAAAAGCAGATGATTGTGAATTAGTTTGATTAGTATAGTCGCTATAGACAGAAGTACTCACTGTGCATATGTATTCTGTAAAGAAGAGGAACACCAATGACCATGTCACTAATCAGTGGCAAATCATGTAGTAAGAATATTCACCAAACCAATTTGATTATTGGGTCAAGACTTTAATGGGCATAAATAGTAATTTTCATAGAGAAGAAAGGAGATCTCAGTTTTTAACTAAGATATCCTTGATGCGCAGTATAAATATTAAGACACTATCATAAGAGACTCAACTCACGAAACAAACTGAGGGTGGCTGGGGGGTAGGGGCGGGTAGGGATAGGATGGCTGGGTTATGGACATTGGGGAGGGTATGTGCTATGGTAAGTGCTGTGAAATGTGTAAGCCTGATGATTCACAGACATGTACCCTGGAGCAAATAATACATTATGTGTTAATTAAAAAAATAAAAATTAAAAAAAAAAAAGACACTATCAGGCAATCATTCATTTATTCTTTCATGGTATGAAAATATTATGCACGATTCACCCTTTCATTCATTCAGAGTAAGCCAACTTCTGAACTCCAAATTCAAAATATATTAGAATACATTATAACACTTGGTTCTAGGGTCAGAATTATTCATCACTCTGGAGGTAAACTATAATGTCGCACTGAAACAGTTTACCATACCTGCTTGTTTGGTAAACACTGAGTTTAGAATCAAGGCAGATACCTACTTTGGAAGTGAAAGGTGAAGAATATGGGCCAATTCTTGTCAATATGGGCCAATAATTAAATATGAAATAAAATTAGAAATAATCTTTTTCTTTATTAAGTTATGAAATATATGGAGTATAAGATAATAAACACTCTTTGACTACATCCACTTTAACAAAACCTAACGTTTAGCCGTATTTTCTTCAGACATTTTCAAAAACGTCATTCACCCGAATCTTTCTATGGGTCTCTCTTCCACGCTGTGTTCTCTTTTTCTCTTTCAAGAAGTAAAAGAGAGACAGAGGGAGAGAGAGACAGAGGGAGAGAGAGACAGAAGCTAGCTCAATTTTGTATTTACAATTACATGAACATTTCCTTTAAGAATGTGTAAACTCTAAATGGATTAAAGATCAAATGGGAGACTTGAAACCATAAAAGTCCTGAAAGAAAATATAGGCAGTAATTTCTTGGACATCAGCCTTGGCAACATATTTATAAATATGTCTCCTCATACAAGGGAAACAAAAACAAAAATAAACCATTGAGATTACACCAAAATAAAAGTTTTTGCACAGTGAAGGAAACCATCAATGAAACAAAAAGGCAACCTACTAAATGGGACAAGATATTTGCAAATAACATATATGATACAGAGTTAATATCTAAAACATATAAAGAACTTAATACAACTCAATCCCATAAAAACAATCCAATTAAAAATGGGCAGAAGACCTGAACAGACATTTGCTCCAAAGAAGACTTACAGATGGCCAACAGACACATGGAAAGATGCTCCATATCACTAATCATTATCAGGAAAATGCAAATCAAAACTACAATGATATATTACCTCATCCCAGTCAGAATGGTTAGTATCAACCTTAAAAATTTTTTTAAAAGATAGGAAATAACCAAGTGTTGGTGAGGATGTAGGGAAAAGAGAACCCTTGTGCACTGCTGCTAGAAATGTAAATTGGTGCAACCACTGTGGAAAACAGTATGGAGTTTCCTCAAAACATTAAAAGTAGAAATACCATACGATCCCGTAATTTTACTACTGGGTATTTACCCAAAGGAAACAGAAACATTAATTCAAAAAGATATATGTACCCCAATGTTTATTGCAGTATTATTCACAATAGCCAAGATATGGAGGCAACAGAAGTGGCTATGGGTAGATGAACGGATAAAGAAGTGGTGTATATATATAATGGAATATTACCAGCCATAAAACAGAATGAGATCTTGTCATTCATGACAACATGGATAAGTCCAACAGGCAAATACCATATAATTTCATTTATATGTGGAATCTAAGAAACAAAACAAATGAACAAATAAACAAAAAGCAGAAACAGACCCATAAATACAGAGAACAAATTGGTGGTTGCCAAAGGATGAGGTAGATGAGGGGGTGGGTAAAATAGATGAAGAAGGTTAAGAGGTACAAACTCCAGTTAAAAAATAAATACATCTTGGAGATGAAAAGTACAGCATAGAGAATATAGTCAATAATACTGTAATAACATTGTATGGTGACAAATGGTTACTGTACTTACCATGGTGAGCACTGAGTAACGTAAAGAGTTGTCAAATCAGTATGTCGTATGCCTGAAACTAATATAATATTGTATGTCAATTATACTTCACTAACAAATTTTTAAGAATTCAAAAAAAATGTATCCATGAGCAGTCCACAGTATTGCATTTTGTAAAACTTTACTAATTGTACTCTATCACATGCACCATTCTATACTGTGTTTTTATATTTGCTGAACATTTTTCAGTACTTTATCCATGTTCATATATACAGCTGTAATTTAATTATTCAATCTTCATATATTATTTCATATACAAATTACCACAATGTACAAATACAACTAAGGCATTTGGTTTATTTCCAATTTTTACTATTAAAATGGATGTTATGATAAACAATCTAGTACAAGATAAAGAAACACAGAGTCTGACAATGTGTAAATCTTCACATTGACTGGATATTTCAAATTCCTCTCCAAAATGGTTTGGGAGTTCTTTATCCACATCTTGCACAACATTCAGTATTGTTAGATTTTACATTATTGCATTACCTTTTGGGTATGAAATTATATTTCACTGTTGTTTAAATTTGTATTTTCATAAAACATTTAGGTTTTTTTGAGAATTGCTAGGTTTTGTTTATTTTTTATTGGGTACTCTTTTGTTGTATGTTATTTATATATTTATAGATATTAAGGATACTAAGTATTAAGGATACTTGTGCTCTTTATTTAATATCTCTATCTATCTATCCATCCATCCATCCACCTAGCTCTCCAAAATCAATGGTTTCACTGACTGCAACCAAAATTAGAGGGAGAAGCATCAATACGGCAATATGCAAGATGTTCTAGAGCATCCAGGCTCAGAGCAACCTGTTTTATATTCAAGTTCATCCCTTCACGTTCACTTCCTTTGCTTACTCCACAAACTCATTCCAGAGTCCCCCAAGGTAGACCTAATGATACCTGAGACATCTGCCTCCATACCTGCCTGTTATTTATTTAATCTGCCTGTGACCTTTTCATATAACGTGATCATGTGAAGAAAGGAGTCATTTAACCAAGGCAACAATTAAACCAATAAGGCTCAAGTCAACCTGTCCCATGGTGTCAATCTTTAAAGGCATTCGAGTTCACCTCATGACCCTTACAGCGAAGAAAATGTGTGATTATCTTAACTTGCCTGCGTCGTCCCCACGACTTGTGAACCTGTATGTGTTGCTGTGAAATCGCTGGCTTCATTCTATCAAATCCCACTAACTAAGCTCGACACGTGTTCCTCCTCACATGTGGTACATTCCTCTTCTGATCAACACAACCCTATAATTCTACGCAAATTCTTGCAGAAAAAAAAAAACAAAAAACAAAAACACTTGCAACAAATGTTGCCTATTATTTCTGTAAGCTTATATTCCTAGGAAAACTTGTTTGAATTTTTTTTTCATACAAGAAGTTTTTGATAAGCCAGTAGAAAATATAAATGGGAACAGACATGAATGGTACCTTTAGAACAAATGCACTTTGGGATGTATTTTAGTTTTGTCCCACCCAAGATACCAACACATGAACTTTCTTTTTTATTATCTCTTTCAGCAACGTCTATAATTTATCTTTTTTGAAAATAATTTATTTCTCTTTTTAAAAGAAAGTTTGGCTCTCTGTTAAAATCTATAAATGTCAGTTAAGGTTCCCGATTTTTCTGAGCTGGTCACTGTCCCCACAGATGTCAACTTAGTCTACCAACTTACTGGATATATCAGTAGTCTTCTTCATAAAATGGATATAAACATCGCCGTGAAACTAAAGAAACCACATTATTTTTACAGTGTAGAATTGCTAAGCTTTTGCCTCTTTTTTTTTTTGATTAATTTCATGCCTGACTCAGTCAGAGATTAGGCCTTGACACAGGTTATAATTAAATATTGAAATCATGAAGTGCAAGAATGTTTAATTTTTAAAATATGAGTTTTAATTTACCTCATACAGAGAATAGCTCTGGTCACCTGCAGAGACGCATTACACACTACATTGCCTAATGTAGGATGCCTGAATAAGGCTGAGCATACAGTTAAAGTAAACTAATGCAATTTACTGAACAGCAGTCAAATATTTATCCAGTTGATGAAGCAGACTTTATGTGAAACTCAGACAATAATTAAAGAGAAGCCTTGCTTAAAACATGCTTACTCTGGTTTTCACAAATACATTATATCCTCTCTGCATCTTCCATTTTTCTAAATACTTCTCTATTTCTAAAACACTCCACAATGAGCATTCTATAGCATTCTATGGGAGGTATCTTCTGATATTTTACTGTATTTTAAAGCTTGGAAGGTAGGTTGCTTGCAGAAGCAGCCTCGGTTCTTCTCCTTTTTGCAGCGTACTCTTGGCGATGTGACTCCACACAGCCTTCTGTTGAAGGTGGAGTCTGTTTTCCCCACCTTTCGAATCTGCCTGGCTTATGACTTGATTTGGGCAATAGAGTGTGGCAGCCACATTGGGCCAGTTTGGAACCTCTGCCCCACGAGACTACATGCTACTGCTTGTTCTCGGAGAACCTGCCATGGGCATGAGAAAAAGCCCAGACTGCTTCCTGGAGGAGGAAAAACTACACAGAGGCAGTCATACTCTGGTCAGCTCCTGTCCACCCTGCGGTCTCACCACAGTGAGTACAGTTAAGATTGGCCAAACTCAAGCTAGGTTGGCAGAACCACCTAGATAGATTACTTGCACTCCTGAGAAATAATGAATGGCTGCTGTTGTAGGCCCCTATGTTTAAGATAGTTTGTTCGACCACAACAGCTAATTGAAGTAGGATTTAGAGATCTAAGTCAACCTCCCCATCTTACAGAGGAGACAACTGAAGCCCAGAGAGCTTAAATGCCTGACTACATGTCCAGCTACACGTCACCAGTGGCAGAACCAGGTTTAGAGACTGCATCCCCAGCTCCACAGCCGAAGCCCTTTCTGTTATGCAATATTGCCATTCTTTTTATTTGCTGGCAACAGAGATCAATGAAAGCTTGCCAAAAGAATTGGAGTTTCAGCATAATAGCATTTGTTAAAAATAATTTTAAGGGCCCTATATGTATCTATGACACTCATATTTTAGATATTATCTGACAGTATTTCTCAGGTCCCTTTTTCTAAGTTATGTGAAGAGAATTACAAATGACAGAATGAAGAATGTTTTCAAGTGGAGTAATCCCATAATTTTCAGTCATCGTGATATTACCATTAATCCTTACTTTTGGAACATTTCAATGCTAAAGTTAACAGGCATCTTCTTGGAGCCTTGTTTAGCAGAACTCAAATTTTCACTGAATTTCATTGCATCTAAACTACCATCTGGAGAATTACTAAAAGCACATCAGCATCATCCTGTATTAAATATCCCATAGGATGAACATTTAAGAAACTCTCAAATACTTACATCGTGTTGTATAAAGGAGGAAAGGCTTAAGTCCATCATGTCATGCATGGGATGGCATGTTATGAAAGTTTGTTCAGTCACATTTGACCCAGTATAAAAATTTTTTACAAATTAAAAAAAAAATTTCTACATGTATTCCCATTATATCTGTAACTCTTACGTCCTCCAGCACTTGCTCTCACATTGAGCACAACCAAGTCACCTGGACAGCTGGTTAAACCACAAATTGTGGGCTCTACCCCCCAGAGCTTCGGATTTGATAAACCTGGGCTGGACACTGAGGTTCTGTATTTCTAACAAGTTCCCAGGTGATGCTAAAGCTGCTGGCTGGGGGACTACACATTGAGAACCACTGCTCCACAGTTTTCAATGGTCGCTGAAATCGTTTGTGCATAGCCCATCTTCAAATATACCGGACTACAATATTTTAGTGAGAGCTCAAGGAAGTATGTAAACTACATTCACAATCTGCATCAGTAACTGAATCACACGGTACAAAATCCTGCCAATCAAATCAACGAGACAGTCACTTAAGAGTTTGAAGAGCCTTGACTTTGGGTTGAGACACGTCCAGAGTCTGTCCACAGACCAGGAGGGGAGCTTGTCAAAAAAACAAAACAAAACAAAACAAAACCCTGCATACTGTCACAAGACCCATAATATTTGGAATGTAGGCAAATTAGCTCAAATGATCATCCTCCAAAGGGAAATAATTTGCCAGAGTTTTTATAAGGTAAAGAAATGCCTACTTCCAATTCACAGTCTTTCTTTTTTTTTTTTTTTTTTAATGAGAGTATTCACATAACACTTTCCATGACAGCTTCTGCTTTCCATCACTCAACTCTTTGTGAAAATAGTCCATTTTTGGCTTAGTAACTGCAGGTTTGGGCTTAGTCCAAAAGTGAACTTCTTGAAAGGTTTACAAAAAAAAATTCAGTTGTTTTTAATTCCTGACTGTTTCAAATAAAGAAAACAAACTATGAAAAGGATAGTGGGATTTTAATTGCATTTTTTTCTATTTAAATATCAGATAACTTCCTAATGGCCCTTTCCATATCTGTGTCCTCTACAGAAATCCCATACCTGCCTCAATTTGAAAACACAAGTGAGATTAGAAAAAGATTGGTGTCTGCAAATGTCCTCTGAGAAAACACACACAAAAGCTCCCAAACTCCTGAGTATGCACATTTAAGAGGCACCAGCCGACTCCATCTTTCTTCTTCTGGTAAACATGCCTCACTGGGTATTCAGAGAGCCCGCTTTGTGAAGGGCTGCGCAGTATTGTTTATAATTTTTATCAGTGTGGTTTTCTCCCACCACCTACTTAAAAGCTCATTTTTCCCAGTTTCTGTACTTCTTTGGACATCCTTCTCTTACATGAAAAAAAAAAATGCCACTGAGCTAACCTGAGGCATTGGGCAGAGGAGACTTTCTTAACCTTTCTATTTTTAACATTGAACATTGCCTTAGTGTACACTTTCCTCATCTTTTAAGCTGACACTATGTGAAAGGTGAAAGTTCCCGGGCACCTAACAACACACAGGGGTTCCCCCGAAGTAACAGATCCCAGGCAAGGAAGGATTTCTCAGGAAGGGTTAGCCTGATTCGAAACATAGCTTTCCTGTTCCCAAGGTAAATGGGCTCTTTAATAGCTGATTCTATTCACATCTTTTTTGATGTTTAGGGACATTTTTTTTTTAAGATTTTATTTATTTTAGAGAGAGAGAGAGAGAGCACAAGTTGGGGGAGGAGCAGAGGGAGAGGGAGAAGGAGACTATCCCTACCTGGGGCTTGATCCCAGGACCCTGAGATCATGACCTGAGCTGAAGTCAGATGCTTAACCGACTGGGGCCACCCAGGCACCCCTAGAGACATCTTATTTATAACTTATAGACAGTGCCTCTCTACTTGCATCATTATTAGATATAATTAAATGTCTTCTACTGCTGAGGAGATATTTTCATTTTTCATAGACATGGAATTTCTAGTTGCAAATGTTTTCAATACTTTCATGAATATTTCCCAATTAACTCCAACTTCCAGTAATCCTTTGAACTTATGTGGCTTCTATTTTTGCTATTATTCCTCTCATATTTATTTTATACAATCTTGTGATGTAGCGAGCTAACTTTTTATGGACATGGGTTCTATCTACCTAATTGAATTTTAAATGCCCTGACAACAGAGGCTTCACGAGGATTTGCAGTCACCATGCCTTGCACATGGAAGACACCCCGTGAGAATGTGCTGATGAAGCTCGTGTCAGGGATGGTTGAGTCAATCCTTCCGTTTGACGGTAGGAATGGCTGGAATGGGTGAGAATGAAATCAAAACACCTAAAGAACAGTTTTCCACCCTAGTTTAGGATTTTTTGACCAAAAGCAACTCCAGGACGAGAGGCTGGTTCTTCCTGGGAAGAGCAACTAAGCCATGACCTATACTAATTATTTCTGTCTGAAGAAATGACAGGTTGAAAGAAATGGCTGTTGGAAGATAACCAGGGAGAAATAACTACCATGTAACAGGTAAAGTCACAGCCTAACCAACTGGCTCAGTGGCCTTCAGTGAATCATACTGGTCTGTAAGGTAGGAAAAAGGTAGATACTAGAAGGAAAGGCTTATTCTCAGACCAGGAATGCACAAACACATGCTCAGTCTGTGCAAGAAGGAAGCCATAAACAGGCCAGGAACTTCATTTATGCCAAGTCATCATCCCCTCCAAGGGACTTGTCTGCACAAGGTACTCAATATACTCGATGTCAAGAAGAGCACCTGTCTTTGTGTGGTCAGATGTCCAAATGGCTCCTCAAATTTCTCTTTCTCGTTAGCTACATATTGAAAGAATTTTTCCCTTTTATTTTTTAAAATTTTTTAAAAAGATTTTATTTATTAGTTTGACAGAGAGCGAGAGAGTGCACAAGCAGGGGGAGCAGCAGAGAGAGAGGGAGAAGCAGGCTCTCCACTGGGCAGGAAGCCCGATGTGGGACTCAATTCCAGGACCCTGGAATCATGACCTGAGCCGAAGGCAGACGCTTAACCGACTGAGCCACCCAGGCACCCCGAATTTTCCCCTTTTAAAATCAAACAATTATGGTTGTAGGCAGAAGCTGTAGGCGAATGCACTAGTCATTCCTCCACAAAAGGTCAAACTCTCCTATGCTGAAACATTCTGCAAGGAATAAATCAGTGCATTACTACAGTGTGCATTAATGATTATACTTAAGATAATCTCTCAAAAATTTATCCCGATTTTCAAGTTTACTCCTTCCCACTTTCCTAAGCTCCCTCCTGCCACACACACACCGACCTGCATATGACTGTGACTTAGTGCTTCTACTATTACATACGTGTGTTGGGGGATAATGCAGGTAACATATCTGGAATTGGATAATGCAGGTCCAAAATTCAGTTCCATCATCTACCACTCGGAAATAAATGTGGGTGTGTTTGTGTGCATATGTATGTTTACTCCTTATTTTGTATCTATGTCTCCTATGTATTAATTTGCTTTTCTATGTGCACTTTCAGAAGTATACCTCACTGTAATATGAAATACACGAGTTCATACCTTCGAAAATGGCATATATTGTAATAGAAATCTACACAGAAGCATGCCAATTGTTTAACTATGCATACAAATGCCACAAAACAATTTAGAACCCTAAAGGAAGAATGTTCTATACAAGTAAAACAACTTCAGGAACAGAGGTCAACAGAAAATAATCACACTCAGGAGAATTTGGACAGGACATCAACAAGAGCACAGACCATGAAATCTCCAGTGACCCAAACAGTTACAAAATTGCAACCAAGAGCTGTAACTTTCATCCAGGAGGAGATGCTTTTGTCAAGCTCGATAATTTTCTAATCCTCACATTCTGGCATGCCTTAACCCAGGTGCTGGAATGGCAAAGCTGACTGACCTCTGTACTGGCTAGATAAAAGGAAATGTGGAAGTATCAACTATTTTTTTCTAGATGCGTAAGTACTTAAAGATTTATGCAGCAAGTGGGGGGAAGAATAGCAGGCGTGGGATCACGTATCTCAGTCAGGGCTACCATATGCTCAAACCCCAGGGAGTATCATTTCTAGGACCTTGGACCTATATCCTCCTCCCTTACCAAGTTGCCCAAGAAGAACAACAAGCCTATATACCAAAAGGCCTGACTTGGGATCTAGGTCTACAACTGCCATTTACCAGTTACACGAACTGGTCAGATCATCACACCTCCCCAGACATCTTTACCAAAATTTCTGGGTTTATTGTATGTGCTACGGATCCCTTTGACAATCAGGTGAAAGTCAAAGATGCTTTCTCAGAATGAGGCTTTTACTTGCATAAAAGGATACAGATGATTTTAAAGAATTATTAATTTTTTTCTGATGTAATAAATATGCTTCTTTATTAGCATATTAAATATCAGTATCAAGAGATAGGTCTTGATAAATACCAAATAATTTTGAAGACAGGTCTTGTTAAATAGGAAATAATTTTGCTGATCAAAGTAAATGATATTTTGAGATATCGGCAACCACTGCAATGTGATCTCAAACTATCTGGCCTTCCTACTGATGACAAAATGACAGGTACTTATAATATTATTGCTGTCTATTGCTTACATTTACTAAAGAAGTAAATGTTGAATTTCAGTTAGGGGTTAGTGAAAATGAGATGTAACTTTTTTCCCCACTCAAGTTCAAGGATTCCCTGAATTTTATCCATTGATTCCTGGTTAAAAACCATAGCTTCTTACTCTTCTTCTATGCAAAAAGGGGGAAGTAACACTTGTCCTCCAGAACTCATTGGGCTTTGCCAGGATAAAATTAGATAAAGCTAATTCAACAACAATTTAATGGGTAATTTCTATACTCCAGGCACTGTTTTAGGGTCTGGGGATATATCAGTGAACAAAAGAGACACTGTCTAGTGGAAGAAAAGTTTTATATGTGGATGAAATATTTTAAATACATATCTAATAGAATATATATATATATATATATTAAATATATGTAATGTTAGGGGATGGTACGGGAAGACAATAAGGAAGATAAACCACAGTAAGGTATACAGGAGACACAGATGGAACGCCACTGTGTTAAGGAGCCATTTAGCAGAGACCCAAGAGAAGTGAGCAACAGGGAACCAGGAGGACACCAGGAAAGTATGCCTACAAATAATAAAGTTTTCAGTACAACTTTTAATATGGTCATAATCAATTAACAGGTACTAATTTGAAATACAAGTCAGCATTAGTAAGTAGGTAAATAATATGTAGACTTCCTGTTAGAATTATGAATTTATATCAGGATTAGCATATACCCTGCTTTATAGCCCTATTTGAAAACCTAGGTTTTTTAAATTTTACTATATATACAATTTCTTAGCCCATCTTATTTTACAACAGACACTATATTTAGCAAATTAACTAATTTATTATTAACAAGAGCCCTACGGGATAGGACCTATCATTCTCCTACTTAGAGATAAGAAAATGGAGGCTCAGAGAGATTCAATTAATTGCCCACATTTACCAAGTAAATACAAGTAGGTTGCAGGACCAGGATTTCCATACAGCAAATAGCATATGTAAATCTACCTGCCTACCTACCGGGTCACTCAACTCCTTAAAAATGTTATTGCTCTTTGACAGGAGAGCAATCCATCTCAAATACCATATTTTCAAAGTTGCTAAAGTATTTCAGAAGCCTGCATTAAATGAGACAAGTTTGCATTTCATCCATTAGGGAAAGTGTTCAAAGAACAAGAAGCTGAGCCACAAAGGGGTCAGAAAAAGAAAAAGAAATTCCTGACTAGGGAAAAGAGTCATCTGAGAATCCCATTGAAAAATTAGAGTCTCCATAATCTTTCTCTTTTTAATAACTCTTATGACTACCAAAAAAAATATTAAAAACAATTCAGAAAGCTAATCAGCGGTCCAAAAAAAGACTAACACTTTTTCTACAATTCAAGGAAAGCAATCCTGGACTTTTAGCTACAGAACAAACTTTAAGTGCAGTGTGTTGAACCCAGGTTAATCTCTGAAAAGACCAGAGCTTTCATAAAGCAGATAAGAATAAGTGAATGAGAAGAGCACAGTGGTATCTTTTAAATCAAAGCTGGCAAATTTTGGAGAGAGAGAGAGAGAGAAACTGACAATAAAAAAAATTTTATAGTCAACTTCTATATTATTCTTTCTGAATTTGTTTTCTTGCTTCTAGATTACTCCTCTCCTCAGCAGTGCACTACAATAGTTCCAGTGAGAGATGACAGGAGCCTGAGGAAAACAGGAATATTGGAGATGGCTGGGGAAGAAAAGAATTTATGGGATATCCAATAATGGGAGCAGGGGCAGATGAGAGAAGGTCAATGGCAAAGGGAAAAGTTCAGATTAGCTTTGGTTTCCATCATGAATGCCTACTGGATGGTATGCTATAAATAAGATAATGAGTATAAGACAGAACCAGAAGGCAGGCAGTAAGCACAAATGTAGATGTGGTGATTTTTTAAAATATTTTATTTATTTATTCAGGAATGCTGCATAGATCCCAACTAAAACATCAACTCCAGAAACATCTCTCTATGGATTTACCTATTACAGATATTTCATATAAAGAGAATCATAGAATATGTGACCTTTTGTGTCTATTTCTCTTCGCATAATGCTAACTGTATTTCTTGTTGATGTGAATTTATGAAATTATGACCAATTCTTGGTAAAGATTTGAACAAATCTAAATCCATTTTGCTTTGAATTACACAGTAATTGTGTTCCTGGAAAATCTATATGTATTAAGGCCATTCGGAGGCACTTGAATCTACACAGCATTCCTAGCCAAGGGCTGGAGCTAAACTGAGCTTACTAGCTGGATTCTGGAGACAGAGGCCATTCAACTCAGTGGAAATTTTCTAAAAATAAAATCAGATTAGAAATTGGCTTTGAAAGGGAAAAGAATAGGCTGAATGATGGGTGTGTTCCATACAAAGACAAGGCCTAGTATCATCTACCAGGTCCTCCAAAAGGAAAAAAGGTGTTACTGGCTGAAGGTTCTGTAAGAAGACACAGGTCGAAGTGCCTTCCATCATTTCAGAAATAAAATTATACTCAGCTGCTGCCACATGCTAGGCACAGAGCCATGCCAGCTGCTGCGCTGAGGCCTGAGGACAGAAAGATGAATGAAATACTTCAAGTCCTCAGAGCAGTGCTTGGCCTTGTGAGAGAGAGCGAACAATTAGAAGCAGGAAGTGAATACCAATGCTAAACTTGAAATACTCCAAGGCCTTTACTACTACTCTGTGGTCTGAGGACCAGCAGCACTGGCATTCCTGGGAGCTGTTAAAAACACAGAATCTCAAAAAAAAACACAAAACAACAACAACAAAAAAAAACCACAGAATCTCAGGCTGCAGACTACAAACCAGAACCTGGCTTTTTATTTCAACAGCATTTGCAAATGACTCATATGTACCTTAAGTTTGAGAAGTGCCAACTGTGGGAGCGGGGGTCAGCTTCGGACTGGTCTGTAAGGAAAGGTCCAGATTGTGACTATCGTGTTTCTTGTCCGCTTTTCATAAAAGTACTCTGGTATATCCTTAAAGACTACCTAGTACCTTTAGTCACCTAATGACCATATCAAACATTGTTTTCTAGGAGGTTGTGGCCATTTATTAGCACTAGGAAGTTTTCTGGTCAATGCGTGATGACTTTGACATCAGACGGACTGATTAATTAAAGGCTGGTTCGATTCTCTTGACTGGACTCTGAACCCTATTTCCCAAATGTGAACTCAACACTGGAGAGACAAACATGCATTAGGTCCTTGCCTTCAAGAGTTAATTTTTTTCACAAGGACTTGTTTTGAGTTACCATTTGGTCCAGGAAAGAAAGTCCAGTCACTTCCATGATGAATAAATACTTGCATATTCTTTACCACACTGGAGCGTATAGTTTAGATAAATATACATCGTGCTCTGCCAGTGCAGTCCCAATTTATTCTTATTGCACCCAAGTAGTTACCACTTTTCATTCTCAAAAGCATTCCATTTGAATGACAGATTTTATGGTCACCCTATCTACAGCTAAGTAAAGGTCACTGAGGAACACACAGGTTACGGCTTTGAAGCTGACCAAGAGAAGGAAAAGGAGTGTGGCTCTATTAGCAGGGAGGTTGTCACTGACATAGCAGGGGTCAAGGAGTAGACAAAGGGAAGTAGCCATTTTGATTTAAAGTCAGGCTGAGAGGGACCCATGTATTTTACACACACACACACACACACACACACACACAAGATCTGCAATAGAGTTGGAAAAAGACTGGAGAACCAAATTCACCAACATCTTAAGCGTATATTTATTATAGGGCCATTAGAACATTAGAGAGTGCCAAAAAAAAAAAAAAATCTGTATTAAGTAAAATCTTGGTTGACATCATGAGTCTACACACAGTAGTACCATTCACCTTTCCAGGTAATCAAGATATTTGAACTTGCTTTCTCTTTCTTCTAGTTTAGTGAATTTTAAGTCTATCAGAACCAACACCCTCCTCTTTTAAAAATTATTTATTCGAATTCAATTTAGTTAACATACACTGTACTATTAGTTACCGGGGTAGAATTTAGTGATTCATCATTAGCATATAACACCCAGTGCTCATTATATAAAGTGCCCTCCTTTATGTCCATCACCCAATTATCCCTTCCCCACCTCCCCTCCAGCAACCCTCAGTTTGTTTCCTAAGATTCAGCATCTCTTATGGTTTGCCTCCCTCTCTTATTTTCATCTTATTTTTATTTTTCCTTCCCTTCCCCTGTTCATCTGCTTTCTTTCTTAAATTCCACATATGAGTGAAGCCAACACTGCCTTTTATAATACAGCTTTTGCAGCACTTGCATTAATATACTGATTAAAAAATTCATAGACAAAGTAACTCACCTATAAACATAATTTTAAAAATCAAAATAATGTCCTAATACTAATATAAGAAATAAAGTAATATGTAAGGAAACATGTATTACAATATGTAAATTCTCAAGTGTGTTCTCATGAACACAAATACTTGTTGATCTTTGACAAATCAGTGTAAGTGGCAGAGCTACAAAAACAGAGAGACGGGTGTATGCTGTTGGTGAGTTACCATCCATACCCTCTGCCCTCACCCTTCCTTCCCAGGGACCAAATTTTGTCCCTTCCTCCCTCTAAAGATCTTTATTTTTCAACTACCAGTGGCTCTACCTTAATTCAGTCTCCATGATCTTGCTCCTGATTTAGAAATCATTCCCTAACTAGCTTCTTGAAAAATACTCCCTCCCGCTTTTTCCTCTCATCACACAACTTTCAGAGTTACCCTCCTAATTACTGCACTCTACATCCTAAAAATTTTAAATGATTATCTGATCCTAAACACCACATCCAACCTCTTCTGTTGTTGCAATCATACTATCCATTATTTGAAATCTTCCCCTGGGAAGAATTAACCATTCCATTCCTCCTGCCTACATAATGATTTACACACACCTCTATTTTGATACCCATCACTTTTGCCTTATAATTCCTTTTTTTTTTTTTTAATCAGTCTGCTCCTTCCCACCCTCCTGGAGTCAAGCTCCTGGAAGGCATGAGTTAACTTCAATTATTTACCTGTATAATCTGAGGAATAAATCAGTGGTCTGGTACAGAGTTGAGGCAGATTAATTGTCGAATGAATGAGTAAACTAACAAATAGGTGAATGAATTAGAAGGTCTCTGAAGTACTGAATTGTTAAATAAATGAAGCCCACCTGTGGGGGATATAGAGTCAGCATCTTTACCAGTCTCTGATTTGGCTGGCTTCAAAATCCAGACATTCTAATAAATGAGGCCCAGAAAAAGTGAAAGAAGTTGCCCAAGGCAGCCCAGCTACCAAGTGAGGAAAAAAAAATACAAATGTAAGTCATACCTTCTTGCTCTTTACAAGGCAGGCCGTTTACCTATGGACAGTGGCAAGCGAGAATAAATATCTGAGAGATACACTTTTTATAGATGGAAAACTTTTCTATAAAATCCTCGTGAACTTCTTTTCTTAATGCTATACTGGCACATAAAAGATTCAGTGTGCACTGGGGAGATGATGCAGGATGTGGGAAGTTTAGAAGACCAGAGGAAAAAAACCTAAGAAAAAGAGGTTATTCTGTAAGCACTCCCCTTCACCGTTGGTCTGCAGAGCAAAAGAAAGGCTTCCGAGAGTCACCTTTAATAAGCAAGCATCACGGTAATAATCCAATCCACGGATCAATAAAGCCTGAGGAGATCTTTGCCCAGGGGCATTAATAATATCCTTTCAGTCCTGAGGGGGGCACAGTCTTTGTAGCTAGCTCTTAGCTGAGTTCAGGGTAAATAGAGACAATAAGCCCTGTGGTTAAAGAGGTGGTCAGCTACTAGCAGCTTTGCATAATGATGATAAATAGGAGGTGAAAATGTTCAATGGAGTAGGAGTATTCTTGAGGGGAGGCTTAGCGACTTCATATTTTCAAAGTCGGCTAATCACTAGTTTGATAAACCTGTTCGCATGTTACATGCTTCTGTGTCAACCAGGCATTCCCATACGGAATGTAAGGAAGTCCTTACTGCACATAATTAAAATCTATTTGACCACTTAGAAACATTCACATTTGCATATTCCCTCTGAGCTCCACTCCTTTCAGCTTGCTGCACTATGTATTCATCAAGCACCCATAGTTCTGGGTACTGACGTGTGTGTGTGTGTGTGTGTGTGTGTGTGTTGTATTTATGAATCACATATTACGCAACAGGCCATTTAAATTGATTATCTGACTTAACACTCACAACAATCGTATAAGGCAGATGTCATCATTACTTCTGTGTAACAGAGGATCAAATGGAAACCCTGTAGGTAGAGTGTCCTCCTGACACAACACAGACAAGTAGGGGGATGGACACTTGACCCCAGCTCCAAAGTGAAGCAGGGACCTGGTCTATAGATTTTCCCACCATCCCATCCTTAAGCACATAGTAGGGCTCAACAAATATTGGTTGGATAGATGGATGGGTCTCACAGTTTTCTGACCCATCCCTGCCTATAGCTGCCCCATTGGAAGTGCAGAATGCCTCTGCACTCCAGGGCTAAGAGGGCCTTTACTGACTGCAAGCAGGAGTTAAAGACGTAGGGAAGGGAGAGTGGTTTTGCTAAGGCCACTTGGAGAAAAGAAAGCACCTGATAAGGAGTTTAGTTTTCACTCCTAACTCCTTGAAACCTTAGAGGTACTATGTCTCTGTGGGAAAGCTGGCCACTGCTGAGGGCACACTTGGGTACTGGGTAAACGCAGGCCCAGAGATTAGTTTCAGGGTGCCACAGTCTCCCCATTTCTCACTCTCACACTCTCTCACTCACACTCTCGATTCACTTCCACCTCTTAGAAACCTCTTCACGAACATCTGTGAAATTATAGCTAATATGTGAAGCCCTCTAGAAGGGCTGAGGCTAAGCGATGTTCTCCCTTGTTATATTCACAGGTATAATTTAGTAAGCATGGAAGCCAAGCTGATCTGAATTAAAATTCCAGCTTCAAAGAAAACAAGCTGTGTGGCCTTGGGCAAGGTGCTTAACTTCTCTGAGCTTTAGTTCCTTTAAATGTAAAATTGCCTGATTTGGCTTGTCCCACACAATTATTATAAAGGTGATCACAAGATATAATTGAGAGACTTGGAAGAATTTGCAAGTGCTCGGATTCAGGCCAAGTACCAGCTCTGTGACTTTGAGCAAGCTTATTTACTTTTTTCATCTGCAACAACGGGAATAATAATATTGTTAAATAAGAGACAACATGTCCAAAATGTAGTCTCTTGTGCTAAGCCCACATCACCAAACTGAGACTTAATACCAAACTTAAAGCGGCGCCTGAGTGGCTCAGTGGGTTAAAGCCTCTGCCTTCAGCTCAGGTCATGATCCCAGGTCCTGGGATTGAGCCCCGCATCAGGCTCTCTGCTCAGCGGGGAGCCTGCTTCCCCCTCTCTGCCTGCCTCTCTGCCTACTTGTGATCTCTCTCTCTGTCAAATAAATAAGTAAAATCTTAAAAAAAAAAAAAAAAAAAATACCAGACTTAAATTCACTTTCAGCCTCTCCCAGGAGTGGAATCTTAAACTAGTCAACCAGGAATTACCTGGTCAGCACTAGTGAGGTGGTCTGCCTGGGGTAAACCCCTTGCCATCCCCGAAAGGAAGGTGACCACAAGCAGCCCCCTCTTTCCTACTAACTTTCTTGTCCTGCTCCCTTCTGTCTATAAAACTCTTTCATTTCCTACAGCTCTTTGGAGCCCCTTTCTATTTGTTGGACAAGATGCTGCCCGATTCATGAATCATCCAATAAAGCCAATAAGATCTTTAAAATTTACTCAGTTTAGTTTTGTTTTTAAGCAAGTCGTCAAGTTGTTTTCATCTCTTCTGAATTCTGACATCTTTATTGTGATGGCTCTCCACTTACAGACCTAACATCATTGAAGTAGTAACGGCAACACATTCGGACATGGCATCTCCTGCAGAGAGAAAGGGGAGCATCCCTTCCTTGTCTCTTTTTAGAAATAAGAAACTCCTGCTCCAGACTCCCCAGGGACCTCCTAGGACATTGGCCACAGTCCCTACTGTCCCCCTTCCCCACCCAGATTCCAATCACAGGTAAAGGGAATGATGGTCTAGAACAGTCAAAATTTAATTGGGGCCACCCTTTCCTGAGTGAAGCCTGGTTTTGCCAGCAAAAAAGAAGTGGGGATCAACGCAGGGGAGAAACCCCCGTGATTTTTACGCCCAGTATTCCAGATGACACTGGGGGAATTCTGGACATGCAGGCCAAGGCTCTTGTTCATTTGCCATGTGACCTTCACCTGGGGAAAAAGAATGCTTGAAACTTAAAACAAAAGTTACATTGTTGTCAGGGGATATAGTTCTGCAAAACTTGGGCCATTTCATCTCCAAAGGGAACAATAGCAAGGGGGCTTTCATAACTGCCAGTATGAGACTGCAGGAGGCATATTGACCTTGGCGATAAAAGCACCTTGGCCTGAATCACAGTTCTAGCACTTACCAGTAGGTTCATTGGCCAAGGCGAGCGTTCCTTAGGACATCAGTCCCCATACTGTAAAAAATGGACAATAATGCCTGTTTTATGGGGTTATCATAAGGATTCAGATGGTGTATATGAAAGTATTTTGTAAACTGTAAAGCTCAACACTATGTAATTGAAAGGTATGATTATCTAATGAACCAGTCCGTTTTACCTCTGCATGTCACACTTCTCCAGCCGTTTAAGTCTTGTTTTCCTGCTGGCTCACCAAAGTAGCTTCCTGCTGTCTCATTACCACCTCATGTTTAACATGGCAAAGATCAAGATTTTAATTTTTTACCGGAACACACTCTTCTCTTTTCAACTCTGCAGTCCCTGTGGGGAATATTACTCCAATGCCAATCACACAGGCCTGAGTCTGAGCCTGTTTTAGAACCTGCTCTTTCAATCTCTCCCTTTACAACCATGAGTTCATTAAATCTTGCCACTTCCTACACAGCTTCTCTAATTTCCAGCTTTGTGCCCCCCTAAAAAACAAGTATCTAGTTCAGATTCCTGTCATTTAACACATAAACCTTCTGCAACCTTTTCATTAGCTTCGCTTCTTCAACGTTATGTGAAATCTCCCCAGACAAAATTTAAAAATGAGAATTCCTGCAATATGACATCTCTTCCGGCGTGCTCCACAACCCTAACCTGGCTGTTTCCCAACAGTGTAGAATGCTACTAAATGTAGAGGCCTCATGTCCCCATTGGACACCTGGGAAGAGGGGCCATTCTGCAAATCTGGGTCAGGGAGTTGAGAACTTTCTTTTCCCCTCCGTTTCGCATGAGGAAGGATGGGTAGGAGAGGACCTAACAAATCTCTGAGGAAATGTAGGACTTCTAGGGCAAATCAGAACATTTTCCCAGTTCTTTTTGTCCCAAGCCTCTCAGTATTAATTATAAACTCTAGGAAACCTACTATTCTACAAACCCTAGTCCCAGGGTCCCTTTGGAAAGAGAGATTGAGAGAAAGAGGGAAACTAGGATAATGTTTGCTTTGAGGAAAGGGCAAACATGGATTACAATGATAAAGACACATTTGGCCTTCAGTTTGGATGAAGGGAAGAGCTTTGGAGATGGTAAGGAATTGGTCCTAATTTATAACGGAATGCCTTGGTGAGTATAATGACAACAAAAGCTCATGAGGAGGGAAGCACAGTTGGGCCAAGGCACTGAGATATGTGACTGAGCAAGAGGCAGGGCACTTGGAAAGTACTAAGACATAATGTGTCAAGTTATAGGTTGTTAGGCTATGGGAAAATGTTAGATGCAAAATGGACCCCAGATATGTGCTGGTGGTTCAGAATGTTACATGCAGAGTGAAGGGCTGTGATAAGATAAATTCAGATTTCAGAACCTGAAGGGAGATGGGGAAAGCAGTGGAATAAAAGTGTTGGAACACAAACTATGCATTAGGCACTCTACTATGTTCTTTAAGTACATCATCTAATTAAGTCTAATTAAGTCTACTATGTTCTTTAAGTACATCATCTAATTAATTCTACGAGTTAGGCATTATTTAAAAAGACAATAGGTATGAAATGGAGACACTTGTGCTAAACCCATAGCACCAAACTGAGACTTAAGACCTAACTTAATTACCCTTTCACCTCTCCCAAGAGTGGAATCTTAAACCACTCAACCTGGAATTACCTGCTCATTCCTAGTGAGGTAATCTGCCTGGTAGACCCCCGCCATCCCCGAAAGGAAGGTGACCACAAGCAGTCCCTTCTTTCCTAGTGACTTCCTTGTCCTACTCCCTTCTGTCCCTAAAAGTCTTTCATTTCCTACAGCCCTTTGTGGAGCTCCTTTCTATTTATTGGACAAGATGCTGCCCAATTCATGAATCATCGAAAAAAGCCAATAAGATCTTTAAAATTTACTCAGTTGAATTTTGTCTTTTAACAACTTGAGGATGATTTTGAAACTTCTGCCTTGAAAAATGTTGAAACCTTTTCTACATCTTGACTTACCCTTAGGTGAAATAATACATTTCCATTGTTTAAGATCACTTGAGCTATCAAGCAGATGATAGCTTCCTAAGTGATAACATCCGCTTGAGCCATTATTTTTGCAAATTAATTCCCAAACGTTTGACACATTGAGAACCTAAATGCTGTGCTTTCCTCACAAAATTTTCAACAGGACACATTATTTCAATTGCTCCTTCAATAAAATCAAATGTATATATTTTTGTCAACAATGACCACACAAATGTGGGTATAAATTGTATACTGCCTCTTTTGTTAAGGAAAGTACAACTCTGAAGGCAGGTTTCCATCTTGTTATTTCTCATCTTCCTGAATATACTTTCATGAATATATATGCCAAGATAAGAACATATATATATATTTATATGGATTTATGTATATAGTGTCTGATCCAGTCTCATGGATTTGTAGAAACTATAGAATTTTATAACCTTCTCCATATGAACAACTGTGATCATTTTCCCTTCAGCTGTGATATAAAATTTTTGTCCCAGGAGAACCTGATTTTTCTTTCTTCATTCCTAACTCTTTGTCTCTCTCTGTTTTACTAACACCCTCTTAGCAAATGTTAATGAATCTAGAACTGTGAGCACAGATAAATGCTGTCATGGGGGAACCAATGAACTATGGATTGCTGAGTAACTGCCTAAAATAAAGGGTTGCAATTCTCCCAGGGCACCTTAGGAAAAGAATTTCACCCCAAAAAAGCCCTTATAAATTAGAAGTGCCCTTACAGAGGCCAAAGTTTCCAAACACTCCATTTTATTTAATAAACATTAGCAGATTGTCTCTACTCACACTTGCTAAGATAATATTAAACTGCATAAAAGAAAAAAGAATAGAAAGAAAATTGTATTCTATGCATTGTCCAAGTGACTTTTGGTGAAGTTTAGTAATAGCTGGTGGCTATTTGTACTAATTCCACTGTTAAATCTAATAATGTGCCAATTGTATAGTGTATAGATTCAGTTGTATTAAATGTAAACAGTGCCTGTGAGTGATGTGAATGCATTAGCATGGTGTAAATGATATTCATTATATATGAACTGCCAGCTTGGCTCTAGGACCCTTATGATAATGAGATGCTTTCCCAGTGAGTAACCATTTTTAATAAATAAACTAAAATATGGATCCCTAGAAGACTTCATAGTTCTTTCATTGAGAGGAATATATATATATTTTTTAAGAAAAGCATGTATCTCAAAAGGAGAGTCCTTCATATTGCTTAATCTAGAAGCTATTTCTGTCCTGTTCTTTGGAGATTTTTTTTTTCATTACAGCTGCCCATCATGGTCCTTTTACTGGACAAAGTTGGAAGCTGAATAGCTAGATTACATTGTCGCGATTTCTCAGCTGTTGGATTTCCCTTGTTGGTTTGAAAGAAGAAAAAAAAAAGATTTTATTTCATTTTGAAATGTATAAATGATGCCAAATTCCTATTTGAAGTTGTCAGACTATGATTACCAGTAGAACTATAACCTTACTTATGCAAATCACTAGAGTTCATGGTAAGTCTGACATTTACAGAATTAATGAACTAAATAATTAAGTGACCTAGTAAGTGAATTGGTAAACCAGAACTATTAATCTTTTAATGAATTCTTTACTATCACTTAAATAATAAATTTTTTGCATAATTTTAAAGGATTACAGTAAAGAAACATTAGAATAGGAAACCCATTATGTGAAGGAACGTTACTTTTATAAATCCGTCATTATGTCTCTTTTTATTGAATTCATTTCTATTCAGGTTTAGAAAAGTGGCAATTCCTATATTGGTGACTAACAGTCCCCGACTTCGAAGTTTTTTTTTTCCCACTCACTGAGACAGAGGGCTTAGGATCATTTACTGCTTCAAAAAACCAGAGCCTAAAATGAGTAATTAGCATACAACTATAATTTCAGAAATCCCCTATTTGATGGTGTGCATCACATGTGTTTCAGAATTTTTAAGCTCTTGTAGGTTAACTAGCACATAAAATAAGGCCTTTGCACTGGTTGTCTTCCAAAAGCATTTCTCTCTTCTCTTTACCTTTTTCTTCAAATACCTTTTTTAAAAAAGTCAGATCACAGCTACTAAAATAACTGAACTGGACTAAACACAACCAAAATTTAGAACATTGAAATGTCCAGGGTTATATCAGTCAATAATGAGAGAGAAGTAAAAAATTAGATTGGGTATTCAGTATCCATACTAATTGCCTGAAAAGGGGCTGGCCTCAGTGGGATCAGGAATTATTGAATCATAAGTATTCAGTAACTTCCACTAGAAGGAAGAAAAACTCAAACGCTTAAATGAAGAGAAGAGATAGCAAAAGTGACAGCTACAGTGGTTTTTTTCCCAACCCAGGTTAAAGAAAAGACTGATGGTCATTTAAACCAACAAATAAATATCTACTGAACAACTATCATATACTTGATACTGTCCTAGGCCCAATGGGACATACAGAAAAAAAAAGAAGATGCAATCTACAAGCCTGAAGGGTTAATAATCTAAGTGAAGAGATTCAACTAACACACAGAAACTCATATCAAGCTACATAGGATAATTAATAAAGCCTCCACGATTGCACACAAAATTGTGTGATACAGATTCTACATCCTGTAGCTTTCTAGGCTGAGAGGTACACTTGAGTAGTTTTAGTCAAGAAATCTTCTAAGCATCTGTGAATCTCTATTTCTGGCAATATGGCAGGCTACATGTCCTAAAAACCTTCCTGATAGAGAACATCTAGAAATGATGCATAAAATATAATAATTATATTTTAAGGCAGAGCTGGGCCTGCAAGAAATTAAAGGAAATTCCCAGGGTCTTAAGATGAAGAATTTCTAACCAGAGTCATAAATGAAAGCTGACTCAATGACTACTCTTGAGAACTTGCCAATTTTGATCATCAATAGCCTCCTAAGGATAGAATAGTGCCTTGGGCCTTCACATAGAGAACCAGTTGGAGCCAAGACCCGCAAATAAAGTTGGGACCTTCAAAGGGCTAGACAGTCAGTGCAACTGTAGACTAAGAAAAAATCCTTCCACTGGCAAATGGAGGTAGAGATGAGGCCCAAGGCTTGGGTAAAGTCTCTTCTGAGAATTTGTAAATTTAGGACTGCCTTTATTCAGATTTGGGGATCAAATTTATACTTCTTTCCAAGTTTGGTAAATCCTAAGCCAAGAAATAACATAAATTATTCCCAGATTGATATCATTCCAGTACATTCAGCAGAAGCAACACAAATCCTCCTGTGAGAGACTTATTTACCTTTAATCCAGGTCCTGAAAGATGCCCAGAAATAAGATTCTGCGGGATTTGGCCCACAATGGAAAATTACAAAATGTATAAAGAAATAAAGTTCTTTGGATGTAGTGGAACTTGAGCCAGAGAAGATTTATTTAGCAGAAAAGATGATGAGGCCTCAAAGTGGGAAGATCACGTGATCCTGGTCCTGAAATGATGAGGAAAACAAGCACAGCAGAGAGTAAATGATGGAGAAGCCTGCCCTTTTTTTAGTTTGTGGTAGACTTTGCATTTTAAAATAAGTTCCTCCATTTCCAGATGACATGATACTCCATGTAGAAAACCTGTAAGACTTCACCAAAAAATTGCTAGAACTATACATGAATTCAGCAAAGTCACAGGATATAAAATCAACATACAAAAATCCATTGCATTTCTATACACTGAAAATGAAGCAGCAGAAAAAGAAATCGAGGAATCAATCCCATTTACAATTGCACCAAAAACAATAAGACACCTATGAATAGGGGCGCCTGGGTGGCTCAGTGGGTTAAAGCCTCTGCCTTTGGCTCAGGTCATGACCTCAGGGTCATGGCAACAAGCCCTGCATCAGGGAGCCTGCTTCCCCCTCTCTCTGTGCCAGCCTCTCTGCCTACTTGTGATCTCCCTCTATCTGTCAAATAAATAAAAATCTTAAAAAAAAAAAAAGAGACACCTATGAATAAACCTAATCAAAGAGGTAAAAGATCTATACTCTGAAAACTATAGAACGCTTATGAAAGAAATTAAAGAGGACACAACGAAATGGAAAAAGGTTCCATTCTCATGGATCGGAAGAACATATATTGTTAAAACGTCTATACTACCCAAAGCAATCTACACATTTAATGCATTCCCCATCAAAATGCCACCAGCATTTTTCACACACCTAGAACAATCCTAAAATTTGTATGGAACCACAAAGGATCCCAAATAGCTAAAGTAATCCTGAAAAAGAAAAGCAAAGCTGAAGGCATCACAATTCCAGACTTCAAGCTCTATTACAAAGCTGTAGTCATCAAGACACTATGGTACTTGCACAAAAACAGACACATAGATCAATGGAATAGAATAGAGAACCCAGAAACAGACCCACAACTATATGGTCAACTAATCTTTGACAAAACAGGAAAGAATATGCAATGGAAAAGACAGTCTCTTCAACAAATGGTGTTAGGAAAACTGGACAGCCACATGCGGAATGAAACTGGACCACTTTCTTACACCATATACAAAAATAAATTCAAAATGCATGAAAGACCTAAATGTGAGATGGGAAACCATCAAAATCCTAGAGGAGAACACAGGCAGCAACCTCTTTGACCTTGGCCAGAGCAACTTCTTACTTGACACATCACCAGAGGCAAGGGAAACAAAAGCAAAAATGAACTACTGGGACTTCATCAAGATGAAAGGCTTCTGCACAGCACAAGGGAAGCAATCAATAAAGCTAAAAGGCAGCCTATGGAATGGGAGAAGATATTTGCAAGTGACATATCTGATCAAGGGTTAGTATCCAAAATCTATACAGAACTTACCAAACTCAACACCCCCCCCTAAAAAATAATTCAGTTAAGAAATGGGCAGAAGCCATGAATGGGCATTTTTCCAAAGAAGACATACAGATGGCTAATAGACACATGAAAAGATACTCAAAATCACTCATCATTAGGGAAATACAAACCAAAACCACAATGAGATAACACTTCACACCGGTCAGAATGGCTAAAATTAACAATACAGGAAACAATAGATGTTGGCAAGGATGCTGAGAAAGGGGAACCCTCTTACAGGGGTTCCCTGTAAGAGAATGCAAACTGGTACTGCCACTCTGGAAACAGTGTGGAGGTTTCTCAAAAAGTTAAAAATAGAGCTACCCTATGGCCCAGCAATTGCACTACTAGATATTTACCCAAAGGATACAAAAATACAGATTCAAAGGGGTACCATGTACCCCCATGTTTATAGAATCATTATCAACAATAGCCAAACCGTGGAGAGAACGTAAATGTCCATCAACTGATGAATGGATAAAGAAGATGTGGTACACACACACACACACACACACACACACACACACACACACACTGGAATATTCCTCAGCCATCAAAAAGAATGAAATCTTGCCATTTACAAAGATGTATATGGAGCTAGAGTGTATTATGTTAAATGAAATAAGCCAGTCAGTAAAAGACAAATACTATATGATTTCACTCATATGTGGACTTTAAGAAACAAAACAGATAAACACACAGGAAGGGGGAAAAAAAGAGGGAGGGAAGCTAACCATAAGAGACTTTTAATGATAGAGAACAAACTGAGGGTTGATGGAGGGAAGTGGATAAGGGATGGGCTAAATGGGTGATGGAGATTAAGGAGGACACTTGTTATGATAAGCACTGTAACTGATGAATCACTAAGTTCTCCTCCTGAAACTAATATTATACTATATGTTAACTAACTGGAATTTAAATAAAAATTTGAAAAGAAAAAAAAATAAAAGAAGTTAATACAACAAATCAGTGAAAAAAAATTGAGACCAAGAGGCATGTCTAAAAATGGCCTTAGTTCACTTGACCGACTGAAATGTTCATATTAAAGAAATGACTGGTGATCTGGCAGGTGGATTAAAAAAAATCTTTTGATAAAATTATTTTCCTCTGGCTACTTTTAAACAGCCTACTTGGTTTGAATGCTTTTGTTACCTTTTAAGTTTGCTCCTTACTGAGTCAGTAGTTGGTTGATTGGACCAAAAGGCATACAAATATCAGGATAACCCTTCATAAAGAAAATTAAGAGCCAGGTAAAAGTATCTTCCTGAGGTCTCAGCTCTCAAGCTTAAGTATCTTCACATTTTTGCCCTGAACTACCCAACTTCCTCAGGCCAGGGCGTGGGATCATTAAATATGCTCTTGTCCTTCAGACTGCTCTTACTGCTCCTGTGCAAGTGTGAGAGAAAAAGAAAAAAAACACCTTCTCTTAGTGCTTTGCACGGAGAAAGCACTTACTACATATTATATTAACCAACTGTTGTCACATACTATCTCTCAAGGACTAAAGTAAAGCCAGGCCCTTTCATATACGGAAGAAGAAAGTACACAAAGCAAGATCAAGCAAGGCTGCTGAGAGCTTGCCAGGAGCAAGGGCCCCAACTGAATCTTGTCCTGCTGTGACTAGCACGAACTGGACAGTCCATAAAGCTGTGTTAAATTCAAAGGGTCTTTTCTAGAATATGGCCAACTATTTGTTCCTCAGAATACAACCTACCAGGCATCATACAAAAAAGTCACCACAGGCTCTACTGTCACACTCAGGTTTGGTGAGAGAACCCATGTGCCGCCCAGCTTCAAGGCAGGCAGGGTTCAGAGTGGGGTTCAGGGCTCCCCAGAGCAATTTCACCCTCTCACATGTCCAACGGAACTTCAACTTCGCAAAACATCCTGTGATACTGTTTTTTCCCATAAAGTACTTTCTTCTTAAAATATTTTACTCAAATTAGGAAACTTCTCAAAGAGACTCTCAGTTTCACTTAATTTAGTCATTTACTTGAAATTCTTTGAGAAGTTAGCATTTTTAAGTCACCGATGTCATGTCACTGTAGCCACAGATGTCTTTGTACTTCGTAACAGTCTGTCCAGCCTCGAACTGTAAGGGGGGGGGGGAACAATCCAGTTGTTTTTAATGATTATTGAGCCAGTAGGCATGAAGGTCACCTGACAGAGTATATTTTGCCATGCAAAGATTCAAGCAAGAACTATCAGCAGGTGAGGGAAGACATCCGATCACTTCTCCCAGATGAAAATAAATATTTTTCATTTCACTGGAATCAGTATAGAGTAGGCATCGCAGGAAGAGCTGTACAGAAATATTAACGTCAGAAAGTCTACAGACTTGAGAAAAACTGTCTTTAGAAACTTATCCGTCCCATATTTAAAATGCATGCTTTGTCAAAAATGGGTGGAACTCAGAAGTAATCAAACAGACCGAGTATGTTTGCACAAGCGTGTATGCATGCTTAATAGATGTTTACACCCTCAACTATTTTAATAGAACCAGAAGAAGGAAAAAAATCTGTTAAGTCATTTTGAAGATTTCATTTTTAAGCCATCATTTTGGATGGCTTTTTAAAAAGCTGAACTACCTACCCTGAAGTTCAAATTGGTCCTTATCTAAGTGTGACATCATAAACACAATGTTGCTTATGATGTTCTTCCCTCAGCCCCCTGCTTATGACGTTCTAAGACTTGGACAGTATTTGCAGCTGTACCAATAAAAGGAAGAACAAAAAGAAGAAACTTGAGACCCAGTCCTGTGAGAAGAATCCTTGGCATAAGACCACATCTTTTGTGGGCACTACATCTGACCACAGTCTAGGAACTGTCTTTATGATTAATTTCCAACTCTGCTGCTGAATCGATCATGCAGTGATCTGCATTGATTATTAAGGTAACTGAAATAACCGAATCAGACATGGCTTACCAGTGCAAATTAGTTAATCCATCAACATATAAAGATCTCAAGAGGAATGTCAGTGATTGTCACATACCCCCAGGAAAGGACTCACCCTGTACTTATGAAATCTGCTAGGCCTCTTTTTACTGACATACAGTGTCATACAGTTAAAAATAAACACATTTTACCTTGGAACTTGAACTTGAAACTTGATGTCCTTCACAATAGTAAAGATCTGTATTTAATCCTGAATCACTTAAGTGTAAACCAAAGAGCTGGCCTTTGGGCAGCTGAACTGTCTCTCAGAAAAATCACTGGCATGATCTGCTCTTTTAATAGGACCTGCTAGTTAGCTACCAGAAGGCGGCAACTTTTGGTCACTCTAATTGCAGTGCACATCCATAATCAATTTCCTGAGACTAGGAGCCTAATATAAATCAAAATTAACTTAGAAAGATCCCCTTGTACTTCTACCCATTTATAACAAAACCCTCTAGTGCTTACTATTACTCTTTGACTAGATACATTAAAAATGATAATTCAGATGTTAAAATAAAATTGGTCCCAACATGATAATCAGAAAGCCAAGTTCTGAGCCTAAAGAAAAATTGCTAAGAAAAAGAAGCGACTGTAACAATGAAGATTTAAATGTTTCATCCTCTGTGCTATCTTAAGGTACATAATATGTCTATAAATATGTACTGATATGTAATTTAAAAAGAAGGAAAAGATTATGGAAAATTATGATTTATTCTGATATGTAATTTAAAAAGAAGGGAAAAAATGCTGGAAAACTATGATAATTTAACAAATTCAAAATTAACTAGAAAGCCACAAGGATGTTCTAGTTGTCTAGCTGGTTGATGGTAAAGACAAAGATTTGGGTTTTGAAGACATGAGTCCACCAGGAGTTAGCCCAGTCTGAGCTAAAGGATTCATGGGAATTCTTCAAGGCCCTCAGCACCCTGGCCCACGAGCTTCCCACTTTGTGAGATATCTCTCGGTCCCCAATTATGCCGCCTCACACAAGCCTCAAAGTTTACTGTATAGAAATACTTAAAGATAAATGGAAATTTTTGACATAGGGATACACGAAGAGACTCCAAAAATCATTGTTTGGAGAAGAGCTACTGACACATGTTTTACTTGTTTTTGCAAAGCAAATAGAGTATGATTCAAAATTACTTCCAACAGCAGTCAACTGCCAACTATTTAGAGTGGCTCAATTCAGCATATGCTGGGACTCCCCATGCTGCTCATGTCTTCAAAAAGCAGCTCTTCAGATTGGCAGTGAGGGAATATCTCCTTTGAACATTTAAGTAACATGTAAAGATAGGAAAAAAGATATAAATGCTAATAATTAAAGAGTAAATGAAAAATACCCAAAGCAGAATACTTGAAAAGGCATGGCAGATTTTTAGATTCCCAGAAAGTGGCAGCCAGGCGCATTTAGCTCCCTTCAACATCCTCAGCTTTTGCTAATATTAACAGTGGGAAGTATATCATTGAGGAGAAATAACAGAACTTCTAGTAAACATAAATTCGAACAATTCACAGAAAAAAAAAATTGCTTGATTATTCCAGAACATCTGCTTCCCTTCCCCATTTTAGGGTATAGTTCTAGACAGAGACTTAAAGAGAGGAAAGCAGGAGGAGGAACGGGACAGGGTAGGGGAGCAGAAGGGAGGACATCGAGATCACTTTTTTTTTAAAGGGTATATTAGAATTTAGGAACAGTTCATCAATTATTATGATTTAATACTTGAGCTTTGAATGGGGATAGCAGTATAACATACATGATTCTAGAGATGCTAACAAAGAAACAAATAGTCCTTTATGACTATCTCTTAAGACCCATAAATTTAAAATCCTACAGTTTCTCCTTGTTAGTTTGCTGGAATATCTTGAGGGGAGACAAATATCTCCCCTCAGCATTTTTATACACTAAATATGTTTTATTTGATTCCATAGTTGGAAATGTTCTGCTGATTTCGTAATATATCTGATCCTTAAACCAAAATCTCTACATAATCTGATCTAAAATAATAAAACCAAATTAAGAACTGAAATGTTTAACCTTCAAAACTTCACCAACCATGAGGACTGTGTGAGATAAGTTTGATTTATGAGCTTGCTGCCTGGTTGTCAGAGATCCTTGCTTGGGAGATTCTGGGACAGTTTCTTCTCTAACTAGCAGCTTCCCGAGTGTTTCTGAACAACAACCATTCCTATCAATGAAGAACCTTCACCGTGAGCTCACTTACGGCTTTAATTACCTTTAAAAGTCAGCAAGACAACACATGAATGTTCACTTCTTATTAAATGACTCTCCAGATGTAAGGCTTTTAATCTTTTTAGAAGGAGGCCAACTTCATTGCCATCAAGAATTCTGATTCAGGTATAGGCATGACCTGCATAAAAATTTCCCTTTGCTCTTTTGGCTATCCAATAAATATCCTAAGGACGGAAGTACGGGTAAATTAGGAAAATCAAATCTAGAAGGACTGAAATGTTCTGCTGCTGTAAATAATGAGAAAAAAAGAGACATATGGGGAAGCCAACAAGTGAAGCTGTGAAGGTCAGACCCCAAGAAACACCTTCGATATCATCGGAAACCATCTTAAACAGAAGGCTGATTGCTCAGTATGTGTTCTGATTCAAGTCATGAGGCATCCATTCATTTGTCCTTTTATTCTAGAAAAATGCTTCTACCATTTACCAAGTACTAGTCTATATAAGATAAATAAGACCCTGGAGGCATACATAAACTTGTGAGTGTAAGGACAGATAAAAAGATAATGAGCCGAGGGGGAAGGTTGGTGGCAGGAGAGGGGCACTGGGGCGTAAGTAAGCAGAGGGGGAGCATCTAACCCAGCCTACAGATGAGGGGGACGGGGTCGGACAGACAGCCGGAGAAATGACTGAAAACTGAGTGGAATTAACCAGGCCAGAGGAGAACAGAGTTAAACTATTTGTGCATCTGGGGAAGGTGAAGAGGAGAACGAGTGTGCAAACATTTCCCGGTTGCTGGGAGGTGATATGTCTGTCAGTGGTCAGGGAAAACTGTTTCCTGAAAGCATTGGAGAGCCGAGGACTGACATTTTAACAAGGAAATAAGACCTTCAGATTTGTTTTAGAAAACAACCTGGCTGCTGTGGAAAGGATGGACTTGAAGCCAAGATCAGAATCCTGGTATGGAAGGAATGAACAGCACGCATTCCGAAGCCAATGGAGTCCTGAACTGAGCGGCTGGGGGCTGAGATGCTCAAGAGGTAGAAGGCTGGGATGGACCTCAGGGAGCTAATAAACCGGCTTGGTGACGGCACTCAGAAGCTTTGCTGATGACCCCCGACCCCCTGCCCCTGTCTTTGCTAGGGGATCCGGAAGGATCTTTCAAACCCTTGAGCATTGCACTTCACTCAACCTCAATTATCCTGTTGCTGGGACCACATTCAGTTCCTTTCTAATATCTCCCCACAAATCTTGGACCCGGAGTTCTCTCCTTTCCATCCCACAAAGGATGCCACAGCCCTTCCTGAACACACCTCTGTCTTGACAGGAAAAGGTCTCTACTTCTTCCCAGAAAAATTCCAAATCTCATCCTCCAAGAGAATTTCCTCACATTCCCCTTCTCCTCTCCCCTGGGCTGCTTCTTTATAAAAGATTACTTGCCCTGGACGATTCTCCTTTCCAAAGTCCCAGTGCTGTTATAACTTCTCAATTAAGCATGTCCATCCCATGGGAGTTATATATAGTTGGAGCGACTTCGGTCAGCCTGGCTTCGGGGCTGCATTCCCCTCCCTGCACTGCTCTTTTGAGGAAGATCCATAACCAGATGGTGGATCACACCTGAGAAATAGCAGCCCCTACAGATCACAAGACCTCCTGATATCACAACACTTCTCAACTTGATTCTTGGTCCAGAATTTCTTTAAGAGTCCCTGAGAAATCAAAAGAAACTTGTAATATCTGAGATGTTGTGACAAGTTACAAGGTGCCAGGTATTATGTTAAAAGCGTCAAATATTTTATTTAACCCTATAATAACTCTGTGAGGTATGTACTGTCTGGGGCTTAGAACTTGCCCAAAGTCATGCAGAATAACTTAATTTACAGTGCTTCATTCCCTGTAGTTATCCTTATTTTTTATCGAGAAAACCTCATCTAATATCTTCATTTTTTTTCTACCAACCCATATGGATTTTGGGTGTGTTTACATAGTCCTTAGTTAAGTTAAATATAATTCAAAAGTTTCATTGCCTTTTTATTCATTCATTCAACGAACTTTTAGCATGTACATGCTACAGTGCTGAGCAGCAGAACTCAAAGAGGAATAACAATGCCTGCAGTCAAGGAGCTTTCAGCTTTTCCCCTGGGGATGAAGATGGAGCCACAAACATAACAAACCACCATTTCCAAACCTCAGCAATAAATCCAGAGACTTCTATACATAGCGTTCAATGGAATCTCGATAACATATTATTTGGAGTCTCCTTCCTCTGCCTTCTCAAGCATATACCTTCCCATATACCTTGTCTCTTCATTCACTGCCTGGCTTTGCCAAAATATCCAGTCAATCTGGTCATATTGGCGGCTTAATATTCAGTTAAGAGCTGACAGCCAAGGAGTTTGACTAGATACTTGATTTAACTGAACAAACCTGACTCTTACGAAAATATCCAAGAGCCCAAGGGAAACTCCAGCAGAGCCCAATTCCATTGGCTGCACGTAGCCAGTACATGGAATTTCTACAAAGGAATTATTATTCCTCTTGTGATTTTGAAGCACCCTCTGTACATTTATTTTAGAGTAGAAGCCCGTCATCAGGGTCCTGGCTGTGTTCTTTACAGAGCTGTGACATATTAAAGGTCTTCAATAAATGCCATTATTTTTAATATTAATGGTATCAGCAATAATGAGAAATAGTCATGACTGTACATGCCGCCTAAGGAGAAGAAACTATGCTGAATATCCAAGAAAGTAATTATAAGAGTGTAGTTTACTTTAAATGAATTTATTCATGTTGTCATGTATTTGCTTTGCTTGTGTTTGCACACTGCAGCAGGCTATAGTCCTAAAGTCCAATACTAATAATAAAAAAAAAATACAACTCAGCCTTTGACTGATCTGCAGATAAGGTGAGGGAAATGTCTGGGAGAATCAGAGATGGGCAATTAGTGGAGAGAAAATCAAAATTGTTCCAAGGCCAGGAAACGTGCCTGGTAGACAGCCACATTTACACAGCTCCCCTCCCTCTTCATCTGTAGAGACACGGCCTCAAAACTCAAAGGATGCTCAGATCCCAAGTGTTTCCGACTCAGCTAACAGACCTACCAGACTGTCCTAGGCATCGGGAATCCTCTCCTTTCACATACCTGCACAGAACCGACTCTCCTCTTTCAAAGGAGGCATTAGGTAGTAGGAAATTAAGAGTGAAGGGAAAATGGGGGGTGCCCAGGTGGCTCGGTCACTTAAGCGTCTGACTCTTGGTTTTGGCTCATGTCGTGATTTCATGGGTCGTGAGACCGAGCCCCTTATCAGGCTCTGTGCTCAGCTTGGAGTCTGTTTAAAGATTCTCTCCCTCAGCCCCTCCCCTTCTCATAAATAAATAAATCTTAAAAAAAAAAAAAAGTGAAGGAAAATGAGAAAACAGTTGCCCAAATGTGCCAAATGAATAAGAACTGACAGACACTGCTAACTGCATGAGCATTGTCAGTTTCCCCTATTCCTTCTAGACTCATAGAACGCAGGTGGGTGGTGAGAGAAAGAAGGGCAGAAAAGCAGGGAGTTAAAAATACTGTATCAGTTTCCCTTGCTCCAAAGGGTAGGCTACAGTGACATAGTCACGGCCATTGTTTCCATGTCAGAAAACACTTGTTAAGGATTTCTGGGGGAGTTTTTGCTTTATCAATACAAAATCTTCCTTCTTGCTTTTTCTTCCTGCCTGGAATACAGAAATGAGACTGAAGCTGTAGCAGCCTTCCCGTGACCAAGAGGCAATAAACACAAGAATGAAAGCGATATGCTGAAGGAAGGGGAACAGAAAGATGGGACACTGGGTGTTGATGACATCTGACTTATTGCTAAGGGAGAAAAATAAATCCCTCTTTGGTTAAGCCAATGTTATTGAGTTTCTAATACATTTAGCCGAATCCTAGACGATGCATAGGATAAAAACAAAGAAAATAGACAAAACACATCTGTATATTTACAGTGAAACTGCCTCTAGCATTTCTATCAGGTGTGGTTCAAATAAAGTTTAGGAATATTTTAACTGTGCTCACTGAAGGGGTGTGTGTGTGTGTGTGTGTGTTTGTGTGTGTGTGTGTGTGTGTGTGTTGTCACTATTGTTCTGATCTCTATCTTTAACTCATGGTAGAGAAGCCACATGTGGCCACATAAATAGCACAGTGTGCTTTAGTTGAGAAATTGAACATACATGGAGATCTTAACCTGCCAAAACCCAGGAGCGGTGGGTCAAGTTCTGGGCAGACAGGGAGAGAAGCCTGAAGAAGTGAACGAGCTTCTTCATTAAAACAACTGGGACTCCTTCCCTCTCCCTCAGGGAGTAATTAGTCACTCCATTATGTAAGCAAGGTTGTGTCCTTCCCTGGCAGCTGAGCAGGCTTGGAGTGAGGGCAACCTCTCTCCGGAGTCCTTGGGGGTGTGGGGTATGGGGGAATGCAAGTGCCCTCCTAGACAGGATCTGCTGAAGGAGTTCTTACAAAAGCAACTCCCTGACTCCTGTCACCCAAAGCGTCCTTAATAAAAAAGCTTGGAAACCTATAGAGAGGTGGACATAAAGGCTTCGGTGATGGCATCAGAAATGGATGAGGCCGCCGTTGCTGTCTGGGGCCAAGAACAGCGCTCAGAAAACCTCTGTCTATAATCCAAAGGCAACCTCCTTTGACAGGTCAGCCGCAAGGGATGAAGGGTGAACGTGTTGGAGAATGTGGTTCATTCGGTGCCAACTGTCACTCCAATTTAAACACGACTTTGTGCTCTTGTCTTCCTGACAGCAGATGGTACAGCAATAAGCACTCTGAGGAAAGACCGTGTAGGCCATCCGGACGCTGAAGAGGCTGGGCACGAGCCCACAGGCACACAGCCTGACAGAGGCCTGAAAGGACGGCCCCCACCCCGGCCCTGGCTAAGCCAGGCTCTGTACACTTGAGTGCCCACGGGGGAGGCCCACCGTGAAGCTTATCAGTCTTCTTCTTAAAACATGTGGTCCTTTGGGGTGCCTGGGTGGCTCAGTGGGTTAAGCCTCTGCCTTTGGCTCAGGTCATGATCTCAGGGTCCTGGGATCGAGCCCCACAGGGCTCTCTGCTCAGCAGGGAGCCTGCTTCCCCCTCTCCCTCTACCTGCCTCTCTGCCTACTTCTGATCTCTCTCTGTGTCAAATAAATAAATAAAATCTTTAAAAAAACAAAAAAACAAACATGTGGTCCTTTCAATCTACCCCACTTTTATTAGGGTCTTATGTACAAAAAACATTTTCCCACTACATGAGTAACAGCAGCACAAGTAAGATGACAAATGGTCCTAACACGTGACCTGGGTAACAAGGAGGCTTACAGGACTCGTAGAGACTGTAGTGACATGGGGAATTCTCACTTCATCTGAAGGTCGCGGGTGCTACACAGCTCTGGCCAACGGCTACCAGGCACGTCCAGTATCGCAAGAGAGTCTGGTTCTTTCAAGAAATGCCAGTGATTTCTCAGGAAATCCCCAAATTTTTTAGCATATTTTTGCTCAGACAAAGCCTATCTGTGGGTTGGATCCAGGACGAGGACTGCCAATGGGGATTTCATATTTTAAAAATCCAAACACGTTAATAATTGTGATGAATGCCTATTACAGACAAAGTTTGTCTTTACGTCTCAATCTCTTTACTCCTTTCCTGGTTCCTTGCCCATCTCTAAGTTCCAGTCTCTCCTTATGTCGTCTCCTCCTCCCTCTCAATTCAGCTTTAATTAGTAGGACTGAAGTGTTACCTGCCCCAGGATTATTTATATCTAAAAAGACTGCTGCAATTAAAAAAAAAAGTTCTGGGGCACCTGGATGGCTTAGTCGGTTAGGCATCTGCCTTTGGCTCAGGTCATGATCTCAGTCAGGGTCCTGGGAATCAGCCCCCTATCAGGCTTCCCTGCTCAGCAGGGAGTCTGCTTCTCCCTCTTCCTCTGCTCTGCCCTCCCCCTGCTCATGTTCTCACCCTCTCTGAAATAAATAAAATATTAAAAAAAAAAAAAAAAAAGTCCTGCAAGAATGAAGGAAGGACTATGGAGGCAGCATTTCAGAGAGATTTGGATGGGCTGGCATGGTGTGCACGCCTCGTATCACACAACCTATCTTCAGCAGCTCCTGCTGGGGCTTTATCAAGTGAGGCTCACACAGTCCCCAATTCATATCCAAACCCAGCCACACATATTTACACACACCTGCAATAACGATGATTTCCTGACTAGCAACATAAAAGATAAAATGACACCCCCAGAAGTGGCAGATAAGAATATAATCAGTGAATATAACCTAGTTGACATATTTTATGTTTTTGTTTCCTGGATTGTGTTTCAGTTCAGTTTGTATCCACAGGAAATGTTATGATGGAAAATTCCACAACTGGCCCACAACTCACATTCCACCTTGGATCCAAGAACCAATTTCAGCAAATCAAATAGGAAATATAATACCGAACTTTTTTGGCTATATCTTCACACAAAAAAACAGTGATAATAAAACTTTATAGTAGTGTATTTCCTTAGAGTTTGCAAAGCACTTTCATATCCATAATCTCATTTGATCTACCGGACTAGTAGAAGCACATAAAATAGACATAGACATTGACAGAGGCATCATTTAAAAAATTACCTCACCATAAGCTGTCAGAAGCAATGCACCATTATAGAAATTAGCTCAATCTCTATGGTGATTAAGTTATATGATTTAAAAAAAAAGGCATTTCAATTTAACAGACTTTCGTGATTTTAAAAATTTGTCCACAAATTCTTTGATACTCCTCCTTTCAAGAGATGGAGCTTAACTCTCTTGCTCGTGAGTGAATGCTGGACTTAGTGATTCACTTCTAATGAATAAATAGACCATCGCTTGAGTGATCAAATGTCACTTCTAAGATCATGCTAAAAAAAAAAGAACCCTCCAATATCTGCATCAGGTGCTCTCTTTCTGTCTTGCGTCACTCATTCTGGGAAGATGATACCATATAATGAGTGCACTCAAGCACCCACATGGTGAGGAATGCAGGCTTCCAGCTGACAGCCCAAGGAGAAACTAAAGCCTGCCAACAACCAAAGGAATAATCTTGAAGCTGGTCTTTGAGCCTCCAAATGACAGCATTCCTCGCCAATAGCTTCATAGTAACCCTATGAGGAGCCCTGAGCCAGAACCATCCAGAGAAATGACCCCCCAGATAGGTCACTCTCATATTCCTGACCCTCAGAAACTCTGTGACACGATAAACATTTGTGTCAAACTGCTACGTTTTGGGCATTTTGTTACACAGCAATAGATAATACATGGAGTAATCGTTGACGTTGGTACAACTGGGAACCCCTCTGGAAAAAGATAAAACGTGAATCCATACTTTTTCCTGTTGACCAGGATAAGTTCTAAACAGATCAAAGATTTAAACGGAAAACATAAAGTGTTCTAAATTATTACCAAAAGCCATGAACTGATTCCTTTAAGTCAATGTTTCTCCACGTCGGCACGATGGACATTTCAGGCTGGATAATTCCTCATTGTAGAATATTTTCTTGTGCACTATATGGCTGTTAGCAGACTCTCTGGCCTCTGCCCACCAGATACGTGGAAGCCTGGCCTGTCTGGTTGTGACAATCAAAAATGTCTTTAGAGGGGCACCTGGGTGGCTCAGTGGGTTAAAGCCTCTGCCTTTGGCTCAGGTCATGATCTCAGGGTCCTGAGATCAAGCCCCGCGTTGGGCTCTCTGCTCAGCAGGGAGCCTGCTTCCCTCTCTCTGCCTGCCTCTCTGCCTACTTGTGATCTCTCTCCTCTCTGTCAAATAAATAAATTTAAAAAAAAACTTTAAAAAAAATGTCTTTAGACACTAGAGTGGAAGGACGAATGGGGCTTTCTGATTACAATAAAAAGACAACACAAGCTGTGAGGAAAAAAAATTCCTGCAACTCATATCACAGGCAAACAATTAGAAAAATAGGCAAAAAAACCCCAAAAAAAACGAAAAACCAATTTTTAGAAAAAAAAATACAAATGGCCCCTAAACATATGAAATGATACTCAATCTCATTCAAAATAAGAGAAATTCAAATAAAAACTAAACTGAGATACCTTTTTAAAAACTTTCAAATTGGCAAAAAGAACCTAAGTCTGACAATACAATTCTTATCATGCTGGGAAGACAAGAGAGCTGGGAAGACAAGAGACATACTCTCATATGTTACTGGTGGAAGTACTGAATTGTTCCGCTTATGTGGAATCCAATTTAGAATTATAAACATTACAAATGTATTTATCCTTTGGCCCAGCCATTCTGTTTCTAGGAATTTATCCTGTAGATATGCCTACTCTCACCTTCTACCATGATGGCAGAATTGTGGCTAGCACATGGCTGCCCAGTCAGACACTGCATTTCCCATCCTCCTTTGCAGCTAGTGGCAGCATGTCGCTAAGTCTTTGCCAATGGAACGTGACTGAATGAGATGTTCACCATTTCTTGGTCTGGGTCGTCACATGTTGGGCATGCACATCTCCATGATCTCTCTTTTCCTTTCTGTGACATGAAATATGGATGTGTCCATGATCCAGTTTCAATTATGCAGACTAAGACCTTGAGCCAAGCCGGAGGAATGAAATGGAAGGAACCTAGCCCCTCGTTATGGACAGTTGGCAGTCCCTCAAAATTCATAGGTTGAAATCCTAACTCCCGATATCGGGAGTTAGGGGATATTAATCGGGATATTAATATCCCAATATTAAGAGGTGTGACTTTGGGAGGGTGATTAGGTCATGAGGTTAGGGTCTTCACGAATGGGATTCATGCTCTTATAAAAGGGACCTCAGACGGATCCCTCACTCCCTCTGCCATGTGAGGACACAGCATGAAGATTTCTGTCCATGAGGCAGGAAATGGGTTCTCACCAGAAGCTGACTCTACCTGTGCACTGATCTTGGACTCCCCAAACTTTAAGAAATAGATGTTTGTTGTTAAAGCCTCCCAGTCTATGGCAGTTTGTCACAACAGCCCCAATGGACTAAGATACCCTTGAATGATCACAAGGACTAGACCCCCCACCAAACTGGACTCCCCTCACACTACTCTCAAGACTGTTCCGTGAAGGAAATAACCTTAAGACACTGTATACCTGGATCTTTTTTTTTTTAGGGTTCCTTAACCTTTATCCTGCTATTCTCCTGCCCACATATGAAATGATACTTGGAGAAGGCTATTTATTTCAACATTGTGTGACATTATAAAAGACTGGACACAGCCCATGTCTCCATTAATAATGGGCTGGTTATATAAGCTATAGCACAGCCACAAGATGAAGTACCATGCAAGTATTTAAAAGTGAAGAAGCCCTCTCTATATTCAGATCAGTAGATCTCCAGGCCACACTGCGAAGTGAAAAACACACAGTGCAAAGCATTGCTCTCCAATAAGTTTATACATCCCCGATACTGGACGCGGCCACGTGATATGCTACAGCCACTGAAACAATGTGATGCACGTTATATCTGAGCTTCCTGAGGCAGCATGCACTTCCACCAGCTTCCTGCTCCCACCCTCTCCCATAAGAGCACGTCTCAGACAGCTGCTGCTCCTTTGGCTTGGGTCCCAGAAAAAGGAGACCTGGGAAGCCTGCAGGTAGGCCAGGAGCAGGGCTGTAGGTGGAGCAGAGCAGTCTGTAAACTAAGTGAGGGAGAAGGGAGAGTGTGCTCTGAGAGCATCTGAAGTTCAGGGACTGTTTGTATTTATGCAGAATAACTTAGTACAAATATCGTCCGTGTAAAACTGTCTTTTGTGTAAAAAAAGGGGATTCATAAGAAAACATATCATGTTTGCATTTATTTTCATAGAAAAGCACTGGAAGACTCTAAAAGAAATTAATGACAATTTTTATATCATTGTAATGACACCAGCCAAAGCTGTTATAAACATTTCACTGCATCTATTTCTAGTCTTTTATTCTGTCTTTTTAAATAAAAATGGAATTGTCCGGCAATAGTGTTTTATAACCTTGCTTTACCATTTAGTAGTAGATGAAGGCAAGTTTCCAGATTCATAATAACCATTTTAATATACAGTGCCCAGTTTACTGATTTTGTGGTGTTCTGAGATATCGGAGGAAGTTCAAGCAGAGCGTCCGTGCAGAGCCACTCAGCACCCACGCTATGGGGCCAGTCTTCCAATGTCTGCAGGTCATCCTGTTTAACTGAGCCTAGCTCTGCTAGTACATGTGTGCAAGGAACCATGTGAGCTCTTGCCGACAAAGCCAGATGAGCGCCAGAGCCCCTGTGTGGCTCTAGCAGTGGGAAAGGATTCCAGTCATGTTTTATACTTGGGCAGAGTCTTCCTTCAAAGTTTTGATAAGGCCACAGGCAAGTGTTTTCTTCCTAAAGATGATTTCTTTGTTACTTTTAGATCAGAAATGTTTATCCCAAGCCAAACTGGAAGTTGTAGGGGGAAAAAAGAAAAAAGTCTTACTGGAAGACCCTGAGAAAATTTCTGCTTTCCCAAGAGAAGAACATCTTAAGAAGGTATGCTAAGAATCAGAGGAAACTGAGATTTGGATTGAAGTTTTTGTGTCACCGGGTAAGGCACAAGGTCATGGAGCTAAGCGCAGGGCTTCTGGCACCCACGCCAGAGCGCTGGCATGAAAGCACAATGTCTCTGTCCCAAAAGCATCTTACTGAACCCTATTTGTAGTTTAACTGCTATCACGCGGATCACTTTTTATTTAACATATATCACCTTTGTACCAACAGTGAAAAGAAGGATATTCTGATAGCATGGATGTGTATGTTTTAAATAATATAAACTAAAATCCACATGTAACATTCATTTGTCGGAATGCAGCATCGGTGTACCCAATGGAGGGAATTACTGTCAGGGTGTGTTTCTTATTCCTCTAAAGATCCAGGGAATCGACTCAACTGGCCTGGAGGAGAGGGGTCCCTGCAGACTTTCCAGTGCTTTAGAAGCCCCAAGGCAGAATTTTCAATGCCAGAAGGTGATTTCGAGGGCTATATTAGCCCATAAGCATGCCCATGAGGACTAATGAGAACACTGTAAGATAAAAAAAAAAATATTATAAAAGACAAGGTGAAGATGAAACAGATTCAGACTTCTCTGGCAGGTCTAAATAATTTAAAAGCACAAAGCACGGGCTTCTAGGACGGGTTAAGCACATTCAGCTATGAATCAGAAGACCTATGTTTTATGAGTTTAACATTTTGGATGGTAACAAAGAAGGAGGAGTGGCAAGCTATTCAGGAAGAGCAGATAAGAGAATGCTGGATTCACGCTCTTTACAGACAGAAGAGGCAATGATTCAAGGATGGCTGATAAAGCTAGAAGTAGCTACTCAACTAAACAAAGAAGGGAAAGAAGGAAAAAGGACCTCTCCAAAGAGGCTTTACCACTAAGCTCGACCACAAGGAGGGTTGCAGCAAATCAGCCTAACACGCATGCGCCTTAAATTTGCTGTATTAGAGCGATACGTGATGTGTCGCTGTGGGCGCATGGTTTAACTATAAACGGGACACTAGCGAGAACTGTATAATTGGATTTTATGGCGCCAAGACTTCCAAATTTAACTTTTGTTTTTATATTTCAAGAGTATTCTAGGAGATATGAAACTCACGTGGGAATAATATTACAGGGTAGGAGAAACGGAAGTAGGAGGCACCATTGCTGCCTTCTGTTGGCCGGGCCAGATGCCCTGGAGGGGGGACAAGAGAGTTGGGAAGAGGTAAAGCAGGAGGAAGGACAGCCTGAACTCAGGCTGAGAGATCCCTGCCTTACATGAAAATGACGGAGAGGAGGGGGAAATGCTCATGACAAGAGTGAGGAAGATACACAAATAAGACTTTCCTAGTCCCCATCCAGCAATATCAGGACTATTGGTCCAGGATGGCAGATAGTCAAGATTCTCTTTTGGCACTTTTAGGACTGTACCACTAAAGAGCGGAAGCTGTGAAATGTGCTCCCAATACGGGCCAGTCAAATTTCTGATGTCAATCTTCCAATGCCCCACGTCCAACATCATCATGTCTGAATGATTGCTCTGAATCCCTTCGCCAGTGCTGTCAGTTTTACGTCAACGTATTTCAGAGCCGGCATCCTCAGTACTTGTGCATGTTGGCGGCTTGTAGTAGGATTTTTCCCCATCAAGTCATCCTGTCCTTGACAACCTTCCAAAGCTCATGCAGGGAGAGAACTCTGTCCCTGCAACTGTTCAGTATTTATGAGCCCAGGGCCCCCTCTGGCTAAGAGTAATACTGACTCCATAATAAACCCAATAGGGGGGAAAACTCATTTTTCTTGAAGAAGACCTATCTCCTAAAGCTGTTACAAGTTACTGGCTGGTGTGGGGGCCATCAGAGTGAAAACTCAAATTAAGTTAAAGGGTACTATTTTGCTGCCATATTAATTATCTCAATCAATATTGTTGCCCAGGTGATCTTACTATTTCTCCTTATTTTGCTTGTCTGCATTGCATGATGATGATTATTATTTTTTACTGATTGAGCCCTATTGGATACATACATTGCTGATTATACTCTGGAGATAGAAATCTAATGATTTGACAATCGTATAGAAGCACTACCTTATGGATTGCTGTCAAACCTGTTTGACAACAAACTTGCTTGACTGTTGTCAAACCAAATACTTAATTCATTAGTGCTTCAATGTGACAAAGGCTTTAGGTGCTAACACCACACAGTGTGAGATCAGAGCCAAACACCAGAGGATCTCATGAGTCCCCTGCCTCTTAGCCTAAAACTGACCAAACCGTGTTAAGAAACTCCTTTTGTTGCAGAGACAGCTGTTATGACTGTTATTATTCAGTTTCAATGAATTCTTTTAAAAAATAAGGTTCATTGCACAAGGTAGTACAGGCGCCATTATTAAAACTGAATGTTGTGTATCTATTTCAGGATATCACAAAAATGTGACAGAATTGCTAATTCTGTCTAAAAGATGTGAACACTCAAACTGGCACTTTAAATGATCTCTCTCCTTTAATGATTGGTTAAACACCAGGACTGGAGGAGGATTTTCGGTCAACTATCAAAGTCCTTTGTATTGGGCTTCTTTTCCTCATAACAATATTAATCTTATTTCGTTGTCTTTTCCGGTGTCTCCCTGCCTGTTGCTGAGACCCCTTCACTGCCGTACTTCCAGCTGCCATACGATCCTTTCTACTGAAGGAGATGCATCTATGTTGTCTACCTTGGATTTAGCCGCCTCTTCCTTTCATAACTCCAGTATATAAATTCTCCCAGCTGACTAATGTTGACCCAGAGGTGGGGACATCTCCAGTACACCCCTATTCAGCGGGAAGAAGTTATTGAAGATAAGACCTTCCTGCCTCAGCTTTAAGATTTAAGGGTTAAAATTGTTCAGGGCTGGGGGTGGGGTGGGCGGGGAGAATGGTAAGAACAAAGGCAAGAGAAATGTAGATAAAATTAAATTTTCTTACAACTTGCAGCCTGTTGATAAACACCGCAGACTGTGACATTCCTCAAGGAACTCTTGGCTGCCTTAATGTTGATGTTTTGCTGGAGACTAAAAGGCAATCTTAGCTTGACAATAGCCAGACCTCCAGGATCCTGAAAGTCTTTTCTAACATATGGAAATCCCTTTAGAGACTTCTGTTATCTCTATCCCACCCCCCAACTTAAAAGTATGTCATCAGTCGCTTTCCAGTCACAGTGCAGTTCTTTCTGTCCATGGTCCTGTCCCCGAGCTATAATGAAAGCATCTTTTTGCACCAAAAAAAATATACAGATAAAAAAATTTTAAAAATTAAAAAAAATTTTTTTAATTAAAAAATATATATAAATATAAAATAAAATATATATATACATACATATATAAAAATAAGGTTTCTACTGGAGTGTTACAGGTACCGCTTATTGCCAAAGTGTCCATTTTCCTCAGGTCATATTCAATCAAATGCAAATTATTTCCTTAAATATTTCTGATGAGAGGGGGTTCTTTTGGTCATTTCAGCTTGGACTCCTTTGGGGGTCACTTGTTTTCTGTTAGTTCCTCTGTGTTCACTTGTTGTAAGCATTTGCTGCATCATTTCCTCCTGTGACATTTCCACTTTGCAATTCCTGTTCTTTTCGTATGAGCAGCTGCCGAGTTTTTAACTACCTAGTACCTGCCATCCATGGATCTCAACCATGTTTTTAAACTTTTAGTTTCAGAGAACTTACTATATATTATACATTACTATATATTGTTATACAATATACAATGTATATATTGTATATAATATATATAATATACAATAATGTATAAGTTCTGTGTATGTACATACACATATCATATTATTATATTATATATATACATACAAAATTTTTGTTGTAAAATAACATTTACCATTTTACTAATTTTTAGGTGTTCAGTTCAGCAGCATTAAGTATGTGTACCATCTTATGCCACTGTCCCCACTATCCACTTCCAGAACTTTTTAATCATCCCAAATAGAAACTCCACATCCATTAAATAGTAACTCCCCATTCCCCAATCTCTGCAGCCCCTGTAAATTCCTCTTTTATTTTCTATTTGAACTCACTTCCTGTTTATTTACTTGATAGAAAGAAAGAGGAACCGCTCCTCATTCACGGAAGAATTGGCCGCCACTACCGAGCACCAGGCTGGGAAAGACTGTAACACAGTGTCACTTGTCCTCGGACGCCGGCTTCCTCCTCATGCTCCTCTCTCCGTGAGCCTCTACTCAGAAAGCTGGGCCTCTGGTGCTGCCCTCTGTCTGCCCCAGACCAAGCCTAGGATGTTACATTCACACCCACGGTTCCTCTGCCAGCTCCGTCTCCTCCGGGTCTCTCTCCACTGTCACTCGACCTTTCATTTCTACTGACAGAAGAATGGGATGAACTACCTCACCCACAGTGTGGACAGCTTACTATGTGAGCAGGTGAGAGCCTCCTTGAAGCACATGAATCATCTAGGGTGCTTGTGTTTTGAGGAAAAACGTTTGTTTATGAGCACCAGGCAAAGTGCTCTACCCTCAGGACACATACTAGGAGCTAAGCAAGTGTTTAGAGCCCTTCAAATCAAGCACAAATAAATCATTTCTGGGTCGGTATCTTTGGAGTGCTATTTCTACTAGCAATGCTGGTATAAGGGGGAGGTTGAAGGTGTAGGAATAGCAAAAAATCTGAAATCCCTATTGTGGGTGGGGTGAGGGAGTTCACAGATGAGGTTGGAAACTTCTTTCCTGACAACTGTGGGATTCTCTTACATCCTCCTGCCAGGGAGCCATACTTCCATCTTCTAGCCACACTATGTTTTAAAGAGAAAAATACAAATTATAAAAATCTGATTAAGTAAAAATTAGAATAACACCTATACAATAAGGACAGTATTTTTCTTGCAATGTTGTAGGATATATACATGATATATATAAGAATTTAATATTGACACACCAACATGATGTGCGTGTAATATTGATATACATATCAATATGATTAAGAATATCATATTGATATATGCATTAAGGATGGGGGGTTCCCACACATAACAGCCAAGGATAGGATTTTGGTGCTTCAGAGGTAGGGCAGATACGAGGTAGAAGACCCAAGCTACTGGAAAGCTCTGACTGTCAAAGACAAAATTTTAAAGCCAGGTTTTGGGGAAAGGAAAAGGAAAAATAATTTTCTACATTCTTCTGGCATATTAGAGACCCAGCCTAAAAACTTAAATCATAGTTTTTCCATTAATTTAGAAAAGATGATTCTTTTGTCCAGAACAACCCCTGGCCACACTACCCTAAGGGGAAGAAAAGGCTCTCCAAAGGAAGGAGAGCCCAAAGTTGGCCCTATCCTGTCCCAAGGCATCATCTGAGCGAGAAGAGTGAGGGAGAGCTTGGAAGTTGGGGCCAGGGTGCTACTGCCCCCTCTGCCAGTGGTGGGTGCAGGGAACTTTAGAAAGTGCCCATCGACACAAACATCACATGAAACACAAACGCCAGCTGGGTCCTACACGCTCAAATCTTCCAGTTGCCATAGGAAAAGGTGAAAAGAAGCACGTGGAATTAATGTTAATAATATATTTTACTCAAACCAATATAACCAAAATATTATTTTGACATATAATCAACGTAAAATTACTAAGGAGACATTTTACATTTTTATTATTGTCTTTGAAATCCATTATGTATTCTTCACATACAGACCAGCCATGTCTCAAGTATAGTTGTTCCTTGAGCAACCTGGGTTTCAACTACATGGGTCTGCCTATACATGGATTTCTTTTTTTTTACAGTACTGTCTCTTTTCTTATTTTTGATGTGCTCAACAACACTTTCTTTTCTCTAGCTTACTCTTTCATAAGAACACAGTATATATAATACATTAACATACAAAATAGGTGTTGATTGACAATACATGTTATCATTAAGGCTTCTGATCAACAGTAGGCTGTCAATAGTTAAGTCTGGGGGGAGTTAAAACTTATACGCAGATTTCCACTGTGTGATGCATCAGTGACCTCACCTTCCTGTTGTTCAAAGGTCGACCGTACTCAATACATGCCTGTGTGGGGTGCTGGGGTGGCTCCGTTGGTTAAATGCCCGACTCCTGATTTTGGTCTCAGGGTCCTGAGATCAAATCCCAAGTTGAGCTCCTCACTCACTGGGGAGATTGCTTGAGATTCTCTCTCCCTCTGCCCTTCCCCTCTTCTCTAAAATAAATAAGTAAATCTTGGGAAAAAAAAAAAAAAGGTGCAGGTGGCCAGTGGCCACAGTATTGGACAGCACAGCTTTAGAATATCTTAAGAGACATATGAAAGCACTGCAAAGCACTAGTCCTCAGTTTGATCCCACGACCTAAATGATACAGCAGGAGTAGGAAGGTGGCCCAGAGAGGAGGAGAATGCAATGAGACTTAGGCAATGCTATGGGCCCTCCAGCCATCTTCACTAGGGCTTGATGACTTCTAGAGAATCTAGAAGTTACCCCACTCCAGTGACCAAATACAGAATACCCAGTTTTGTTGTGTCCCCATCAACATTCATATGTCGAAGTTCTAACCCCAAGTACTTCAGAACAGAACCTAATTTGAATGAGGGTCACTGTAGATGTAATTAGTTAAGATGAGGCCATTCTGGAGTAGGGAAGATCCTAATTCAGTATGACTGCTGTCCTGATAAAATGGGAAAATCTGGACACAGATCTGCACAAAAGGAGAATGCAAACATAAAGGCAGAAATTGGGTGATGTGTCTACAAGCCAAGGAACGCCAAAGATTGCTAGCAAACCACCAGAAGCTAGGAGAGAGGCACAGAGTGGAAAGGAAGGCTCTCATAGACTTCATAATGAACCAAGCGTGTCAATACATTATCTTGGACATCTAGTCTCCAGATCTATAATATAATAAACTTCTGCTGTGTAAGCCAAAAAAAAAAAAAAAAAAAACAGTTTTGAGGAAGAGCCAAAGAGCCTGGGCCAGGAACAAGAGGGCATTTAGAGTTGAGGTCTCAAGGTCAGGACAAATGGCTAAGATCATGGGCCAGAAAGAGCAGTCCCACTTCAGCAGAAAAGACCACACAGGGTCCAGAGGACAGAAAGCTGCAGCCTCTTTTCTCTTGTGTAAGCCAAATCTCCAAGAGTACTTCACTTGCTCATTTATTCAACAAATGCAGATTTAGGGCCTGATCTTGGGCACTTAGGGGTAAAAAAAATTTACAAAAGTCCTTCCCTTATAGAAATTACATACTAGCTGAGGGAAAAAAAAATTGAAAAGGAAAAGCAATAGGCAAAATATAGAAGGTATTAGATAATAGTAAGAACTATGGGAAAAGATCAGAAATAAAGCTGGATAGGAGGACGGCAATGGGGAGATAATATAATTTTAAATAAGTTGATGAGGGAAGGAGCTGGGCAGAGGAATAGGAAATCTTAGAGACAGAATGTTTGAATTATTTTTTTCTTTTCTTGATACCCAAGGTGGGGGCAAGGTCAGAAGACGGCTAAAAACGGGGATCAGAACACTTAGGAGAAATAAATTGCCTTATATTTGGTACATCTGTGTATAGTGTGATTAAATTGGCTTTTAAAGTCATGTATTTATATGGAGAAGACTGATAGTATGTATTACAAACTATTAACTGTGCTTATCTCTGGGGATTATGATGAACTTATTATGATTTTACTTTTCTCCATTTTCCAGATTTTGTACGATCAACATAACTTACTTTAATCAAGAGGGGCGGAAGCCCTCAATAACATTGTTTATGAAGAAAAGAAATAAAAATATTTGCCATCGGCTAATATTTTTATAATTGAAGAATCTTACCATAATATGAAATTCTGAATTCAGTACAACTTCCTGTGTTCTCTCAGGAACTGCCACTCTAGCAATGCTTTAGTTAGATTTTTATCTAGTTTGCTTTTATTTTTTTAATCTTAATGTGTTGAACTTGTATCTCTCCATTGCATTTTTCTGATATCAGCATCGAGCACCTTATTGTGCTGACAGCGTCTTTTCAGAAATGCTGACAGATTTCCATTGTGGTGCACATTCACTGCCCCATACACAGCATTGGTTGTGACACCTATCCCCGTCTGCCCCACCACCACTTGCTGTGCTTTCTTCTGGAAACTTCTTGTGTGGATAAACTCCCCAAAGACACTTCAAAGAACTGCCATATGGAACATTTAACATTGTCAGCACAATGTCACATATAGATTGATTTGCGAGTTCCATCAATGGCACCAAAGAAACAGTCCGCTGAGAGCCCGCCCCTGAAGGTTTTTTTTTTTAACTTTTGAAAGAGAAGTCATATACAAACAGAAATAACCAGAAATGCCACTCCTTTGAAGTGATATCATTGAATGCTAATAGAACATCTTGATTTCCAATAAACCTCTGAGAACAATACAAATATTTGGATGAATGTATAAGCTTGGATAAATATCCCATTAACCTGTTGATCTGTTCACATTAACTTGTGTTAGTACACAAACTTTTCAATTTTGTTATCCACGTTGAAAATATGGAAGATAAAATGTAGCTAAGATTTTAATCAGAACTGTACTATATAATGTATCAATAGTCCATACTTTCTTTTTCTCTTTTTAAAGATTTTATTTATTTATTTGACAGAGAGAAAGAGATCGCAAGTAGGCAGAGAGGCAGGCAGAGAGAGGGGGAAGCAGGCTCCCCGCTAAGCAGAGAGCCCGACGCGGGGCTCGATCCCAGGACCCTGAGATCATGACCTGAGCCGAAGACAGAGGTTTAACCTACTGAGCCACCCAGGTGCCCCAATAGTCCATACTTTCAAAAATAATTACGAATACTTGGCAAAGTGTTCATCTTTTTTCTGTCTTTGCCTTCTTTTTAATTGAGATATTATTTACATATAACATTATTTTTGGGGTGTCTGGATGGCTCAGTTGGCTGAGTGTCCAACTCTTGATTTCGGTTCAGGTCATGATCTCAGGGACTTGGGATCAAGCCAGGGTGAGCTCCTCGCTCAGCAGGGAGTCTGCTCGAGATTCTTTCCCTCTGCCCCTCCCCCCCCAATTCTCTCTCTCTTTCTCTCCAATACATAAATAAATCTTAAAAAAAAAAAAAAAAAAACTAGTTTCAAGTACACAACATGATTTTATATTTATATATACTGAAAAATGTTCCCCACAATAAGTCTGGCTAATGTCCATCACCATATATACTTAAATTTTTTTTCTTGTTTTGAGAAATTTTAGTATTTATTCTCTTAGGAACTTTCAAATGTTTAATATGGTATTATAATTAACTGTAGTCAACCATGCTGTACACCCATCTCCAGGACTTACTCATTTTAAAACTAGAAGTTTGTACTTTTTGACCCCTTTACCCATTTCACCCACCCAGCTCTAGCAATGTATCTTTTTTTAAAGTTATTTATTTTTTTCAAATGAGAAATCTACTAGGAAATACACAACCGAGAGTGACATATTTTGGAAAACTGAGAAATGTTTCTTGTAAATATAATGTTAGGGCCTCAAAGGGCTGGGAATCTTGAATCTTCCCACCAATCCCTTTTCTCTTTCAGGGCTTCACTCAAGGAACTTGTAGGGAAACAAATTACAACTTCAGCAAATAAGGACCTAATGCAAGCGAGACTGACTGAAATCATTCAAAGTATCTTCTCTCCCCCCAGTGGAATTACACTAGAAACATATGACAAAGTATAACTAGAAAACTCCCCAATTATGGAAAACTAAGCTTTTAACAAAATTAAATAACCAATCATAATTAAATACCAAACTAAAATTAAAAAATTTTTAAAGCTGGAAATAGGAAGAAACTTTCTTCAACTGATAAAGGATATCTATAAAAAGCCTAGTACAAGCATCATAACTTATTACTGAAAGCTTTCCTTCTGAGGTTGGGAATGAGACAAAGACGTCTACTGTCAATATTGTCCTGGCACTCCTAGCCAGTTCGTATCTTTAAAAAAAAAGTTCTTGAAGAAGAATTAAAACCATCAATACACAAAAATAAATTCTATTTCTATATGCCAGCAAAAAACAAACTACAGACTTTTAAAATAATGCCATTTGAAATAGTGACAAAAAGCACTGCATTTCTAGAAACAGATCTAACAAAAACATCAAGACATCTGCAAAGAAAACCACAGAACACTATGGAGCAAAATAAAAGGAAATCTAAATTAATGGAATTATATGCATTTTCATTTAGAAGACTATTACAAAAATTTTAATTTTGCTCAAGCTGTTATTTGGTTCAATCTCATCCCATAAAAATCTGAGCAATTTTTTGTGTGCTAATGAGGTGGTTTAAAAATTTATATGGAAATGGAAAGGACCTAGGATGATCAAAACAATTACAAACAACAAACAATAATGAAGTCAGAGGGCTCATAATACCAAAAATCAAGACCTGTTATGTTTCAGTAATAAGAGCAGTATGATACAGGTGTAAGCTTATACAAATTGACCACGGAACAATTCATAAACTCCAACGGTAGATCTGTCTAAATACACTCATTGATTCATGGTGAGAGAAAGAATAGTCTTTCCAATAAATGATCCTGGGTCACCTTTGGTATCTATATGGACAAAGGAATGAATCTTGATTCCTACCAAGAATAAATTATGGGTGAATTTTTAAGCTGTAAACATAAGAAGTAAAACAATGAAATTTCTAGAAGACAACAAAAGAGCTTATCTTTCTGAACTTGGGAGAGGCAGTTTTCTTCAACCACACGTCAAAAAAAAAAAAAAAAATCACAAGCTATAAATTAAAAAATGGATACACTAGACAATATTAAAATTAACAGTTTCTATTTATCAAAAGAAATTATTAGAAGAAAAATGCAAGGCACAAAGTGGACACAAAGCGGCATGTGATAACAGTATTCAAAAAAACCAGAGAGGAAAAAAAAAAAGATAGAAAAAATGGAACTCTCCTATGTTGCTGGTGGGAGAGCAAATTGCTACAACCACTTTGGAAAACTTTTCAGCTTCTACTTCAAACTGAACATTCAAATTCACCCAAACACCCAACAGAAATGTACATTTGTGTGCAGAGATGTGTAAACTCATGCTTGGGGTAAAATGCTTTGCTGTTTATGCAAATCAATCCTTCTTAGGTCCAGTTTAAGTCATCTTTAGTGTCTTGGCCTCCTGGATGCAAGATGTCTGAAGAAGAGATTTTATCTTTGGTCAATGTCCAGAGGTAGCAAAGGCAGTAAAAGGACTTTCTCTTTTCTGTGTTTCTTCAAAATTAAGGAAAATCTTTGGCAGAAACATCAGTCCTATCCCATTCCACCCCTTCTTCAAGCCAACTTGGCCTTGCACCTTGCTGACCCTAACTGCTTTGTATTCTCATGTCTCAGTGAACCAAGGGAAGAGGGCAGACTTCAGAGGTTAGGAATCCTTCGTGCCTTCCCTGAAAGGCATGTCTACAAGGAAGAGCGTGGATCTTACACAAATGCAAGTCCTCTAAGGAAGGAAGGAGGATCCATGACTGTGCACACCAACCTGGTCTACTGCACTTTCCAACCAAGTCAGTGGATACGTCGGCACATCTCTCTTTGTGCTCCTTTTGTACTCCTACCCCTGCCCTAGCCTGTCACCACCTTCAGCAGCTAAGGCCTTGCTATGTCCACTGCATAACACTAGAATCAGCCTTTAATACCTAGTTGCTGAATTGAATGGCAAGTTACTTTTTATCGTTATACTTCTCAGGAGTGGAAAAAGAGTCTTTCCAGAGTTAATTAACCCACACAAACCCATAATGGACCAGCAATAGACTTACTAGCAAGAATGCACCACTCTAGACCCCTTTTCTTCTGATCTATGCTTTGATTATTAACCTGGGATCCTGAAAAGGACACATATGGCTCCTCTTAGCACATCAATTCTGTGATAGTGAATTGGCTTTTCGTTTCATTTCTATATCCAAAGCACACCATGAAACAAATTTTTCATTTTTCCTAACATTCAGCTCAACTCAACTGTTCTAGTTACAATATTCCTAATTTTTATCTAGCTGATTAACTAGAGAATAATCCAAATACATTTCAAATTATAAATCTTTCATGATTTGGGAGATTTTATACAAATGTACATTCGACAGTGCTAATTTAAAGCAAATACCAAAGATGATTAAACATTCTCAAGATAAGAGGGATAAACCATTGGATTATTTTATAGATTTAACCACCAATCATCATAACCTGCTATAAATGGAAATATTTTGATGTTCTTCTTTTCTTAAAAATAATTATTTGGGAAATGTTGAAGAAGGACTATAGAAGTGGGTCACGAATGTGTGCACAAAACATTTGTATTCTTTACTATGTAAACACTAATTTATTTATTGAAATAATACGCTATTAAATATTTATTAAATAAATTAGCATTTTGCTGAGCTTCCCTCGCAAATCATTAATATGGTTCGTGGCTATTGATATAGCCAGGGCTATGACTGTTTCTCATGTCTGTCTTCCAATTGTTTGCTAAGTATTTATTCATCAAACACCATCCCCCAGAGTTTGAACTATCTGTGCAGTTATTCTTTGGAAAGCTCGGGAAGTAAAAGGTTTTTGGAAATCATTGAACTTTCATTGAACCATGGGCTTATGTTGTCCAATTCCCTCATTTTACAGATGAATCTGAAAACAGGTTTAGTGACTTGCCCAAGACCTTGGAACTAGCACTATCTTTTACGGAAGTAGAAAAAGGAGTTGGTTTTTAATGTGGAGAACAGTTACGTACTAGGATTTAACTTCTGTGGAAAGAATTTGGGGGTCTGAGGACAGGTTTCATAAATCTAATATCCTTTACATACATATATCCATATCCTTTACATTTTGTTTAAATATGCATGGTCCTTTAGAAAATGTCATCAAATTGAGGTAAAGTGATAAAAAGGAATGAAATCTCCACATAGGCCCCATATAAAAACTGAAGAGAGGGAGAGATTTATTTGTAAAGATTATGGCCTGTACAGGTATTGTCCACTCACCCTACAATTCTCAGAACCACTTTCAGGGCAAGCTAAATGCAAACAATAAATAAGCAAGAAGACAGGTAAACAAACAGCACAAGTGAAAAGGTACACACTGCCGGAAAGCATTAAACCCGTCCTCCCCGCTGGAAAATGAGCAGAATACATTCAACAGCTCAGAATATGCAGCCGCACGACGCTCTCCCAGGTAATGTGTAAATGAGAGGCAGCAACCAGGGATGACATCCTCGGAAAATCTCAATTGGTCTCTCTGTGTCTCAGATTTAAAGTATAAAGCATACATTTTCTCTCTTATTTCTCTACTTCGGTTAATACTGGATAACATAATTCTTTCTCTAGTAATCTCATACAATGGATAAATGAAAGCATTTTCCATATGTAATTTAATATTATTTTCAAATTTATCATATTTATGTTGAAAAGAAGCACGTATTTCTCTGGTTCCATTAGCCAATTCACCCCCAATTTTTTGTGTTTTATTACAGGAACTCTTGGTGAGACACATCTTTCTTCTGTAGAGCTCAATAAACAAATAACATCTGAATGGAGCAGAAATGTTTCCAGGAGGAGATGTCTTCACCAAATTTCCAAAGAATTAGGGATGGTGATTTCTAAAAATGTAACTGAACACTTCTAAGCAAGCATAAATAACAAGTAAAATTGCTGGCTTGACACTGTCATAAATTGAAGCCCTAATCAATTTGAAAAGAGCCATCTACACTTTTCTTTCGTAAGATTGGTTAGTATATTTTTTTTTTTTCAAAACAAATATAACAACCAGGAGCTTTTCTACCCATTTTTACCTTCCATAATAAGTCAATTGTCAAATAAGAGCGTTCTTATTTGGTCATGATTGGATTTCATGATAGTAAGTAGGCATTTCATGATAATAGATGCCTTAATATTTATGCCAACAACAGATAGAATTTTTTTCTTTTTAAAAAACACTATAAAAATAGATTTTAACTATGAGAAAAAATATTTTCCCCCAATTTTTATCTTCTCTCATTTTGGGTATCTGCATATATGATTTTTATACAGTTTAAATTCAGAATGCATGTACTCCTTTTTGTTGTCTTTTTTTGCTTAACATAATTTCGTAAATTTTCCTACATACGTAATTATCAAATAAATCGATTCTAGCTGAGTATTAGACGTTTCAGCCACATTGTCTTTACACTTTCATAATTATTGTCTCAATGGCTGCATATATTCTAACACAGTTTTATACCATAATTTAATTAGCCATTTTTTTTTTTTTAATTAGCCATTTTGTGGCCGGTAAACATTTGCACTGATTTCCATGTTCCAGCATAAGTAACCCTGTAGTAAACACATACATATGTAATGGTCTTTTTCATCTCTGGATTATTTCTTTATGGTAGATTTCCAAAAATAGGGTATCACTGGACCAAGGAATACTTTGTCTCTGAAAACACACTGACAAACTGCTTTCCATTTTAAATTGTTGGCAGCAGGGACACCTGGGTGGCTCAGTCGGTTGGGCAGCTGCCTTCAGCTCGGGTCATGATTCTAGGGTCCTGGGATCAAGTCCCGCATCGGGCTCCTTGCTCAGTGGGGATCCTACTTCTCTCTCTGCCTCTGCCTGCCACTCTGCCTGCTTATGCTATCTCTCGGACAAATAAATAAAATCTTAAAAAAAAAAAAAATTCTCTAAAATGTTCGCAGCAATTCCTGAGTTTGCTAGTTTTCATCAACACTGGGGGTTGTCACTTTCAATTTTTGCTAAATTTAAAGTTTAAAATTTTTTTTAAATACCTCCTTGTTGTTTTATATTTTGTATTATTTTATTTACTTAGTAATTAATAAGAGTGATTTTTTTCATGTCCTGGATAATTATGGCCCTATTTTCATATAGGCTTGTTGAACAGTTACTGAATACTGAGTGCTATGCTGGGTGGAGCCTGAGAGGTACAATGATAAAGCGAGCATGATGTTTGGCCTTCAGGAGGTCATTAAATAGCATATGTTTCAATGTCCTTTATTAATTTATAATGGAAAGTTATTTCTTTCCCTTTTTGATAATCAATATTTGCATAACACCTATCGTTTTTTGGAGGAGTATCTTTTTTAAACATTAGTTTACATATACACATTTTGGGAAATGTTTAAAAGACAGAAACATTCAGAGAAATATACACTAAAGGACTATGTACTCATCACCGAGGAATATCAAATATTAACCTTATTTATATAATTGTGTCAAGCCTTTTTATTTTAATAAAAAAATAAATTTAAAGTCCTTTTTTGTCTTTTTCCTTCCCATTTCCAACTCTCCTTTTTCCTAAACAACCACTGTCATGCATTTAGTCTGTATCATTCCAGCTCACTGAATAAATAAAATTTCAACACTTCAAAATTATTTGTGATAATATATAGTATAGTTCTGTGGGGTTCTTTATTTACATAAATCATATTCTACAATATGTATCATTTTACAACTTGCCTTTTCACTGTTTTTGAGACAGACCCATGTCGCAGTATAGAGAGCTAGTTCATATCCTTTAACTGTGATACAGTAGTCCATAACATAGATTTATCATATTTATTTAGTCTCCTATTCATGGACATACATAGAGTTTCCTCTTCTTCTTAAAAAAAAGCACGTGCTATAATAAATATCCTTGCACATAACTCCTCGTGCTTAAGAGTTTTCCATAGTATATGCACACAATGAAGTAGAAACACTGGATTGCAAATTATGAGCATCTGCAATTTTTTTGGATACTGCAAAGTGACTGCCCCACTTTGCACTCCCACCAGCAGTATATGAGAATTCCTGTTTTCTGAAATCCTCTGGTATTGTCACACTTAAATTATCACCAGTTGAACGGATGATAAATGGTATCATAATTTTATATATTTACATCCCTGATTATTAGAAGTGGGGATTGATGTTTTTTCAAATGTCTACTCTTGAGTTACCCAGTCTAGTTATATAACTGGGCCAGTATGTCTATTATGCTCTTTACGTAATGGTGATGAGGATGTTTATTGACTTCTATATAGAGCAACACTTCTTAGTTCATAACATGTAGTAATCTCAATGAATCCTCAGGGCAGCATATGAGACAGGTTCTACAATTATCCTACTTTTACAGATTGGGAAACTGAGGCCCAAAGAGACTGAATAATTGATCCCAAGTTAGAGAGCCAGTAAACGATGGAACCAGAATTTACTTTAAACAGTCTGGTTCCAGACTGTGACACCTACTGTCAGTCTGATCACTTGAAATAGTCTCCTAGAACAGGAGAATAGAACTAACCCTCAGCTCATGTAATTTACAAATATACTGGCAAGTCATCCTCAGTGTATCTTCTTGCTTTATAAAACAAAAACATGAACGGGTAGAATAGACGTAAAAATAATTACAGCTATAAAGTATATTTTTATGTTTATGAACACAAGGTCTTTTTGCAGAAAGAAAAATACATACAAAAGCATCTAAAAAGTATAAAAATTCCTCTGTACCTCAACGTCTAGTTGTTACATTTTAGTCAGTCTTCTAAAATAAAATAATAATTATTTCATTTTTAGTGGTTGAGAGCTTTCCTTCCTTTTAAACTATATCTAGGGTTAAAATGTTCAGAATAAAAATTAACTATACTTTAGGGAAACAGTAATGTATCCATTTAAAATATATATCAATATGGAATTAGCATAGCTAACTAAACCAAAGTGGGGAAAGAAAACAGCTCAGCTCTACTGGTACTAATAGAACAGCCCACTGCACACTTGAGGAGAGGACTAGCCAGTAAAAAAACAAAAGAGTAATATGTTTTTGCTGAAATGGACATGACTCTAAATTTCTAGCTACAGGCAGAATGAAGAGTGATTTTTTATGGTTGGCAAAAATAAACAAAACTATTTGCAGATGAATTCTGTCAGCCAAACAACGCTGACTGAAAGCTTATGAAAGAAAGATTTCTACACATGTGTAGAAAGCAATTTTTTCCTGCTGGGTGTGCCCATTAAGGTACAGATCTTGCAAATATCAGTTGTTAAAGGGAAGGTAGATAAAAAGGTAAAAGGTGGGTATAGCCCCTTATATGACATAACAGCACTGTTATTCTTAGTAAGTCAAGTTCCTGTTTCTCACTGTTTTCCACACCAAGTACACTCATTTGGCTTTACAAGGAACCCAAGCCAGGCTCCAGGGTCTTTACTCTTTGGCACTTCAAACTCTGACTGAAGCTTCTTCCCTGCCCCAACACAGCACACACTTCTCTTCTGTCAGCACAGTGCCTGAGCTTATACCAGTCATTTTCAGGTTAGTCCTGATAATTCCTGTCAAGTGGCAAATCTTCAAGCCAGAAGTGAGTACAGCCCATGAGGCCCTTACCATCCATGAATATCATTTGTTGGTGGGATTTCCAGGCAGTCACTTAACAAAATTTGAAGGAATGGTAGGGTTTAATGTTAAGCTTTCAAAAGATAACCAAGAAAACAAAAGTCTAGAATGGAGTTTCCACAAATGTGTTTTCTCCAGAAATTTCTAAATGCTATTAACTGCGTTCTACTGGGAATTACAGTACGTGGTAGCTTGCCCTTTAGAGTTACCAGATGCACTGCCATTTTAAAAGCTATGAGAAGTGTTCTACTAAAAAAAATTTTTTTTTAATCTTGCCGGAATCACCACAAATGAAAACCATAAGAGTGTCTACCAACAAACAGGAAGAAACTTCATTCTCGGTGGAAAGAACTGGTGTGAGAGGAGTGCATGCTCTTTGATGGGATGACTGGCAAGCCATGAGATCAGAAGGGTTGAGACCCACTGACAAGAGTAGATCAGAATGCATATTCAACTAATTATTTCTAATTAGAAAAACTCTCCAAAGTATAAGACACAGCTTTAAAAATGTTAAAAATTAAATACACTTTGTCATAAGTAATCATGTTGAGTGTTGCTTTTCCTGATGAGGTGTAATCAGGATATGATGGGGGAACACACTGAAGTTAGCATCGGAAGTCCTGCATTTGAGTTCCTGCTTTCCCACTTATTAGCTACGTGATATATATGAAATTTGTTATTCTAAAGTTCTATATATATGTAGGACATTATTAGAATCTAGGCCACTTGCAGGATAGCAGAATCCTTCTATGTCCTCCCAGATAAATAAAATGTGCAGAATATGTTAAAGATTGTTGGTATTTTTTCCCCGTTGGGGTTATAATGAATAAAGCTGCTAAGAACACCTTTGTACACTTTTTTATTTTTATGGACATATTTTTTTGTTAGGTACATTACCAAATTTAATGAGTTTTCCATTTCATTAGATTTTCATGTTTTTCTATCTCTGATAGGGTGCTAACTTCTGGCCCAGTGTTCAGTTAGGATTCTCATCCATTTCTTCTGTAACAGCTAATGGTATTCTGATTCCTTACTGCTTTTTAAGTATTGAAAAGATATTTCTGATCATAAGAACACAGATTGACTGAATTTTTTCATAACAAAAGGGGGAAAATGTGCTCTTTTAACAATTTATGTCTCAGAAAGATCTGTATAAGAGAGCTCACTGTATCTTTTCCAATATAGCTCCAAACTGGGGAAAAAAACCCACAAATATTCATCAATAGGAAAGTAAATAACTATATCATGGTATATTTACTCACTGGAACACAATGAAAACAATGAAAAGCTACATATGACATGGATGAATGTCACAGCGCACTGAATGGGAGAAAACAGGCACGAAAGAGTACATACTGAATAATTTGTAGTTATATGAAATTTAAGAACAGGCAAAAACTGAGTGAGTCAGAATGGTGGTTCCCTCTGGGAATGGGGTGACAGGAATGATCATGAAGGAAGGTACGGGGTGCTAAAAGTATATTATACTTCATGTGGATGGAGGCTAACAAAATGTATACAAATGGAAATAGGTATCAAGTTGTGCACTTAAAATCAGTACATTTGCATATTTCACTGTATGTCATCTTTCAATTTCATAAGCTTTTCCTTAATAAGAAATGTTCATCTTTCCTACCTGCCTCTAATCAATATATCTAAATTCAAATGTATTTATTCATGTCATATTTATTCCATCAAAAAAAACTGATTAATTCCACTGGAGCCCACACTGTGCCAGGATGAGGAGCTGACGGCTTAGCACCGAATGGGGCATCCGTGGTTGCTGCCCTCAGACAGTTCTCAGCGCAGGAGGAGAGGCAGCTGTGAACAAAATCATTATAAAACAAGTGTGCCAAAGGAAGTGTGAAACCCAGGGTACCAGTCTAATCTGTGAGGTCAGGGAAGGAAGTACCATTTAACTGGCACATGAAGAATGAGCGGAATCTAATTAGATGAGGAAAACATGCTAGAGGGAAAAGCATGTGCAAAAGCCCTGAGGCAAGAAAAGTGTTCCCAGCATTGAAACAGATGCTTCTGGAGCAGGGAGAGTCAGGGGAGAGGTAACCAGGGGCCAGAGAGATATTAAGCCGGTCGATGAGAATAAGGCAGCTATTCTGATACCCATGACAATTTAAAATTAGAGATTATTTCAAATTTGCTTGGAGCTGCTGCAGCCTTATATCACTGTCAACACCCAATTGATTATTTTATTGTGGTTGTCCGGTATTGAAAAAAATCCAGATTAACATGGACAAATGGTTACGAATGGTTTTTAACAGCCTGGCTAGCAATCTCAGGAGACCTCATGATGAACTAGAGATGGCAGAAGACGCTTTACTCCAAGTTTGAAAAACAGCAGTGACAAAAACTGAGTTAATTGACAGCACAGGCTAACCTGGTTTGTATGGTAGGGACTGTGTTGTGTCAACTTCTGATATATGAGAAAACTACATGTGTATTGTAGCTTTAATCACATTTTCAAAAACATGGCTAAAAGAGTTTTAAAATTATATTCTAATAAAATTTTTGTAGAAACCCTGAGGCACTCAGTTTGAAAACCTCTGGTAGAGCCAAAGGATTCTGACTGGAATTCTCATCTTGATCCTGTCTACACAAATTTGGGCAAATCTCCAACTTTCTTTCAGTCATTTATAAAATGGTATCTGCTCTGCATCCCAGGTGTGTTAGTCTCAGAAGCTTGTGGAGGGCAGACTCTGTTGGTCACCTACTGTGCTCAAAGAACATCAAGTGTCCTTCTGGTGGCATGGCGGCCAGCCCTGGGGCCAGAATCTTGATTGGTCAAAGTCTACCAAGCTAATCCCATTTCCTTTGACCATGTGTGCACTTCCCTCAGCCTCCCTTGCAGCTCAGGGTGTCCATGTGACTCCGTTCTAGGCAATAAATTACAAAGGAGAAATCTGCTTGGGTGCTTCTGGGGAATATTTTTCTCTTACATAAAAAGAACACCGCTGAGAAGGAACCCCTTTTCTCCCTTCTTCCTTTACTTGCTGTCATGTAAGGAGATTATATACATATAGTAATATATATAATAATACATAATAATATAATATATATATTTGGTGCCAATGCAGCCATTATATGAGCGTGAGGAGAAAGGAAGGAGAATCACCCACCGAGCACTCTAGTACTAGTCATGGAGCTGGTGAACCGTCATTGCTACTGGCGACATCCAGCATTCTTGTTATGTGACAAAAACAATGAAATGCTCCTAGAGTCTAAGTTACTGTTAGGCATTCAAGTCATTGCAGCCAGAGCCATCTCAAATGAAATACTGTGACATGAAGCTTTTCCACAGTGAGTGGCTGAGTGCAACTTAACTAGCCAGTCCCAAAGAATCTCACTATATTCTCCTCCTCTGGATCCATGTGGTAACTCATCTTCCAGATGACACTGCCTTATAATAAAGAATTTGAGTCACTAAACTTCTTTGGGGATAAACGAGATATAACAGAAAGTGCAGGGACCTTGGAGCCTGACGAACGTGGACTTAAATCCAAATTCTACTGAGCAATCGTATAATTTCAGACAAGTACCTTGGTCTTCCCAAGCCTCAGTTTCCTCATCTGAGAAATGGGGATAACAAGAGACCCTACCTCAGAGGATCGTTAGTGGTATGGAATCATCTAAGACATGTGAAGTGCTTAGAACACCACCCCGTGCATTGAAAATGTTGTAAAGTGTTTGCTATGCTCTGTCTCCTACTCATCATCACTTCTTTCTCTTCCACTCAGAGAATTTCAAGACAGACTTTACTATGTCAAATGTCATTCTATATCGACTTTTCTGAATCATTAGAAACAGAGGAGAGGGAGTTAAAATCATTCAATAGATACTATCTAATAAGCAGATTATTAGATAGTGCTTTTAAAGGGTCTCAAAGTCATCAGAAGGAGTGTATATAAAAATACAAGTTCTAACACATTAACTTATATTTCCTGTGAGAGCTTATTTTTTGAAAGTATGAGCAGAATCTTCAGAGGTATTGTCCTTATTTTTTTAGGTATTATCATTAAAAAAATTGATTGCTTTTCAAAATACTTATAAGTAAATTCTTATCACTGTATTTCTTTATGCATGATTAAGAAGCAAGAGTGACTGGACTTACTTCTAGACTTATTTTAAATTAATGGTTTATGGAGTATCGAATACTAGAATTATCACGACTCCCTGCTACAACACAAAATACAGAGTTTTCTAAATAAATGCCCATTGCAGCCCTGTCACCAGAAAGTTATTAACAATTACAAACTTTGGTAAGTAAATGGCCACAATGGAGGATTCCTTTATATCCCCAAATACAAATTTTAAAACTAACGAATTAATTTTTAGCACTCGATTAACTAAAAATGGCTTGGCCCATGTACACAAGGTTGATTGACCATAGTAACAGTTGCTGGATTGAATGACTCGTCCAAGGCTTGGTCTAGGATGTTATTCAAAGGAATCATCTTTTGTGGTCTGAAATTAGCTGATAATAATATCCAGACACACTTTCCTCTTATTACACAAGAAGGTTAACACAGGCAAACTCCTTCATTCATTCACTTATTCGATGAGTACTTTTTTTGAGAATGTACTATGACACAGGCATTGTATGAAGCCCAAGGGACAGAAAAGTGAATTAAAGGGACAGGATAATTGTTCTCACAGAGCTCACATCAAGCCTGTGGGAGAGGGAAAGAAAACAGAGTTTCCATACAGTCGAGTGTGATAGGGCCCCAGCAGGCACTATAGTAAACCATGGAGAGCATCATAGTGACCCTTAAGCACATGTTGGGGGTGGAGGCCCATGGAAGCTGAGGTCTGTAGCGTGGACAGCAATGAATTTAGTTGGAGGATGACAGAGAACAGAGTGGGGAGGGCAGCGTTTCAAGCAAATAAAGCATAAAGTTGTGGGAGTGTAGTGAACACTGTGTATGAACCTTACAGGGAGGGGACAGCCTAGTTTCTTACTGATTTTACAAGAACTAGAAAGTTCCCTCTTAGACATCAGACCAAGGATGATGCATAAAAGAATCTCTCTCTTTTAATTTCCCCCAAACGAGTGAACTGTATCATTGTGACAGAGAAAAAGATACAGTACTAATAACTGAACACAGTAACCCACCTGTGTGGTAAACAAAATTAAATACAACTAAGCATTTATGCTCTAATAAGGGAAATGATAAGCAACCCTATCAAAATCTTACAAACTCTACATATGTTAAGGGATAAGTAAGTGGCATATGGATAAGGGTGACCGTACCTTTTCCCACAACAGGCCCTGTCCATGCCTCCTTCCACTCTCCGAAGTAACCTGCGTTGGATAATAAATTATAGCCAGTGGTTCCAAAAAGGGGATGGTGTCTATAGATTCGGCTATTGGGAGAGGCTTCCCAGAACCAGTGGGATTTGCATTGTGACTTGATGGCAGGGTGGGAGCCAGGAAGAAGAGCCAGTTACAGCTGAAGATCAAATGCAAGCCCAGAGATACCTGCTGAGTACTCACCGTTTCTATGAACGAGAAAGCTACTCATTCGTTCCCTTCCTCACTCATTCCACAAACATCTACAGAGCACACACTGAACATCGGGCACTATCTTCCTAGTGTGGGAGGGGGGGAGGAGCAGAATTAAAAAAAAAAAAATTAAATAAGTAAGCTGGATGTTTTCAGATAGTGAGAAGTGCTCTGAAGTCAATCCAAAAGGGTGATACATTAGTGAATAACTGGAAGGTGACTACTCTAGACAATGCTCTCTAAGGAGCTGGCCTAGGAGTTCTGACCTGGATGAAAAGAAGTAGTCACCCATGAAATGATCTGAGGAAGCATGAAGGGCATGCAGAAAGATGAAGGCAAAGGCCCGGGTGCAGGGCTAAGCTTGGGCTGTGGCTGGCAGTGATGATCAAGAGGGAGAGTGAAGCTTAGTCGCAGGATTAGGCAAAGCAAGTCAGGTAGGGCTCTGAAGCTCAGGGGCAGTGTGCATAAGATTGTGGGTGCAAGGGCAAGCCATGTGGACAATAAACCAGGCAAGTAACTTATCCGGAATGCAGGGGAGCATAGAAGGAGCAGGGAGAACATTAGGGACAAAGAGAGGGTGGTCGCTTCGGCCAGACGATCGCAGGGGAAATAGGCAGTTGGATTCAAAATACATTTTGGAAGTACGCTACCAGGGTTCGCTGAAAGTTTTGTGGGTGAGAAAGTAGGGAGTGAATGCTAGGTAGAAATGAGGAATAATCCCTGGATTTGGCCTAAAATTGGGTACATAGTACTATTACTACAATTACTGAAATGTAAGCACCGTTCTACTTTCAAGCGCCCATCATACTTTGATTCAAGAGCAACTAACCTTGACAATGGGAAATGATGATTCCTACGCTTAGAACAAAACCCACGTCAAATTCATCTTTTCATCTCCTATGGTGTCTAAATGTGCCACGGCACAGTCAATGCTCAAGAAAATAATAATGAATGAACAAAAGCCTTTTATGTGAATTATTCTTGATATTTCAGGAAAACATCGAGAGGAATACAGGGTAACTTCGTTAAGCAACTAGTTCATTTGTTCTTTCATTTACTGTTCATTGACATCTTTAACACATATCTGTTTAGTGGTTACTTTGGGCCATGCACTAAGTTACACAGTGCCAGGGTTAGGGCAGAAAAAATGTGATGACAGCGAATGACAAAGGACTCTGATGGCGACTGAAAGTCAAGGAGGGTTTCCCTGAGGAAAAAATTCTGCAGCAAAGTGCCGAAGGCATGAACTTGGCAGGAGTAAGTTCACGTAAAGAGAGGACCCGTAAGAGGCCCTTGTGGCTGGAGCAGAAGAACCCGAGAGGAGCCTGAAGCGGGCTCTGCAGAGCCTTGTAGGCAGGGACCGCTGAAGGGTTCAGAGCAGGTGACACGTGATCAGACTGCATCTGAAGAGACCAACCTGACTGCTGGTGGCAAACGACTAGACTGAAGGAGGCCAGCCAAAGGGTGACACTCAATCACATTCTTTTTGCAGCTAATTAACATTCTTTACCCAATCTAGAAATGTAACAGAGTCAGAATAATTGTCTTTGGAGAGCTTTGGATGAAAAAAAAAGGAGGAGGAGGAGAAGAAGAAAAAGCAATATAGGCAAGAAGCTCAAATATTTGGCATGTAATTTCAAATACCTAGGTAATATATTCGAGGCTTCTCAAGATATCCAACCCCAGGATACACTTTTTGCAATTTCACTATCAAAGAAACAGCTAAGAAAATACCATTACTTTTTTAATTTTAATTTTAAACGAATGGCCTTTTCCCCCATTTTAAGTGTAATGCATGTTCATTATAAAAAATTAAGGAAATGAGGGAAGAAAGTAGAAAAAAATACCTTCAGTATCTCTCCAAAATAGCCGCTGTTAATATTGTATTATATTTCTTGGCATACTTTTTACTAAGCTTTCTCCTTCTTCTTCTAGGTTTGTTATCATACTGTTTATATGATTCCATTTACTTATCTTTTCACTTAACATTATAACACGATGATGAGAAATAAGAACTGTTTCTTCCTGAATTTACCCAAGATCTCAGGTAACCCTATATCTCCCCTCTAAGGAATTATGTGTCCTCCAGGTGACATAGGATGACTCCCTGGTCTCCTGGGAGTCTTAGCATCGGCAAACCTTCTGAATATTTATTGATTTTCATCATTTACAGAAACGTCCGATTCCCCGCTACCTTCATAAGGGATTGCTATCCCATTGAGGGAGGGATCTCAAAAGCTACTGAAAATTTCAGAGGCCAACTTCTTTTACATCATTGAGGGGGCTCTAGGTGTCATTCCAACAGCTACGCTGTGATCTTCCAAAGACAGAATCTAAGTTGTGTCGTCCTTTCCAAATGCTGGAACATGAATGAATCTGCAAAGTTATATATACTTCATTGTATTTACTAAAAGGGTTCCAGTTTTAACAAATTATTGTCAACCAAATGCAAGGCATCCCAGAAGTCTTTTTCCTTGTTGAGGTTTGGGAAGTGGGGTGCATTGAAGAACACATGATTTCCTTTGCCTGAGAAATAAATTAAATCACAGTATGCTAAGTTGCACATATTTTTCATTAGCATTTAGCTACCGTGTCTATAATAAGATCCATTTATCTCATACATTTTTTTTCTTTTCAGATAAAACTTCCAAATGCTTACATTTCACTGCATATTGGTTGATTGGATAATTTGAACATCGAAGGAAACTTTCATTTAATATAAGCCGTAAAGTTGTCTTTTGCTTTATTAACTCTCGATCAATAAACAAGCAATTTGGAAATGTAATCAGGAAATGCTTCCGATTGGCTGACAATGTATCAAAGCCAGGCTTCAAGGCAACAGCAGGCTGTAACAAGCAGTTTATTACCAGTAGCTGTTACTGACATTAGTCAAAACCAAGAAAGATAAAATGGAATAAGAAATGTAATGCTGGAGGAGCCTTGGGCGCTGTGTTCTCTTCTTCCTTTTGAAAACTGCAAGCCTGTCTTTGATATGATAACAAATATAAACTGTTTAAAAACACCAAATCCAGAAAAACTGAGCCTAGCCTGTCATGGAGTTAATCCATTCCAGAGTGACACACAAATAGTGTAACATCCAGCAGATATATGTTATGGAAATATTTTGAATTGGATTTACATGTAGTGAGCAAATTGGAACTTTTGATTTTTACCAGATATTGTAATATGCATGTTCTCATATTAACAGAATGTAATCCTATTTGAAGATAATGAGTTTTCAACAGGCTCTGCAATTGGAAGCTACGTGAAAAAAATTGTTTGGTTTTTAACTAGAGATGGGAGAAGAGAATTTGACCCTAAATTTGCAAGGTAGCCTCACTTTATATCACTCAGCGGCATGTTATTTTGCCCTCAGTTACTGCTTACCAAGAGATTTCTGGGATTGATGCATTTTAGGCTTTTTTCCCCCTTTATCTCTGGACTGTCCATCGCCATAGGCAAATAGCAAAGAGGGGAGCACTTGACAGGGATTTTTCTTTGCACACATCACTTCCTATGGTCATTCTAAACAGCCTGCGCATATCTTTCAGACAATTAAAACGGGAGAAAGGGGGAAATATCCTTTACCTTTGTTGGTTTGAAGACTCCTTGAGATATTGAACACAGATTCACAGAATTATTTTTCATTGCACCCAGACCATTATAAGCCACACTGATAGCAAAATCAAATAGACTTAACACAAAGGCGAGATAAAAAGAACCAAGAAGGGATTCTTTTTTTATTGCTTTCGGAGGCATCCCTGCCTTGGCACGTTGGGCCTGCTGAGCCCAGGTGCCTTTTCATCATCACATGAGGAGTTTCCCCTCAAAGAGCAGTTAGAGATCTCCATATTTCAAAATAAATAAAATATATACTGTTTGATGAAGCTTTCCTTTAGAGGCCTATATACCGAAATGAGTCTACGAGACCCGGCTGGTAGATTGTACTGACCATAATTTCCATCTACTTTTTTTTTTTTTTTTTCCCAGGCTTGAGGCACATTAGATAGTCCTTTTCTCTGAATAACTAGCTAGCCACCTGCCCAATTTGCCCTCAACATACAAACACACTGAAGCATTATAAAAACTCCTCTGACGTAAATGGTCCTTAATTGGCCGTATGGGCATTGAAGACTTCGTTTGATTACCTCACTATCGAGACACATGATACGCACTTTGAAACATTCTTCTAGTTTGCTTTTTGCTTAAAGGTTGGGATGTATGAATATGCAGAGCTATAAAATTTTCTACTTCTTTTTTGACTCCTATAATGATGAGCTGATTTGGTCACTTGGTTTCAAATGACAGCTGCTTTTGAATTGATTTAGATGAGCTAAAATTTTTTACTCATCTGGTATACTACGAAGGTTAGGAAAAAATAGTTTACTTAATGGTTGTAATTCAAGATTTTCAATAGGTTCAACCAAGCAATTCCAAAGTATCTTTAGTTACAGTAACCTTATTCCCCACTCTACCCCCAAGGTACTTCCTAGACTTTGAAAAATCACATTTTAAAAAACTAACAAGATATTTTATTTGGTACATCAAATGTCACACACCTGTTAAACATCACTACGGTATATTATTTATATTCTCTAATTATAATGATAGTTGGATTTTTTTAAAAATCAGCTTCCAATTCACAGAGAAGGGGCAAATTTTATCAGTATTCTTATAACCTCACCAAAGTTAAAATGTTTGTTCCTTCAGAAGTAGCAATAATAAAAACCTCACTGGCTTTGTAATGAAAGACTGAACAAGCAGTTCAGACTGAGCCAGAGACATTGTGAGAAAAAGATATGTACCACCAATGATTAATACACTCAGAAATACAGATAATGCCAACATGCATTTAGCCTGTCCTTGTTTCCCATGCTCATTGTGCATATAACTTAACATCATTTAATATCAGTGGGAATATGTGTAAGTCAAAAATTATTTTTAAGTAGACTTATCATTCACCTCTTAACACCTGAAGACTAAATAAGTCAGCAGTTTAACACTGTTAGGTTTCTTTTGAGATTGATCCAAAAAATCTATGTGAGGTTATTCATATCACCTGCAGCTTTGTGCCCCTAAAACAAAGTGTGGGAATATCAATGTTGGAACAAAACTTTAGAGAGGAAACATTAGATATTGGGAAAAGAATAAAGAATGTCAATGGCTTCAAGATGAAGGGCAGTGCAGTGCTGGAGAGAGAGAAGGAGCACAAATGGTGTCATTTATTAGTTCTAGAAGATAACGTGACGTTTCACTGCTTTCACTATGCTTAATAGAGAGTGAAGCAATTTGTTATGAAAGTGGTTTGTCTGGGATAAGTAGGAGTGTTGAGGCAGTGGCGATGAAGATTACTTTGTAATGTTCTCCCTTGTATGTGTAAGAAATAAAGGAACACCAGGAACACTGGAAAAAGTATCGAAAAAGTATCAAGAGTATTCTGTTTTATTTTTTACTTATGAGTATATATAGTATATATACATATACATGTATATAGTATATATATATGTGTATATATGTATATAGTATATATACATGTATATATAGTATGTATATGTATATATATACTATGTTTATGTATATATAGTATATATACTATACACATATATACTATATATATATATATAATGGCACTATCAGTTCGTTTGAAGGAGAAGTCTGGAAGGTGGCTTCTTCGTACAAGAAGGCTGCGCCTCCATCCCTGGTTCCGTGAATTATGATGTAAAGGTGCCAAGGGGCGATGGGGCTACATGTGTTAATGCACATACAAAGTCGCAAGGGTTCAGCAGAGAAACGTACCAAAAAAATGTGAGGAGGATTTACACCTAGGTAATAACTGAATATGCAAAATTTAAAAATATTGAAGGTCTGGACCCGAGGGAAAGAGAGGAATGCAGGATGACGTGCGAGTGTCTGGCTAGAACCATGGATATAAGATGGTAATGAAGAAGATGGGGGAGGAACACAGGTTTAGGGGAGAAGAAATACAAAAATTACATTTTGGACAGACATGATATTTAAGAGACCTAAAAGTCATTGAGGTCCTAATGGCAATGTCATAAAAGTTGTGGAAAACAAGGGAAAGGTGGTCAGAGAAAAAAGCTGGGATAGATATATAAACATGGGATGATGAGCAAAGAGTCGAAGGAGGTCATCTAAGGAGAGAGGGCAGACAGAGAAAGAACTCAGAACCAGGCCTTAAAGGACCCCATATTTACAGGCTGAGAGGGAAGAAGATCCAGTAAAGGAGAATGAGGAATAAAGCCACAAAAGAATGAGGCTGCTAGATGCAAAAGAAGAAACAGGGAAAAGAATATACTGTAGATGTGTACAGTGACTCTAAGAGCTCAGGAAGAATGACGACAGAAAGGTGTTCACTGGCCTTGACAGCATGGAAGTCTCTGGTGTCCTTGAGGAGAGTGATTTCAGCAGCAAGCCAGGGTGAGTACTACATTAGAGTGACGTGATCAGATTCTCAAGGATGAGGAATTTGGATTGCAGAGAAACTGGTGAGAAGGTACAGTTCTCTTTCCTTCTATTTTTTTTTTCCTTTTAAGATAGGCAATAGATGAGAATGCTTATATGTTGGTAGAAATGATCCTGTGTACACAGATCGATGCCACAAGAATAAGAAAATTACAGAAAAAGAGAAATAACTGAAAAAGCAAGAAAAATGGGATTGGGCTTGACATTGCCGGGAGTACTGCTTGCTTCAGACTTGATAGAGATAGCGTACCATTTGCTTCATTGTCACAAGAGGGAGGAAGGTCATGATTGATGCAAAGAACACTGATGGCCCTTATTTTTCAAATCAAGACCAGCATTTTATTGAAATAGGGCTTCTTACTATTTTCTCATCTTAAGCACCTGCTATTACACAAACCAGTGATTCTCAAAGTGTAGCCACGGATCCCTTTTTGAGACTCTGTCAGGGATTTCCAAAGGTGAGGTCAAAACTATTGCTATAATGACGCTATTTTTTTCTTTTTTTTGGTCTTTTTCACAGAGCAGACATTCTGCACTGGTGATGAGTAAAACTGCCAGCACCTTACCCACAAATCAAGGTAGTGGCATCAAGTCGTACCCATATTCGTTGTGTCTTTTACCACCACACATTCCCAGCAGATCACACAAACACAAAGACAGGTTCACTTGAGAATGCTCTTGATGAAGCAATAACAATTATTAATTTAATCAAATCTTTATTAAGTTAAATTATGAATTTTTAAAGTTAATAACTTGAGTGCATGGCTTTTTTAATATTCTGTGTGATGAAATGAGAAATACACATAAAGCACTTTTGCTGCATACTGAAGTATGATGGTGATCTCAAGGAAAAGCACTTGTGTGATTATTGTGAGCTTAACTCAATGCCTTTTCATGGAACATCATTTTTACTTCAAAGAACAATTGTCAGACTAAGTATGGTTATTCAGATATGGATTTTTGGCCGGTATTTTCTCAAAAATGTCCAAAATAAACCTGTCACTACAAGGAAAACATTTGACAGTATTTGTTGCCAATGATAAAATGCAAGCCTTCAAGTAAAAATTGGAATTTTGGAAAATTGTCATTCATTACTATAAGCTTGACAGTTTCCTGATATTTAAAGTCTTTTCTGAAGAGATTGGTGATGATATTAACATCAGTTAAAAACACTGATGATGGGTTTTTTTTAAATATATCCTATAATGAGGGGTGCCTGGGTGGCTCATTCGTTAAGCGTCTGCCTTCGGCTCAGGTCATGATCCCAGGGTGCTGGGATCGAGCCCCACATTGGGCTCCCTGCTCAGCGGGAAGCCTGCTTCTCCCTCTCCTACTCCCCCTGCTTGTGTTCCTGCTTTCTCTGTCAAATAAATAAAATATTTTTTTAAAAATTTTTAAAAATATATCCTATAATGAAAAGTGTTAGTATTTGGAAGATCTACATAACTCAGTGATTCAAAGTTTCCCAGATGACCAAAGTATGATGATGTTACAAAATTACATATGATTAAAAGGTCCACTTAAAGTATAAGACTAATGATTTCAATGTAACAGAGTACAAAACTTTCATTGATGTATTTCCAGAATGCATATTGCAACTCATGCCTTGTTTCTTTAAGAAACCACCACTTGTCAAGTTTTAATGCAATATCAAAGAATATTGACAATTATTTGACAAGGCTAATAAAATACTTCACTCTTCTTTAACTACTTATCTGTGCGAAGCTGAGTTTTCTTCATTTAATTCAACCAATACAACTTATTGCAAGAGATTGAATGCAGATATGAGGTCTCATGCAAAAAAATGAGAAATGATGCTATTCTCACTATTTTTTTAGTTTTATAAAAAACAGTTGTTTTTCATAGCAACTATTAATCATATCTACATGAAATATAATTATTTTTAAGTGAACCAATAATAGACATTTAAAAGATGTCAGCTTCTAACTTGTTTTATGGTAAATGTTGATAGATATTAGTCGAATTAAAAAAGACCTCTTTGGGGTCCTCAAAACTTTTAAGGAGTCTAAAGGAATAGTAAAACCCAAAGTTTGAGATCCATGGCTATTAACAAAATATTTAAACAGTGTATATCTGGGTGGTTCATGAAAGATTTTTTTTCTTACTTTTCAGTTTTTTAATGTTTGGCCCCCTATGCAAACTGTAGTCCCTGATTAATATGTCCAATTTTCAATTTGATCACATTCAAGACAAATGCCTGTTGTAATTGAGTTGATAGGCAGATGGGTGAATACTTCGATTTTTACTTTCATATGTTAAACTATATATATGTATGTATGTTAAACTGAAAAGTACAGTCCTTCAGAAGAGCCAAGATCTCTAAATCTCAGTGTTTTGGCTGACGTTCTGCTAGGTTATTAAGCCAATGATAATGGTGGTGAAGCAGGGTACAAGGGCTTGGTTTCTACTCCCAGCTCTGCTCTTAACTTTGATCAAATCTCTTGAACCCTTTGGACCTGCAATTTCTTATATTTACAATACGGATATGTGACTATTTTTTTCTCACTTCCTTTCAGCAATTCATGTAACTCGGATAAAGATGCTGACATACGGTGCAGTCCAAAAGAGTTATCCCAATAGAAGGGTTGAGCCATCAAAAGCAGTATCGAGATAACTAAAGTTCTTAACCTTCATTTCTTGAATATCACAAAGACCACAGTGATAATTCTTACAATCACCTTGTCTCCCTCATCTGATTCTATCTGCAGGCTCCCCGCCATTTTGTGTACACCCTCATTTTTCCTTACAATTCTGTATCAAAGAAGACAAAGAACAGGTCCAGCAAAGCAATCCGACCTTGCAGAAACACCATTCATAGCTTTGTATATCCTTCATAATATTCCACTTTATGGGTGTCCCATAATATTTTGATCATTTCTCCATCAAAGGATATATAGAATATCTTCGGATTTTGTTATCAATATAAAAGGGCCTTTACATAACATTTTAACACACATGACTGTAAAGATTTTTGCAATTACAGTTTGTAATAAACTCTTAAAGTATTTTTGTTCAAGTTGTCCTACCAGAAGGCTGGGTGGATTTTTATTCCCACCAACATGTACATCAATGCCTGGTTTCCCAAACCTTCATCAATACCAGGTCTGATTGAACTTTAAAAATTTTTGCCAGACTGACAGTTTAAAGTTACCATTACCATACTAATTTGATTTTCTGTAACTGTTACTTTTTATTAATAAAGAAGCATGCTTTGTATATGTTTATTGCTTATTCAGATTTTTTTTCTGAAATTACCTATCCATGATCACTTCCTAATGGGTTGCTAGTCTTTCACTAAATGACTTACAGAAATTATTTTCTCTACTCTGTGACATATTTTTCCCAGTCTTTTGTTTCTCTTTTTACTTTATTTAAAATGTTTTGTCTAGGAAGATTTATATTATCTTTTATTTAATCTAATCCATCAATAAATTACCTTTGGCTTCAAGTTTTATCATGCCTAAGGGCCCCGAACTCGATGTTTTTTTCCAAACTTATTTTTTTTTAATCACGAGCTTATTTCAGATCTTTAATGATTTCATTTTTATGCTCAGATTTTTGAACCAACTAGAATTCATTTTGAATAAGGAGTGAGATAAAGTTCCTGTTTCATTTTTTTTCCAAATGGCTAGCCAGTTGTCCCACTACTCTTTATTGAATAATCCATCTTTTCCACAATGTTTTGAAAGGCCATCTTTATATATATATATATCTTCTAAATTTCTACGTTTTCCTCTATCTTTGACCTCTCAAACAGGGAGTTATAAGTGAAGGATAAGAAACTAAGGAGGAAAAAATCTGAAATAGAAAACATAGTTGTCAAAGGAAATCAGGACAAAAAGAAAATAATTTTAGAGGGATACTAAGAGCATCATATTAGTCTACTTTCATGATCCCAAGAGAATATTCTGCAGTTGCCAACTAAGCCATAGAAAGTTGGAAATATCACCATCCTACTCAGGAGACTTGGATTCTTATTACAAATAGTGTATGGTAAAGAGATACGCATTATCTGTCATCATTTTTCTTAATCTAGGATCATTAGTAATTTGGCGGTGTTGGGAGAATAATGTGTCTTTAAAAGATCTTGTACCTTGCAGGTAAACAGTACATAAAATAGCGCTCCATCGCTAGTGTATACAACCATCCCCCCCAGGACCACCACTCCCATTCTGAGCATTTGTCTCTATTATCATGGCAAGAGACTATCTTTAATTGTAAAAGGAAAGAATGAAATATTTTATGGTGGGTATGATGAGAAGTAAAAGTAGGGACACAAAGGCCTTATCCATTTCTGAGCACCTATGGACTACTTTTGACCTCCCTTGAGGATAGGTTTAAGATTCAGAAGTGGGGGCGCCTGGGTGGCTCAGTGGGTTAAAGCCTCTGCCTTCGGCTCAGGTCATGATCTCAGGGTCCTGGATCGAGTCCCGCATCGGGCTCTCTGCTCAGCGGAGAGCCTGCTTCCCCCTCTCTCCCTGCCTGCCTCTCTGCCTACTTGTGATCTCTCTCCCTCTGTCAAATAAATAAATAAAATCTTTAAAAAAAAAAAAAAAAGATTCAGAAGTGGATGGGAGTCTGGGAATAAGGACAGCTGACTCGGGAGCCTGAGACCATAGAAGGTTGAGAACTTAGAGGACAACATTCTCAGCTCAGCAGAGAGCCTGGCACCCCGCAGACTGGAGACCCCGGAAAACAAGCAGCAGCTGGCAGAAGCGTTCACTTCTCACAGTGCTCACGAGGCTTCTCCAGAGTACATTTGTGGCAGCATCTGAAGAAGAGGGAGAAATGGAGTGGCAGAAACAAGAGGACAAAGGAAGTTCAATAACTGCAACTGAACTTTGCGTTTTGGCCACACACGAGGTACCTCTTTGTAGGACCCAGGGAAAAGGCAGAGGCCACAGGCCTGTTCGCTCTTTCGTGGAGGCTCTCAAGGGAGGAGCTCTCTGGAGTCACTGATATTTCGAGAATGAATGAATGAACCAATCAATGAATGGCCCTTACTATAAAAAGAATCCTTTTTAAACACTCGAAGTGGTTGACCTTGCTTAGACTGAACATTAAAAATCTGCCAATGTAGTACAAAGTACAAGAAATACAGTCTCTCAGATTTAGAAATTAGAAATTATGAGAAAATAATGGGCTATTTTAATACGCCCTTCTGGGGGCATACGATTATTTTTGATCATGTTTTTAACCTCCACTCCTGGGTTTGATCATTTTCTAAAATTATCATCTCTGAATGCAAATTTTCTATTAATTGTAACACAGGAGCCTCAGAGGTGTAAATCCTGAGCTCAGAGGTTCTGGGTAAAGTTCAGGGCAAAAAGGACACACATATGGTTGGAACTCAGAGGCAATATTGTAGGATACAAGTGGGAAGGAACTTAGGGGAGAAACACCTACTCCTTCTTTTTGTCTTGGATTTCCCCTGGGACTCGATATCTAAGTTAATTCTCATAAGGGAAAGAAGTAAATGGATGAGGAAATCACCCCCAGGTTGGCTAGTGGAGAAAATTCCCCTGATAAATAGCCACAGGACCTTGCTGATTCTGACAAACACAGCATGGAGAAATAAAATCCAGGGTTCCTTTCCTACAAAAAGTATACTTGAAATAATTCTTGATACAATGTTAAAAAATATTATTATCCCAAGAAAACTAGGAGAATCTATGCAATTAAAGAGTTATTTAGGACTACAACCCTACAGAAAATATTCTTTTTCTTTTTTAAAAGATTTTATTTATTTATTTGAGTGAGAGAGAGTGAGACAGAGAGAGAGAAAGCACGAGCGGGCAGGGAGAGAGGGGCAGAAGGAGAGGGAGAGCAGGGAGCCTGATTGAGGGGTAGAGCTCAATCCCAGGACCCTGGGCATGACCTAAGCTGAAGGTTTAACCAACTGAGCCACCCAGGCACCCCGAGAAAATATTCTTAACATAGTTTTATCAGAATATTGATAAAATAATGAAGTCCTTAAATAACATGTTTCTGAAATTTTGTTTTACAAAATACTCTGAGTTAAACTATTAATACACTAACTGACATATAGGATAAATTGTAATGCTAAAGTATTTGAACAAAATGTTCCCAAAGAGGGTGGGCATTTGATTAAACCAGGTAAGTACTGCACCCCACCACGGATAGGTTGTCTAGGCACAACTGGCTACAAGATACATTTGCTCTTTATGTGAATTATGTGAATTAATGTGAATTACCTCCTGCACAAACGGCGAATAGAGGAACAGAGACAATATAACTCAAAAAGTGTGTTGGTATACTTTTTCTACCACAAAGGCTTTTTGTTTTTTTTTTTAAGATTGACTGATTTTAGAGAGAGAAAGACAATGCCTGCACACGCCAGTGGAGGCAGGGGCAGAGCGAGATAAATTTCTAGCAGACTCCTCGATGAGTGTGGAGCCCTACTGGGGGGGGGGGGGGGGCTCCACACAGGGCTCAATCTCACCACCTTGAGATCATGACCTGAGTGACGAAATCAAGAGTCAGAGGACGCTCAACCGACTGAGCCACCTAGACGCCCCTCTAGTGCAAAATTTTGACGCAATCATGGGTGAACTTTGATACAGCCACGTAGAAAGTCTTAGCAACTTACAAAAATTTTAAGGAAAAAAAAAAGCTGAAAAACTACAAATGAGATTTCCTTTAAAGAGAGTAGCTGCTGGTTTAGTGGACTCAAGAATTTTGAGGCTTTCTACCATTTTAGGCTACTGGAAAAGCCACAATGCAGGTGATGAAATTCTAAGGCTTCTTCCCTGCCCTAAAAAAAATGGATTTACAAAAAGCCTACACCCTGAATCATATTTTAATGAAAATATCCTCTCTCAAAAGCAAATGCCTTCCAAGACATGCTATGTGGAAGAGAAAACACAAGCTCGACATTTTGAGAGTGTAAAGAACTGACTGATTATGATGCTTGGTATGAATGCTTAGAAAGATTAAATTATGCCAGAAATTTTATTAGGACTATTTCATTTTGATTATCCTATTAAGTCCACGATTTGAGTATCTGCTCTAATCCTAGTTTTGCCACAATCCCTTTTATCTTTAGGATAAGATTCTGCAGACCCCAAGGTTTTTCAGAACACAGATGGCCTTCTAGCACCCACGCCTATGCTTCCAGTTGAAATAGCTGTTTACAGTCTCCTCAAGTGAGTTAATCCCAGGGCTACCCACATTTCGGCTATGGAATTTCCTCCCCAGGAGAAAGAGATTTATTTTTCTTCACAATAAGGCCATCTGGTTGCCGGTGGTGTGCACTTGGAGCTGATCTTATAGGGGGAGGGGGAGGAGGCACATTTTGCGAATCTGCCCAAGGCTGCAGTGTAAGGTACGGAGCTGCCTGGGTTGTGAGAGTCATTCAGATGTCGTGGGTATCTCGCCAATTAGTTCTCCCCACTTCTTTCTGACTGGTTTGGGAATGCAGTACATAGGGGCAGAGTGGATCAGTCGGTACACTAAGAGGATTCCACTGCCGGTGATAAGGGCTTCTCTTGTAAATGGTGACTCTTAGCAGACCCCCTGTGCTCTGGAACCATTCAGGAATCCTCAGGGAAATGCTGCGTTCCCTCAGTCAGGACACTCCACTCGCTTTTCCTTCTCATTTCTGCTCCAAGAACGATGGTCAATTTTACATACCATGATGTACAGACTAAACCCTCTACATAAATACAAAGGCGACAACAAAAGATTTTTGAAAAATGGTAATAAGAAAAAACGCCTCTCTTTTTAATTTCCATTGGAGATGCTGAACTAAGCCATGGTGAGCATGGGGATGAATAAATGTATATTAACAACATATGTATTTTATGGGCGAGGTGGTTGCCCATTTCTACAATAAGGCCGGGGTTGACTCCCAAATATAAATGAAGAATGAGCATAGAAGGTGTCAGGTCTCATCTTGGATCCTCCTTCCTCTCCAGTGTAAGTTTTTACATCCTTTACAGAGTTGCTGGAATCACCATCAACACACCCTCTAAAACCCGAGATCATTTATAGAGATTCAGCATAAAATCATTAATTCTCTATAAATAATATCAAAGTTGTTTGTTGATTTTCTTTTCCTATTGCTTTCCTGAGCCATGTCTGAATCTCGGATGGAAATAATTTAAAATATACTGAGGATGTCTGTAAGTTAAAAGGATAATATAGAGATGGTTACTGAATCAGCACATTAGCTGTTAGCCTTTCTATTTGCTTATCATACAATGGGAGCTGCTGTTTACTTTTTATTCTACAAAGGACAGGCCACTTTCTGTCTCCAAACAGTTAAAGGAATTAAATGAGAAATTATTCCAAATGAACTGTACACAGTTTGATTAGCCTAGCTGAGGAATATAGTTTCTGAAAAAAGAGTCATCAACACACTGAGGTCAGATGGATTCTTATTGAATAATAAATTGAAGCCCCAAATGCTGCATGCAGTAGTGTGTGTGTGTGTGTGTGTGTGTGTGTGTGTTCTTGTTATTTCTTGCTAGCAATGCAGTAAGCATTCTGATTGGCTGGGTATTTAGGATGGGTTATTTTAAAGCTGTCCAGTTTAACCTCACAACATGGTAAAGAGGCTCGGTTAAATAGATAAATGATATATAGGGGGGGGGATAGATTTTTATTATACTGATCACAATATAACTTGTTAAGATCTTTGTGCCTTAAAAGGTTCCTTCTCATATATAGTCATTTCATCCTTATCACAGATCTATGGGGCAGGGAAAACAATGGATGTTCAGACACCAAAAACTGACCTAATGAAAGGATCTATTTTGTAACCTAAAGAGGAATATAAAAAATTATGCAATGAATTCATACATATATACACATATGCATGTATCTATAGTGTATGTGATAACATAAAAAGGTACTTGAAAATCGTAAGCATAAGTCAAATATTTTTGTTACTTATGTAATAGAATTAGTCTATTAGAAGAGAATTAGTCTACTGGACTATAAAAATAGTCCAGTATTAGAAATAAAAAAAATCACACACGAGGGCAACAATCCCTGATTTCAAGGGGACTGAGTAAATTTTCCAAACTCCAGGGTAGTCTAGAACCAAATGTGGTTTCCTTCCAAATTGTTGATCAATGATTTGGGTACATGTATGTATGTGTGTGTGTGTGTGTGTGTGTGTGTGTGTGTGTGTAGTAATCTAGAGATTCTAGTTTTCAAAAACTTGCCAAGAAAAATATTTTGAAATGAAGTCGAAAAATCAAGGTATTGTCCACAGGCTTCTGCATTTTTATCAATAGGCAGTTTTCAAACGGAGGGTTATAAGACATGTTTCCTGAGGAGTAAAAACATGTTCACAGCCAATCTGTAGCCATTTTACTTTACCTTCAAAGTAGGATTCTATAATCCTTTATGCAAATGTGAGGGCAGCTCTATTGTGTACTGGTGTATTATTCGTGTTTTACTGAATTTTCCTAGGGAATGAAATTTTAAAAACCGGAAGGTAGATGAGGTGAGGAGGTAAAACACTCCCACTGGACAGCAAAGATGTCCACGGGCGCCAGTCTGTGAGGCCATTCAGCCGCAGGACATATTACCCGGCCCGGTCCTTAAATGGTGTGGACAAAGAAGGCAAGACAGGGTCATAAACTAGAAGCGTGTAGCAGCTGATAGGGTAAATGATTGACACCACAGGTTGCTAAGTATCATGGATGCTTGCCTGAGTCCTTTCCTTCTTTAAAAATAAATAAGTAAGGAGAAGTTAGCAAAACAATATAACAACAGATGTGCAAGCCCGCATTTAAAACCCAAGTCTTCCTTCTTCCCTTGTCTTTCCTCTTTCCTTTTCTCCGCCTGACTCCAAGCACACCTTTCCAGCTCATTACTGCAAATCATTTGAATTCCAGCACACAATGTCACCTGCTCTGTAATCTGATTACTTTATGGAGGAATTAGTATGTATATTTAATGTAGAAGGGTTTTAATCTTGATGAAAATAATCCTAAGGAACTGTGATAGGGCCGCTCATATGTCTGGCAGATATGCCAGTAACATGCTAATAAATGACAGCTGATTTATGTATCTGGATTCTTTTATTTATAAAAATAGCAAGTGGACTGATTTTTGATATTAATAATACAAGTGAATCCACTTTGATTAGACTTCTGTGGAGAGCTGTGCATATCCGGCATTACAATTAAATCTTGTGATGTGGAATGGGAATGACATGCTAATGAAGCAAGCCAGTGAGCCTGAACCAAGAGTGTCCAACATCATTATGGGATATCTTAGATGAAGAGTAATTATAAGAGGAACACTGAAATGTCATTAAAAATCTTCACTAAGAGATTTAACCTACTATTTTGTACTAATGCTGGATTTTTTTTTTTTTTTTTTTTTTTTTTAGCAACATAACGGAACACAAAGTTCCTTTTCAGAATTTACAGGAAAAGGTTTTTAAATAGGTCTGGATTTAAGAAAAGATACAATCTAGTGTCCTAATTTAATTTGGTACATCAAAATTCAATGGTGGTATGTAATTGAAATCTCTTTTTAATAATTTCAGATGAATTAGCAATTAGGGCTTGATCCGATTTCCATGAAATTTATTAAAATTGAGGGTTGAAGCCCTTGAAAATTTTTATTCTTTTCACTCCATTAGCACAATACATCTAGTTTAAATGACTCTGTCAGTTAGTATGGTACATTCCTTGTTTATTTATGAGAATTTGTTTCAAGGAAGTTCAAAAGAGGTAACGTCATGCATATTCATAAACTATGGCTTATAATATATGAATCAAGAAAGCTCTCAAAGCTTAAATTCCCGCCCTTTTTGGAAAAAAAAAAATGCACTACCCTCACCTTCAGAACCATATTGGCTTCTGAGTGATTCTCACTCGGGTACTTCCTGTGAGTGACTTCATCGTATCCCCGGCCCCTGTGGGAGGAAGACTTCTTTGTGACAAGTGGCAAGTGGGCACTGCCAAAAGAGGATACGGGAGAGCTGAAACAGTGCCAACGCTCAGCAACGTAAAACGTGGACTCTGAACACCAACTCCCACTTCATAAATCCAGGAGCCCCAATACAAGAAAACGCAACCGAAATCACAGTACCTCTCACACTGCCTTGGTGCCCAGCAGGAAAAACACAGTGCTTCTCAGTGGCAAACAAATAAATTACGCACATGCTGAAAGACCAAAAGAAATATGCCAAGCATTTGTTCCCCTTCCCCGGGCTCTTTGTGAAGAACTGCAATTATGCTTAACAAAAAACACCATAGAACTAGTTGGCATCACTCTGAGACATAAATGTGTTTCTGTTCCAAATATGTAGCATTTTCAGAATGTTTGTATGTATTATGTGCAATTTGTTCAGTGTATCATTCTGGGAAAACCAGGTCCTGGCTGGGTAATTATGGGAAGGGTAAACAATATTTTCTGACTGTGAGCTTCCATTTCTAAAGTTGTAGCAAAAAGTCTTATTATTTACCTTTTTGAGGAAACATTACCAACACAAGCCTTGCCTATCTGTCTTCATCAAATTTGATCTTTACAAATGAGATCTCCTCATTGTTTAACAAAATAGGCCCCCTGGAGAAACCTATGTGGAAAATGGATGTCTTTCAAGGAGACTGAATGAGAACAGGATCTCTTAGCTCATGAGGGTTCTATAAAGGAAATAACGCTGACTCTCAAAAACCTTATTAGAAAACCCTGGGAGTTTCTACTTGGTTAAATTTTATTCAACAGGTTTCTGTTCTTGGCCTGCATGAATTAGTATAGGACATGTGCACATCAGTGCTACTTCACGATAATATTCTAAGAGCCAAGAGAGACATGCCCATGGTGCTATGGGAGTATGGGGAGCACACCACTGAATAATGAGGCATCCTGGAGGACATGCTGAGCCAGGGATGGCCAAGATGGGTGGTGACAGAGCAAGATTAATAGGGCCTGGCAGGCAGAGGAAAAAATATGACCAAGATTCAGAGCCCTGAACCTGAGTGGTGTGTGTTGTAGAGACATTGGGGATGGCAACTGGCAGGGATGGGAAGGAAATGCCAAGGGCCTTATTAACACAAAGGCCAAGGTAGGAAAAGGCAACAGAAGAAGCAAAAAGTAGGTATAAGGGCCAGGTCCCGGACGGCCTTATATATCATGCTAAGCAAATTAGACTTTATTCTGTAAGTGGTAGACAGCCATTGAAGGATTTTAAGCCCCAGAAAAGTACAGTCAAACACACAGTTTCGGTCAGTCACCCACTTTACTGCTTCCATCTTTGCTTGAATAGTTACGCCTCCTGAATGCCCTTTCTCAGACACAACAGATTCAGTTTGAAGTAGTTTTATGACTCTAATGGAAATTCAGCAGTGTTTCTACCAAAAATGACTAGCATTTTGAGAATGATTGAGCTATCACAGGTTCTCACAATGCCGGTTCTGTTCATCTTGCAACACTGCTCCAGCTGCTTTAAGTATACTTTCCGTTCACAACCGTTTTAAGGATTTCATATGTTAAAAAGCAAGACAAACCTGAGCTAGGCCGGATTCCAAGACAGTGAATTTGGACATAGCTGAAGGCTTGCCACTGAAGTCAATTCTGCAGATGAGCCTTTGCTTTGTGCCCTTCTGGTACACAAACCTTTTTTGCCCCAAAACCACTCCAGAGAGAAGGAACACAGGACTCTCAACAGGGGAATGGCTATAAATTTGCAGAGCCGAACTGCTAATGTCCTTTCCCACAGCAGTCATGTGATTTTAGCAAGATCACTCCGAACATTCCAAACCAGTTTGGGAAGTGGGGCAGAAGGAGGGCAGACAGCAATGAATAGGAAAACAAACAAACAAACAAACAAACAAAAAGCCCACCAGAATAAAGAAGACAACACTGAGAAAAATAGAAGTCAAACAACACAGTTTAAAGAACAAAAGCCAACTCTTACATGCCTTACCAATGATCTCCAATAAGTCATTTTTGAGAGCATTAAATGCCCAGGCTTTTTAAAATGAAATATTTTCTACCTTCTCCCGATTTTCATTTTATTTATGGTTAACAAGCTAAGAAGTATAAGAAAATTTACTGCACTTAATTTAGAAAGGAAATGATCTGCAATGGCCTGTGGAATGTCATTCAAACCCTTTTCTGCCACTGGAGGGCTTTATCAAATTCTGCCTGGATTTTCCCACCTGCTCTCCTTGTCTAGAGGTTCCAAGGTAAAAGTTCCCAAGTGCTTTTTCTCGATGGTGGGGAAGAGAGGAAAAAGGGAAAGGAAATACGGCAGGGTTTGACAATATTATACAACTACTGAAAATGAAGAACAGAGGAGGAAAAAGGGAGAAGAACAAGCAAGGAGACCCTCACAAATGACACAAGAGCCAGAGTACGTTGAAGCATAAGGTAGATACAAAGAGCCCCTTGCCAGTAGCTCCAAATGAGGCAGCCATCTTTCCCCATCACCCACCTCCTTCCTTCCTCATCTCCCTTCTTCCACTGAGTCAACCATATTTAGCTTCTTAAGGATTTAACTAAAAAATTGTAGTCAGACTGTATTTGATTTGGGAACTATAAGATCCAAGAGAGAAAATTTAAGTTCAAGATATATTTGGAACTATATCAACAACTGACTTTATTATATATAAATATATATATATATATATATAGAGAGAGAGAGAGAGAGAGCGAGCAATACATGTGGATTTATAGGACAAACGCATATTTTTAAAACTAATTATTGCTTCTTTTTCATGATAAAATGCCATTTCCTACTCATTTAGTAAGTATAAAATATGAATTTATAATTTCAGCAATAATCATTTTGTCAGTAATGAGAGCAATTAACATTTCACACCAAACTAATAATATTAGTAAAAAATAAAGGGGATGTGATCTATTTAGATTTAACTGAAATTCACCCATAGCAAGAGAGGCCAATTAGGCACAGCATATACACTGCATCCCACCTTTTTCTTCATTGCCTTTTGGTTTTTACAAAAAAGTCATAAACTTCCTCTTACATTAATGGAAACTACATTTTTATTCTGAGGAAATGACATCAATTGCGGGCAGAATTAAATCCTCATGTATCAACTAACAGGAAAAATCGATTAACCACATTTTTCCAACACTGATAGGACACTAACGAATGGCATCCTCCCCAAAACGCATTTTTTTAAAAACTCCTTTCCTCATCAATATGTATTGAGTACTCATTACGTGACAAATAAAATTTTAGAAACTAAAGAGGAGGAGGAAAATATAAGAGGATTTTTTGTCACCAAAAAAAAAATGCCATATATTCATTATACCATTTCTTCCTAGGCACACAGGAAGAAGATGACATTTCTCAGTCTCCTTCACCATTATGTATGGCTCTGTGACTGAGTCTTGGCCAACAGTATGTTGTTAGAAGTGATGTAAACAGCTTCCAGTCCTGGCCTTTAAAAATCTCCCTCAGGGGCACCTGGGTGGCTCATTCGGTTAAGCGTCTGCCTTCTGCTCAGGTCATGATGCCAGGGTCCTGGAATGGAGCCCTGCATCCAGGTCCCTGCTCAGCGGGGAGCCTGCTTCTCTCTCTACCCTTCCCCTCCACCGCCTGGCTCATGATCTCTCTCTCCCTCAAATAAATAAATAAAACCTTAAAAAAAAAAATCTCAGGACCTTTCAGCTCCCACTTCTTTCTTGAGGGTTACATATTTCTGAGAGCACAGCTATAAAATGGAAGGGGGTCACTCCATCTACATCAGATTATGAGGCAAAAGCAACTTTTGTTGAGTTAAACCACTGAGATTTGGGGGTTTATTTGCAACCGCTGAAGAGCCTTTCCTAATCCCATAATCTGGAGAATAAAATGATAACAATGATAACAGGTAAAATAACATGGGAGTGTAGAGATTAAGTATTATCTGTGGACAGAAAAAGAGAAAGCACTTGTCCCCTGTGGGCTCCTTCAGGGACGGCATCAACAGGAGGTGCTACTTCTTACTGCTCTCAAATTCTGGTAGGAATTTGCAAAATACAGCAATACAAAACAAGAGATTGAAGGAAATGATCTATCATTGCTGAAATGTCCTTCATCATCAAGTAATGCCTTGATGTTTCCTCAAACAAAGGCAACTAAAAGAGAAGGAAATAAGAAACGATTTTAAGAGCTACATTTAACATTGTGCCAAAGCAATACCAGATTACCATTTAGCTTACTTAACTAGAAAACTGATTTGGCCAGACAATACATTTACTATGTAATCTGATGGCACTTTTATTATGATTTCATGATAAAAAAAAAAAAGCACTGAGCAGGTTGCTCAGAAATGTCAAACCTCTCTCCAAAGTAGAACGTATTGATTAGTAAGGGATCCTTCGTGCCCAGTATCTAACTGGTGCTATTTTAAAATGCAAGCTATTTCCTGATAGCTCAGTATGTTTCAAGGTTAATGTAGTAATACCACTATCTATAGTAGCCACGGGCAGCTGGAGCCATTTATGCTGAATATCTTAATGTAGGTGTACAAAGTTTCCCCCAAGATGAAACAAAAACCAAGCAGCAGAAAATCCAAACTCGTTTGCTATTCAGAGAAAGTGGTGTGTTCTGCACTGGTCTCTTCTTCTGAGAAGGTGTGAGGTGAAGGCTTTGCTGTGAATTGTCAAATCTGCTTTTCTAGAAAGGATGTTTGAATTAGAATAGAAAGAAGAACCTGTGAATTTGGGGAAAAAAATGAAGAAAACCATATTAAGAACAAATGAATAATGTGTCAAGGGTCTTATCACTGGAGGGCAAAGGATAACCATCCTCAAAGTGCAACATATGAGGGTATTGAGCTAGAGGAACGTAAAGATTGCAATGAAAAGATTCAGAGCATTGGGAGATCTTTGAGGAGACTGATCTGGGGAGACCACACTAGAGCTCTATAAATTCAAGGCGGAAATGAATGGCAGTTTTGCAAGTTTGAGGCATAAATCATTTCTAAGGGGGACTTGTCGGAATGCAGTTAGTTCTGAGCGGTGGAGATGAAGGCATGGCTTTTTCCTGAATGAAGTGGACCAGGCAGAAGTGTTAGCCCTAATACAAATTGTAAAAGCACTAAGTAGACCTCAAAGTTAAATTTATGGTTAGGACTTAATTGAAGATTTTCAACATAATGACCAACCTATGCACTTACGTATATTCCTACTTAAATAGAAGCGTGTCAGATATTTCCAAGAAGAAATGATGATAAAGACTAGCCCAGGAAGAGTTTTCTCTTGAAAAATCACAAAGTGGCCCCAGCGACTTAAGGCACAAGAAACAGAAAGCTAGCAATGTGATTAGGATACTGTGTTTGACTGCATGACTTCTGTGGGCCTGCATTTTATAATGATCTTCAATTTTCTTCTCTTTCCATCACTATCACCTTATTAACTAGAATATTTCTGCAGATAGTGTTGCTAAGATCCTTTAGGTTTCTTGACACCAGACATACAGGATCCACCTTTGGTTTAGAAATTAGGAAAAGCAGCGACATGAAGGCTAATGACATTAACCAGCTTTATAAATAAAGTGGAAATAAAATATTGAAACATAGTCTTCCTTTTTTTTTTTTTTTTTAGTATACATAGATCCTCAAGTGTCCTTGAGTAGTCTATCTTGATCAGGGGCATATACATCTGTTCTGGGATACAGAAATTGTCTCTCCTGTTTTAATTAATTGAGGAATATAACCAAGAAACGTATTTTTTTCCTGTATCATTCTCTATCTCGCTAAACTTAACAAAAATGTGCAAAGACTCTTGCTAAAATATTTGATGTGTACTTCTTTTAATGACTCTGATGTCTCAGGAACAATTTATTGTTATAGATTTTTCAAAGGCAGATTTCCTTATTGACTGTCCCAACCCCACTTTCCATTATGCACCAACATTGTTCCTACGAGGATCTAGGAGAGCCTTGTAAGTGTTCTGAGTCACTAATAAAGGGTGCTTAATACCTAAGAAGTGCACATTAACACTTGTGAAGAGAGGCTCAGCAGAAGCTCTGGGCATGGGAAGGTGTCCAGTCCTGACTGGAGTCAGAGGGGGCCATGATCCAATGAGGGCCTTTGCTCAACAGCAATAAAAAGATCAGTTGATACGGTTTGGCTCCTTGCTACAGATTCTATCTCAGCTTCTCCAGGATATTTGACATCTCTCTCTTTATTATGGTAGAAAGTCTAAATGCCACACCCCTCAAGGCTTTTCCTTTTGATTTGCAAGAGCATAGATTGGGAGTCAAAAGGAAACCAAATGCTCAGTATTCCGGCTCTAAGGATTCTAATTCTCCCCAACACTATGAGGACTCTTCTTACTAGGGAAGGTTATGGGAGGGGGAGAAGTACCTATTGATTAGTATTTTCATATTTTATCTCACCATATCTCTATGCTGTGATGCAAACTTTGGCTATCTACCTCCTGTGGGGTAACAGCATGTTTTTGAAGCCTTTGGAATGCCACGTGTTCTGAACAACTCTCTCCTTTGGTTCAGTGCTATTTATCTGAGTAGGATCACTTACAAAATACTCCATCAGGACAAGTAAGCTTTCCCTTTCTCCTATGTCAGTGGTTCACGAACTTTGCTGCACGTTAGAATCACCAGGGGAACTTTTAAAATTCTCCCTTACACCAATTAAGACAAAATGTCAGTGGGTGGAATCTGATATCAGCAAGTCTTCAAGATCCATAGGAAATTCCAGCGTATAGCAATGGTCTAGTAGTTAGTGGAAGGCTTCAGTGTGATAATCAGGTGGAGGAGCTTTTTGATAAAGGAATTAGTGGTGGAAAAGTCTAACAGTAGTTGTCACTGAAGGAGGCAGAGGAAGAATGAGATGAAGAGACAGGGTTTTAGTGACAGGTGGTCCTGGAGAAATGGTGGAGGGGGATGGGAGTGGTATCCATTGGTAGTCTTAATTCATGGGAAGAAATGTTCATCTTTTTCCCCAAGTCAATACGTGATCAATGTTAAAATAGTGTTCTTGGTTGAACTGTGTCTCCCCAAATTGATATATTGAAGACTTAACTCCTAGTATCTCAGAATGTGACTGTATTTGGAGACAGGAAGTTTAAAGAGGTAATTAAGTTAAAATGAAGCCCCAGAGTGGGCCCGAATCTGACCTGACTGGTACCTTTAAAGGAACAGGAAATTTGGATACACAAAGAGACATCACTGATGGGTGTGCACAGATAGAACCATGTGAAGACACAGCAAGAAGGCAGCCTTCTGCAAACCAAGAAGAGAGGCCTCAGAGGAAACCAACCCTGCTGGCACTTTGATCTTGGACTTCAGTCTGGAAACGTTCAGTTTCCAGAACGGTAAGAAAATAAATTTCTGTTGGCAAAGCCACCCGGGCTGTAGAATTTTGTATGGCAGCCATAGGAAACTAATACCCAGAGTATAAAAAGTGATTGCATAATGAACATTTCAGAGGCTTTTAAGTATAGATTTTATTGAATTACCAGTACAACTCATCTTAATCTAAATAATTTTCCTAAAACTTTTCCAACGGTCATAAAATTGTTTTCTGTGGTGGGCACAATCTATTTCTCAACTGTCCTGTTTTTGGTGGCTCCTCACCTAGTAAATCTTGCCCCAACTTCAAGGTCCAGTCCTAAGTTATTCTCTTCCAGAAAGTCTTCCCAGATCACCCAAACACTCAGTGCTCCCCTCCTTGCCTGAACCCACAGGACTAGTGACCTATGTCATAAAATTGGCTCCTAATCATAAACTGATCTTCGACATCTCAAGTGTTGTTGCCACATCTGCAATTTAACTTTCCATACGTTTTGATCTTGCTTCCTCTAACAAATTAGAAACTCCTTTGGCATAGGGACCATAACTATTAATTTTCTCTATCTCCTATAATATCTGACAAGGTTCTTCCAGAAATATTGATTGATAAGTAATTAAGAGGGTTTCTACAGACACTATCACACTTTGTACCTGAGCTTAATTAAATCTCAAAAGATCAAAGACAGGATAGAAAGATATTCTTTCTATAATGACTGTGTCACAATCAGCTATCAGCATTTTAACATTGATGAGCAGTCACAAGTGACTTTGAGACCCGTAAAGGGTTATTTTCTAATTCCAAATGAAGTTAAGAGATGATGGAGAAAAAATATAACCTAGAGGTTATGGTTAGTGATCTTTTTTTACCTGGACACACTCCAGTGAGAAGAAGGAAAGCATCTCCTACAAACAATACGGGGACCAGTGCTAACAACTAAATTTAAAACTTCAAAACCTTCCTAATTAGACCCTATTCTAGTACCACTTGATAAAGTTGTGTTGGAGAAACACTGTCATTGCACATTTTCAGATGACATAATCCGTCACAGCTCAGTGAGTCATAACATTAGCTAAAAAAATCCTAGGATTAAGTCACCATATCATACTGAACAATAAGGTAGATCTGAATTATTCTTACCCTGATTTTTAATGATTTGCCCATGGGTCTCTGTCTGTTTTGTGGTGTGATTTTTAAACACAGGATGATTATCAAGACAAGACAAAATAATTTGCTAGGGGTCAGAGTAGAAGATTTCGAAGATATAGCTATAGAATACTTTTCATGTATTAGTTGTCATCATATGTGAAGTATGAATGGTGTCAATAATTGGCCCTCAATTTCAAAATCAGCAGTCAGAAGTTGCCTTCCATGCAATGTATGAGCTACTGTTTACTCTGTGTACTTGTCTTTTTAAGTTTGCTTTATTAACAAAGTTTTGGGGAAGAGAGAGGGTACTAGAGGAGTGTCAGTCTTGACCAATTTTCATTTTTCTTCTCTGTATCAGTTCGTTATTGCTGTGTAACAACAGAAAAGTGCAAACATAAATCTCTCCGTCTCCTACCGAAATGTTTATTCAGTGCATGCACCCCGGTGAGCTTCAGGATGACCAAGCTCGGTAGGCTCACCTGGGCGGCTCTGCCAGTCTTCACTGGATTGCCCATGCATCTCCTCTCCTCTTGGGTAGCCCATGTCTGTTCTCACGGTAATAAAAGGTGCCAGAGAGCAAGCCTAGTCAGTCACATGTATGTTACTCATACCTCTGCGTATGTCACCTCTGCTAACATTCTTGACAAAGCTGGTCACACGGCTGGACTTAGAATCTATGGGCGAGGATATACGCTACAGTGGGAGAAGCTCTGAAGAGACATGGCAAAGAATGTAGATACAAGGAAGGACAAAGAACTGGGGACGTTACACCAATGTACCATATTCTTGTTGTTTTCCATTCCTTATTAATCCATTCATTAGAAATTTGTTGGGTGTACTAAAAATCTCATATTCAAGGTGACTCTCCCTTCTATTTGCCTACAATTTTGTGCATAGCTTTCTGTATCTTGGGGGAAGGGTATTCAAATCCCCATCTGAAATGGCAAGATAAACAGATAAAGCAGGTGCTGCACATGGCATGGAGCTGCCATTTTGCTTGTCAAGGTGGGCAAAGAAACCTGGATGGCAGCAGCAGCAGGGGCTTTCTACTGGTTGCCAAGTACAAGTTCTCATGCACAAGATGCATTGGGACTGTGGCATAAAGATAAATTCCTGGCATTCATTTTTATTTATTTTTTTATTGTGGTAAGAGGCTAACACGAGATTTATCCTTTTAACAAACATTTAAGTGCACACTATAGCACTGTGAACTACAGGTGTACAGTAGATCTCTAGAACTTACTCATCTTCTATAACTGAAACTTTATACCCAATGAATAACTCTCCATTTGTCCCTCCCCTCAGGCCCTGGCAATGACCCTCCTACTCTCTGTTTCTAGGAATTTGACCACTCTAGGTACCTCATGTAGGTGGAATTACACAGTATTTGTCCTTCTGTGAATCGCTTATTTCACTTAGTATAATATCCTCCAGGTTTAACCCTGTTGTCACATATGGCAAGATTTTCTTCTTTTGAAGACTGAATATTATTCCACTGTACATATGTACTACATTGTCTTCATCCACTCATTTGTTGATGAGCATTTATTTTGTTTCCATATTTTGGCTATTATGAATAATGGTGTAATGAACATGAGAGTGCATATATCTCTTCAAGATCCTGATTTCAGGGGTGCCTGAGGGGTTCAGTCAGTTAAGCATCTGCCTGAGGCTCAGGTCATGATCCCCCAGGTCCTGGGATCAAGCCCCGAATCAGGCTCCCTGCTCAGCAGGGAGTCTGCTCCTCCCTCTCCTTCTGCCCGCCCCTCTGCTCATATGCTCTCTCTCTCTCTCTCAAATAAATAAAAACCTTTAAAAAAAAATTTTTTTTAAATCCTGATTTCAATTCTTATGACTATATACTCAGTAGGAAAATTACTGGGTTGTAATGGTAATTCTGTATTTTTAATTTTTTGAGAAAGAGCCATACCATTTTTCATAGCGGCTACACCATTTCACATTCCCATCAACAGTGTATATGAATTCCAATTTCTTCACATACTTGCCGCTTGTTATTTCTATGTGTATATATATATATATATACATACACACACATATGCACACATTTTATAACAGTTATCCTACAGGTATGGGGTGATATCTCATTGCAGTTTTGACTGGCATTTCCCTGATGATTAGCGTTGAGCATCTTTTCACATACATCTTAACTACCTGTATGTCTTCTTTGGAGAAATGTCTATTCAAATCCTTTGCCCATTTTTAAATCAGGTTCTTTGTTTGTTTGGTACTGCGGTGTAGGAATTCCTTATATGTATGGATACTAATCTCTTGTCAGATATGTAATTCAGACACTCTAACAAATGGTATTGGGAAAACTGGATATGTACATGCAAAAGAATGAGATTGGATGTTTATCTTACACAGTATACAAAAATTAACTCAAAATAAACTAAATATTTAAACATAAGACCCTGAACTACAGAACTCCCAAAAGAAAACATAGGGGAAAGTTTTCCTGACATTAAGTTTGACAACGATTTTTTGGATATGACAGCAAAAGCACAAGAAACAGAAGCAAAATTAGGTAAGTAGGACTACAGCAAACTAAAATGCTTCTGCACAGCAAAGGAAATAATCAAAAGAGTGGAAAGGCAACCTATAGAATTGGAGAAATATTTGCAAACCATATATCTGGCATTCACCATTTGGCTATAAGGGTAGTGGCTTTCTTTATAGGGTAGTTCTGCATCAAGGACTGGGCCTGTTTTCTCAGCCTTCTCAAAGGTTCTGTGAGCTCTTCAGGATTCTTTCTGCTTCAAGTAGCCAGAGTGGATTCTATGAACACTGACTGCTTCTCTAAGCAGCTACTTCATGCAGAGCAATTAACTACACTTTGTGGAAATAGGAGTTAAAATTCTTTGGGCTCAAGCAACAGAAATCTGAGTTTATTTAAAGGCTCTGGGATTGCTTACAGAATAATGGAATGTCAGCTAAAGAACTAGGCCTGCAAAGAGAAGGAATTAGAAAATTTTTGAGTGTTCAGAGAATAAAAACCCAAGGCACCAGCACTTGGATAAGTTATCTCCAACTCACTTCTGTTACTTCTACATTACGCTGAAGATTCAGTTTTGGGATAGAGAATCCAACTAGCTTCACTTGGATTTCATGCCCATTCCTTGAATAGGGGAGAGTAGGAAAGTTTACTGATGTCCCCCTTCAAGACTCCACCTATTTGATAGTGGTAATTCCTTAAAAGGAAATAGAGATGTATTATTAGAAGAAGAGGAAATGACTGCTATGTGGCCGAAAATCAACAAACAAAAAAGACAACAACAAAAACTCAAAACAAAACAAAACCAAAAGATGAATAAGACTCTATCTGTCCTTACCACCTCACACCAGTCAGAATGGCTAAAATAAGCAGGTCAGGAAACGACAGATGTTGGCGAGGATGCGGAGAAAGGGGAACCCTCCTACACTGTTGGTGGGAATGCAAGCTGGTACAGCCACTCTGGAAAACAGTGTGGAGGTTCC
>CM052887.1:62929587-62951191 GCA_028534135.1 Potos flavus | reverse complement strand
AGCCATCAAGAGAAACGAAATCTTGCCATTTGCAACGACGTGGATGGAACTGGAGGGTATTATGCTAAGCGAAGTAAGTCAATCAGAGTAAGACAATTATCATAGGATCTCTCTCATATGAAGAATTCGAGAGGCAGGGTGGGGGATTGTGGGGGGTGGGAGAGGGAAATGAAACAAGAGGGGATCAGGAAGGAGACAAACCATAAGAGACTCCTAAACTCATGAAACAAACCGAGGGTGGCTGGGGGGTAGGGGCAGGTAGGGATAGGGTGGCTGGGTTATGGACATTGGGGAGGGTATGTGCCATGGTAAGTGCTGCGAAATGTGTAAGCCTGAGGATCCACAAACATGTACCCTGGGGCAAATAATACATTATGCGTTAATTAAAAAATAAAAAATAATAAAAAAAAAAAGACTATCTGTCCTTGGAAAGCTTACAATTTTAGTAGAAAAGATTTGTCATCCAATCTTCATTCATTATTCAATAATAAGGATACAAGTCATTGGATTTAGGGTCTACCTTAAAATCTGGATTACCTTATCTTATCTCATTATATCCACGAAGATCCTATTTCCAAAGAAGGTCACATAATGAGGTTCTGGGGGGACATGAATATTGGAAGGACACTATTCAAGTTCCTATACAGCCTCAGACTTTTGAACGAGTTTACCTGAGGTAAAAACCAGCTCCCAAAATAATTTTCTCATGCAGATGAAATATAAATGTATTATTTTTAGATGATCTAAAATCATTGTGACAAGAATATGCATGTGATCATTAATAATCGAGTATGGATATGATATTAGCATATCTTAATTCATATATGAGAAAAATATCTACTTTAGATACATATTCTCATATATACATGATTCTTGCTATGACTGCACTCAGTCTATTTTCTGAAAAGTTCTTTCAATTTGAGCACTGTACAGTCAAATAAAAAATATATTCTATTAGTTTATTGGTAACATTACTTTTTGAGTCACAGAGAAATTAAGTAAACCTAGGGAGTGATTCTTCACAGGCTTAAAAATTCTACCATGCTTAGACAAATTAAGCTGTTTTCTACTGATTTATGTAAAGTGTAATTAACAAATTAATACATATGAAGATAAGATAATAGAAAGCACCAAGCAATAATGTAGTTTTGTTGTGTTTTTGAAAATTACTGAAAGTAATGGCAAAGCTAATCTGGTAGAAATTCTTTTAATTAAACAGTGTTTGGAATAACAATTTTTTTCTCAATTCATTCTATCTCATACTATTCTTGCATGTTTTTCATCTTCACATATTCAGGAAGTGTTCTTCCTTCTATTATTTCTTCTATTCTATATTCCCTCTATATTCTGTATAGCATCATATTTATTAATTACAGAGCAACTGGACTATGAAGTTAAAATAAAGTTTTAGTAAGACCTGTTGCTTTAAAGCCAAAAGCTATTTCCAAATGCTATATTGTTCATTTCAAGTGTTAAACATTTTCATTGTATTAACCAGTCAGATATGTTCTGGGTGGTAAAAACTCATTATTATAAGGTAAATCATAAAATACCAGCAAACGTAGGCAGCATAATTTAGGATACCGTTTATATGGAGAAGTGATACTACTTATTAATTTATTGTAATCTGTATAAATGCACTCAAGACTAGATTATAAATAGAAACAACACAATGATCAATAAGTAATAAAATTAAAAGCTTTCTTAATAATTGTTTATTTAAATGTATCAAAAGGCAATTGGGATGAAGTAAGTCTTGCTGCACATTGTACAGTTTTACTTCTGAAAGACTGAGAACTGAGACCTCTCAGGTGGCGCGGCTTCTGAAATCTTGTATTTAACAAATGCCATGATATTGAACTGTAGGTGAACACTGCCTTTTTCTGTTTAATCTTGAGTCTCAGTCGGTTGTAGCCCTATTTGGTGGGGAGAGCTGTCTCGGCTATATCAAATTATAGCTCCCCATGATTTACAATGACCATAAATAACTTTGGGTGGTCTCAAGCCCACTTAGACTTCCAGGCCTATCCCTGAATAGATCTGGCCTCCCTAGTAATATTCATTCTTGCAGGATGTGACCCAGGACTAGTGCAGGCTTCCTGGAAATCCTCTGAAGGATAGCAGACTCCTCCAGCTCTCTCCAGCTTGACTTCACTGAATTTTTTCCAACACACCAGTCTTCTGGAGCTGTTCACTCCATGGCATTTTGTAGAACATTCCCTTCAGACCCTACAATGTCTTGTCAAATGACAGAGAGATTTTCTTTTCCCCATACAGATAGCTAAATCATCCTTCCTGAATAATAGTGGTTTGAGACTGAGATAGTAAGGTGATCATGCATATAGAGTTAAATGGGCACCTGGAACACTAGTGAGGACATTTCTGATTAAATACATCTACCATGAAATGCCTTCAGCTGTGACCTGTGTCAATAAATCCTTATTTCTTAACAGCAAATGAAATTCCTGCACAGGTTGCCAAGTTTTGTCCTCAACAGTTCTCTTCCTTTCTCCTACTACAGAAAGGAAAGACTTTCTCTAGAAATTAGTCAGGAAGTCCTCAATAACTGGAGGATGAATGGTAGGCATAGAAACAATGGAAAAAGTAGAAAGTTGCTTGTTCTTTCCTGATTTCTCCTTCAATATTTTAATATGAATTATAGAGATCCAAAGCAAAGGAAAATCTTCCCTTCCCCGTTTACAAAAACAGTTCAAAACTATTCTTTCGCCTATTGGGTAATTTCGTATTATGTTATTTTAACATACAATTACACACAAACATCAAATATTTTATCTATTACTTTTTGCCTTCAATGCCCTTGATTTTTTTTTTTTAATATTTTGTATCTCTGTCTCCCTTTCTCATGTCCTCTGTTCTGTGTGATTTGCTCAACATTTTATTTTCACCTTTGTGCTGATTTGCTTTTGTAATTTCTGCTTTAAATTTTCATCAACTCTTTCTTAGTCTATGATTGATCCTTTCTCTTAGCAGCATGTTCTTGTTATATGAATGCTATATTTTCTTCAGTCTCTATAGGACTGCAATTTTTTTAAGTTTATTTTCTTCCCTAAATTACCCATTTTCCAGTATCTGTTGTTTCCCTCTTGTTCATCTCTTTCTCTTTTACGCTGTCAATTGTCCTCAAGTGATTGCCAATACTTGGTTTTGCCTTCATGTACCTGAATGAAGGAGCGGATGACCAGTCTAGGTTTACTGTCATATAATTTTTATATCTGATTCACATTCTTCCCTGAAAAAGAGATATGATGCCAGTTCTGGCTGTGAGGACAAGATGTAGGGACTGGCAGACTTTTTACCTTAGGGTGTATGGATCTCTTCTCGACTAGCCATTGCTAATATGAGGAAGGCCTGATCCAAGATAGCAAGTCCAACACTAGACTCCCTGGTAAGCCATCCCATGTCTTTATAAAGAAGTAAGCTCCAAACGGGACAGCTTCACCTCAGAGTACACAACTTGCTTGTTGGGGTAATGGAAGAAAATATAGGCATATTTCTGCAGAAAGTCTCACTGATTAATATTTTCCCAATAGAATGTCTCTTGGTTTCTATACCCAATCTTCATAGAAATTCATCTCTATCAGTTCAACATTTCTGGCCAATATTTTACAGGAAAAAATATATTTATACACCGAAAACTCAATACCTTTAAAACCAAATGATGGAAAAAAAAAATTTTTTTTTTAAAGATTTTTATTTATTTATTTGACAGAGAGATCACAAGTAGGCAGAGGCAGGCAGAGAGAGAGGGAAGCAGGCTCCCTGCTGAGCAGAGAGCCCGATGCGGGGCTCGATCCCAGGACCCTGAGATCATGACCCGAACCGAAGGCAGAGGCTTTAACCCACTGAGCCACCTAGGCGCCCCCCAAATGATGGAAAAAATCTTGAGATACATTTAAATACAACTGGCAAAATCTTAGAGTTACACGTAGATGTTTTTTGAAAGCTCTCAAGTTCAACAAAAGGGATGTGTATCTACACTGAAGCTCAGAGTACATGTTACTGCACTCAAAGGAGCTATTTGTTAGTAACTACATTTTTCAGATATCAGGAAATCATAGTTTCAGTATTTTACATTAAGAAATTATTACTTAGGGGCGCCTGGGTGGCTCAGTGGGTTAAAGCTTCTGCCTTCGGCTCAGGTCATGATCTCAGGGTCCTGGGATCGAGCCCCGCATCGGGCTCTTTGCTCAGCAGGGAGCCTGCTTCCCCCTCTCTCTCTGCCTGCCTCTCTGCCTACTTGTGATCTCTCTCTCTCTCTGTCAAATAAATAAATAAAATCTTTAAAAAAAAAAAAAGAAAGAAATTATTACTTATATGTAGTTAGTTTACTACATTTTAGTTACATTTTAGGAAATTGGTTGAGAGTTTTGAGTTGACACATTATAATTATTCTCAGTTAAATAAGGACACTATGCCCAGGATTAATATTTTCACACTGAACACCAAATTTTTCAGACATGTATTCTAATGTTAGTCAAAAGAGTCCTATATTAGAATTTCTATTTGGAATTTTTTCACATCCTTCCTAAGCATTTCTATTTTAGGGTGCCTGGGTGGCTCAGTGGGTTAAAGCCTCTGCCTTCGGCTCAGGTCATGATCTCAGGGTCCTGGGATCAAGCCCCGCATCAGGCTCTCTTCTCAGCAGGGAGCCTGCTTCCCCCTCTCTCTGCCTGCCTCTCTGCCTACTTGTGATCTCTCTCTCTGTTAAATAAATAAATAAAATCTAAAAAAAAAGAATTTCTATTTTATGTTTTACGATGCAGATGATATATTACTATAGCCTACAAATATGTAATTCAGAAAAATAAATAATGATGTATCTGTGAGCTAGGCTGAGAAAATGTGTTTTTTTTTTTCAGTTGTGTGGTAGAAAAGGGTGGTAGATTACTATACTGGAGGTTATCTTTCTAACTCTAACATGGAGACCAACAGCACTATGGTAGAGGCAGACTTAGAGATGAGGGTGGTCAACAGTGGACATTAGAGACATTCTTCAGTCTGTTCTATTGGTTTCTGCCCCTTCTCCCTGTCCTGTTCTCCTCATCTGCCACTTTGGAAAACTCTGCTGTGAAAAATTGCTTTTGCTTCCTCTGACTTTGTCTATGATTCTTCCCATTCTGATTTATCCAATATTATGACCCTTTCCAGATACTTATTTTTGGTTGGCTTCTATCTTTAACCCACTAACTCACATCAACACTGAATTTTAGTGAATTTATGAAGTTATTATCTTCTGGACTACGTTAGTGTTACTCAAGGTGTTTGGGAGATGGTAGAGATGTAATTGTGTGGCTTGGTCTCCTCTTCAAGACAGATTCCTGGACTCCAGAGAATCCAACAAAACATGATCATAACTTGCTTCGTAGACCCTCAACCTGAGGTGCCAACAGCTGTGCACACCCAAAGAGCCAGAAAGACTCCTCCCCACGACACTTCCTTCCTAATTTGAAGGCAGTATTAATATCAAAGTTTTATTCACCAAAATGTTCCTTTATGTCGAGGCAAAATTTCTATTCCAAGGGTCGGCTGCTGAATATCAGTAGTAATTATGTCCTATGCAAATAAAATTTTTTTAAAAGTCAGTCTACTGCCAAGAAGAGCATATTTATGGTAATAGGGATGATTTGTAGGTAAATTCTATGCATGCCAAATTTAGGAGTAGGCTTCAGCCTGAAGATTTTAACCCACTGCACAGAGAATCATTTCAAGGAACTACAGAAAGATCAGGATACCAAAATAGAGCAGAAGAAGCCAAATATGATGCAGTGAAAAATAATCAGTCATCACACCATTTTTGCCTCCTCCATCGGGATCTCTGAAGAAAGAGATGTTGTCCATTTTTTTTTTTTTTTTTTTTTTAAGATTTTATTTATTTGAGAGAGAGAGAGAGACAAAGTACAAGCCAGGAGAGAGGCAGAGGGAGTGGGAGACACAGATTCCCCACTGAGCAAGGAGCCCAATGTGGGGCTCGCTGTGAGGCTCGATTCCAGGACCCTGAGATCATGACCCAAGCCAAAGGCAGACACTTAACCAACTGAGCTACCCAGGTGCCCCAATACTGTCCACTTTCAAATGAAAATCTATGGCTCGAAACCTTTTCCTATAGTTGAATCCCCACCCCAGTGTTTATTTGTGTAGATACAACCTGAATGACCTGATTCATTTCTGATTCATTTCATTTGAACAACTGCATAATCACACTACAAGAATAGAGCCCTGAGGGGTTAAAAGGTGAGTGGAGAATGTGGGGGAGTTGCAGCTAATTTCAATGTAAGATGGGCAATTAAATCAAGTATGACTTGGTCAGCAGAAACACATGGAAAGACAAGTGACTTATAAATAGAATTTCAAGGTGGGGGAAGTGAAGGCCAAAATCTCTTTTCCTGTGACTGCATTCTCAATGATAATTTGACAAAGGCACAAGGGTCCAAAAATTATGGAGGAGAAAATGTCTAACCTTTAGCCTAATGTCTAATTACAATAAGAGAATGCAATAAAATATTCCAGAAAGCAAAAATACACTCAGAGAATAAAAATCAGGGAAAATTATTCTAAGTTCTGAACCAACTAGTAATGAGACCACAGTAGGAATACCACCCAGTTGTTGGAACCTTGTTAAAGCAAAGGAAGCTAAAAGAAATAGGAGAGGAAAACTCTGAGCAGGCATATGATTGAAATGAAAGGGGCTCCGGCAACATAAAATAGGTTTAAAATAAAGACTACAATTCCTTTTAGCGGAGAGCATCACATGAATGTATGGTAGAATGTGACAAAGCAGAAGCAGACTGTGGGTGAATGGAACATGTTTCAAACCATCATGGTTTCTGGTTCTGGGTTCATCATGGTTCTAGACCATCACTTTGTCACTGTAATAAGTCTTTCTACATGAAATACAATGACTAGGGAGGTGGATTAAAGAGAGCAATGAAAGTTTAAAATAAGATATCCCGATGAGTGCTGGGGAAGTTGCAAGGACATAGCCAACTGTTACGCAGGCAGCCTCCCTAAGTCTTTGACACATAACGTGAACATACTCTAAAGAAAAACTGTTGCCCACCATGAGAGGGCCATGTTTTCTAATTAAACATCAAAAGAAATAGTCTCAAAGGGTTAGAGATGGTTAGCCTATTCATTGCAGCATGTCAATTCAACCCCATGAAGCCTGATTAGCCACAAGTGTAAATGGGCCATGTGAAGAACAGGGTGAGCACCTGGCCGTGGCCAGAAGGAACAGAGCCATAGGAGAGAGTGAGAGTATCATGCGAGGACGGCGCTGGGACTAGTGGGTTAGGAGGTTTTACAAAGCAATCAACATATGTGTTAACTCAGTGGGGGGGAACCCTTTCAAATGCATATATATATATTAAGCCATCACATACACTTTAAATACCTTTTTTTCATGCAGCCCCAAAGGGGCTAAATACCTTAGTTTTATTTACCAATTATATTTCAATAAAGTTGGGGGGGGGACACAAAACAAACACTGTCTATTCAGTCCATGGGAACTTGGGATATACTCAAATGCTTTCTACAAGAGGCTGAGCTGCAGACCTCACCTGGTCCAATGCTGAGGCCAGGTTAGCTTTGAGAATGACTCTGATCATGACCACTCTCTTTCCTTCTGACGAAATAACTGTTCACGAAGAGGGGGACCTTTGGCTCACTGCTAGCCCTTGAGCAGATTCATTCAGTTTGGCAGATTCGACATGAACCTGCTTCTGGTTCCAACGATCTCTGACCACATCGCCTATCACTGTACTCTCAGGCTTGCTGTTTCTAATGGAAAGCCTCAGGAGCGAGCAGCGTAGCTCTACAACCAAACGAATGCTCTTATTTCCTGTGTCAAAAACCTAAAAAAGCAATTTTACCAATACCACCCTGTAGACAGAGATCATGGGGGTCTATAAATATGCTATCCCTTAGGCACAGAAATTCTGCTAGAAATGCAACATATTCTGGGGCATTTCCAAGAGCAGCTTGACTAGAAGTGTGCTCCCTGTGAGATGGTGGCCAGGCTAAGGGACACACTGGCCGCGTTTAGTTGAACAGAAACTGGATCTATAAAAACAGCTGCACCGCTTGGTCTGAATGTATTTGAAATCCGTGGCCTATTTTGCATTAGCATGAACCTCTAAGAAGGTCTGTTATCTGTTTTAATTGGAAGATGAATGCATTTCACACTGGAATTTGACAAAAACTATTTACTTGGGCAGTGCTGAACCAAGAGTCACATCCTCTCACCTCCTGCACTGGGAAGGGAACTGGAGTTAATGCTTTCAGGACAGGAATAGCATCAATTTGAGTATCACATCTCCTACATTGATCCTTCAGAGCTTTGAACAAAGAACAGAATATTAGTCCTCTCATTGCCCAAGGAGGATGTTAACCTGCACCCCTGTAAGAGCGAGGACACCACTAAAGTCACCTTCCCCCGCTGGATGGGCCAGCTGCCAACTGTGAACGGGAACTTGGTTAGAGTAAAAGATTCTTTGTCAGGAATGTGGAAATTGTGACATTAGGGACTAGCCTGGGCTGGAGGATAAAGCTTCAATGAAATTTGCAAGTTCATTTTGGTTTATATACCTGTTGGAGCTGAGACATTAAATGCAGAAGGCTTTTAATCTAGGTATTTTAAACACTACTTGATACCGTGGACTAGTGCCACTCAACAGAGAGTACTTCAAGGACAGAGCTATCTCTGAACCAGAATAAGACCCCAGGAAGGCTGATTCAGCCCAGAGCATTTGGGACGGGGTTATTTTCTTTTGTTTCAACATTCACTTTTGACAGAACTGGCTTTTCTCTTCGCCCCTGCTGGAGAGCTAATAACTTCCTTCACGTTCACCTTACTCCAGTCCCCCACACAGGCGAGTGCAGCTGACTCGATATGCAGGAATGCCCTGTGTTCTATTTACATTTATTTTTATCAGTCATTTGCTATCAAGATATTGAGATAGACGCCCTAAGCAAGCAAACAAGGAACGGGTCAAGGTAGGTTAGCCTGACAAAAAACAACATGGAAGAAATAATTCCGGAGCACAGGCTGCAATTCAGTATCAGAGCAAGTCACAGGCAATACAAAAGGAAGATTACAGCCAAACCCTCTCCTGTCTCAGGCAGTGCTATTTGTTCCTGAGATTTCTAAAGATGTGTTCAATTCCTGCACACATCTGAGAGTTCTACAGCTGTGGCTAACATTGAAAATAAATAATCCAAATCAGCTTGGCCATATTAACTGTGAAATCCACTTTACTAGTGAGATAGAATTTACTTCAGGCCATACAGGTCAATAGCTTTGGAGAGGGAATTCCAAAGATGAAGGCCCTTCATAGAAAATGCTCAGCCTTCAGACCTGTGTAGTTCTAAATCAGAGGGCTTAGCACCTCCAAGCCCTCCAGCTGCTGTGAGGGCAAACCCAGGAAAGAGGTGGTCATTGGATATAACCTAAATCCCCTCTCTGCTGCCTCCCCTCAACCCCTGAAACAGAATGCTGTTGAGGTCTGCTACCTTGATTCCCCTGAAAGCAAAGAGGCAACTCATGAGGTATGGAAGCCTGGAGGGAACAAAGGCAAGTGTGAACGTGTGTGAGCTCATACTTTGGCATGATGAAAAGTAGGTACTCTTCAAAAGGTCTGCTCTGTGGCAGAGGGGCTCGTTACTGAGAGCAGAGCTTCACTGCCCACACAAAGGCAAGTAGAGAGGGAAGGGGCTGAGGGAGGTTAGAATGCAGACAATATGGAACCAGAGATTGTGGAATCTTAAAATCTGCGGGCCACTAGCAAAGTAATTTAAAGATATCGGTAAGGGCAAAGAGCAAAGAATGGACTTGGCAGGAAGATGTGTTTTCCTGTTTAGTGTGTGTGGGGAGCTTTTGGAAATTTTAGTCGGGAAAAAAAAATGCTTACCAGCCAAAACGAAAACGAATCTGGGGTAGGCAGAATAATGGGCCCCCAAAGATGTCTGCATTCTAATTTCTGGAAACTGTGAATAGATTAGGCTACATGGCAAAGGGGAATTACAATGGAGATGGAATTAAGGTTGATAATCAGCCCAACGTAAAACAAATAGATTATTCTGGATTATCCTCATGGTCCCAGCAAAATCACAGGGGTCTTTATAAGTAGAAGAGGAAGACAGAAGAAGTTCACGTGACGCAGGGAGTTGCTGGCTCTGAAGATCGAACAGGAAGGTGGCAAGCCCAGAACTGTGGTACAGGCAAGGAAACAGGTTCTCCCCTAGTGCCTCCAAAAGAGAATGCAGCCCTGTCAACACCTGGACGTGACTTCACTGAGACTCGCAATGAGCAAATATAATAAATTTGTGTAGTTTTATGCCACTTAGTTGGTGGCAATTTATTACAGCAGCAATAAGAAACTAAGACAGAGCCCAAGAGTAGCTTGGCATGTACATGTGCAGTTTTTGCATTAAGCTCTGTCTGGGGTGATGACTGCCAGGAAATCAACAAACACTTGGGGAAAAGAAAATCCAATTTGTTACCTAAATGGAAGGCATGCTACTCTTTCTGCTCGGTTGGCTAGCTAGCATCCTGGTTTCATCTCCTGCATTTTATGTGGTACCCCGCTGGGAATAAGAACAACATTTAGCACTTATTATCCCAGGAGAACTAATTTCCAACACGTAGTTGATCCCAACACTGCTAGGTTGATCCTAAGGGATGACTTGTTAAGCGATCAGCCATATAGCTTAAGGCTATTCGACCAAAGAATAGCACAGTCACCTCTGTCATCTTGTGGTTTCTGAATACCTGAAACTCAACTGTTACAAAATATTTCTCTCTGAGCTCCTGGGGGCTGGGGGGCAGGTAGGGGTGGGAGATAGGGTGGGGAAGACGGTCCTGTTTTACTTTCAAACTCAGGATGAGATTAAGGAAAAGACAGCGGTTGTGCCATATTCAAGGTCATTCAAAAGAGGCAGTGTTACAGGTAGAAAAGAATTCCAGGACACAGAAACCTGGGTTTCCAAATCATTAACACATTCACCTGAGAACTGAAAACTACATTAACTTCAGGTGGGGAAATGTCCAACTATCCAATGTGACTCTGCTTTTCTTTTAATTTGTATGACTATTCATGTGACAGGTAAACTAAAAAATTTAGGATTTGATCCATCTCTATGATATCATACATTTTTAAATATAATACACTGTTCACAGCACACGGCACATAATTATTCATTAACAATCAGCATCCTTTGATAAAAAGACACTACTACAGTTATTAGAGAAGACGGGAGAGATACTAAGGTGGGGTTTGTTAAAGACATTGTCTCTTTCATTTGTACCCTGATGATTCGTACTACCTGGTGGCCCCATTACATTTTCAACAAGTGGCTAATGGGAAGGGTCTGGTGCTAACTGAACTTAAGGACTGAAGAGGAGCCAGTGGGTGAGCCCTGGGGCGTGGTCTCCTCTGAATGAGCAAGCACATTTTCAACACAATTGGCTGCCTAATCGCACGTTGCAAACTTGGCTGATGTATTTGGATGTGTAAGCAATTATGTTTCTGCTAAAAGCCTCGGTTGGTAATGTTTTTGTTTTCCATTTCTTACAACTGAACTAACAGAGGGAAGAAATTGTATGAAAATGGTTTTCAATATGCTTTGTTTTGCTTTTTAACTTTTCAAAACATTTTTCAATTAAGCTAGCCAGTGGATCCAAAGTTTATTATACCCCCAAATACCACACAAAATAGATAACAAAGAAAAAAAAGAAACAGCAGAGAGTAAAAGCTGTTTTGTTAAACAACTTCTAATAAAAAAACCTACATGTTTGCATTAAACCACGTTATTTACATGTGATTAATTGTACCAAGTACCTCTCTGTACTAGCCACAGGGTTGGTTCTGAGTACTGAGGAGTAAGACTGTGTGGTCTCTGACCTCAAGAAACATCTCTCCGAATTGGCCTTTGACAGAGGTGGCCTTTGACAGATACCCGCCAAATGTCTGAGTCACCTGAAATTTCATGAGATGAGACACTTCATTTCCAAAATAACAATAACTATAAACCACAGGCTCTGACTATTTTGCTTTTCAATAACCAGTCCCAACAGCATCCAACAAGATTTTTGTGGCTCATCTAACACTTCATGTTGCTAATTAATTTCGAAATTGTTTGCATTAATTCATTGGGTGCCAAGAAACAGCAGTCATGCTGTTGCCTCCAATCATTTGGGAAATGAAGCAGACCACAAAGAAATAAAAAAAAAAAAATTAAAAACAGCCATATCTTTCACAGAAATACGGAATTCAGGTCTCTGAAAACACTTGTTCTTGCAATCACTTCCTGCAGACATTGCACACAATAGCGCTTCAGAATTTCAACTTCAGTGAGAACTTATCATTTTCATTAAAATGTCTCCACGTGCAAAACCAAACTCACGCTTCACATGTAAGCAGTTGTGGGGAAAATAAAAGCTCTACATTTGAATTCCAGCTCTTCTGCTAATCCTGCAACATAAGCGATGTCACTGTAGCCCTTTCCAATCTGGTAAATGGGGAAATTTCTCATATCACGTAATGTTTATTAACGTCAAATATGAGGACATATGAGAATTTGCCTAGGAGAGTGCCCGGGCATTCAGAGAATCTCTGAAGACCTACATCTGAGAGAGGAACCCCTAAAACATCTAGCTTCAAAAACGAGACACGGCTCCCCGCCAATAAGCACAGACCTTAGCAAACCGAGAGGGCTCTTAAAGGGCCCACTTCCTCTTCGCGGACTCACCTGCCCAGAGGTCCAGCACGTTGCAGCCGGTGGAGAGGCGCCCAGACTAAGAGAGACTTATTTGCTGGTCTTGGGAGGACTGGTCTGAAGGGCAGGCGACTGGTTTGGAGAGTATCCAGAGGCCGCCCAGGACACGCTCCCTGGCACAAGCTAATGGGCGCCATCTTTATGCTCGCCACATGCTGTGCTCCAGCGCGCAGGCGCCGGCGCCGACTTTTTTTTTTTTCCCTAACGCTGGGCCTTGTTAAAGAGTTGAAATAAGTACTGACAGTAAGATTTTTCAAAATATATTTCCAAACTCTGTCAAGAAGATTCTAAGTGGCTTTTCGTATTTCAATTTCAATGGAGATTTAGTATTGAAGACGATTGTGTGAATATTTCTAGTGTTCGGCATTATAACGTGTTGTTTACCTTGAGAACTGATGAGATGATGTCACCTTGCATGATTTTTCACGGCTGTCCTGGCACTTTACATATATGCATGACTTTCAGGTTTGGATTTATCAATGAAAAGAATAATATAACATTTAACATTCACTGTCACACTTAGCAAATGAACATATCCAATGAACTTAGATTTTACTTTTTCTGAAATTCTTCCCAGTATAGTCAATTACTGCTTATGAAGATAAACACCAACTTCTTAACCTTTACAGTATTCTTACTCTCCTGGGAACAACCCATGATTTTTGGAGCACAGAAATCAGCAGAGTGAGTGTTCATGCAGACTTAGCTCTTATTTCTACTGCCAGACACTGTAGCGAATTCTTCTGGTTAATCTTCTCACGTTATATTCTTCCCTTTTGAGGGCAGGGGCATTTTGGATTTTATAAGGGACAGCGTGGGCTAAAGGCTCAGGCTATGCCAGGGGCTGACAGATGACACCACCAGTGGTTGGTGATCCAAGTATGGACACCAGTCCAAAAGACAATCGTAAACCCAAAAGATCATTCTTAAGGAAAGAAGAGGCAGGACTTCATCTCCATGAACAGACAGAGGCACAGTGGGAAAACCATGGGCAAGGATAAAAACCTCCAACAAGGGTTACTGCAAATGTCCAGACCACCAGAAGTGTGTATGTTGGGGGCGGGAGAGGGTGGATGGGGTACACACGCCCAGAGTACTTCAGAAACAAAGGCAGACTCAAGAGGGGCAGGCAGAGCTTGCCAGATATGAAAAGGTGATATGCTTGGTGACACAGGGCTCTGAGACTCCACCAGCTGCATATACATAAAGCAGGTTAACCCGCTCTCTGATTGCTCTCAGTTGTATTCCTGAAAGGGCTCTTTCTTTCCACAATCAGCTCCTCCACTAGGAATCTCTGTGTTAGTCTCCAGTGTGCTTCTCTAATAGGATGTTCAAGTTGAAGTGTTCATCAAGAGATTGGCAAAGAGATTTTTTGTGGGGGAGACTATTGCCTCTTTGCAGGAGGGATAGGGAGGTTGCTAATTATCCCAAACCTAGTAAGGGGGCTTCTGGGAGACAATGCCAAGAACTTTTAAACATGTTCCCCAAAGGTAGGTCTAGTGCCTGACTCACACTTGAGAAAAGGTAAAGCTGACCTTGGACCTAAGACTGACTCCTGGCTGGAAATGCTAGGAAGTCAAGAAGGGCTAATTGCTTTCCTGGAAAAATTGAGGTGGACCTACCAACCTGTGTTTCTTAGACAAATGGATATGATAATGTTTTTAAGAGACAAAATTTGGCTACACTGGTGAGAGAGCCAGTGTGGGATTGTGGGAGTCCTGCCTGACTATGGCACTAAGAAACTGGAAAAGTAGAGCATGCAGGCTTGGTGGAAGGAGTGGAAAACAACTACTTTGAACACAGAGGCTTTTTGGTTGTTGTTTTTTGATAAGAACTACAGAAGGGATGCCACCCAAAAGGATCCCCCCCTTTAAAAAATAGTCAACTTATACATAAGCGAGGGCAAGAATAAACCTTCAAAGCAAGTAAGAGCTGGAGCTTCTTGCCTTTCCTGCCTCAACCCTTTCAGAACCATCCCTCAGCCTCTTACCTCCTCCCAGCCATTTCGATCCTGCCAATCAGACAGTGCAGCTGTGAATGAGGAGATGGGCAGGGCTACCAAGCAGAAAGTAACCGTGGTCTTCGTCCCACAGCACAACTCTGGCGTGAAGCAAGTATGAGCTAGAGGAGGGCAGAAGGTATCATCCAAAGTCAAGATCAGAGTTTTGGCTAAAACATGAAAGTGTTCCGTAAATGTCCTGTCAGTGTATTTTGTGACCGGAAGTGACCATAGGAATATTTACTACCAAAAAGGGAGCTGATAAGCCGTGAGACATGCCCAGGTTCTAATCTGGTGCAACAGATCACCTCGCTAAATTAAGCTTACAAAGTGAACAAAATTACCTTTTGATTATATTCTTTGAGTGATCACTATTCAGTTTACATTTCACACACCTGGTCACCTAAGTTGGACATCTAGGAACCATCCTAAACTCCTCCCTTTTTCTCATTTTCCACATGTACTCTACCAGTCAAAACCTAGAGATTTCCGGATATGTCATTTAACTTCTGCCAAGGTGCTAGAAGCCTCTTTTTTGATGACTGATCTCAATGTGACTCTCTCTCAAGTTTTATGTATCGTATGTGCTCTTCAAATGACCCAATAATTTTTTTTAAATGTTAGAAATAACAATTGTAGGGCCAGAATGCCCTCCTTAGAAAATTGAGACAGTAATGGTTATCTGCCTAGTCTGCTCCCTCAGAAAAATGGCAGCACGCATTATCCAATGATAACTTTAAATTTATGTGGAGAAAAATTAATGAAATATTTCCTTTTTGTGGTGGACACTACTATAAGATTATTTATAAAATGATAGAAAAATGAAAGCTGAAATAAATATTGTCAAATAACAAACATAACCAATTGTGTATCAGAATAAATATTAAATCAATACTCAACAGGGGCAGATAAGGAGAACATATGTGAGAACCAGATGTCAGAGACTGGAAACAACCAAAATGTTGGATTCTTTCATGAGACTCCCACAGATTTTCATGGCTATTGGGAAACCTGCTTGACCTGTAGGAGTATTTTAAAAATTCTATGCAATCTTATTCCTTTTTATTAACTTTGAACTAATCCCTATTATCAAAGAGGCCAAAACTCTGAATCAATGCATTGGTAGAAAGCTTTTGATATTATTACAAGACTTTTAACATCTAGGTCCAATGTCTGCAGATGAAATGTGTCTATTGAGGTTCTGTTGATTTGATTTCTTGTAGATTAGCTGCTTAGCTATTCTTTCTCTGATGAAGGGCACTAAATAGAACATTTACACGCTGGTATAGAGTTCAATCTTTTAAATAGAACCTGGGCATAGAGTTCAATTCCAAGGACTCTCTGGTTGGTGCTTACTCAAATTTTTCAAAAAATTTTTCAATTTTTCCCCCCAAAAGCTTAATTTTTTGGCTATGAAGGTTTTGTGACTATATGATCATAATAACTCTGTATTAGGAGAAAATAATTTTTTAATTTTATAACTTTCCCCTGAGAGTTCTTGTTAATTTTCTTCAGCACATTTCATCTAAAATGATTTAGAATTTTAAATGCTGCCTTTTATATAACATCTTTTAAATACATTTAAAGGAGAATTAAGCAGGGAAGGCGAGTCAGGTGTTCCCTCCCATGTGTCACTTGCTCCAGGATACTAAGGATATAGCCTGTCTTGGAAGGTAGGAAGTGAGGGGTGGTTTGGAGGCTCTGCCTCAGATCAGCATCCCCGCATTGGGCGTGGGAACACTCGAGCAGCTCTGCGCAGTCGCCGCAGGGCAATAGCAAATTGTTACCGCACGCATGGGATCTGTCTGCAGGGCATTGAGAGGAGAATCACAGAGCTAGTCGAGTGTCAAATTAATGACCTCTTCAGCTTTATAGTCGTGACATGAAGAGTTGAACAATTACATATTGTGTCAGGTCATAGCAGGTACATTTCCTTTAGTAACTTTTCCTTATCTCTTCTCCTTTCTACACACCCTGCCCTCTGCATGGGAATGTTCTCTTTCAACACTTTGACCACACTGATCCTCAAATATGACGAGGGGAGCAATCATTTCTCTTATGTAGATGTTCTTATTTTCTGGAGGAGCACTGGAAACTAAAAACCCATGAATTAAGAAGATCAGATCAGCTTCAACTATAGGAGATTGAGTGGTATTTATTTCAAAGACTCTCAAGTAAACCTTCACAGCAGAGTGTGAAATTAACAGTATACATTTAGGGCTTAAAGTTATGGTTTTATTTCTGAAGTATGCATGTGTGCATGTTCATATGTGCGTATATTGGCTTAGTATGTCACCATCAACACAAGATGCAAATTCCCCAGAAAATTATAAACTCACTACTACTGATCTTTCAATTTACTTGGCTGTCACATCACCCTTCTTATTCTGTGTTGTTGGGGACTAAACATAGAGAGTCAAGGGAATAATATATCAAATTGTGGGTAAAGCCATATTTATTATCTCAAGTAATCTTGTACTGTGATGTTTAAACATTGTTGTGGGCAATTTTAAAACTGATTAATGGTGAAGAGATGTAGTTTATGTCTTTTCCATCATTGGCATTTAAATGAGAGAATTTGTCTGAATATCGTTTTATAAAAGATTTGAAACAATAAAGACTTAGATACTTAGCTTTCATTTCTCTCGCCTGGAGAAAATGGTTAGAAGGTGACTTACCATCTTTTTTTCTCTTCTGTTTAGTTAGACTTTAGGTTGCCATACTGTTGTTATTGTTTTTAACTTTAAAAAAAAAAAATCCAAACTAATTTAGTGACCAGTTTTTTTTTTACAAAGCACCTGAATCCTCCATTGATGCAACTCACTCTATCTGGGTACTACATAGTTTTAAACTATAGAGTGACATGAGTTTGAATTTAGATTTAAGTACAAAACATTTGCTGAGTCAGTTTTACCTTTTTTTTAAATTGTTGGTTTTAATCTGTAAATTGTTCTCCCTGCATTAGAGCATGGAGAGTGTAAGGAGTCTTAAGAAAGTTAATAAAACTTTATTAACTTAGAGACTTAAAGAAGTTAACAAAATATACTGGGTAGGGGCAAGTTGGTATTCATTTACTTTCAACTAATTGAGAGTGAAAACTGAATTCTACGTTTCAAGAAAATTAATCTCATGTTCACATTTCTGTTGAAGCTTTTTTTTGTCCTGTGGAAATCTCTTCAGTCCAGGTACTCTTCCACTGGGATGACAAAAAACATTCAATTATGCATAAAATAAAAATATACTCAACATATTCATTTTCCTTTTATTTTGGATTATGACAGATCTAGGAGTATATATTGAAGTTAGAGAAAAAGGCAAACTTTCTTCTGCAGAGGTCCTGTCCTGCCTGTTTTGGCCCCCAATCAAGGTCTGGGAGCGATCGCTGGAGGCGTAAGAAGCGTTCCCTCAGAAAGCAACTGACCCTACCCCTGTGCATTCTCCTAGATTACAGCGGAATCCATGGCTGTGACTGATATTCGGAGCCTAAAAAAGGATATAGTAAAGAAGAATCATAAAGTTAAAAAGAGAAATCATGTTTTCCCTTGTTTTTTTTTTTTTTAATGTTCAGAATTTATGATGTCAAATTCTATTAGGATGAAAACATGAGATGATTATGTGAGGAAGCCAATTTTGAACGTGAAGATAGTTTTTAACATAATGTATTTGACAAGCAGCCCCTGCTTTTATCGACTAAATTCGAGTAGGTTTGGTTTATGAATCCCTAATTCCTAAGGAAATGATTTTTACCAAATTGTGGGACATGTGTACACAAATTTATGACTTGGCTCTGGCAGGGAAGAATGGTCTCTCCGAAAGAATAAAATCCTAGGGGTTATAAATGGGTCAAAAAGAATTAGATTTTTTATTTATACTTCAGAAATGTAATCAAGTGAATGAAATGGTTTCATATACATTTTTACATCCAACAGCAGTGACACACTGTTCATACATTAATTCTATAGGAAAATGTACATCCTTCTTTTTTTGCTAAGTAAGATTTGCCAAGTGTTCATGGACAAAACACCTTTCATTGCAACCTGAACTAATGGAATAACAAAGGTAAGCCGTGTTTCTTTCAATAGCTTTATGGCATTAATAAAGCTATTGTCCAAATGCGTGTTAATATTGGCATGTGCAGGATGAAGTCTCACAAATTCTTCAAAATGTGAACGCCCAATTTGAGAACTTTACAAAATAGTGTCATGGATTTTGTGACTGAATCTGCCCAGGGACATTAAAGTCCAGGATGGTTTATTTTAAGTGTACTTCTGAGGCTCTATTCCTAGCTGACTATTCTTCGATTCCCTAATCACAAAGAAATGCATTCTTATGAAGTTAAGCAGCTGTAGACACAGAATGCTGATGACATTTTCTCCGTATCTGAGTTATCTAAAGAAAACCCAGGTAGTGGTAATTCTACCAAATACTTGTAACATTCACATGAAATTTTAATTGATTTTCAAACAGTACAACTGTGCCATGAATCCAACCACATAGAATATAAGCCTTAAGCCCACTAGGTTTAAGCAATTGTGTCTTTGTAGACTAAAACTACGTAAAATAAAATCTGATAACTCCCTGGTGTTAGAGGTAGACAGTTTTCTTTCAAATCCTAGGTTTGGTCCTTTATTTTATTCAGCAGTGAAAGCCATGAATACAGAACGAATAACAGCTGTTACAATTCTCAACCATGACTTCTAATGTCAGAGAATTCAAAGTCTGAACATAGTACACAGTAATGAAAAGTATCAAAAATTAGTTTACCTCAAAAAAGATAAATAAAACAGGTATATTCCACCAATACATAAACAGATGTTTGTGCTACAGTTAAAATTTGCTGTATACAAAAGATCATAGTCCCCATAATCAGCTTATGATAGAAGCAAGAATACATGAGCCATTTAAATTGTCAGACATTATGCTTTATAAGGTATGCACAGAAGTTCAAGCAATAAATACATACATTAGTTCAAAGCCTTACAATAGCTACGCAAAGCAGATGCAGAAAAGCAGATTTGCTATTCCTAGCAAGCAATGATATAAGAGTAAAAATTCATGAAATGCATTAAAGCAACATTTTTCTTAGAAAAAGTCTGGTCATTTTTCGGTCCACCAACATTTTTACATAATATGCACAATTATCAAAATACAGACCAAGCATTTCAGAAAACTCCAAAAAACCTAAAATCTATTTTCAAAGCAATTGCAGTTTTGGAGGTTTTTCTGGTATAATGTGCAAGCAGCTATTTTTTAAAATTGTATTCATATAAAACCCATGCAAAACTCTACAGGTATATGCATTCTGTGGCTGAGACTTCCTTTCAAAAGTTTTGTAACTGAGGTATGCATACTTTAGCATCGTAGTCTTAGGCCACCCTCCCGATGGTACAGCTCTCACAGTTACTTTCAGTCCATCAAAGCCTTTTGAACATGCACCTGAAAGACCCATTTTCCCTTCAGATAATCCTTACAGTAGGATCCTAGATGACTGAAAACCATCCTTCACAATACCAATCTTTCTTCTGATACCATATCGGAAACTTCCCGTCCGTTGATCATGACCCAAAGACAAACATAATGAAAAGTAGCAGTTACTGTGACGTTCTCACGTTTCATGCAATCTGCCATAATTGTTCTAATTTTTTTCTTTTTTTTTCTTTTTTTTTTCTTTTTTTTTTGCAGAGGTAGAAGCTTTCAGAAAGCCTTTTGGGTATGTGGGAAAACCCTTTTGAAAGCCGTTATGTCCTTTTATTTGGTGTGATAGATGACTGGGTATCTCTCTAACTCTATTTGCTGACTTCAGCAAAGAATAAATGTTGAGCTTAGTTTGCAAGAACCAGCTCCATCACATGGAACTGGTACGTATGTTAAGCTCTAGCAGCCACCTTCTGTCAAAACTGTTTGTAAAGCAATAACCATAATCAGGTTATGAGGTCCCTTGGTTGGGGGAAAAAGTATTATCAAGACTTGGCACAGCACATGAAAAGCAACACGTAAAGTTTCTAGGTTTTAAGCAAACATCTGACTATGCTATTTTCAACTACACCATAACGCCTTATCATAGTTTTGGGGTTTGGAGTTGTCAAGAAAACCAGCGTTCCAACAATTTGGCCTGTGCAAGTCTTTGAAAGGGAGCGTATTGTTAGTGTTAATATCCCGTATAAGCAGAGGCAGAATTATATGTAACTTTGGTTTGACTGAAAATAAATACCATGGACTACAATTGCTATAATCTTTGCTTTCAGTGTAAAAACTCAGCTAGATCACTTTAAAATCAATATGAAATTAATTTTTGGCTTTACTAGACCTTTTATGTTTGGTTCCTACTTTTGTTTTTTTCATTATAACTTAAGACTATAAAAAATAGTACACAACAAAGATTCAGACCATACACGTCATCTTCTAACAACATGTATTCACCACCGAAAGTAAGTGACTGGATGGGGGAAAACAAAAACACAATGTACTATATATATAACAATATGCAATCTGCATTTGCATCAAGTACATAATCGTTTTGGTCAGTGATCCACATTTGTTGCTTTCTAGCACATCATAACGTCCACTGCGGATTTTGTCCTCACCTCTGTCTTTATGAAAGCAAATCTTCATTGCGTTTAGATGGACTTTTGGCCTCAGAAGATTACTCTGTGACTGAATTAACGTTTTAGTTGTGGTTTTGTCATATTCGATTCTTTGTTTAGGGCTAAATGAAAAGATCCCAGAGGTCATCAGAAAACAGCAGGTAGTTCACGGAAAAGGTTCCTTTGTACTAATTGAAGTTACAGAAGGCTGACCAAAGCATGTGGCTGC
>CM052887.1:62902087-62924587 GCA_028534135.1 Potos flavus | reverse complement strand
TGTACAAAGTTGCGTTAAATCCAAAACAATGTACTACTGATGTAAGGAAACCACTGTAGTTTTAACTCTCCAAGGTATTATTTATTGTCCTGCTTGAGAAATTATTAAATAGAATTGGAGTCCTTGAAATAACTGATGTTATTTATTAAAGAATTACATATAGATTCAAAAAGTAGGGCTTCTAATATATGCATACAGCTAATTTGTAAATACTTTTCTATGCAACGAATAAACTGTTTGTCCCTAATGAAAGGTTGCATAGTCGATTAGACAATTAGAAACATGCAGTCAGGATAAGGTGAACCATGGAGGTAATGGTGGGGAATCTATGTATAATCACATGCTCGTGGGCACCCATAGGTGATAAAAGAGAATAAAAGCCTGAAATCATAAAAGTGGTTTATGAGGATCATTTTAAAGACAAAACCAATTATTTTGACCAAAAAAAAAAAATCTACCAAATGAATTCAACAACTACTTTGACTCAATGTTTCACTGAACTAGCCAATAGTTTGAGTAAAATGACTGATAAACCAATTCGTTATTATGGTATCACATAGACACGTTCAGAATTTTAAACACTTATTAAACTAATGTTAATATTCCCAAAGTACCCTCTAAAATATACAAATGAAATCTTCTAATAAGATTACTTGAGAAAGTTCATATTCATTTAATGACTTTTATTAAAAATGACGTTTTGATTTAATGATCATTATAAGTTGAATTTGTAATTTTAGATTTTCCAGGTTCAATCTGGGATTCAGAACATTTGAGTAAATGCTAAAACTCTAAGTACTAGAAATAATTAGAATAAACTCCTAAGGTTAATATAATAGCACCTTTTTTCCAATTAGGTCTCATAAATGACCTATGAATATTCAAAACTTTCAAGCTTAAATAGCTGAATATTTCTAAACAGATACTTAGTGGCTGGCAAGATACGCACAGATATCTAGCACTGTTCAATGGGATTACCCTCAAGTCAATTAATATTATTTTAGTCAAAGATGTCACCTCTTATGTAGTTGGTGTGTCTTAACGATGAGGGCTCTGAGAAGACCTAAGTGGTCTCTCTACTCTGTTTCCTAATTCCCTACTCCACTCTCACTGGCCCCTCGGCTGGAGTGCTGCCATATCATGAGTATCCAATTTTTGGGGGTTTACTTTTCTGGGTTGGATCTTAATTGAATAAAGGACATGTGAGAAAGTCTCAAATTTTGGATAAAGAAGAACAGCAAACACGATGTATTTTTAAAACACAAACATATAGAGATAATTTTTGAAAAGGATATAGCTATGTAGGTATGTTCCATTGCATTTTTGAAGGATTTTAATACGCAAGGTGTGTTTATTTCATTACGTCACTGCCTTGTACACAAATCTGTGTGAACTGAGATGCAGAGGATGAGACGGAATTAAACCAAAAGCTCTCAGTCATTCTCAGTAGGTAGGACTCAACTGACCCATGAACAAGAGCATTTCTGAATAAATAATCTCTATTCCAGATGCCAAATATCATCCTTAAAACATCATGCTTAGTTCCTACTCCAAGTCACTTCACGTGCTGACTTAGTCTATGTGCTGTCCTCAAACCTCTGTGTGTACACAGAACCCAAAATTCCATTCAGTTCCGTGTTTTACCCACGCACAACCTGTCTACTGTTTAAAGACCAACTTTTATCTACTTCTAAAGACTTGGTTTGACCGTCCAGTTTGCACTCATCTCCCACCTTGTCCCTCCAAAGCAATTTTTTGTTTGTTTGTTAATCATTCTGATGCTCAAAACTACAGAATCTTTGAATCCTAAGACTATATCAAACATAATTTTATTCAACGCTCCCATTGCACAGATTAGAAAAGAAGTCACTTTCCAAGTGTTGTAAGCGCACCTAAAACCAGGACTAGTACACATGCTGGCTTCTGGAAAGTTTCTTAGAATCTTGTTATTTTTGCTATCCCATGTTGCCTTAATCAGGTGCACTGTAACTCTTTCTAGTGGTGGCTGTACCAAATCTTGCCAATGAGGCTATGAACTTCACAGACCAGGAGAGCTACGCATATAGCAAACACCTAGTAAATACATGTTGATCGAATAAATGATGTGTCATCAAGTCACTAAGAGTTTCAGTTGCACTAAATCTAAAAGAGAAAATTTTGGGATGCCTGGCTGGCTCAGTTCGTGGAACATGCAACTCTTGATCTCAGGGTAATGAGTGTTCAAGCCCCACATTGGGTGTGGAGCCCACTAAAGAGAGAGAGAGAGAGAGAGGGAAAGGGAAAATTTCTTTCTGGATTTAAATATTCTTGGAATCCTTTCCATCCAGAATTAGTTTCACAAACAAGGTATGAGACCTGGGAAGAATATAAATAAAATTTTCCCTTAAAGTTACAGTATTAGGCTCTTAACTTACTAAAATAAAGTAAAACCAAAGCCAAAAATTATTAATACTCAATTTTCAAAATACTGTTTGCTACCAATCTAATATCTAAGAAAGAAATAAAAAGTAACAAGAGAGGTTAAGCATCTCTGAGAATAAAATTGCTTGAAAGTTCCAGGACCTATGCCCGTAAATGGATGGAATCCTTTTCAATGAAGAGTAAAATTTGATCACGATTACCCCTACTCTTATGAAGTTTCTCATTTTTGGATCTCAGAGAGCTCCATGCTTCCACTCATTCTGTTGTGTGACAATTGAAGGGAAATCAAACACCAGGAGACCACATGTCTTTGGTGGATTGCAGGACAAATGGGACATTAGTCTCTTCTGTGGCCATTAGCAAAATCTTTCCCTTCTTGCCCCCAGTACAGATACAAGGGTCACTTAATTTCTTTTTTTTTTTTTTAAGATTTTATTTATTTATTTGTCAGAGACAGAGAAAGAGAGAGAGAGCGCGCACAAGCAGGGGGAGTGGCAGGAAGAGGGAGAAGCGGGCTCCCTACTGAGCAAGGAGCCCGATACAGGACTTGATCCCAGGACCCTGGGATTATGACTTGAGCTGAAGGCAGATGCTTAACTGACTGAGCCACTCAGGCATCCCTCATTTAATTTATTTCTGGGAAAAAAGGTAGATATTTCTGCAATGTTCATTTCTTTAAGGTACCTAATGTGCGAAAGTCACTGTAGAATAATTAATTCTTCTAGGGAAAACGCTCCCCTCTAGCATAGAAACATTTCTGACAACTCAAATAAAGGAATCCTTTTAAAGAAACACCCTCTCTACTCAGTGCTCACCAATTCTTCCCTCTGTATCTCCTTCTCCAATGAAATTACTTTACAGTTTTTAATTACCCAGGATGTAATTTAATATAACAAATTTTATATACTTAGCATTTTGATTAACTTATAAGTATAATACAAAATAATACTGAATAGTTTAGGCACCTCATTTATAACTTTGATCATGCAGCAGTGGTTAAGTGGGTAATAATATATATCATATATATATATAATATACATAATATACATATATATATATATAAAATAATATTGGCTTTGAGGATAAAACATTTGGGTTTGAATCCTGGCTCCCTTACTTCCTAGTTATGTGACCTTGGGGAAGTTACTTAATGTCTCTGTACCTCATTTTCTTTATTCGCGAAGGAGGAATAAGAAAGTACCTATTTTATACTGTTATTATGAGGATTAAATGATTTTTTATATATGTAAACCAATTGGAATAGTGCCTGGGTCATAAGTGATCAATAAATGTTAGATACAGTCATGATACAATTACAACCTTAAATACTTTTTGGGAGAAGATATGGTATAAATACACAAATTAATTTTTAAACACTGTATGAGCCTAATTAGCTCTAAAAATATTTTAGCCCTTCTCCCAAGTGAGATTTTTATTACTGTATCAGAAAAGTCACAAAAGAATGATATATGGGCCCCACATATCAGATGCCAGGGATTAGGGTTATTAAAGTAATCCTACTAACAGCTGCCCTTCCTAAGAAGTACATTTAAGGTAATAAAATCAAGGGAACAAAATAATAGAGCATATTCCCATAATTATTGCAAAGAATTATTTACTAATAATCTCCTGAACACTAAACCACTAAGCCAAAAGCTCATGTCATATCTCGGATCATTTTAGCTTTTATTTTTTAATATTTGTAAAAGATTTTATTTCCTTATTTGAGAGAGAGAGAGAGAGAGAGAAAGAGCGAGTGCGCAAGCAGGGTGAGGAGCAGAGGGAGAGGGACAAGCAGACGCCGTGCTGAGTGCGGGAGGCTGACTCAGGGCTCAATAGCCTGATCCTGAGATCATGACCTGAGCCGAAATCAAGAGTCGAATGCTTAACCGACTGTACCACCCAGGTGCCCCAGATCTCAGATCATTTTCAGATCAACAGAGGAAAGCAAATTTCAAAGTAGAAGGGCCGTCAATGCAAAGCTCTGTACATGGAGCTCCTATACTTATTCTCCTCCGTCATCCATCCCATGCCTCATCATCAGCTTGTCATTAAAATCATTAACATGCATGCATTGAATGGCCCAGGTCTGTTTCACATTTGCTGTGCACATTAGGGCTTATGAAGTCTGATTATATATGTTTAGCTGGAGAAACCTTAAATAGATGAACTCGAAGTTGACTGAAAAGTGGAAATTTTCAGAGATCTAGCAATATACACACACCTATTAGGAAGAAATTTTTTCTGCCCCAAATTCCTTTATGCTGTGGATTAAGCCAAGTCCCCTGTGTCTGTAATGATGTAAAGAGATTCAATCTTGCTTTGATAGGAAAAGCCAATAACATGTAACGATTATCTCTTAATGCCAATAATTAATTTAACAGAAGTTTATTGAGTACCTCCCATATGTAAAGGACTGCAGGGGCATTAAATACCTATGAAAGAACTTTCAGTCTAATATGGAAGAAATATGAACTCAAATAACTACAAGATGGCCCGTCATAAGTGTACTAAGAGAAGGAGCAATGAGATAGGAGGAGAATCCCAAAGCATGTATACTCTTAATGGAATTCTTTCAAGATAACAAAGTAAGAGAAAGCTCAGATGGACAAAAGAGAGAAATCTTTGACTCTTCTGGTGATAACTCTTTCTGGGTTTGAAGATGGTTAGGATATTCATCAGGCCATTCTTCCCCCCACTGATTTGAAATTTATGCACTGCTTACTTCAGTGATGACTTGAGGTGTCTTACAGATTAAACTGTAGTCCTTAATAATAAGTAAAGTAGAAGCTACTTCAAAGAAATAAAATCAGTTGTTTCCAGGAATAAAACAGATGATATACATTTGAAACATCAAAGACTTAGCTTTATTGTTTTTTTAACTTAAGGACATAAAGAAAGAAAAATAAAACTAGTAGAGTCACTGATTTTTATTGTCTTCCTCATGAGATCTTGAGTAAAGGATAATAAAGAGACTTATGTTTAACATATCTTAAGGATGGAGTCTGCGAAGTCTGGATTAGATGTTTTTGCCCGTCATTTATTTACTTATTGGGCATAACACAAGCCAGGCATCTGTATTAGTACAGACTTAGGAGGACGAATCTTTGTAACAGAAGGATGCAGACAAAAGGTAAACTGTAGTAGTTCTTAACCTGATAAATATGTTGTATTTCTTTTAAGTGGATTTGGATGCAAGTTTATCTTTGATTTTAAAGCAAATGATCTACTTGGTAAATAGTGGATATTCTTTCCAACTAGAATCTAGAAATTCATTGTGAATGGTTTAAAAGCTCTTCTTTCCACAAAATAGGAGATTTATAATACAGCTACTCTGTTTAGTCCACTAACTCCTATTTACTACAGAAAAGCAGTGACTTACGTTTCTTGCTTAAAGAAGGCATACCCACCTCCTAATTTAAGATAATTTACACTTGGGAGAATTCGAAGGCTATTCGGAATTTCTTTAGATAATTGGAGGGAAAGTATTTAGTGGTGGAGAGCTAGAAAGTCTGTTATTATTCCCTGACAGAGAGGTACAAAGCCAATAAATGAAATGGAAGTATTTCTAGTAAGATAAAAGTTACTTCTTGCTAGAAGTGAAAAGAAATCAATTCGACATGATGTGCAAACCACTGGGCTAGGGGCTGATATGGACAATGGTTTTCATAGGGTTTCCAGTGCCTCGGAGGAAGTATGATGTATACACAAGTAACTTTGATACCAGGCAAGATGTGATCGATAGCACAGGTGACAAAGTGTTAGGAAAGAGGGGAGGTAAATCCTGGCAATGCAATCAGTGAGTGCTTTATGAAGGAGGGAGGTGTCATTTCAGGTAGGCTTTGAAATATGTGAAAATGTTCATAATGCAGAGACAAGGCAAAGAGCCTTCTGAGTGGAAATGGGGAAAATGGATAATCTTAAATGTGTTGTGGGAACCCTGAGAGTGTGCAGAGGCCATGGAGAAAGGAGGGTTGGTAATAAAGGAATATGTTAGAAAGCAGAACAAGGTCAGATGGTGAAGGGCCCTTGAGTTGCATTTTATGGAGTTTAAAATTTATTCTCTGCTAGCTGAAGGGCTATTGATAGTGCCTGAGCCCGGCAGTGAAAAGATAGAAGAGTTCTTGGAGGATTAACTTACAAAGGCTAGACTGAGTGTAGGACACTGGACGTAGGGTTACCAGTTAGGAGGTCACTAAAACAGTGTAATAAGGTAATGATGGTCAGGACTGAGGTGGAGGGATTAGAAACAGCGGAGAGAAGTGAAGAATTTAGGCTATAGGTCATGGAGTAAAAAGGCTTTGGATCCTTTGCTCCTAAATTTATACGAATGTGAAATAGTTCCCTCATAAACTCTACCATGGAGCTACAAGGGTCTAAATCTATGCGAAAAATTCTAAAAATTAAAAGAGATGATGAGTGTTCATAATTCATACTCGATTTTGATGAATCTTTGTATTGCTCAAGGGAGAGGAAAAGTTGATCCCAGAAAGCTTGGATGTTAGAAAGTTGTAGACAGGAAGATATTGAAAATGAAACTCTATTGTCCTCTTTGTGATTATGATGCCAGTAGCAGCAATGACCACAAAAACTCATAAAGGCTGTTGATACTTGGTATCAAGAAATTTGATTTATTTTTAATCTTTAATCTGTGTTCTTACATCATTGTAAAGGCTTCACCAAAATAAAAAGCTTCTGCACAGTGAAGGAAACAATCAATAAAACTAAAAGTCAACCTATGGGATGGGAGAAGATATTTGCAAATGATATATCTGATAAAGGGTTAGTATCCAAAATATATCAAGAACTTTTAAGGCTCAACACCCCAAAAATGAATAATCCAAATAAAAAAAAGAGAAGAAGACATGAACAGACATTTCTCCAAGAAGACATCCAGATGGCCAAGACACACAAAAAGATGCTCAATATCACTATCAAAAAAATACAAATCAAAACCACCATGCGCTATCACCTCACACCTGTCAGAATGGCTAAAATCAACAACACAAGAAATAACAGGTGTTGGTGAGTATGCAGAGAAAGGCGAACCCTCTTACATTGTTGGCGGGAATGCAAACTGGAGTAGCCACTCTGGAAAACAGTATGGAGGTTCCCGAAAAGTTAAAAATAGAACTATCCTATGATCTAGCAATTGCACTAGTAGATATTTACCCAAAGAATACAAAAATACTAATTTGAAGGGATACACACACCCCAATGTTTATAGCAGCATTATCTACATTAGCGAAATTATGGGAACGGCCCAAGTGTCCACAGACTGATGAATGGATACAGAAGACGTGATATATATGTAGAATGGAGTATTACTCAGCCATAAGAAAGAATGAAATCTTGCCATTTGCAACGATATGGATGAACTAGAGAGTATTACACTAAGTGAAGTCAGTCAGTCAGAGAAAGACAAATACCATATGATTTCACACTCATATGTGGAATTTAAGAAACAAAACAAATGAGCAAAGGGTAAAAAAGAGAGAGAAATGCAAACTAAGAAACAGACTCTTAACTATGGAGGACAAACTGATGGTTACCAGAGGGGAGGTGGGTGAGGGGATGGGTTAAGTAGACGATGGGGATTAAGGAGGACACTTGTTGCGATGAGCACCAGATGCTGTACAGAAGAGCTGAATCACTAAATTGTACATCATAATCTTACACCGTATGTTAGCTAACTGGAATTTAAATAAAAGCTTAAAAAAGAAAAATGTATTTTAGAACCAAATATTGAAGGAAAAGGGCATAAAGTATGGCTACTTTCTCAAGACTGAAAAGTCTAGTATTTCAAGAGATGAGTAACAACAACAAAAAAAGAAGTAAGCCTTTTTAAAAGTAGGTAACATATACCTGTGAGGGTTTTGCTAAGAATCTCCAAATAATTGGTGAATTTTTAAAATGTCCCTACCCTACCATCAGCTTGGAGGCTAATGAACTCAAAGTCAGGGCTCCCAGTCCCTGTCCAATCTTATCCTGCAGAGATACCTCTCTAGGCAGACCGCCCACACCAAGGCAGAGGAATTATTACCTGTTCTCTGAATGAGACCCATACTTTATACCTCAGTCACCTTTGCTCGTAATCCTCAAATCCTTTGCACCTATCCTCTCTTTCCTTATCTCTGCTTAATATTAGGTTGAAAAATTTGATTACTATTTTTGCAAGCAAAACCTGTCAAATAGCAATAATTTCATAAAGTTCACCCTAAAAATCTACTTCATGTTAAGCCTAACTCAAAGCCACAACCTCTCACTAAGCCTTTTCTGATTCTCTGTGTGACTACACATAAGGCTTTGAATTTACAATTTGGTTGTAGGGCTCTTCCTTCCTCCATTTGGTCTCTCACACTATCTATCTGCATATCCACCCCTCTATTAGAGTTTTTACCTCTTTGCGGATACAGACCCTCTGCCAGTTTTCAGCGCAGTGTGCTGCACCTAATAGTTGCTCATTAAATGTTTGTTCGACTTAAACGAATGAAACTCATCTCTGTTCTACACAACCAGCCAAACCTCTAGCAGAAGGAAATGCCAAGTAACAACTGATGTTTATACTCTAGTTTAATCTTTCCGTTTTACAGGCCACCCTCAGTAGTGGTATACACCGAAAACACAGAGGACCAACTACATTAACAGACTGATTCATTGCTTAGAGAAATGTGTTGCTTCTTCAGTTGTGAAATTTTTAAGTACCCAAGGCACCAATGAAAGGCAGAAGAAATGTTAATGTTTGCCTATACCCTAAAGCAAAGAGTCAAATTATAACGGGGAAGTTTAGCTTTTTAGATTGTGGTCACACAGTATATTCCCTATAGGAATGTAAATTGTCTTCATTTGCTCCTTACTCAGGACTAAGTAAAAGGTCTGATAAACTGTTTCTGGGGTTTGTTTTGTTCTTAGAATAAGAAAGTACTGTGAATAAATTTCTCTTAAACTGAGACATTCAAAATGTATTTAAGTAAATAGATGTTAGACTGTAAAGAATCAATGGAGTGTCCTTATTTAGATATGATCAGATGTGACAATTAAAATATTTACATAGTGTCGTTATGCATGAGAAAAACTCAGTGGCATAATATAAATTCGATTGAGACTTTCAGAAATACAACACTTACTAATACCATGAACCTAATGATAAAATCTTAAAGTCTTAAATGTTACAGTAGATGTCAACAAATGCTGTGAAAAAAATTACAATTAATGGCTCATGTCTACAATACAGGCAATTTCAGGAAATTTATAAGTCAAAACTAAATGTAAGATTAGATTAAAATTGTTTTTGCGTTTTACTCATTATAGGAGATTCCCTCGTATCTTTTCTTTAGGTAATCCTAGTTATTTCAGAAAAACTGTAATACATTTCATACAGTGTACCCACCGAAAAGAGTAATAAATATTTTTTTACAAAGAGGTATAATATATTTTTTAAAAATCTTATAAGAATATTTTTAACCTTTCCCCCTGCCGTAGCACACCAAAAGGATAAAACGTGCTTCCATCAGTAACTATGGGTCTTTACTATAAAAAATGTTACTCGCAGGATAATAGTTAAAAATCGATCCTCATAAATAGTGTTAGGGTCCTAATGCTTCAGTTTTACTATGGAAATTGATTTTATTTGACCCAATATAGCAATCTTTATCCAGTGAAATCAACTTATATTTGCAGTTACTTGGAGAAACATACTGAATATATTGAAATATGGATAGTCCTTAACCATGCTTTACTTCTACTCGATTTAGTTGGGATAGCTTTAACTTACACGGGATGCACTGTCTAACTCCAACAGAAAATATTTATAGTCATACAAGTTTTTTATCTCTTACTTATCATTATGTCCTAATTGTTGATTAATGACATTAAGAAATATCAGAATGCACTGAGTATTGCTATAGGCTAATGCTGTCCACTGATTTGCATAGGATTTGACTGTTTCACAAAACAACATCAAAACTTTTCTAGTTAAAAGGAAATACCTGGATAAGATGGGATTTTCTTTTAACTATCTACTATGTCCATTTAGTTCTTGGCACATAACTGTTGCCTGAATAATGATAACCACTAGTACGTAAGCATTATTAAAAAAAAACAAAGTATAAGATTAGCGCTTTAACTATCAATTTTATATGTGCTTGAATAAAATTTGATTTAATTACTTTGTATTTGCTAATGGCACAGCCTTCATGCTTATTATAAATATCCTTGTTTGTAGATGTAAAATGAATTCCAAAACATAAATACAAATCCTTTATTAAGATGGAAAGATGTAGTTTCACGAGACTCAATTTTTGGTTTTGTTTATTTATGAGTAGCCACCTTACTATTAACTGATATCTTAGTAGATATAATCACATCAAACAAGTAATTTTTAAAAAGTTGGGTTTTTTCCTCCAAAGAACAAGTTTTACAGGAAAACTGGTGAAATAATTGATGTTCATTTAGGAAGCATATGAAAAATGGAGATTAGGGAAATTCAATTTTCCTCATTTCCTTCTAGTACATATACAAGGAAATGATATAATTATATTTGGAATTTAAGGGTAGATTTATAAAAATTACAAGTTTAGTTATCTCCATTTGTATAAAGTCATGTTGAAGTGAGAAACAATTCATGTTTCTTAAACATTAATAACTCCTAAACATTTGTAATATTTTGTGTAGGAAGTATTTTAGTTTAACATATCAAAGAAATAAGCTAATAAATAAAACTAAAGTTTTAAAAGGAGAAGTTTGTTTTTAAAAGAGAAGATTTTCTTAGTACTTCTTAAAATGAAACATGATCTTAGGCTAATGCGAGTAATTAAATCACAAAGTTACACTGTCATTAAGAAATTGTGTACTTAATTTTACTTGAGATTTTATTCTTTTGAAATGATAAGGCTGACTTCTTCCATTAAAATATAGATTTTAGGGCTCCTGGGTGGCTCAGTGGGTTAAAGCCTCTGCCTTTAGCTGGATCTCAGAGTCCTGGGATCGAGCCCGCATCAGGCTCTCTGCTCAGCGGGGAGCCTGCTTCCCCCTCTCTCTTTGCCTGCCTCTCTGCCTACTTGTGATCTCTCTCTCTCTGTCAAATAAATAAATCTTAAAAAAGATATAGATTTTATATTCTAAATTAAGCATGTATTAGAGAAATATTTAATTCTCTTATTTACAAAAGTCAGTAAGAAGTCCATATAATTAAAACAATTAGACATGATAAATTCACTATTAATTAATTAAGAAATTATAAAACTAATCTTAATTAGATGGCTCAATTTTTTCCAGTTTATTATTTTTCAAAATTTTCTTTTTTATAAACTAAAATAACATTTATCACAAAAAATTACTGTGGACTGAATTATCTTTATTTTGATTTGAATGAATCTACACATAGCTACCATTAAAACAGTACTCAGAATTACTACTCCAGTATTATCCCATTTTAACAGACAGAAATTCTGCTTATCTCTTGATGAAAAGAAAAATATTCCTCTTCCCAGAAATGTGTAACCCTTAAGAGGGAGATAGAAAAATTGGAGCAAACAAATGATTCCTCATTCTATATATACCTTGTATTGCTTGTTTTATTCAGAATATAATTAGAAAATGCCCTACTCAATTCCCTGTACCTTTTTGCCTTGGCTAAAGATAAACAGACAAATAAATTTTAATTTTTCATCTTAAGGTCAGAATACAACTTTAATCCTAATATATTTAATAAATCTTATATCTCCCTTAATCTGCCACCTAAAAAACCACAGCCATTTAGTGTTTGATTGCAAAGGAATATTATTTCCAGATGATTATAATAAAAGTTTCTCTTCTAAGATACATTGCCAGTCTTAACGATACAGTTTATAATTCTATTCTACATCCCAATGGGTCTGACCCCGAGATGGAGTTCCAAAGTACCATTTAAAGTCAATAGAAGTTCTAAGAAATATAACAAAAAGGTGGATTAAGGTTAATAAACATAATTTTATAAATTGCATGCATATATACGTGTATCAAAATTTCTCTAAGATTTCTTGCCCTTACCTTCAGCAGTATATTGAAATTTATTCAAATTTATGCAACATTGTTTAAAGAAACTGGATTTTACATGATTTGAAGGCTCACTCCCAAATGATTTCAGATAGTTTTGCTGCAGTGCTCTTGAAAAAACATAACAACAAAATTCATTATGATTTATCATTCTATTTTATTGATAACAATAATAGATGTGACCCAAACAGCTGTAATAAAATGAAAATACAGATGTAATTACTGTGATCCTTGATGAGTACAAATAGATTTTGCCCAATCTCAGAATCACAGTAGTTGCCTGTTGAGATACAATTAGTACTATTAGTACTATTCCATTAGTACAATTAGTACTATTTCCATTTCGTGTCTCATAAATGAAAACTTTCAACAAACGTCCGGCTATGGAGCTAAGGACCTTTATAATTCTAATCTGTTGGCCAGTGAAATTAAAAAAGTCTGAATTACATCTTGACACTCAGTCATTAAGTCAGCTTTGGGGCTGCTCCAGAACTCCTTTAAACCATTCATCCAGGACTTGTGTTTTTGCCTTGTTTCTTGGACTAAGTCTCAGTCAAACTGTCAGGATGGGTATGAGGGTACACAAAATGTTATGTCCCTGTTTGGCTCTAAGTCCCTCTTTGATAACTTGGGTTCTGGGTCCTTGAAGGCCTTGCCCTCAAAGCCCTATAGTTGGGTCCTCTGCCTGTGATTAGTCCTTCCTGATGTGGCTCACCCATTTTTCTGGACTGCTGTCTATTTCCTTTTGCCAAATGGCCTGATGGGATACTTCCCATCCACTGCTAGCTCTTGATGGAGCTATCTCCCGGATACCTTTACAGAGATGCCTCTCCACTGGGATTACAGACGTATGGTTCATGTCGTTAGGTCTGTCTAATCCGTGAGACTGGTTGCTCTACTGAAACTATTCCTTTGCTCAAATTAAGTGTACGACCTACTCATTGTTCCACTTTCTCCTGAACTATGTTAAGTTATGCTCTGTTAGTTTTAAACATGAGATTGAAATAGGGAGTAAAACCAATATTTACCTCTTATTCTAAATCTAATACATTTTGTCCTTTTTTTGACCTGCTAATTAGCAAAAGGATCTTAGATTTAACGTTTCAAATGTAAATTTCTCTATGGTAAGGTAACATTGTGTGACCAATGAATACTTTTGGTCCCGACTTTTAACTGTGTTGATGATGCTACTCCATTTTTAGTCTTCCAAGATTAAGATAACGTTGAACAACCTAAAGAACGTTAGTTTCCACTAGTTATATTAAAGTTATATTTGGTCATCTGTTGCTTATACAACTTCTTCAATTCTACCCTAATGATGAAAACTGCGTATGGAAGGTAGAGACCCTGAGATAATGTTTTAAACTGTATTTTTTGGTGCCAAAGTATTCAAGTATATTGTGGTACTTATGTTAATGAGCAATTTTAAATTCTGCCAAAGTAGTTAAAATACATATAATTTTAACATATATTAAAATATAATTTTTATCATGGAAAGCAACTTCATATTAAGTAATATTCTGAAATGATAGTTGACGTTACATAATAAACATCTTTAGTCATGAAATGCCTAGAGTCACCAAATATACATCTACTTCCCAAGCCTGATGTCAAAAGCTGAAGTTAAAATACCATATGGGTATGTAAAAAAACCACCTTTTTCTCTGGTGATAGAGGTAGAAAGAAATTAATATGGAATAACAATATTCATTTTTAGCAATTCAGTTAATGACATTTTGACCCTTAGAGAAAGGAAATTTCTAAGCCTCAACTAGTGTTAGTGCAAATGAAGATGTACCTTCTAACAAAGTATCTTCTTTAGATATGAAACAGAAGCAGTAAGCTACAATACTGTCAGCTAAAAGTTTTCTGACACACTTTGCCTAAATGGTGGGGATTCATACCATGGATGTCAGATATCATCTGTACAGTTCTATAAAAATCCTTCAAAACCCTATAGGAACCCACAAATTTCCACAATTGGCACGGTAGGAATACAACACCTTTTAACTGAAGGCACTGTACCTCTGGGAGGATCTTTTTATTAAGAGGAACTAGAATGAGTTGTAAGTGCCACATATGGGGACCAGAATAATGTAAAAAAGAACAGCAGCGCCACTGAGCCACACTTGTAGCACTTAAAAAAAAAAAAAGATGAGATGATAAAGAGCTGGCATAATCATAAGTTCTGTACAATCACTTTGGAAAGAGATCTCAAAGCTAACTAGCAAAGTTAATGAAAAGTTCAGAGATTAAATAAAAATGGAATTAAATCAGAATGAAAATTATGAGACCTAGAAATGTTAGGACCAAAAAAAAAAAAAATTAAAAGTGACTAAAAAGTTGTGAATTAGGATATCTGAAAAAGCATATGTAAAGCAAGGGGGAGGAAAGCTTTTATGTTTAGAGCTTCATAATGCCTCTTAATGATCCAAAATATCAGCAAAAATAAGTGTGGGCTTAATAGGCATGAAAACAATGAGAGGGAGCATTCTACTTGCTCAAGTTGTGAGTCACTTTCAACTGCTTTCCTCTGAAATACAGAGCCACTCCAATTTTAAATGCTTTTGTCCACAGAGAGATCTAAGGTCTGTAGGGATTTTATATAAAATATCACCAACTAAAGGTGTAGTGTCTGCAAATTCTACATGTGCCTACCAAGAGCAATTTAAATTTTAAGGCAGCCAAAGAGAATAGGAGGAAGAAAGGCAATATTATATACTTAAATATCTTCATTATGCTTCCTAACAATTCATGATTTATATTAGATTTTCAATATTGTTTTACAAAATGGGAATCCGGAGGTCCCTCTTAGCTGTCTTTGGTTGCAAAATATTATTGCCAGGACAGGCTGAGGTTTATCACTGAAATGATACAAAAACTGAGGTTCTTAAGGAGCATGCTGTAAAGAGGACTGGGACATACGAGGTATAGAAAGTTCTAGGGCATGTATAATGTGTTCAACACCTTAATGAAAAAGATTACTGGGATCCCCATTGTAGTTCTGAAATAATGCTACACTACTCCTTTTATGTGATGCCTCAGCTTTTGATTTCCTTACTCTAAAGTTTTGGCTTCTAAGGACACAACAAATTTATTTTCTAGTCTTATATGAACAATACTAACATTCTGATTCTATATAGAAAATCATTAACTTTCAAACTTCAAATATTTGCTTTAATACGAGGAAGAAAATATAATAATCACCTGCAACTAATATAGAATATTAGCAAGTAGAACTTTGAAATGACATAGAGGCTAAGAGGATTCAGGAATGACATGTAAGAAATGATCTGAAAACTCAACAGTAGGAGACTCTAATAATCAGAAGGCGAACGATGTGACAATGGAAGGCTTTGTGCGTAAAGCCCTCAATACAAAACCAGTTCAGGAAGAGCATTGATTTTGATCTCTAGAAACAAAATTTGAAAATATAAAAATAGGAATCTCATTTAACATTTTTCAAGAGAAAAAAGGCAAAGCTGAGCCAACTTATTGAGCGAGGAGAAACAACTGATTAGTAAAAAAAGAAACAACCAAGTTGAACTAAATATGGTAGGTATATCACTAAACTTCTCTTTTTGATTTAGGTTTGCAAGGAGACAGGAAATGGAATGATTCTATTACGAGTTCACCTTCCAGCTCTGGTCTAAATGTTTCCTTGTCTTTTCAGTCAAGTCTAACACATTGGAGAAGAGATTAAGTTCAAATTATTTCCACTTGAACACAGCATCAATCCTCTGTAAGTAGTCTTTTTAAGAGGCAAATATTGATATAAAATAGGAAGCTAAATAAATTTTATCCATATTCTATAGAACTCTGAGAAGTCAATAAGCAGGGAATATTGGTGTTGAGGTACATAAGGGAAGAGTAATCTAAAATTGTAATGATACACAGTTCAGATTCTTTTTTTTTCTTTCTTTCTTTTTAAAAAGAGAGAGAGAAAGGGAGAAGTGGGGAAGGGCAGAAGGAGAGAGAGAATCTTAAGCGGTTCCACACCCACCACAGAGCCTGATGATGAGCTCGATCTCACAACCCTGAGATCATGACCCAAGCCGAAATCAAGAGGTGGATGCTTAACTGACTGAGCCACTGGTGCCCCACAGCTCAGACTCTTAAGGGAAGTTTTTTTACATTGTTCAGACCATGATGGCTCTAGAACTCTTTTGGCAGCAGCAGAAAATAAAGATTTCAAAAATCTATTTGATTGAAAAGACTCAAAACAAGTCTAAAAAGCTTAGTATATAGAATCTATATCATTCCACCTGGCTTTAACCTTTCCTACAATTTGCTAAAATACCCTTGAACATTCAATTTGATTAATAATGCATTAATTTCAGTAAATTTTTTTCTTTTTAATTCACCTTCAATAAGATAAATAAAATTTAACAAGGTCTGGGAAGATAATCACGAATGAGGTGAAGGGGCTTGCTACTTACTATTCAGATAAATTTGAACAGTTATAAAATACATATAAACTAAATAAGTAAAATTAAAAATAAAACCTCACAAGTGTACTCTACCAATATTTAGAAAGATCTATTAGCTCCCACATAAAGATGAACATTATATTTAGTTATCTCTTCTTCCTAAAAGTCCCTTGTTCTCCCTTCTTCCTCAGGGTTTTAAGAGAATCCTGGATTTTCCTCTCGTAGGGATTACTTCGTGAAGTCAAACCATTTCAAATAAATTCATCTCCCACAGTCATTATCATGTGGTTACTGACTACTTACTTTGCATGGTCTGACGTGTCAGAGATTTCATATACTATAATATGTCTAAAACACGGTTTCTGTCCTTTAGTTGGGGACATCTGCAAAGCAAGCATGCAGTAGGCATGAATATGCACACACTTACACCCAGGCTGTGTTAGCTGCAGACAGTGGTACAGGGAGTAAGCTCTCCGGAGTGTGGAACAAAGTGTGGGTCCTGACAGCATCGCTACTGGGGAAAACTTCTGGGGAAAATAGGACCAGGCTTTTAAGGAAAAGTAGGATTTAGGTGAGAGAAAGAGGATGAAAAGCCAAAAAAGGAAAAGGCAGAAAGGCAAGTAGTGAAGGCAAAAATGAATGCACTAGTTTGGCAAAAGCCTTCATTCAGGGCATTCTAAGAGTAAAACTTGGGAGTGAAGAGAAAGTGTTAAATATGGAGCAACAAATTGCAGAATGTGGATGATAATTTAACATCTTCTGTTCTCCAAAAATATTTTGTTAAGAAGCATTAACCCATAGCTATTTCACTCTTCTAAAGCTTCGACACATCTCTACCAATCCCAGGAATATGTCTATATTCTACAATGTTACCATTTGGATTTGGATTTTACCATTTTGGAGTTGAGTAAAAAGACTAAACACAGTTCAGTTTCCTGAATCTAAGGACACTTGTGTTCTTGGAGTCAGCAAGTAAAATGGTGAACATATCATTTTCCCTCTTGAGCCTATCCTCTTGTGACTTCTATTTCTCTTTGTGAGCTTCAAGGTTGCTATGATTTTTCCTAATTTTCCTCTTGGTCCCCAACATTCAGTGGGTTGTCTTGTCTGGTCCTTTCTTCCATGGCACTTCTTGTATTGATTCCTTGCTCTCCATGCCCAGTCTTGTACTTAGCTCAGGTACTACCTACTGCAAGAATTAATCTTCTGCTCTCAGTCTTTCTATATCTCTCTTCTGCTCTATAGTCTCTCCCAACTCCTGAATATCCTAGTATTTGTGAGTTTCATTCAGCCCACTTCCAGATTACTCTTCCTAAAGCACAGCTCTGACAGTGTGAAACTCAGGCTCCTAACATCACCAGGCTTCACATCGATGAGACGAACACCGCAGCTTGATATTTAAGATACTCACCCGTCTACTTCCACCACGTCATATATTCTAAGTCCTGTTTTTTCTTTTGATATTGTAAATTCCTATCAAACCTAATACTCAATGTTTTCTAGGCATATATCATGAGTTCCTGTTCTGGGTTGGTATTATTCATCTGAATTGTTAATTATCTATAATCTCAGATAACATCTTTTTTTTTTTTTTTCCCCTCAAACGAATCTCTTATCCTGCTGACTCTGAGGAACCTGCTCCCTACCGTAAATTTCTGTCTCCTGTTGTTTCCTTTTGTGGATTGGCTTACTTCGTGAATTAGAAGAGAGGGTGAGAGGAAAAGGAAAAGGATGGCCAAGGAAACTAACCACACGTTTATGGAATGCCTTAAGAAAGGCATTAAGATGCGGAATATCTTAGTACTATTTTTAGTTTAATTTAGAGTAACAGTGAGGTCTTACAAGATGTAATATAACTGTGTACACAGCACTATGAGGGACACGGGGAGGAATCACCATCTTCCCGGCACCCATTTCATCTGAAAGAATCCTATGAGGTAGCTAATATTATTACTTATCTCATTTTCAGTAGGGAAAACTGAGGAAAGAAATGAATCCTACTCAGCTGCTAAGTGCTAAATCTGGGATTGGAACCCCTGCCATCTGTCTCTAGAGCCCAAATCCCAGAAGCGGTAGGCCTTTCTGCCTCTCCCTCACCATTCCGTTGGTGTAACTACTCCCCTCCAAAAACAACAAGGACCATGGCTTCATCTCAGGGCACATAAGCATGCAGTTTAAATGTTCTCTAACAATTCTTTCACTTCTGTTTAATTTTCAAAGTACTCTGAAGTGCATTTAATTATATGAAGCCCAATTTTGGTGGACAGAATCAGATGATATTTTTCCTTTGCCTCATCATGTACATAAAATGCTTAATATTCTTTAGGTACAAGCATATTAAAACTCTGTAACAATGAAGATACAGAATACAGAAATGACATTCCATCAATAATATTTGACGACTAATATACAAAAAGTTAACAATAGCAGAAACAGATTCAAAGAGTGAATGACAACTCAATATTTTGCAAGATAATTAAAATTTTGATTATAATTTATATAATTTAGGAAAAGACCCAATTCGGTCTTCCTCTAATTTTTATCTTTTTCTGAAATTTACTTCCAGTAAGCCAAGGGAAGCTTTCCTTATATCTCTCTATGGAAAATACAGATAAATATTTTTCACATGCACTGATTCACAGGTGCAGGATGTACGAGACGCTGACTACGAACATTTTAGTTTTATAAACCCATCAGGCACTAAATCTGTAATTTTTATATATTATTTTACACATCCTATTTTTTCACTGACATATTTCACATTTAACTGAACTAAATTAATATTAAAATGAAAACTCTAAAATAGCAATTGCCAACTGAAAAAATACAACTAACCTGGCAATGCCATCATCTAGCCCCATTATTATCTCAGGTTGTAAAATACAATGTTTAACAAATGATTTGATTGAATCATTAATTTTTTATTTTAATACTCTTATGACTGGACACCTAACACTTAAGAAAACGCTTCTTTGCGCACCCTCTCTGTATGGTACACAGCTACCACAGCCCGCTGCAGACTAACACGGGGAGTGACACCGGCAGCTCTTGACGCTTCCAGGATGAACATCTTTCATTTTTCTGAAATAGGGCTTTTCTAAAAAGGGGGAAAACAGGATCTAACTCTTGTTTGCTCTTTAAAGTTTTATTGTTTTAGCATTTTATACAGAGAGCGAGCACCAGCATACTCAGGAGAACAGCTAAAAGTAAAAGGCCTCAAGCTACCCACTGCCTGGTTGGTAGGATAAAGCAGAGGTATAAAAACTTTTGTCTGATTGCTCACTTTCCTTGTTTCAGAGTCCTGCTACTCTCAAGAGCATATATTCATGTTCTTTCTACTTCAAGTTTTATTACTTCTTTTGTATTATTTAATACATCTAAAGACACTTTCAAAAGACAAATTTTTCCATTTTGAAAAAGTAATGGTTTGGAACCTGATAAAACACATTAATGTTCACGGTGTGTTTTTTGCAAAGGTGATAGAGTAAAAGTGCTATAAAGCAATTAGGCGCATGATCTTAAAGACATGAATATGTCAAATAGAATAAGATGTTTAAAAAGTCAACAAAAATAATATCCTAGGAAAGGTCAGATGGAAATAGGCACGCATAAAGACCACATTTCCTATTCGGGTCTTTGACTAGATCTTTAATGCAGAGATGGGGAAGAAAATATAAAAATGAGAGAAAGTACTATTCTTACCTCAATAACTTGAAATTAGAAGTATATGATGTTTAACTCTAGGCAGTATCGACATTAAGTGTCGACTCGTCCTAACAACTGGATGGTATATACGTTTCATTATTCAGATTACAATTTTTTTCTCCTGAATTCTAAGTTCTACCAGGCTCAATACTTTTTAGTAAACAAGAAACTGATATGCTTGGCCTACTGAACAAGGCCAGGCATTTTTTAAAGTGTCATACACATTTCTGAAATCCACAATACATCAATTTTTAATACATCTACTCTCTCAGCTCCATTAAAAAGATGGTAGGGGAAAGATTTTAGAGTAATTAATGATATAGTTAGCTGCTAAATATTAATAGGAATCGTAGTCTTGCATAAAATATAACATATAAACCTTGCCAATACAGACGCACCAGTAATTAAAGTTGAATATGTAATTACACTGATTTATAAGACAGCCAAAAAGTTACACTTTACTAGCTTCTATGTAAACTGTGGCTAACAGTTAAACTTTGCATTTTACGGTTTATAAAAACGGGCAATATCTTGACTACAGTTCATAAATGGTTTAGAGACCTGTAATAGTAGTAAAAATTACGACAACTTATTCCATCATGAATATTTTTATTGCACCATACAAACCAAACTGTGATAATGACCCATAAGATGTAGACTCATCTTAGACACTGCTCTACCCCCAAGAGAATGTTAGTAGTACTAAGAAATTGTAAAGGACTGCTGGTATAACAATTATGGGACATTGGAGAGAATCTAAAAGATGCATTAAAACTGATTTTGATACACTTTCTGATATCACGAACACGGGGCAATTTAACTCCACTTAAAATTGTATTTTGGACTTCTATGCCACTAGAAACTTCCAACAAATACCAAACATTAGAAGCGTATGTGTACGGGCCCTTCCCGTTGCCGGGCCTGCTAACCCACTTACATGTGCGGCTGCGGCGAGCAGCCCGGACTACTGTTCCCGTTGCTGTCGATGTGGTCCAGGGAGCCATTGAGGTCTTCGTGGACGGCCTGCAGCAGGCCACTGGAGGCGTTATTGATCAGTCCCGGGTTACTAAGCAAAGGTAAACTGCTCTCTGCCAAGGCAGCCTAGTGAAATGAAGAAGGTGTAAAACAACTTCGGAAATGCCCTTTTAAATATTTCTTTTAAAGAAGATAGCTTTTCTTTGAGTGGGTTCGGATCACAGCGTGGATGTTTTAAAAGCATTTAAAGAAAATGTACGGGGAGGGCAAAGATTCCCGATGGGCAGCTTGCGGCAGGGACATCAAGAAAATTAAGTGTGATGCGAAAGCGTCAACACAAGCTCACCCAGCAAACTTTTTCACTCGTGTTTTAGCCCTTCGCGTAGGGAAATGCTGTATTCTCCCACAGAGTGAAAAACCCCAACATAGAAGCAGTCGCTCTGCTTTTTAAAAATGACCAGGACTTAGCTCAAAATAAAGAAGTCCTGACATTTGCCTCCTCTGCATAAAAATTATATATTATAATTAAACTTTAAAGTTTTTGCCACAAGCACCATGTTCCCCAACACTATGATGTGAAATCATTTATGACAGCCTGGATAAATATTAATGCATAGCCACATGCATTTGCAAAAGCTTCTATCAATCTAGCATTTGCAGGAAAACCGAGTGTTCCAGATTTTGCCACAGGGTGTCCTTCTTGCTTCTTCACATCAAAAGTAGCTTGAATTAGAACCAGTGCTTTCTACAGTACTAGGTACTACAACTTACTTGGATGACAAACCAACTCTTAAGAACAATCACAATCCCACCTAAATACAAAGCATGCAAAACAAAACAACAACAAAAAGGCAAAAAATTCCCATACAAGGATACTGGCAAGGTGCATTTAGTGATATTACCTGCAAACTGGCATTAAGAGCTGCTCCATAGC
>CM052887.1:62837087-62892087 GCA_028534135.1 Potos flavus | reverse complement strand
ATAAATTAGAAGGCCCACGGTGTCTTTTAAAGTCCTGTGGACACTGTTAGCAATGGACTAGTGCCAACAGCTGTGAAGGGGTGAAGGGTTCTCAAAGCGAAGTGCCTGCCAGGATTGTCTACACACTTCATGCATTCCCACTGAGGTCCAGTTAGTGCCCCCTGCAATCTGCCATCATCAATCTAATTCAATAGAGTGACAGAGACCAGGCAGTGTGAAACGCTGAACTCTGCCACGGGAGTCGGCATCTACACTTGCACTGGGTCTCATTACAACTGACGGACCTTACTTTTCCATCAGTCAGACACAGCAGAGGGAGGAAAAAAAAAAGAAAGAAAAAGAAAAAGAAAAGAGGCATAATTGGTCACATTGCAGACCGGATCATCAGCCAAACTCTTGTGTTTCAGTCTACTCTTTATAAATGGTAAACAGGTTTGCAAAAATCTTTTCAAACTACAGCAGCCATGATGCTTTTTACGTGTTCTTGATTATGTTATAGGTCAAAATAAAATGATTCTGGTAGCCCTCTGGAAAACAGCCGTGACGTGATGAATTTAAAACAATTTAAGACGTAGTAATGTGTTTAGAAAAAGAAACTGTATATTTAATGAAATGAAGTATTGGTTCGATTGAGGGAAAAAAATCATCTTTAACAGGAAATATTAGCCAAAGCTTTAAAGAGTTGGAAAAAAACAACAGGAATGATAGCGTGATAAATTGCTTTTGGATCAGTTTTAGGAGCTCTATTTACTTTTGACCAAATTCTGTTTCAATATTAATGGAAGTGTTTTTAAACTTAAATTAGTAGCATCAGAAACAACACATACATATTACCGTCCATGGTATTACAGAATCTTTGCAAGTTCTTTAGTTGAAAAAACATTAGAGGTCGAAAAGAAAAAAAAGGTTTTTTCAGGGTGCTGTCTTACAGGCATGATATTGTAAAGACTTTTTGGCTACATTATAAAATCTCGTGGAACAAATCAAGATTGGATTATGTGAAAACTGTCTCAGTGATAAAAATCGTATCTAACTGTGGAGTTTAGTCTAACTTCTATTGAGGAAAAAAAACTTAAAGCTAACTCTTTTGGGATACCCAAATCTATATGATGTGGTCTAAAGGTGAGAGAGGTCTAAGTGATAAGGACGTTAAACTACAGCGACCCGCCCTGAGTCATCAGCCGTTGCCATCGTTATAAACAAATCAAAATTCCACGTACTTCTATCAGACATTGTGTTAACAGGCTCTGGATCTGCCCGTTAACTCAATGTAACACACCAGAAATCTGAGAAAGGGGCCCGTGGAGAGAGTACCCGACAAACCTGTATTTCTAATTGTTGGACCACTTGCATTTGCACTCGACACTGGGCCGTGCTCCGGTCGTCCAGCGCATGCTCATTGTTAAGGTGCCTAACGAAACACAAAACACAAAACACAATGTCAAGCAACGTCTGTGTTAGTGGTGTCTGCTCCCCTTAAAAAGCACAATGCTAAAGCCATATTTTCCTCCATGGTGGGAAAAAGGCACACCTGAAACTATACAAAGAAAAGTTACATGTGCTTATGTGTTTAGTGAAAATTATGTATGTCCTATACAGAGACCCCTCAAATGGCAGAAAAATGGCATTGTCTCTAAGCTTATCAGTTATTACGAAAAAAATTTCCCCAAATGATTTACAGAATAATAGTAGAAATCACTAGATGTATTTCATATACGCATACCATTTTTTTTTTAAAAAGAGCACCTTATAAATATATGAACCAAAAGTAATTCTGAAGAGAACAAAGGCAATTCTCTATTCCATTTCTGTTAAAACAGTCTGTGGTTCCTATGATGTTATTTAGTGAGCGATGTCTTATTTCACCAGGATATGGTGTGAATTATGTAAAGATGGCAAATTATCATCCCTTGGAAACATCGATAGTTATGAAGAATGATCACTTACTGTTACTAATAAATAAAGTACATTGAAGATTCTGGTAATCAGAAGCGTAAGATTGACATTTCATGTCTAGTGTCCTATTTGGGAGACATCTATCCTAATTTTACACAAAAGTGGTGAAAGATAAGACATTCTGATCCCCTTACTCTAATGTTGACTATGTACCCGTCTGTTGTTATTATTATTATTATAGCATAATGTTAAAAAAGATCTCTTTAATGAGTCCTATGTTAACCCACCAAAAGTAACTCAGTAGAGCAGCATCTCCAATGAACATGAAAATATTCAATAATATATACTTTGTTATTTGTATTATATAATTTATTTGCTGCCTCCTAAAGTTAAAAAAATCTTCACATAATTTAGTATCCTTTGGTGGGTCTGTTTCACCAATGAACAACTAAGGCAGCAATTTAAGAGATGTTCTCATCCATGCATACAGGTGAAATACTGAACAAATTATTCACAAGATTAAATAAGAATTTACCTATTTGTCTATCTGGGAGCAAATACCATTTAGAATGGTGTAATAGCCTAAAAAGTTTAGGACAGCCCTAAGTATGCTGAATTCAACAAATACGTTTTCGTGCCCGTTCAAATTATTTACCTTCCTTGAGATTAATAATGAAGCAGAAAAAATATGTAGACAGACATACAAAACACACATGAAGAAAAATTAAGATGGTGTTTCTGAGAAAGAACTAATTTATGAATCAGCAGTTTTATTTGTTAGAAGATCTAGGTTCTACAATTAGAAACCTTTGTTCCATTCTGCCCCATCTCTTGATAAATTAAATCCATTCTTTTCAATACCTCCTCACTGATCATGACAACAAAACCTCCATGTATCTTGGCACAGTTGTCATTCTTGGTTGAAGAGAAACTGGACTGAAATAGTGAAGTGTATAAGGTCAAGTTTGAGGTGGGTGGTCAGAGTTCAGGAGAGGCTCTTGGCTACACCTGTCTGCTCTAAGCTTAGCTCCATTCAGCTCTGGTAGGAAGCTAACTGTAATGAGAACTAAAATGCACTCACGCTTTATGGAGAGGAGGCATGGAAAGAGCCAGAGGTCAGCTTATGATATAAAGTGTCACTAATTCTTAATTAACAGGGCATTTAAACAGTGTTTTTTAGGTTTTCCCCACAATTGTAATGAACAATGAGATAATTTTCTGTCAGTGTACTACAACAGGATTCATTTTCTTAAGGCTTAACATTGCTCTATTTTCTTAAGGTTTTTTACACCAGGAACTCTTGGGGCACACACATATATTTATTTATTCCACAATCAGTCTAAACGATGCATATCTTAAAAAAAGCTTTAGCTACACACAAAGCTCCGGGTGTAAAACGAGCAAGATAAGTAGAATATTTAGCTTCACAGGACAAGAATATATTCAGCATAACATGTTTATTTTTGCATAAAATCACCTTTTGAAAAGGGTTTTTACACTTGTTTACTTCTGAGTGATAATCATTACCCTATATTTAAAGGACTAAAGAAGTACAAAATGTTTGCATTATATACTGGGGTCTTAGAGACCTATTCAATTTATCTATGCAGCTTTTATTAGACTAGAGACTGTAGACTACAATAATAGTCAATGAGGTTTTGTCTTGATTGAATTTTTCAGCGGAACACAAAAGAACCTTGCCATTAAAATAGTCCTTTATTCTCCTGTATGAAGGCGAAAGGTTTTTAAAGTGTTGTGATGTTCAGTAATGAGCCTCTATCTAAATTATCATTGGTGACAAACTCACAAAGCACTTTTCGAGGACACATAGTTATGAAATGCCAGAGCTGCCACTTTCTTTCCTGTAATTATAGGCTAGCTTGCAGCCCTTCAATGATCATTTGCAGAACAGCCTCCAGTGGATGACTGAGAACTTGAAAAACACACACATACCTCTGCCACATCTCCCTTCTCCTTTCCTCGCTATTGTTTACCAGTGATATGTAAAATAATAGTGCCTATTCATTCCCCCTACTTAATTATGCCAATCAAAGTACAGAAATAGTGTCGGATATAAATACAATGCAATAAGACTAAATAAATAGGCTATTAACATTAAATGATGAATTTATGTATTTATGACTATTTTGTGCCCAAATTATTCTCTTTTATGTTTTTATAACTATCTCAGGTACTACATATTGCTGTTCAAAAATTCTCTATGATTTATAAATCAAGAATGAGATAATACTGAAAAATGAGAGGATTGGTGGATTTTCTCAGTCAGTGCCTAATTGCTGTTTCAAAATGCATATGCAAAGGGACATTTCATTAATCATTTAATCATGTCCCTTGCAGGAAGTTGGAACTAATGTCGCAAATACCCTTTTCATATGAATGCTCCATAATACTATCTTATGCATTTGATATATTGCCTATGTCATAAATTATAGCTGCTTCAAAAGGACCAAGTGGGGTTGTTATCCCTGAAGATGCTTGTTACAAAACCTTTATTAAGTTTCTTTTTTTACTTATTGCTAGTTCTATTTCACAGCTTCATACTACCCAACAATAATACTCTTTCTGATGGCAAAGGTCTGTAAATTACCCATGCAATCACTAACACCATTTCACAGGCCTGTTCTACTTCTACTGGTCTGCTAACAAGGCGATTACACACAAATTACTGAATGCCTATGAAATATTTAAATGCATTCTACTCTACTATGCATTAATAAGAGCAAAGCAAGCTCTGGAATTCTGGTTAGCTCCAGTCCCTAATGTCCCCTAATGAGCCTCTTACTGAGACTGCAGTTCAAACAGAGAGGTGAAGAAAAAATGCAAAAGGTGCCTTCAGAAAGGCAGCACTGAACAAACATTGTGTGAGCCAGTTCTAATTTATGGGTCACTTTATAGGTATATTGATTTTTGTTTTCAAAATGGAATAAATGATGTGGTCGACTGACGTTCTTTCAAAACTGCATGGAATCTGTGTGCTAGGTAGGTAGCGGGAACTAGAAACAAAAACATACATAGGCAGTCACATTCTTTCTCACAACAATTAAGCAAGCATTTCAGGAAGACAGAAAGTAAGGAGGGATCCTTCCAATTTATTTAGTGCACAATTCTCTTTAACAAAGCTTTTAAGGTTATGAATGCATGTGGTAACTTCAATTATACATACCCCAGATTAGCAATTCAATTTTAACCTCTGGATTTTTCAAATTCATTTAAAGTTATAGCATTTTATAAGCTAAAAAGGGATCAGCTTTAAATCCAAGTATGTCAGAGACTGTTTTAACAAAATGTTTCACTTGCATATCACTGGTGTTTGATTTATTTTGCATCAAGCTTTTTATGTTTAAACACTGACAGGAGTTTAAATACAAAATGTTAGCTGTCACTATTCATTTAGCTGATTATGTGAGATGCCTTAGTTTTGAGAGATGGGGGCACTGTCACCAAAAGAAACAACATTCTGACAAGTTCAAAGAATGCCTTCTTGAGGTCATAATTTTGTAGCCATGCTGCCTAGTCAAAGACAAAGAAATAGACAATACACACTAAGTAAAAGCATAATTTTTAGAGTAGTCAGCTGCAAGAGAAAAAGACAACAAATTTCCATGAAATAAACTATTCTGCATCCACTACCTTTCCTAAGGCACCATATACAGTGCCAAGCCTTAAAAATTTAGTTTTTGTAATAGGCGCAATTCACGCACGTTCATCAACTAATGATTCTTTAATAGAATGATATTTTCAGGGACGCTAATCCTTCTGCCTTTCTTCACGGAGAGTTATTTCCACCTTTGGATCTCAGACCATGAATTATTTGCTGGGATCTGCGCGTGCAGATTCAAGAACACTTTTCTGCTAACTGGAAGGCTATATTATAAACCTTTTGGTTTAAGCTCTAAAAGTCAATCCATCTACAGTCAAACTGACTTAGGTCCAAAGAAATGATAATTAATTTTGCAGACAAACTACGCTCAAGTTTTGTCAGATGTTATTACACTTTGGCATTCATAAGATAGTAATGAAGAAGTAGTATTAAATGCTTTTAGTGATCTAGTGAGATCCTCAATTAGTGGATCTCAATTAGGTCAGAAAAATGGTTATCTTCTGTCAACACCTACTTTACAGTAGAATTCAAAAATTTTCCTAAACACCTTTTTAGCCTGGACTTTCTTCTTTCTATTATATTTTTCTTGCCTTTATCTTTGCTGCTACAAATAACAGTTTCCAACTTAGCCTTCATTCAGTGGAAAAGAATATATCATTGAATATGAAAGAATACATGTACGACAAAAAATATGTATGTTATACATAAGCAACTGCCCTCTGCTGGCTTTTCATCTGGTGCTGGGCAAAAACAGAGGGATTCTACTAGTTTGTTTGGGGATATGATGTGAGAAAGGGGATTTGGGACTCTTCATGTATTTTCTACTATCCTTCGTTATTTAACGTATGTAGGCTAAATAGTAATAACAAATGGATTCCTTTTATTTCAAACCAATGGATATGTTGTCTGATACCAAAGAAAAGCTCAAGCTATACATTTATTTCTAGTGCATTTCAGAAATAATAATGCCACAACAATATTTTCTCAGAAAACTTTTTATAATAAACATTGGATATAAAGTTTCTGGAGAAGAGTAAACAAGAAAACTGGGAGCTAAAAACCTCTCACAGCTTTCTGAATTGTCTGACATTCTTTTCCCCTAAGACTCAATTCTCCCCAGTACTACAAAAGAAAAGCAAAATCTTCTTTCCAAGAAAATTCGTATTAGTGGTGGTGTCTTCTTCATTTCTTTCTTTATTTTTTTGTCTTTTTTTTTCTTCTCCATTTCACTTTCCACACAGACACTAAACTTTTTCTGAATAACTGAACTTGATTAACTTAATATGTTTTCTTAAATTTTCCACACATGTTAAGAAAAAGACAATATCAGTATGGAAATGTATTTAATACATACTTTTTTGCAGTACTGGGTACTGGCATTATCTCTATTAACAGAATTTATCACATATCTCTGAGTAAGAGAATCTAAAGCATATCATAACAAAAATGGACTGAAAGAAAGACCTTACAATCTACTGTCATTTGTTCTGTCATCTCTATAAAGTTAATGGGTTGGAAAAATAGCCTTTGGAAACAAAGTTAGTATTTAATTGAAAGGAAATGCTTTTTTAATTGTAATTTCTTTCTTTCTTTCTTTCTTTCTTTCTTTCTTTCTTTCTTTCTTTCTTTCTTTCTTTCTTTCTTTCTTTCTTTCTTCCTTCCTTCCTTCCTTCCTTCCTTCCTTCCTTCCTTCCTTCCTTCCTTCCTTTTTTTTCTCTCTTTCTTTTTCTTTCTTTTTTTTTTAACCCCATCCCCCTATAATTTCTCTTAGTTTCTAAAACATACTAGCACAACTGTGAAAAAGAAACACGGAGGGTAAAATGAGGGTTCATATTCATCTGCTTGTTAGTAATAAAAATATATATAAATATTTGAGATGAATAAAAGTGTTCCTTTCCATGTGCTATAAAGGAAACGACACTGAAGGGAAAAATATGTATATTTTCTTAAAAACGTATTCTTTGTCAGCAAGAACAACTTGGAGCAATAAAATGGTGATTGGGCTAGTTCTATGGCTTAAATAGCCATATTTAAGAAATAGTAGCAATGGTCCTCTTAAGAATCTTAATGATAAGGAATAACATAACACTTTGATAAGGATGAATATATTCGAATGAAGAAATATGAAATTAGCTGTTAAAAATTAATGCCCCTATATTTTGTCTTTGTTTTAACAAATGTTATTTTCTTAGAGAGGAAAGCTTGAGCAAAGTTACCTAACATCTGAAATGCCCTCTTTGCCTAGAACAGTTGAATCAGTTTTCATACCCAACAAAATGGTAGCTCACTCCTATTTTGGTATAATTGCAGAGCAAATTTTTTATTTAAGGCCATTTACAAACACCAAAGTAACGCAGGAAGCAAATTTTTCTTTTAATTGGCCAGAAATGGGAAAAAGTTTTAAAAAATCCTTGTGGAAGTCTTACTGTAATTCCATTGTAAAGTTATTATGATGCCAAGTACTTGTGGCTTGTTGTTAAGGTGCTTTTACTCTATACCCTGTAGTCTACCATTTGTAAACACATCTTTTTGATGTTTCTGCCAACATCCTGGCAACAAAGCAGTGCAATTTCAAATGAGCTAATTAACTTAATTGTTGATGAAGCATGAAACAGTTCATTCACCCTGTTAGCTGCTCCATGACAACATAAGGGTCTCAGCCTGTGAAGTTACTCATCTCCATAAACCTATCCGTAGCTCTCTGTTTAGATCTCTTGTATAGCAGAATTGTGCATGGAGAATGTTTCATAAAAGATGGATATTCTCATTTGCAAAGGAACCTCTTAAAATTAAAAAAAAATGTATATATCACTGTATGAGGAAATTAAGGATACACCAAATTTTGATTTTAAGCTACAGAAGCCATGTAACTAACCATATAAAGACACAGCCATGCACAGTGCTCTCTGATTCTGAGGGCAACAAGTAACAACGTAGAGGAAATAGATTTATTTCTTAAAATTTTAGCCTCTTTTAACTTTCACATCATCGTTCTTATTGTTAAATATAAATATGTTAAACATCATTATTTAAAGTCAGGAAGAGCAAGCTTGCGATTAAAAGAATTAAACCCGTAAAATATGTCTGTTTCAAATTATACATATTCTATGATTCCTCATGTAATTTGACTTAAAATTTGTATTAAAAACTTGAAATTTATTAAGACTCCTGCACACGTCTCCCAATTATTAATGACACTATCACTGCAGGCTACTATTTTCCATCCATTCAAAAACCTCTGTGGAATGATTTGTAAAATATTTTGACGAAGAGGTAAAGATGAGGTCACCTCTTAGCCTGACTTCGGCCACGCACTTGTTGGAGCGCAGAGAAAGCGCAGGGTGTGCCCCAGGATAGACTTCCTCCTTTCAGCTTTGTCTTGTTTATTTGCAACAATGTGCTTAACACTCCCACATATTCCCCCCCCTTCCCTAGAAAAGGTAAGAAACCTACTTTAAAAACTGTCCAAAATCTTCACAAATGCTTTCACAGCCTGGCCATTTGCAAACTCCATGGCCGTACAGAGTGTGAGAAGCCCCAGTCTCCTCGTGCGACGAGCTGTAGCAAAAGAACACGGCGTCAGATTCATCTCCAAAAGCCATAATCGTTGCAGGCTGCTAGCGCCTGTCAGGTTACGATCAGTGACAAACAGGTCAAAACAGGTCAATTCAGCTCAGAGCAGTCAGAAAAATTTAATCGTTCTATTGAATAGTTCAACTGCCAAGGCTAGATGATGTTCCAATTAGAGGAGAAATAGAGCCAAAGATGACTGTTAATAAAGGATGAAAAACTAAGAGAACTGTATAATATCATATGCTAATCTTGCCATATGACCTTAATGTAACATTTACCTCTAAATAAAAAAATATATATTCATATGTGGTCAAGTGAAATAAACCTGTGTTTTTAAGGAGGTAATAGGACAGCCACCATGAGATTTTTGAAATGCTCTTTTTAAAGACGATATGGACCTTTAGGAGCATTTAAATTGCTTAATGTTTATGTGTGGACCATATATTATATTTCCACTAGTTACAGCTGATTAAAAAAATTCTACTTTGGAACTGTATTCATTAGCTATATCCTTCTGTAATCATCAAAGACTTTTGATAAGTGAGTATTATGTCAGATAGAGAGATCCTAGAAAAATCAAGCAACTTCTGCAATATATAATCATCAAATTAATCTCAATTAAAACAACAGCGTGGAAGCATTCAGAAGCATACCATTTTAATAATAATGAAAACTAACAAGAAAAATTTTTCATGTGACTCAAATGACCATCAGAAACACCACCAAATTACAGCATCCTATTTTAAACTGTTCTGTAATTAAATATATGTTTCTTTAAAAAAAATTTGTTTATGAGAAAGAATTTGTTGCCGCTAGGCAGATACTCACATTACACAACAGAATACTATCAATCAACTACATTCAAATATGTAGTCTTTACAGCTAAATACCATGGGAGCCTAAGTCACTCTATTAAGAAATCCTGCACTTACGTTTCATCCTTTAAAAAGATATTTTTCATGTTGAGCAATGTTTTAGCTTATATATGTTATGTGAATTGCTTTAAAGCCACCTGATTAGGTGGCTTAAATAAATGGAAGTAAATGGACAAAAGTACATAGTGCTCCTTTTACAAGGCCAGTTTTTATTAAACTAAAGTAAAACGGTAAGTTGAAAATTATCTAACATAATGTACTCAATGTTGGTAACTGAAATCAAGTAATTTTTCCTTATGAATTTTGAGTCAAATTTATTGTTTTCACCGTAAGTTTATGTTTATATATTTATAAATTCCATCATGTTACACTAATAAAAAAGGTAAACCAGATATTCTATCTTCTGGTTTATTACATCTGTGTTTATATCCTTACATATATCAATTCTCTGATATCCATGGATGTGTTCTTAAACATATATTAAGCACATGTTTTAAAGCATATGCTAAGGGGAGATCTTTAATTATTTAATTATTTATTCAAAAGGGGGTTCTTAAGTTTAAAAATGGTAAAATATTCTTATTTCAGCAATCTGGTTCATCACAACATATTAGCCATAAAATTATGTTGACACAATAATTCCGCATGCACTTATTAAAAAATAACTTTCTACAGGCAAATTCTCCACCAAATCCATCAAATTGCCAGTATTTGAACTGCTTTCTGTAATGAAAATAATATGTAAGATAAATAATCTAAACGTTTCTATTTAATTTGTTCTATACATTCTGCCCCTGTTAAGTACAAATCATAATCTTCAGTTTTATGAATGGTGGAAGTAAAAGTTGGTGACAGATAAATGTAGAATAAATCTCATGAGATTTACCTGTCCCGCCTTGCACTTAGGACTGAAGACTGTCCATTCACTATGGAATGATGGGTTATTGGTGGTGATGCTTTGGAAGTGGTGGAGGAGGTAGTCGAGGAGGAATTGTTAGTAGTGAGGTCTAGCCCTCCATGTTTAATGCCATTGTCTTCCATACTGTGAACTCCAGTCACTTCTTTCCATAACTGCTGAATCTCAGCAGGACTTAAGCCAGCTATAAAACGAAAGAAAGCCCCACTAATATAACAAGGTAAAGTTCATATAACAAGCTTAGTGTTATTCCTGGATTAATGCCAACAACAAAAGTGACGTTACCAGCATAATTAATATACAACAATAAATCACTTTACACCATGCACCATAGCCTTACTTGTGAATAATCAGTTATTTGCTCAAGATTACCAATTTGGGAATGGTAGGGAATGATCCTATTGGAAATAATATCAAGGATTAACGGGAAAAGCCCAGCAAGTTCTATTTGAAAATTAAACTATTCAACTTTTAACAGCAGCCTTTATTGCTGGTATTAAGTTTTTATCAGTGAGGAACTGAAAAAGAAATAGAATTGGAAATGAAATATAGCAAAAGAAATGAAAAGAAAAAAGGGGTAAGGAGAATAAACAAAAATGTCAGGAAAAAAATGCCAGGGGAAAGCAGTAAACATCCAACTCAGAAGGAAAATACATTTGACAATTAACTTGGACAAATTTTTAGTTTGCTCTTTCTCAGACAGGCAAACAAAATAATTGAGTTTACTTGGAGGTGCTAAATAAGCCAATATGATTGCCTACATGGATCAATTAAGCAGATAATATGGAAACTTCATTTTATGATTGACAGAATAAATGGAACTACTTATTTTAAACAACACCCTGCTTCAGATCATGCAAATTTACCAGATTTATGAAGAAAGGAAACAGAAAATCAAGCCACAATGCTTTAGCTTTTAATTATAATTTTGAAATAAGGAATTGAGAGATTATTGTCTATAGTATTCGACTTATAAAATAGTACTTATATGTGCCAAGTACTATGCCTTCATGTATTCTTTCTATACATTATGCTTCTTAATCCTCACTAAATCCAATGGAGTCAATAACTATATTTTAACCAGTTCATGGATAAGGAAACAAAGTGAGAGAGAGAGGTTCAAAGATGTACCCAAGGTCACAAAGCTTCTGTGTGGTAGAGCTCTGATTTAAATCCAGGCAGTTTGATTTGAATGCCTTTGCTCTGAAAATATTATATTAAAAATATGAAAACTACTGAATAAAGATATCCAGGGGAAAATGCAGTTGTAATTATGATTGCTATCCCTTATTCAGCATCTGCTATAGCCAGTCTGGTGCTTTACGTTCAAAATCTCAATTAACCTCACCTGATGTTAGGAATCATTACATTTTACAGATGAGGGCAGAGCGTGGAGGTTTAGAAAGATCAAGGATGTTACCAAATCACTAAGCTCGTAACTAGTGGACAGAATTCACACCTAATGCACTGTGGCTCCAAAATCTAGGTTCTTTATTATTATGTTCATCTACAACGACTAACATGAGGGTGGAAGTATTGGTCAAACTACCCCACGCCCCTACGTCAGATGCTCTACGTGATACGGATCGATCCAGAGGTGTGCGGGAGAGGAGCAGGATGGAACAGGCAAGGGAGACTAGGGAATGATAAGAGAACATGATGGCAAGGATGATGAGCCCTCTCACCCCTACCCCTGCAAGTAGAAAAGTCATCAATCCAGACGTCGTGGTAAGTAGCCTAAAGTTACAGAAGAATTCTCACTGCTCCAAACATAACTTCTGGTCAAATTATTCATCACAGTGGTAACCTTAAATTGCTATGCCTATCACAATTTCTTACAGATAGCTTTACTGAAAGCTATCATTTTGGTGATTCTGGCTCCTAAAGATTTTAAAACACCCAAAGACTGAAGAAAAGGCAAGCGAACTCAGGTTTCCAGTTATTAAAAACTATTTTTCATTTATAAAAGAGAATGGCTTAATAAAGGAAGATTTCTCGGTTACATAGGAAATCATTTCTATATAAAGATCATTAATTATTGCTTTAACTCTAGCTTTAACCTAAGATTCTGAAACTTTTCTGACTATAACTTTTTGATCGCCTGTCTGTACGAGTTAGGTGTCCTCACAGCAAAGCTCCACTAGCAAATCCTTTCTTGTGGCAGCATCTACACGTCTTCTGCATGGGAGCCCTCACCGTCTGACTCTGCCTCTCTGCCGCACCGTCAACTCTTGCTCAGACCACGGCTCTCCTTCCCTGTCTTCCTGCTTCCCCCTTGCCTTGCTGTAACTTACCACTCTTCACATATCAGCCCAAATTTATTGCTTTAAACGTAAATTAGGCCATTGGGCTTTCCAGGCAAAGTCTCCGACGGCTTTCCAGAAAACTTCCCCCAGCCCCAAAAAAAAGAAAAGAAAAAAAAAATAACAAGAAAAAAGGGGGAGCAAACAACAACAAAAAAACCCTACTGTGGCCTGTGAGATGCTGGCATCTGTCTGGGTCTTGCCTGCCTCTCTGACCTCACCTATTGCCTGCTCTCTACATTTCACTCTGTTATCCCAGCTTTCTTCTGCATCTTAAATGCATTGAACATTTTCGCTCCCTTGCCAGCTTTTGCCCTGGCTCTTCCCATAGCACAGGTGACTCTGTCGCCCATCTCATGGCTTCCTCACGCTCTTCACTCAGAGGATTCAAGGATCACCTCCTCTGAGAGGTCTTTGACCACCCCATCAACCACTGCCCCTCCCTGCCTTGCCTTCTAGCATTCTTTGCCACCGCACCCTGCTTTATTTGTCTTTAAATCATTTATCAGTCTCTGATTTGTTTGCTTTACATGTTATCATCAGTCTCCCTCTACGCCAATGTAATCTTAAACTGGTAAGAGTAGGGATTTCTTACTTGACCCATATATCCTCAGTGCCGAGAGCAATGCCTGGTATGTGTTCAATAAATAGTAGCTGATTTAATTGATTACAACAGATTCACACAGTTCTGGAAAGCATTTGGGTCTTCACATGGCAGTTCTGTGGCTCTTGAAGGCCATAGTATTCATGAGCACTGCTATCCTGGAAGGCCAATGTCTAAAGAATTACAAACGGCACTAGTTGAGTCTGATGAAATTTTATATCTCGGCTGAAGACTCTTACGTGTTTTTAGAGACTATATCATTTAAATATATTATTAATAATTTAGTTTTTGAATTTTATTAATAATTTAGTTAACCTAAATATCCACTTACCTTTTAAAAGCACACTTCTCTTACACTAGTCACTTGTGTTGAAAATTAGTGGTAACAGCATGATATCACAATGATATGGCAACAAATACTAAGCACATAAACATTGGATGAATAAGCCACCTGTTCACTATCAAAATAAGAACCCTTAATTAAACGAAGAAGGAAATGGTTTTTAAAGATTACAGATAAGGGGCAGAGAAGAGATGATGTCTGAAAGAGATTTCTTTTAGTAGGAGTGGTTCCTTAAAGTGTCTGCAGGTAAGTAAGAGTCACTTGCGGACATTTTAAAACTTTCGATGCCCTGACCATAGTCTAAACCAATGAGATCACAATTTCTGGAGGCAGGACACAGGCATCAGTCTGCTTCTGAAGCTCTACACATGATTCCAATGTGCAGATAATTTGGGAGGAAAATTGTTAAAAGCAAACTATCACTTTGCTTACAAAACAGTATTCACATCTACAATGTGCTTAGCTCTTTTCTATGGATGCATAACTATGAATATGAAACAATGAACCAATCAGTTTTGTAGAATTTTGAAAGTTTTGTGAGTTCTGAAGTTTTGGTGATTTGCAAGAATTAACTGATTTTTCAGGCAGTAATAGAACACAATCAGTATGGCCCAAACTGTGTTCTATGCAACAGTGCTCTTCTAAACACTCCTAATCGAAGAGATTGAAGAGGTCTGTGGTCTCCATCTCAGAGACCCATGACTAATGTTAATGTGTATATTTGTTCCAAGATGTCTAGGAACAACAACAAAAAAAAAAACCAAAAAACTTTGAGTCTCTTGTTCAACTCAGCATTTATAAATCCATCTGAAGATAAAAAGAAAAATGACAAGAACAAACTCTTTCTACAATCACACTAATTTATTTCAGTTTTAAATACTGGGTGTAGGCTTAGGATTAATTAAGTGATCTCCAGCCCCTCCCTTGAATGGCAGGCTGCCTGTTTATAAACTGGAAGATTTATTTCCCCCAAATTAGCTTACTTCAAAACTAAGCTTCTGTTTAGACAGCTTCTCTGACCCCAACTCAGTCTTCATCTCTGTTTTATTAGAAACTTATCCAGCTTCTGATATACCAGTTAACTCTTTTCCACGCTTCAGTGCTAATCTAAGACCCAGGCTACTATTATATCCCCATTTTAGAGATGAGGACACTGACAAACAGAAAAATTGAGAAACTAGCTCTAGAGCTAATGCATGGCAGGGCTCCTCACATTTTTAGGTCACTGCTCACATAAACTCTTTCTAGGACTCCCTCCCTGGCCACCCCATCTACAAGTTCGACTCCACCCATTTCCTATGGTTTCTTTCTTTTGTCCTATTTTTTTTTTTCCCTTAGCACTTACCACTATATATGTTACTTAATTTACAATGTAAGTTTTGTGGTGGCAGGAATTTTTGTCCGTTTTCTTGACTGCTTTGTCCCCAGTGCCTGTAGGAGTGTCCACCATGCGTGAAAGCACGTGAGTTGTTCAAGTGCCGGGAACACTAGGGTGCTGGCAATCTGGGAATCAGTGGACTCCACCATCAGAGAATAATAGTAAGAATGATTCAATTTTCTTAGTAACTTACTTCAAGGATACATACAGACAATCCTAGAGCCAAAAAGTTGTATGATTATGCAATTTTAAAATTAAAATTCCATGGCAACAGAAAATCAAGAAATGATAATGGGTGACGGCTTTGGGATGATGACTTGGGTTTGCTCTCGTTCACTGCCAGTACTACAAATAAGCATTAAAAGGTCTGTTTTTCTGAAAGTTGAATGAATAAAAGGATGAATTCCCAATCAAATCACATGTAATACCACAGGTAAAGCAATTAAACAATAATTCCTTAATCCTGGATTCAGAGTTTGTGGAGTAACTACTGGGTGACAAGGCGCTGTGCAAGAATTAATTAAAATTTGATAATTCACACCTAGATTATATATCCTTGGGGCACACGAGGTTTAAAAATTTCAATGGCTTTACTTATTGGTAAAAATTACATTAGCAGCTTTTTCACACTCAAAAATGAAAGATTTTTTCAATGTCCTTTCATTTCCTAGATCTACTAATTAATTTTTAATATTAAATAAATAATTTTTATACATTATGATGTAAAGTAAGTCTACTGTGATTTTTAAAATTAGCTTATCTTATTTAACAGTACTCTGCTTATGTTCTAGGGTTACTTATAATTAAAAGTAATAAAGGCAAATCTTGGTAGAAATATTTGTATCATTCATATATTTTATGAAAACAATTTGATATTTAATAATCTGAATTACTGAATTATTATCAGGTGATTTTCCCTTTTCTTTTTATTTATTTATTTTTTAAAAAGATTTTATTTATTTATTTGACAGAGAGATCACAAGTAGGCAGAGAGGCAGGCAGAGAGAGAAGAGGAAGCAGGCCCCCTGCTGAGCAGAGAGCCCGACGCGGAGCTCAATCCCAGGACCCTGAGATCATGACCTGAGCTGAAGGAAGAGGCTTAACTCACTGAACCACTCAGGTGCCCCTGATTTTCACTTTTCATCTTAAATTTTCCATTAAAAAACACTAGGATATGCACATGGCCAAAATAACTGAATTGTAGAGAAGGTTATACATTGCAAAATTAAATTTCCCTACCCACCCTCACCTCTCTGCTTCCTTATTCTCCTCTCCAGAGGCAACCATTATTCTAGTTTCTGGGCTATCCTTCAGAGATCTATGTGTTCATTTATAATTTGCCAAACCTAACATATTATTGATTTATATTCAACTGGGGGCCTACTTTAACCGGCAGGTGCAGTGCCCGTCTCTAAAATGTATGTTTTTTTTTTTTTTAAATGTATGTTTAATGAGAGGTGCACCGAGTGTATATTTGCCCAAATACTGACTTAGAAGGAGTAAACAGCTATTTGGTTAAAACTGAGACCAAAGGCAAATATCTCCACTAAAGGAGGAACTTCTGGGATATTGGAATGCATCTGATATATAAAAAAATTCCTTCTATGGTTTCACTATTAAAATTTTTATAGGCTGCATTTTTTAAGTTTGATATTTTATTTAAAAGACCCATAATTTTCTCAGTTTTCCCATCATGAAACTTTAATATGGCAAAGTTGACATTCTGCTTTGGAGTCTTCCTTCAAGATATAAAGAAGTGACAAAGAGAACTTTAAAAAGACTTATGGCCTAAATGGAGATAAATTCATTTTAATGTATACATGTGGATATACCAATTACATGACAATTAGAATTATGATACAATTTAATCTCCATCTTTCTATCTTATTTACATCTTCTCAAAAATGAACTCAACCCTCTTAATATTTCCCTATGTATTTAACATTTTGTAAGTTAGTTTTCCTGTTTTCTTTTTTTTTTAGAGAGAGAGAGATTGGAGTGGGAAGAGTGAGAGGGAGAGAGAAAATCTTAAGCAGGTTCCATGCCTAGCTTGGAGCCCCACACAGGACTCGATTTCACGACCCTGAGATCATGATCTGAGCTGAAATCAAGAGTCGGTCACTTAACCTGAGCCACCCAGGCTCGTAAGTTAGTTTTTATACATAAAATTAACAGCATTCACATGGTTAACTTTGCAAAGTTTTATTACTGCAATATTAAATGTAAATTTAAACTTCAGCTTACTGATGGGTTTCACATGTAAAACCCCAAAGGAAAGTTTCCCTGCAAGTCGCAAATTAGAGATTGACTGGTATTTAAAAGGGAATACTAAGATGCTAACACTAATTCTGAACGACATGTGTTCCTTGGATTGCTGGCGCTGTTACCCTGGTTAGATTCAAAGGCGATCTCTGCAAGCACAGGACCACAGATGAGGCAAAAAATCAAGATGCCAGAAGTGATGTTGAAATAGGCATTTGGCTATTTAGATTTCCATAAGCAGAGAATGAGTCACAGCCAAATAGCTGATTTTGGCCGAATACTCATCCTAAAGACAAACTTGAGCATGTTCCTAACTCAGCATAAAGGCCATTATTATATTTTACTTTAAAAGATTTCATTTTATTATTATTCAACAGTTCTCTCATTCCAAACTCATCTAGTTCTAGAAGGTGTTAGTTCACAATAGTGCTGGCTAGATATCCTAGCATTCCCTGTTTGGTCTTTCCAACCGGTCACAAAAGCATTACGTTTTAAATCAGTTTTATAGATTCGAAAACATGTGGAAAGTTGGAATGAAAGAAAGTTTTAACCACATATATTTTAGTTCCTGTAGACCTAGGAAGCTTGTGACTCTACTGTGTATTGGAATACAGTGACTTCTATCTCATGTCAAAAACATATCAAAATTTGAAGTGGATGCACAATAATTTCCTATTACCTTTAGACAGTGGTACTGAATCATGATAACGTGTCATGAAGTAATTACAGCTGATGTATAAACTGTACTATCCATGGAGTAAATAGCTCATAATCAGTATTTTATTTGATATTGACTTACAAATCCATCCTTTTGTATTTGACTTCTGTATACCTACACTCACTCCATATGTGCATTTAGAGATGGTAATTACATTGCCTCTCTTACATTAAAATCCAATATTACAGTAATATTCATGATGACTTTAAATGCTTAATACTTAAAATAATCTACTTTAAAGGTATGATATATCGCATCATTTTGCAATACAGAGAAAAATGTCTATAAATCTTCTACTTTGTTTTTTTTAATCCAATAATTACTTTTCTATTTTCTTCCATTCCAATTTTGGGATTCCAGCACTACCCTATGGAATTATGTTCTTTTACTATCGTTGGTTTATCTGACGCATTCTGCCTATGTTTGACTGGTGAGTCTCCACAGTGGCACTTTTCATACTACCTCATCTAAACAGTGAAAACACAATGATGACTTTCATGTTTTTTGTTTAAAATATAAATATTCTGCTCAAACCCAGATGTGTTTTCAGATTTATTTCCTTTTCCTTGATGTTCTCTATCTCATGCGTTTAATCTCTCATAACATTTTATGGACAGTACAAATAGAAAAAAGGAAAAAAAAGATAATTCTATTAAAAAAATTCAGAAATAAGAGAAAATTTTTATTTGAAAACTACTAAAATGGTTATATCATAATAAATTTCATTCTTCGGTAAGATATTTGTATGCTTGTTTTGGAAGAATATTGCACTTAAATTACATTTTGCTTCTATGAACATTTATTTTAAACTTTCTTGAAGTGTTTGTTTCAACGTTTTACTCAAATAAAATCATGGTAGAACATGCTTCTCTCCTGAGGAGATCCTTATATGATTAGATCCTAAATATAGATTTTTATATAAATTTTATTGAAAATGAGATAAATTTATTGCTTTTGTTTTAGTGTAGTTTCTACCAAAGAAAACCATGTTTACATTGAATTAATTTATACACAGTTTTCTTTTCTTTAAACATATTTCTTCATTTTTCCTCAAATTGTATTTATTTTTGCAAAGAACAATAGTTTATGAATAGGACATTCATGGGCCCGGGGACAGCATGGTGTATTCCAATTCTCTTTGGAATGGTGCAGAAAAGTGGGTTTATTGCCTTGTTTTTCTTTCACCATTTAAACTTTATCTTTCTTGATTTCCTAGGAGTTATTCAGTCAGGTGAATTAGAGAATCTGAAGTTAAGGGAAGGAGGGGATGCTGAGAAAAATATGCCATGAAGACAGTAATTTGATAAAGAGAAAAATATTCACTACAAAATTTTAAATTTCACGTGCCCCAAACAAAATTGTGTGCATTTTAAAGACTGTCTTTTTTTGGCCTAATTTTAGTTTTTTTCTATTTAATTGTTCTTGATTTTCTTTTATTTTTTTAAGATTTATTTATTTTAGAAAGAGAGAGATAGAGAGAGCACGAGTGGGCAGAGGGGCAGAGAAAGAACCTCAAGCAGATTCTACATTCAGCACTGAGCTCGACATGGGGCTTGATCTCACCATCCTAAGATCATGACCTGAGCCAAAACCATGAGTCTGAGTTGGACACTTAACTGACTGAGCCACCCAGGTGCCCCTTGATTTTCTTCAGTATATCCTATTGAGTCGGAAAAAAGAATAAAAAATACTATTACAATGTGAGTCCCTTTGTAACAAATACAGTTACCGTCCATTTGGATTAATGTTCATTCCAACAAAATCCAAATGCAAATCAGAATATGCTTTTATGAAGTTTCATGATATATGACTTTAAACTGTACTAAGAATTTTAGCACAGAGGGAGTCATTTTGATTACCATTATCTTTTTTTAAACTAAGAATGCTCTCCATTTCCCAAAAGTTGAATAAATGATGAATATATACAATTGTATAATTTGTAGTGCTGTATCATTGTACTATATTATTGTATTATCAAAGTCCATCCAAAATTTTCTTATCAGAAAAACAAGTAAGAATACAGCTGACAGCTTTTTGAAGCTATAGTTCACAATATACGTACAGGCAATATTATTTTAGAGGAAGTAAGATCAATATGGTCCCATGATGTATGATGGGGTCCTAGAAAGCATAACTTGCAATGGAATATGCTTTGTAGACATACAGACTATTTCGTATATGTGAGTTTCAGTGTTAAGATTAGGAACTTCTATCTTTTTTTTAATCAGTTCTCCACCAAAACTCCTTTCAGCTCACTTTTGTTAAATGGAGTGTTGTTATCCTTCCCACTAATCTAATTCTCTGCAGGTCTTCAGTGTATATTCAATAGTGCTTAAATCGTGTTGCCCTTATAAATTATTTTCTGCCATAAGACTAATAAATATGCATTTAATATCTAACAAAACACTTGGAAGCAGTTTTACTACACACCTGAAAGCAGTGCATAGTAAAATTTCTGAGTCTCTAGAAAATGGGCCATGCAACTGCATTAACGATCGTGTTTTAATAATAAACCTGCAGGTCATAAAAGCAAAATTTCTGAAGGTAGAAGGCAGACAGGCCATGAAATGGGAGAAAGTGCAATAGAAAGACTGGAGTGCGTGCCACATTTTGTATGTACCTTGAGGCAGCGATTGGACAGGAAGTGCCGCCTGGCCAGGTGGGATGGAGATGAGTCCCTGACGCTGAAGGCTGAGCAGATGCTGCTGCTGCTGGAGTTGTTGCATCTGGAGGAGCTGCTGCTGGAAGACAAGCTGCTGGGCTGCCAACTGCTGCTGCTGCTGCTGCTGGTGCAGAAAACCCAGCCCGGTGAATGGCGGGGAACCCACAGTCTGCGCCAACAGCTCTCATACAGAGAAATGCACATTGCTTTCATTGCCCCGGTGAGTTTCTGAATGGTCATCCCGTGGTCAAAGTTCAAAAGCAGAACGGGAGCAAGTTCGAGATTTTCGGTTGCCTTTCTTTCAAATATTACACAGCAGCGGAGAACTAAGGAACTTGCGCGAAAAGAGTATGGAACGAGGTCTAGCAAAAGTATGTTACAAAGGTTTGGATTTTCTTATAAAAAAACTTGGCTTATTGCAGATGATAATAAGTTTATCTACACTAAAAAAAAGTCACACTTTAGAGAAACAGTCAACTTCAACAACACTCTTTTCTTTCTTTCTTTTTTTTCCCAACTGAGTAAGTTTGGTCTGCAGAGGCCCATGAATACGGTCTCTAGCGATCTATTAGTAACCTGGGTTGTAGCCTTCAGAGGACAGGCCTATTAGCTCTCTCTCTTCTTCTCCTCTCTTGTTGGAATATATTAAAGGCAGAATTATGTTCAGGGCCAGAAAAAGCGCCCTGATAATAAGGAAAAGTATAACTTCCAATTTTGTGAGGCATTACAAGACCAACCAGGGTTCTTTGGACTCGGGAGGGTATGAGAAGGCAGTCACACTTCAGAGGAAGACAAGCTGCTGGGGAAGACCTTTCCTTTTTAGTTTGGGGAAAAGAGAAACTTCTGATGCGCTCACTGGAAAACAGACTGCATAATGGAGCAAGTCATGTGGATTGCCCAAAGCCTCGGGAGAAATAAGGGAGCAATTTCTATTCTGTAGTTGATGGCTGTCTGAAATTCTATTCACAAATCCAAACAGAAACAAAGCCTCAGGAGGTCAAAACTGTTTCCTGTACGTTTGCATAATGGGCAGCTTGAAGACACTGGCTCTGATACCTGCTGATCAATTTAACTACTTCAACATGTTTTGTTTGTATTATGTTTATATTTGATGCAGTTTGCTGACAAGTGCGAGCTAGGCCTGAGAAGCCAGCTTGTCAGTTTGATTTATGAGCATATCAAACTGTAACTTTCTACTCGCCACTCCAAACCTACAGTAGCAGTTCATTAATCAGGGGCCCATGACTTTGAAACCTGTGTTCTACGGTTTCTCCCTGAGCCCGCCCTCCCCACCCCCCAACCACGGGCGACATTTGCATGCACGTTCTCTGAGCTGCACCACTGAGAAAAATAAGGTTCCCTCACCAACTTAGATTCGCGGTGAATACAAGATAATCAGTACTTTGTCCACCACAGAGCTCGCTCTTTGTACACTGTGATTCATTAGTGAACATTAGGCGACAGACAGCAGCATTGGATTGTAACTCTCAAGTCCCATGCTACAAAAAAGGAGAGCAGGAGAGTTCTACTGTCACTGTTAGTAAGCGGGGTAAAAATGTATTATAACGCGTCTTTGACAGCGAGAGCCTCGTGCTAGGGTGATGTCAGGAGGCCCTGGCCTCGCGGCGCCCCGTCCCCACCTGGCACTGCGGCGCCCCCTGCCGGGCAGCGCGGCTCCTACCTCCTTCGCCTGCTTGCCAGGGTGCGGCGGCGGCGGCGGCTGCTGGGGCTGCTGGGGCTGCTGCTGCTGTTGCTGCTGCTGCTGCTGTTGCTGCTGCTGCTGCTGCTGCTGCTGCTGTTGCTGCTGCTGCAAAAGCTGAAGATGTAACTGCTCTTGCTGTTTCTTGTAAAACTCTTGTAGTTGTTGCTGAATAAACCATTTTGACTTTAATAAATAAAGGCAAAAGTTGCATGTATTATAAATCTCCTAAACTCTTCTAGACTGGCAAATGGTAGAGCAGCCATTAAGATTCACCTCCCAAGAACAACCAAAAAAAAAATCTGCAGTGGACGCCAGGAGACAAATCTACATACATTTTTTTTTTTTTCCAAAGCGGCTCTGAAATTTTCCAATCCAGTATCCAAAAACTCCTACTAAACAAAAGGACACAGAGAACCTACATGCTAAAGGGCCAGAACTACATGGATACCCTAAATGATTGCATTGAAATCCCGATAGGGTATGAAAATAGGTTCTACCCTACCATTTGTAAGGCCCAAATAGATAGCTACGTAAAAGCAGGTGGTTTGAGTCTTATATTAAGGAATATGTTTCATCCATCAAATGTACAGAAGAATGTCAGACTTAGAAATCTAAGCAAATGGCCTGTAGTCATCATCCACAGATGACAGCAAAGCAATTAAATCGACAAGAATTCAGGTAAAGCACATTCTCTTCTCTACGATAAGTAGGACTACAACGTAAAGTCCAAGTACACTTGAGGCTCCAACAAGGACATATTAGGAACATGAGTTTTGTTACTTAAAGAAGATAACATTCATGATTAGTGACTTAGCTGCTTAACTTTGTTTTTATAAGTAAATATTTTCTATGCCTCAACACCGAATATATTTTGGAAAGGAAAATGTAGGAAGTCACTTTCGCCATTGGAACCAAACAGCCAGTTCAAATTTCGTACTTCTGGGAGCAAAAAAGAGCGCTGAAGCGGTAAGGAGTCTTAAAGGCAAGAAGTACCTATAAGTCCCTTTGCACTTTAGTTGGCATGGCTACAGACCAAATGTAGTAAGCATATGAATATTTAAATATTAGTTCGTTCTATGTTGAGGCTATGCTTCTCTCCGCTCTTATTCTAGATTCAGATGAATGTAAAAAGACTAAGGGATCTAACTTTTCTTACGTAGTTCTGCAGTTACAATGCTACATTTATGTTCTTGCATGCTGATCAGTTGTCCCTTCGAGTGGAGAATGACTGTCAGATGGGTCCGCGCTGTCAACCACCGGTGCACGCCTCCTGCACCATGCTAGAACACCAAAGCAGGTAACCCACATTACCTGCTGCAGCATGACTGCCTGCTGCTGCTGGAGAAGGGCTTGGAGCTGCTGAGGAGACAGGACTTGCTGCTGAAGAATCTGCTGCATTTGCTGAGGGGTGATCACTTGGGGAGTCATCATGGCCACCGACACAGGTACCTGGACAGGAAGAGAAAGAGAAGAGGTGGTCATAACCAAACGTCTGCTTACCTGCTTCACACTTATATGGCATCTCCAATACATTCTTTAGAAATGACGACTGACAATTGTATACACTATTTGTCATATTACTTAACTATTTGGTAATAATATTAGAGTACCACCTTCCAGAAGCATCAGACTTGATCAGATTCTACCTTTATGTCCTTTACCTCCTATGTATTATGCTGAGATGGTGAAGCTTTGACTTGTAGAGTTAAAAATAAACAATTACACGTCAGTGTTCTCAATACTTGATCATTGACCATCTTGCCAGTGTCATGGTGCTATCAATGTAAAGCCTTTTGAAATGCTTTAAAGGTAGGATTAAAATGAACTCTAAAGATTAAACAATTAGAAAAATATGCATATAATTTACTGTTATCAAAGTTAGTAAAGAGAATGTATGTAGAAAGGACTTATGCATAACACATAATCACTATCTTCAAAATTTTATAGATAGATATAAAATATAGAAGTACTAGAAAAATACGTATAGTAATACATATTCTTCATAAGCACATGTAGCAGCTCATATAGGATATATGTACAAATGTATATCCAGAAAATGGCCACCTAGACAGGTCCTCTCGAAGAAGGAATCAGAAGCCAAGTATTCTTTTTTAAACATTTTCTTATTTTAAGCTAACTAGACTTATATCAGGGAGTCTGGAAATTGAAAGATTATTCAAAAGTTATTCGTGAAACTGAAAAAAAAGTATTTTACTTAAAATTTTCTTTTTTTTCAAGGTTCTGAGAATTACAGAGTTGAAAGGAAAAGCAAATAAGGTGGGAGAGAAAGAAACAGAGGAGAAAGAAGATGCAAGAGAAATACAGAGTGAGAAAGAGCCAGGGAGAAAGTCCTAGAAAAGAGAATGGCAGGAGAGGTGAGCAGGAAAGCCTTGTAGGCAGGAAAGCCTGAGGTAGAGGCTTGGCCCGCCAGGCCACAGCTGTGCCGTGTTGAAGGCACTGCTTGTACTAACCAGCATGTAATCAAACAACGTGTCAACTTGCCAAGTTTGCAACCTTTGAAAAAGCAATCACTTTCTTTCCTAGAAAAAACAATTCACTTTTACTGTAAACAAAAGCAAGTGTTTATATAAATACTGCTTCAGAACAAATCCATGGGACAACAGTGTATCTTGGAAAACAGAAAAAGATTAATAGACATGGTTCACTATTTTAATAGTCATTTTTACACAGTAAAAACTTTTCTGGCACTTCATGTTATGAAGAAAAGAGAAAGTGATAATGAAAAAGAAGTGCGGAGAGAAAAAAATAAAAGAAACCCAGGGTGGATAAATCTCCCCCACCTCAAACAAACAAAACTTACAATTAATACTAAGAAATAACTTTGTATTTTCTATCCCATGTTGATATCTTAAAATATGGATTGATTAGATCTAGTTTTATAACATCAAGAAAAAAATCACATAATGACAGAAAAAAACTCAGTGATTTTCACAACTATTTCTGGATTTTTTTTTTAGAACATACTGACATACCTATAGGTTACTGTATTTGAATTAATCATAATAAAAGGCACTCTGAAGCGTGTGCTATAAAATTAATTGACCCAACAGGTTACCCAAGTGTTTAGTTGTTTAAAAACTGAATGGCTAGTTTACCTAATTGTTTGTGCCCTGATAAACAAATAGAATGTTTAGAACAAGCAATTTTAAAATTAATCTATTGCAAAGATGCCTTTTCTTCCACCAATTATTTACCTCCTACTATCTCCAAATAATGGGGAATCAAATCAAAATGAAGAGACAAGGTAAGACAGAAATGTTAATCTCTAAAAAGGCTGCCAATTTAAATAGAAAGACAGACAGATACTACATCTATGTAGACAGATACTACATATATGTAGACAGCCAAATACATACATAGAGATATACATACACACAGATATATACCTTCTATAAAGTCTACCATGTGATAAAAACTTGCCACACTTCTCTCATCTAAGCCCCTAATCACTTTTTAGTATATGGAGAGCTTTCACCTAATTATCTACATAGCTACAAGTACTTGTTATACCTGTCTCATGACAAATGCACTTTTTAAGAAGTTTTATGAATGGAAGCCTGTTATAATACACTGCAAGTTTACAGTTAGATTTCAGCTCATACAAATTATGTGACTCTATAGCTTGCTGCAACTGTGACTGATTTGGTGTATAAGCAAATTTAAGCAAGAATTGTACCTTTGCATTTTAGAGTCCATTAGCCCTTTTACTATGGATAGGTTATTTTTTACTTTTTTTTTAAAGATTTTATTTATTTATTTGACAGAGAGAGAGATCACAAGTAGGCAGAGAGGCAGGCAGAGAAAGAGGGGGAAGCAGGCTCCCTGCTGAGCAGAGAGCCCGATGCGGGGCTCGATCCCAGGACCCTGAGATCATGACCTGAGCCGAAGGCAGAGGCTTTAACCCACTGAGACGCCCAGGCACTCCTATTTTTTACTTTTAAAATGGTTTGTATTTCCCTTATAATGAAAAGTTTATGACATAAAAATAACCATCACATCCTCCTCCTCCTCAAGTTATATGTATCACATACATGTGATGTTCTCCAAATTTTAAGCAGATTCTGTCTTTCCCTCTGGAAAACTGTCATCCAAAACTGACAATATACATGCACAAAGATAGGTAGAAAGACAAGCCAACTAACACATAATTGAATACCTCCGTAAGATATGTACAAAAACACGAATCAAAATTAATTATATATGTAGGAAAACACAGGTGCACTTGTGAGGGATTTCTAACACTACAAAGAAGCCAATACTATCATCTCTAAATTCACATATACAAGCTCATCCCAAACGGAATGTCTGAGGCTACTAAAACATTTGAATTATTTTTATAAATAGAAAATTAGATTCTCCTACACCAAATATCAGTTACATGTTATATGTAGGCAGCTCCACTTGCCTTGTTTAGAAATTAGTAATTTTCAAAATGCAAAACTTCTCCATTTTAAGCAACCCATTAAGTGATACATTTCCTTCGCTCCTCTTTTATCACTTTTGTTACAATCTCAATGCATTTCTTTGCTACTCCAAACTACTATAAGAATTCCCTGACAAAAGATGGGTAGAGATTAACTGAGTACACAAGAAATTTTTTTTGGAGATCATGCTTACTTTATCAATATTTAAACAGGTAAGACCAACATCATATTTGAAAATATATGGAGAACTTTCTGAAACATGTATACCTTAGTAAGTCCAGTGTTAAACTTAAGAAAATATTTCCCACTAGATGTATCATTTCGTTCATGCAAACATTCTAATGAGGGACCACAATTTAGATATGTGATAGAGGAGGGGAAGGAGAGCTTACCTCAGCTATTTTCTGGTGAGAAGGCAAATAAAAGTCTGGTAGGCTCTATGAAGGTGCGATACATTATGCAGTCACCAAATGGAAGAAACAGCTGGCTCTGAATGGGTGTCCCAGTGAAAACTATAGTCTACCAATTAAAATCTTCAAAAGTGAAGAAAGGGAATGAAGTCTCAGCTTTGGTGGGGAGATTTCTTTTTCTCTCTTGGTGTTTACTATACTGACAGATCTAAAATTCCCTACAGCGATGCACCCAGTAAGGGTTTATTTGCCCTCATTTGTTTTCTCATTAGATGAATTAAGCACAAACCTGATATGTTTCTCTGTGTGCTAAGAAGTAATAAGCAAATGGACATAAAGTTACGTATTTTGAAAAGAGAGAGGAAAACTTCTGCAACTGTCCTGAAATGAGTCAAAATGGTAAAAAGTCTGAAGTATTTAGAAAGTATCCCAGAACAGGTAGAGGATGACCTTAGATTAAAAAAAAAAATGTGTTTCTATTAAACTTCTGAATGTACCTCATTGAAGGGGTCAAAAAGTCATTAAAAGATGATCATGGCTCACTTCGAATGAATCTAAAGAGTTATTGTAAGGGTTATGAAAATGGCCCCCAATTTTTATTTGCTATAATAAGCCCACCGTCTTTTTATAGTCTAGTTCAACTGGAACATTTCTGAATATGTTGGGTTTGCATATTAAGCAAATTAAATTAAATTAAACATAATTAAACATCCCCAGTATATGTGGGTGATTGGAATAGTTCTTAGCATAATGTCAGTCCAATTCGTTCTTCACTAAACGTGAATTAGAAAAAAAAGTCATAACCTGTAGGTGAGACTTATAGTAAAAAACATTATTTCCTTGTTAACAGGGTCTGCCAACTATTGGTTCATAGCTCCCTTCATTCTTTGCTTAAAATCTGAAAACAAAGGAAGTCCTGGCTGCTAGTCCCTGGTCATTAAGGGGGGAAAAAAAGTAACCCTATTAGGATTAACTATGTATAATGAATGCAAAACTAGTTTTCAAATTACACGATGTCTTCCTATTTTAACCAACATTTGATAGGGAATATTGGATTGCAAACGCTTTGATTTTTCTGTTCACTTCTTTCGTCTCTACGCTATCTATAGCTATACTTTATTTTAACATAAGAAACTATCGTATTGCATTTCCAGTCTTGGTCCAAATTCAAGGCCTGGTAACATGTTACAATGTCCATCATAATAATAGCCTTCCAAAAGCTTCCTGGTTTTATGGTATTAAAAAGAACTGACAATGAATTGGGTGGTATTTGTAAGCTTTTCATCAAGTGCTGAGCAGGAGTATTTAAAGAGATCTGGGATGGACAGTGCATATTGCTATTTAACGCAATCTTTTAGAAGCAAGGAAATAATATGACGGGAACAACAGAAAGATCGGCCCTGCACAATGCCAGGCACTGAGATTACTTTTCACCATGATTCATCGCTACTTAGTTTCTACCATAGCTTAAGATGTTAGTTTTAATTTAGCATCCTTCAATTCTTTTGATGAAGCAGGGTGAGTTCTGTTGTGGAAAGTCGAGTTTGCCCAACTTTCCCGTTCTGAGTCAAACACAAACATCGCAGAAGAGAGCACAGCTTTTCCTTTGTACGCACGGTGACGATGAGGCTGCTCACATAAGCATGCCGTTGCAGAGATTCTGGAGAGGCACTAGATAATATTGCTACACCATATGTTTAAAGGCCAAAAATGCAACTTCTAATCTCACTCTGGCTAATCAAGCTGCTCAGATTATTTTACATACATCTTTGGTTTAGGCCTTGACATGCCCTTGTTTTTCTTTCTTCTCAAAGCTAAAGTTCCTCTCTTTGATTAGCTGAAACATTTGCATGGTCACTACACATTTTTCATTTTATAAATCATTATGCATTAGCAGTCTTGATCGCCTAGCTTGACTAATCCTGACGAACTGAAATCACAGCTGAAGGTCAAACTCCATCCCACTGCACATTCATATTCAAACAAATCTGCACCATTGTTCATTAGGCTCCTAAAATCATTGGAAAGAAGTTACTGAATATCTTACACTTATTCCTTATTCTTTCCAAACTTAATGTACAGAACATTAATGCCTAACAGAGGAGAAGAGCAGAATACAAACAAAATTGATAGCACTTTGTAACTGGAGTGCCTGGTTTTAAGTCGTAAAAACTAGAATATAACCAACAATTACCCAGAATTAGAATAGTTGGGTGCTAAACCAATTTGAGAGGGGGCTGCTCTGTAAAAAGAGGTACATTCCTTTATAAAAAATGCTGTCATTTATTTATGTTTGGTAATTGCGAATGCTGACATGACTAGAGGGATAGAGCCATGCCCTGGAATTAAGATCTTGCTCAAAATTACGAAGAGACCAGTTTTCTCTGGCACTGGGCTAACAGTTAATCCTGTTTATTTGTGTACACTCATAAATATTTCCTTTTAGATTTCAAAATGAATTTTAATACACCAGATACAAAACAAAACAATTGTGATTTTGATGGAGCTTGGAAAATTAGCCCAAATAATATTAATTTCAACAAAAAGCAAGCTGTCCTGATAAAAGACAACTCTCTAAGAAAGCAAAAATAAATATGAGAAGGAAGATCCTTTCATGCTTTCATAGGCGCTCTCATAGATTGATGGATGATAATCATCTTAATTTCACTGCTCTCCAAAACAAAGAGCCAGAAAAGGCAGCAAAAGACACTAGCCCATTCATTCCAGGACCTGCACAATGCTAATTCCAACATTTAGCTGCATGGTTTTCTGCTTGATGTATCAGAGCTCAAAAGATGAAAGCAGAGAAGTAATTGCTCTCCTGGTTCTTATTCTTCGCTGACAACCCATAAATTTAATTTTACACACACATTCATTTACATTTTCAAGTATATGACATGATAATTGCCAGAATATAACACCTCCATTCCTGTAGATACAGCAACTCGCTGATTGACAAGTGTGGTGAATAGAGAGGAATGGTGGTTGAATTGCAGAATTTTTTTTCTTCTGAAAATTACACTTAGAAGGGCTAACGGTAATAAGCATTTATGAAACAGTCTCACCATAAACATCTGCACATAAAATGAACAGTAGAACCTCAGTTATTACAGTCTCTCAGCTTTTGGTGCTTTACACTGAACTCTATTATTAAAATAGTAAAATCACCAACAGTGGAGATCCTGACGCACGAACATATGAAACAGTTGGTCCCCAACATTTACCATATCCCTCAGCTGTGACTCTTTTCAGTCAGTCGTGCCACGGCAGAGCAGTAGACTGGTTAGCCTGTTTGCAGGTATTTAATTACGGTTTGAAAAAACCTAAGTAGTTCAATAATATTCAATAAAATGGTCCTTCGTTCCGGGTCTCACGAAGGGGACATCTTTTTCTAGAAGGAGAAGTCGTTACTGATTATTTTTTAAAAAGTGTTGCTTGACAAAGACTGAGACTCTTCAAAAACCTCCCGCAGCTGGGTACACTGCTTTGGCTTTCTGCCTCACCGCAGAGAAGGTTACAAACTTGACTTGCTTTTCTTTGGCTCCAAAGTTCAAGAATGGAACAAAGCCCTCTAAATTGGATCCTGATGAGAAAACATCACCAACTTCTCAGAAGAATTTCAGATCATTAAGATGCTCCCAGTGCACTTGGAGTTGCTGATGAGGCTGTCTACCGACAGAGGCCAACTTCAATGGAGGAAGGCAGGAAGAAAAGGGAAGACTGAGGTAGATTTACTGAGAGTATTGTAGGAATGGCTTCGCAATTACTTTTTGTGACTGCTCCGACTAATTTGTACAGATCCAAGATTAGTTCACGTCACCAAGGCTGTGGGGTTGCTTAACACTCACTATTAGAATAAACAACAGTAACATATGTGTCTTGGTGAAAGAACCGTAATATCCCAGACTGCACTTTTTGCCTCATATGATACGCAAGCTGTATGTCGACCCCCAGAATCATAGCAGCACGCTTAAGTTACCTGTCCCAGAAAGATTCTGGAGAGCTATCCAAAGACGTTGCTGATCAGAATAAATGAGCATCTCTAAAATGTGTAATCAAAGCAAATTCTTCTGTTGGGGCATCTCCTAAAACAGCTGTAACCTAGTAACTACAGAAATAGTGCAAGGGCTTCACACATGAAAACAGGCACCCAAACTTTCAGCACAATGTGCAAAAAAGACAACTGCCTGGAGTGCGGTTAACAAACATTTATGAAGAGTTAGCAAAGCAAAACCTCAAAAAGATTTATCAAAAAATAGGTTGAAAAGTTAAAGCTCACATTTTAAACTCATAATTTCAAATAGTTAGGTGGGAGACTTGTGCCCCGAATTCACCCTCAAAACAATCTTGCCACTTGGATAATACAGCATAGCCCTACTTCTCTCATACTTCAAACACTTCCTTCCAACTGTTATTTAAGACATATGAGAGTATAAGGTAGATATCAAATCCGATTATTATGAAACACAATTTTTTTTATGAAAGCAAAGGAATTTCACCCATGAATAGCTTAAACCTGACATATTCTATAGCATTTAGGTTAGATTATAAAACTACCCTGATTCTATTTATATCGTATACCTCTATTTAATTTTATATTTCGAGATATCATACTATGGTAAATTATGTTGGACAAAGTACTATTTTTTCCATAGTTGCACCTATTTTGTTTAATAACTGACTTTCCCTAAGATTATAAAGCTGTGTTTAAGATATAGTTTTGCTCATCTTGTCTCAATAGACTTCCACGATTACTTTTTACCAACTAGTCTCGTTGAAAGGTTTCTAGCATTATAGGTAATGTAAAGTCCATTAGGTCAGGCTCTTCATAGCATGACATGCAGTAAATTACAAGTGCTTCAAGCAGCTCAGTGAATTACAGTTCATCACTTTGAAAGGTTTCCCACTACAAGACCACAGATATCAGATCTGGCAGTTAGGATCCAATTAACACTTTGGTCAGAATAATCAGATTGCATGTGTAAGACTTGTATAATTCGTTTATTGCTTCCATGCATCTTCTGTCTGCAGCTAAATTTGTTGCTGTTATTTCAAAGCTTGGAATCAGTATGTCACTTGCCTTTAGGTTATATTTCAAGTTCTTTTGCAGTGCAGTGATGAACTCTCCTTGTTGCAGCCATTTAGATCACTTGTCCTGTAGATATTACAGCTTGAGAAATGGTTTGTTTCTGGTAGTTTTGTTTTGTGCTCTTACCATGTCATTATATGTCTACAAAAAAATTGCTGGCAATTTTTACTAAGCACATTTTATTTAGTGTATTGGAGACCGTTTTCTCCAACGTGATCACTGTGCATCTCGCATAACAACCCTATACACCATAAATGACATATGCAATGACATTTACATGTGTACTGTCATGCAAAACTATTTCCTGCTACACTGAATATAATACTGTGACTGAATGAAAAACATTCTGATTTGGTGATACCGTTTTTCTAGCCATGGTCAGTTATTTAGAAGAGGTCCTTTAGGGAAAGACTAATAAGGAGAGAATATTATTCTCATATTTGGTACTTTGGCCAGTACTTTGATAGCTAGTTTAGTCACACTTTCAAACATTATAGCTAACCGGATAGAAATCTGGAAAGAATAATTTCACCCAGAGGATGATACAGTTTCTTAAAAAAAAATTGGATATACAAATTCCACTACTGCAATTTTTAAGCCACAATGGCCTAATAAATTTTCATAAATAAAAAAAGCCTAATAACATTTCTTGAAATAGCATCATATTCAATTCTCAGTGAAGCTTATTTTGTTACAAATTACTGTTTCTTTATTCTCTTTTATATTATACCTAATGCAGATTTAAGTTCCTAGATTCAGAATACATGTTTCAGATCCAATAGACACTGTTTCAGTACCATGAAAACACAGTTAAAGAAACTCTGCTTGGAAATGATTACTCTTCATAGGTGAAATCTAAGCGATACTACTAGACCTTCTGTTGGAAAATATGCCCCTCCTTCGGTTTTTCACAGACAGCTCTTCAATGATTAGTAAATATAATACAACTAGTGTTCAGTTTCTTTTGACAAGTGGCTGTTTCTTTTTTCATATAATTATACCACACCAGAGGGGCAATCAGATAACGCAAACACAAATATTTCTTCTTACGAATGATGATGAAAACAATACTAATGAAGATGGAGACTCTGAAAACAGAAAAATTAAAGTTGAACAGTGGGCCTCTCACTTGTTCGCTTTGTCCGTTTCGTCAAGCTATTTAGTTTCTCTGAGACACTATTCCTCTGTCAGTGACATAAAGCTAAGAACATCCATTTCACTAGGTTATTCTGAGGATTAATTGTGATAACACATGGTAACCACTCATATGATCTTCCATCCCTCCTTCCCTCTGTCCTCAGATGAACTCCCTTCCAGAGACTTAATTACACATAATAATTTGCCTCAGTTTATTATACAAGCAGAATGCTAGGAGAGCCTATCCCACCTGTAGTCTCTACCCAGAGTTAAGATCTAAAAACATTAAAAACTTGGGATCTCATAATCTGCACTGAATCCTGAGGGGTTACTAAGCAGAAATTTTTAAAACTGGTCTATAGGGTGCCTGGGTGGCTCAGTCAGTTAAGCAATTGCTTTCAGCTCAGGTCATGATCCTGGAGTCCTGGGATCGAGTCCCACATCAGGTTCCTTGCTCAGTGGGGAGCCTGCTTCTCCCTCTGTCTGTTGCTCCCCTGCTGTGCATGCTCTCTCTCTGACAAAGAAATACATTTTTTAAAATGTGGTATATAGTACCCATTAATAGAGTTCCATGCATACATTTATGTATTTTACTATTTATTAAAAATATTATTCTGGTACAAAGTCTATGCCAGACAGAAGGTTTTGGTTTTGTTTGCTGTGCAGTAGGAAAACTCCGTCTGAGCAAGCACACTGTTCTCAAATCCCAACCCAGCCTCACAGTTCCCTGGGCCTGATAAGTCCCCTACCTAGCAACAGGCCCTAGTGGTACCCATGTTTTGGTTTCTAAATGTTTCAGTTCTAACTCCCGCTCAGGGAGATTTTTTGTGCCTTAGTTTCCATTCCTGTTTTTGGCTTTGTCTGTACTAGTAATCCTGGTTTTGTTTTGTTTTGTCGGTATCTAGGTTTTATCTTTCTCCAACTTTGGCTCTACGTTCTAATCACAGTTTCAACTTGTTAGGTAATTTCTTGAAGAATAAACCCTCCTGTAATCATTCATTCATCCAACCAACCAAAAGTTGCCACCTCTGGTGGTGTCAGGGAAGGTAAATAGATGCATAATTAGAGTTCGGTGTGGCAAGAGTTACAATAGATGAATGCAAGGAAGAAATAGGACAGATATTAGCATGGCAAAATGAGAAAGGGCTTTCAAGAGGAGGTAATGCTTAAGTTGAGTTTTAACGAGTAAACAGGAATTAAGAATACTGTAAGACTTCTCTAGAAGTAAAGCATTAGTAAAAGCAAGACTCTTTTGGGCAAATGGCAAGTCATTGCCATGACTAGGGTAGGGGTATGGGGTACATACAGCACAGGTAGGTAGAACCCTGACTGTGAGAAGTCCATGGCTACTAAATTCAGAAGATAAACATTTCTTCTCGAAGAACTGACTGAGTAGGGGGTAAAGAAACATAGACGCCTTGAAGGATTAAAGAAAAATGTTATGACCAGATTTGAATTTCAGGAGTATCTATCTGTGGCAACAATGCTAGTTAGGAGGTCACTGTGGATATTTTAGATGACTTAAGTAGAATGGAGAGGAAGAGAAGTTGAAAGGTGTTAAGGAATTTGAACACACACACAGGACTTTTTTTAAGTTTATATTTTAATTCCAGTTGGTCAACAATATAGGGATTCTATACTTTCATACCATACCCGATACTCATTACAAGTGCATTTCCTTAATCCCCTTTACCTATGTAACCCATACCTCCACCCACCTCCCTAACCCTAAAGTTATCCCTCTGGAGAGGTTTCTGAACTGCAGGCACATATCCGCACACTGTCCCTAACCCCAATCATTATTCTGGCCCTAAACCAAATCCCAATTCTAGATCTGAGCAAAAAAAAGATGTGGTATACATATACAATAGAATATTACTCAGCCATCAAAAAGAATGAAATCTTGCCATTTGCAACAACACAGATGGAGCTAAAGAGTATCATGCAAGTGAAATAAGTCAGTCAGAGAAAGACAAATATCATATGAACATGAAGGATTTAATTGATTATATATAGAAACTGTGAATGGAAAGGAGTCATCTAGATGACTCGAAGTAATCTGAGCAGATGATGGCTTCATTTACAAAGGTAAAGAACACAGGAAGAGGATTAATTTTAAATGGAAAAGTAATAAATTCAATGTTGAGCCTGCTGAGTTTAAGGGACCTGTGATATCTCTTAGTAGGAATGTCCAGTAAGCTGCTCTATATGTGGTTTTTGAACCAGAGTAGTGGCCTCAGATTTAGATTTGAGAGTCATTAGCAGATCAATGGGAGTTGAAGTAATAGTGTAGGTGAAGTTACCCATAAATCTGTATGAGGTGTGTAGAATGAGAAGAGCAGGGGGCTGAGGATAGAATTTGGGGAGTTCATTTCCTAAACAATATTTGTTGAATACACATAATGTTAAAGTTAGATGTTGAGGACATAATGGTGAACCAGTAAAATCGGTTTCCTCCTTACTTCCTCCCTCTCTCTTTTCTTTCCTTTCTTCTTTCTTCCATCAATAAATGTCTATTAGTCACCTACTGTACGCAGACATATACTAAGTTCTAAGGGTACTACAGGAACAAGACAAAAAAGGTCCTTGCCCTTACAAAGTATATATTCCAATGGAGAAGAAATAAATTAGACCAGTAAACTGCTGAAATGAATAAAATAGTTATAAACTTTGATATACTCTAGAAGGAAATAAAGACGATGTTATACAAGGAACAGCAAAGAAGATCATCTTAGATAGTATAGTTAAGGAAGGTCTTTCTGAGAGGTAGGATTTAAGCTAAGACCTGAAGGATGAAAAGTGGCCACGTATTGATAGGATCAAAGAAGGCTCATATTAAGGTAGAAAAAGCTCATACAAACTTTGACTTGACTTGATCTTGAGCTGGAGCAAGGGAAATGAGGTAGAGATGAGGCAGGACTCAGCAGGAGCCCAGTATAGCCCTTGTTTACATCCTAATAGAGGAGATAGGCAGCAAATCATTAATTATGCAACTAAATGGTACCCATAAAGTGATCTAAAGAAGGGGCACCTGGGTGGCTCAGTAAGTTAAGACTCTTGGTGTTGGCTCAGGTTAGGTCTCAGGGTCATGGGATCAAGCCTTGTACCAGCTCCACGCTTGGTATGGGGTCTGCTTGAAATTCTCTCTCTCTGCCCCTCCCTACCCACACACTCTCTCTTTCTCTCTCAGATAGATAAATAAATCTTTAAGAAAGTGACCTAAAGGGGAGAGCAAACAATAGAGGACTACTGTCATTTGAGGGCAAAGAGGAATCAGAGCCTGGGAAGACACTGAGAAGGCCCAGCTTGAGAAGTCTGGTTGAAAACCTGGAGAACAGTACCATAAAGTCTGAGAAAAGAGTATTGTAAGAAGGAAAATACCATCAATAAAATCAGATGAAACAAAAAGATTAAGATAATGGTAAGATAATGCTCCGTGTCTTGGTTACAATGGAGGTTACCGAAATTGGCTAAAATAACCTCATGGGAGGGTTTGGTCATAAGTCAGATTGTGGAAACAGTAGGGGGAAATAGGCAGTAACAGATTTGAAAGAGTAGACCATTCTCTTAATTACCAATGTTATGATGAAGGTAAGTGGTAGAATTGCCAAACTACAAGAGTAAGTGGATTGCATGGAGTCTTACTTGTTTAAGAGAGAAGATCTGGGGCATGTTTCTCTATTGAGGTAAATAAACTAGTTGTAAGAGAAGTGTTGTGGGAAAAGTGAGTAAAAGGTGAGCAAAGTCCTTTCATAGATGAAAGGAGAAAGCACCCAAAGCAGCAAGTGGTACATCGGCAAAATGAAAAGGCAACCTATGGAGTGGGAGAAAATATTTGCAGACCACGTATCCAATAATGGGTTAAAATTTTAAATATACAAGGAACTCATACAATTCAATAGCAAAAAACCAATCCAATTAAAAATGGGCAAAAGGTCTGAATAGACATTTTTCCAAAGAAGACATATAAGTGGCCAAAAAGTGCATGAAAAGATGCTCAACATTACTAATCATCAGCAAAATGGAAATCAAAACCACAATAAGCTATCACTTCACATCTGTTAGGATGTCTATTATCACAAAGAGAAGAGATAACAAATGCTAGTGAGGATGTGGAGAAAAGGGAACCCTTGCACACTGTTGGTGGGGATGTAAACTGGTACAGTCACTGTGAAAAACAGCATGGTGGTCCTCCAAGAAATTAAAAATAGAACTACCATTTGATCCAGAAATTCCACTTCAAGGTTTGTATCCAAAGGAAATGTAATCAGTATTTCAAAGACATCTCTGCACTCCCCTGTTCATTGCAGCATTATTCACAATAGCAAGATATGGAAACCATCGATGTGTCAAAAGACAAATGGAGATGCTCAGTGTGGAGTCTGCTTCTCCCTCTGCCTCTCGCCCCACTCTCGTGCTCTCTCTCACTCTTTCTCTCTCTCTCAAATAAATGGGTAAAATCTTAGGGAAAAAAAGACAAATGGATAGAAAAAATGTAGTATATGCACACAATGGTATATTATTCAGCCATTAAAAAACGGGAAAGAGGCAGAAATCATCTGGGACACCATGGATGAAGCTGGAGGCATTATGGTAAGTGAAAGAAGGCAGACAGAGGAAAGCAAATACTACATGTTATCTCTTATAGGGGGAATCTAAAAAAAAAAAATCAAACTCATAGAAACAGAGGGCAGAAAAGTGCTTGTCAGAGGCCAGATGCAGGAGAAATAGGAAGAAGTTGGTAAAAGGGCACAAATTCTCAGTTTTAAGATGAATATGGTCTGAGGATTAAATGTACAACATGTCAACTATAGTTGATAACACTGTATCATATCATTGAAATTTGTTAAGAGAACAGAACTTAAATGTCTTCATTTCACACTTCACACACACACTATACATACACAAAAAGGGAACTGTGACGCGATGGTTGCGTTCATTAACTTGATAAGACTCATCTCACAATGTATATGTGTATCAGATCATCATTTTGTACACTGTAAGTATCTTATATTTTTGTTTGTCAATCTTATCTCAATAAAGCTAGGGGAGAAAAGCACCAGGATAATAAACTATTCCTACATACATTACTTTAGTTTCTTATTGATGATCATAATCATGTCTTCTGAGTAAATGCTGTGTGTGTATATAAAAACACTTGCTACCTCACAGTTTATGTTAGGATAGATTCTAATAGGTCAAAGACCTAAATGTAAACAATAAAACCATGAAAATTCTAGGAAAAATACATGGAATAACTGTTTTATAATCTTGGGGGAGGAAAGGTCTACTAACGATGACATAAATCCCAGAACCCATAAAAGAAAATGCCAATAAATCAACTACATCAAAAAAAATCTGCATAGTAAAAACCAAAGTCAAAATTAAAAGTAAAGGATAAATGGGGGATCATAACTACACTTAGAATTTTCCTAATATATGAAAAGCTCCTATAGATCGACAAGAAAAAGATTGACAATCCAACAGAAAAAATGGGCAAAGTACTGAACGGTTTGAAGAAAATGCCTCTGTTAGATGTGAAAATACGTTCAACCTAATTCATACTAAAAGAAAGCAAATTAAAGATATTCTGAGAAGCCTGGCAGATTGGGAAAGATCTGATTGTTAAATAATATTGTGTTGGTGAAGTTGTGGAAAGCATACACTAAGTTATGGAAATACAAAATGGCAACAGATCTACAGATAGCCTCTGGGTAATATCAATCAGAATTACAAATAAACATATCCTTTGGCCCAGGAGTTCCAGCTCTAAAAACTTACCATCAGTTATACTTGTGCATATGTGAAACGCTGTCTGTTCAGAGCTATTCACTGATGCATTCTTGTTAGCAACTAGAAATTAGAAACATCCCAGGTGGCAACTAATAGGAAACTGGATAAAGAACATCATTCTTCAGTGGAATACTATCTAGTCATAGAAATGAATGAGGAGGCTCCTTACGGGCTGCTAAAGCAATGATTTCCAAAATATATTTCTTAGTGCAGAAAGCAAAGGTAGCAAACGGAATGCTACCATTTGTATAAAATATCCACACTGCTTGAATATGCACAAAGTATTTCTAGAAGATATCCAAAAAATGATAATATTGATTATCTCTGGGGAAGAGAAGTGTCTATGAGACAGGGGTAAAAGAAGTACCTTTTGGTTTTCATACCTTTTGAATTTTAAAATATGTAAATATATTAATTCAAACACTAAATAAGATTTTTTAAAATGCAGTTATAGGACACATTAAGATTATAAATAATTCACAGCTTTTTAAAAGAAATATTTTCCAAGAATAATGCTTCTAAGAGTCAATCAAGTAAAAAATGCATGATAGTAAATACTTCCCACCAGTTTTAAATTATTTTTAAAAAATCTTCTGAGCAAAACCATGTATTATAATCATACAAAGTAACTTAGCTGTGACCCTGGTACCATGGCAATGTCTAAAATATTTTGTCAGGCTAGTGAGGTTTTCCAGTTGAATATATAGCACAATGTTGCAAAATAGTATTAGTAAGCAAGAATTCTGATTTAAAACAAACAGGTGAGGGGAAAATTAGACCAAATGTATCAGATCCCTTCAGGAACACCATGGGAATATAATTCACATCAGTAAGGGACTTTTCATCTGTGGATATTAAAGGCATGATAAATGCTATTATTTTATACAATTGACTAAACCTGGAAGTGGTAGACGATTACTAATCCTTTGGTTATAGGAATATCAAAAATGCCAAAGTCTGTACCAAGCCCTGTATTCTGTCACTTAACAGTACTGCTACTTCAGACTCAGGCTTCCTGCCATTCCATCACATTTCCCTCAGAAGACGAGGACTGCTTCTTCAACATTCTTAACTTCTCTTGCACACGATTTCTGAGTTTATTAATCAGGGATTAATCCAAACCTTCCTGATACTCATCTATTCACTCAGTCACTCCCTGAGAAAAGACAAGACTTTTTGCCAACACGTTCTTCACAAAGCTTCTAAGCCTACAGATATGTCTGTCTGTAACTTCTGGATCCTAGACATGCATCTACAGCAGGCGATGTGAAAGATCAAGTCCTGTGTTAGAAACAGAATATATGAAGGGTGAGAGAACACTAGCTGTTCTTCTCATTAGGGAAGCGAGTTTCCAGATCCCTCTCCTCTTGTCTCTGGATCTTCTGGATCAAAGCCAGACTATCAGACCCTCAATTCCTAAGAGGGTCTCTTTTCACTTTTTGCATGTGACACTGAGAAGAAAGATACGTGCTGATGTGAACTACATCCACCTCGTCTCCAGGCATTTTTAAAACTCTGCTCTAGCATTTTTTCATATGGTTAACTTTTACAGAGTCCCTAAAAAGTAGCTTTGAAGAAGTTTTTCATAATAAATCCAAATTGCTTTTCATTCTCTTTCTACTCTCAACCCCCTTCCTTTTCATTCCTCCTGCCCTCATCCACCTCCCTCTCCCACTTTCTTTACTATCACTTATCTGTACACCTCTACCCATGAAGGCATTTGTTCACACCGAGACCGTCTAGTAGCCATCCTTCTCATTATGTTAGACTAAAATCTCTAAGGATGTAATAGCCACGGTTTGGTTACTGCCAAGGTGCTGTCTGTAAAGATGTTTTCCTTTGGAAATAACAGAAAAGAAATTGCAATTCTAACTAAATACCAGGTTTAGGTTGTATGGGGTGGAGGCACAAAGAGAAACACTTCCTGGAGACTTTTTAAGCAGTGAAAAAGTATCCCAAGTGGTTCTTGGTCCTGTGAATTTACCCATAAATGCATCCTGCTTCAGGTTCTTTCTTCCTAAGCTTCATGAGGAAGGCTACACCATCAGGTTTAATGCTGTGCACTCAGGGTTTAATGTGGTATTTGGCACAAAATAGATGCAATCAAAAAAATATTTTGAGGGGGCTCCTGGCTGGCTTAGTTGGTAGAGCATGTGCCTCTGGATCTCAGAGTTATAAGTTCGATCCCCGTGATAGGGATAGAGATAACTTAAAAATAAAAGCTTAAAAAAATATTTTGAAGGGGCGCCTGGGTGGCTCAGTCGGTTAAGGTTCTGCCCTTGGCTCAGGTCATGATCCCAGGGTCTTGGGACTGGCCCACTTCTGGCTCCCTGCTCAGTGGGGGGTCTTCTTCTCCCTCTCCCTCTGCCCCTCCCCCCTGCTTACACACGCTGTCTCTCAAATAAATAATTAAAATCTTTAAAAAATATATATTTTGAAGAACAACTTAATGGAGCAAAGTTTCTCCACACATCAGTTCTATGTTTCCTGAGTGGTGACCCAGGATGTGGTGCTTAGGAAATAGGAAAATCCTTTAGAGGTGTCTGAGGCATCAAAAATACAACGCAATACTTTCCCTATGGTCTTTTCAATATGGTCTTTTCATAGGTCTTTTCCCTATGGTCTTAAATACTAAACAGAAAATGAGTACAGTTGGGATTTAATTAAAATTTTTGAAATTGTTCATCTGAGAGCCTCAGTAAAAATTTCTGTTTCCAAAGCAGAAAAAAAGAAGAATCAGAAAACAATCTCATTTCATATGTTCCCAATAATGCAAAAAAGATTTACATATGTGTTTCTTTTGGCATATTCACAAAGAAGAATCAAGAACAAGATAACTCCACTGGCTTTCAATTACTCTTGACTAACTCACTATAGATGTCCACAGATAGCAAGTGACATTTCTCATGCTTTAACCACAGACTATTACACATTTTATTTCAAATTCTTCCTCTTCACAGAAACCTCAGCATTGAAATAATAATCGTTTAAGAAGGAACAAAAAAGCTAAGTGTTATTCGACATCTTTCCTTTTCAGTGAATCAGTTCGCATTGGGAAGCCTCTGATTTATAGTTATTGCGCCATCCTCCGTCTACAGTATGTAAAAATACTTACTATGCCACTTTTAAAATCACATGTTTCAATGTCTGTCTCTCCTTACACCATAAGGTCTTTTAGGACAGAAAATATGCTTTATTCAGTTAGGTATACATGGCCTCTACCATGTTTCTGGTATATAATAAGTCTCAATACATATTTATTGACTAAATTATACCACAGATAAATGTAGGAAAAATTTTACAAGATTAACCTCTATACGTTGTTTCTTTTAAGATCATATATATAATGTATGCTCAGAGTTGAAATTTAAATACTAAAATATGGGGGTGCCTGGCTGTACAGCATGCAGCTCCTGATTTTAGGGTTGTGAGTTCGAGCCCTATGTTGGGTGTGGAGATTACTTAAAAATAAAATTTAGGGGGTGGGAGGGGCAGAGGGAGAGGGAGAAAGAGAGAATCTTAAGCAGGCTCCATGACCAGCACGGAGCCCGAAGTGGGGCTAGATTTCACAGCCCTGAGATCATGACCTGAGCTGAAACCATGCTCAACTGACTGAGCCACCCAGGCACCCCTAAAAATAAAATCTTTAAAAAAAAAATTAATTAAATAAATAAAATACTAACATATGCAAGAAAAATCACCTATGATTTCATTACCTTCACTACTATCAAGAGTTGGCATATTTTTAAATATTTTAATACCCATTTTTAACATGAAATTTATTTTCTTTTGCTTAAAAAGTAATATACACTCAGTAACATTCATTCAAAAACACAAAAACAGAAAAAAATTACGTTTGTAGATACAGATAGTCTTTGCTTCAGTCTGGCTATGTGAAAATTTTAGTTGCAACGGTGTAAATAACCTAAGTCCTCCAATAGCATAGCTGAGATTTAGTTATCACAGTATAGTAACTATGAAAAACTACATAAGATACAAAGTTTGCTGCTAGGTCTTCAGTCTGTAAGTCACTATGTAAGTACTAGATGTACATTGTGATCCATACTCTGGATCTATACTCTGACTAGGAGCCCGCAGAAACTGTGGGATGATAAATGGGTACTTTTTTTAATTTGCTAAGTTCTGGGAACTGGTTAGGCAACACCATGAAACTAATACACTATGCATAAAATTTTTGAGTCATAGATTTTTTTTTTCTTCAGTATTCCGTGGATATGGTCCCTGTGTCTTCAGGCATTTATATCACAGAGAAAAAAAAATCTGGTCAGTTCATGTCACCCACCTGATTTGTGAGAAACCTTTTCCCTCCAACTGAACAACTGTAAAATTATTTCCTTTGTGTTTATTTTACAAGACATTTGCCAATATCAAGGTATAAATTTCTCCCTCACTTTCCCTCTCTCCCTATCTCATTTGTTTTTAAGAATAATTTCTTGGATTTTATGTTAGGTTCTTGTCTCTGTTTCAAATATTCTGATCTCCTCCCATTCAAGAAATGTTTATATTCAGACACTCCCATAATTTTTAGGTTCAAACTCCATTCTCTGCCCTATTACTGTCCACATTTTAAAATGCCTGTATGTTTCTTTCATATTGTGGAATAAAATTTTCTTCCCCGTATTAGGTCTTTCCCTGATAGTGTCAGCCCTGCTTTTAACTACTATAACTCTAAAGCAAAATTTAATTCTGATATTGGATTTTAATTTCTCTGCCATCTCTATTCCATCATATTCTTACCTCACGCTCTCCAAACTTATACCATTTCCTTCTCATCTCAGCCACTTCTGATCTTACAGCGTCCTCTGTTTTATAAAACCCATGTTTTCCTGAAGCCTATTGAAGATGCCAAACATTTTTACATTTCTTTTCTTTTGGGTGATTTAGTAAAGGGTTCTTCGATGCATTCTTCCCCTCAGTTAGTAGAAAGGATTTCTTTTCCTCTACATTTTTCCTTCTCCTCCTTCTTAAGTAGTGGTCTATCTAGCCTTATACTTGCCAACAGGCAGGTTTGGTGGATTACAGTTTACCAGAGTCTCTATCCACATGGATAAGATTGAATCTTCTCAGTTCTGCATCCGTGGCTTTATAAAATAAACAGACACGAGCCCGATTTTCAGCAGGCTTTCATCTAGTGTAGCTCAGCTGGGATCAAGGTAGAATCATTACTCCCCTTGTCTGTGACATCTTCATGTAATAACAGAGCACTGTTGGAAGGGTAGGCTCTAGAGTCAGCTCGGCTGGATGGGTAACCTGAGTCAAGTCTCACGAGCAATGCTAATGTGGCCAAGGCATTTAAACTCTCTCTGCTTTAGATTCCTTAGAAGTAAAATGGGGCTAATAATACAAAAATCCCACTAATTGTCAGCTTTAAATGAGACAATGCATATGAAGGGCTTAGCACAGTGTTTGGCACTTTGTAAGCACTCAGTGTTACCCTCCCTTTAATTTCATCGTTATTATCGTACAGAAAACTCAATCCCTCTAAGTACACTGTTACTAAGGCTCCTTGTTCACTCCCACCTCCCTGTCTTTATTTTGAGGGTAGCCCTTCCTGAATACAATGCATTGTTACCGGAGTCTCCCTCTCTACAACACCCTGCCTATTTTCCTAATCGGGCTACTGTTTCTGACCGCATGTCTCCTCGAGGAGAGGGCAACGGGATAGTGCTCAGACTGTTTCAAGCCACATGCAATTAATAAGATTGGTCACATTTCTGATTGCTACAGTCCTCTTGGCTCAGAGTAAGAGGACAGACAGGGACAGAAGGGTAGCTCAGGAGGGCCGCCAATTTCACAAAATGTTTAAAGTCTCCGTAAGTCTTCAGAACAGTGGGTATTTCTTAAAACGTCTAGGTCTAGCTTGACAGTCAACCGGCTTCAGCGAAGTTATGTTTTGGCCCATAAGGCACTTGTACCTACTTTCTCTGAGTTCAAGATCTGAAAATAAAACCATCTGTCGTACACAAACAGATAACCAGACTTTGCCCAAACTCCATGCTCGGTCTTGAACCTGCAAAGCTGTTTCTCTCACTGCGGAGGGATCGTGTCTCACTGAATGATACATTCCCTTCTCAGTCAGTCAAACTCAATTCCCCCAGGTAATTTCCACTCCTCCCTCCACCTCAATTCAATTTCAATCAGTCAGTAACTACTGCCCCCGTCATTTCTACAATGCCTCTCCTGTCTGCCTCCCTCCTCGCCATTCACACTCCCTCAAGTCTTAATTCCATACTTCACCATTTTTAATTTGGACTCCTGTTACAGTCTTTGCAGTGGCCTCCCAGCCTCTAATGTCTTCCTTCTCCAATCAATACTATTTATCATTGCCAGGACTACTTTCCCCAAATGCAAATCTCGTCATGTCTCTAGCTTTGTCAAACACTAACGAGGTTTCCCAATCTTAAAGGGAAGATTTTATTTTCCTTACTTGAAATTCAAGGCCTATCACCACCTAATCCTAAATCCTTTCCAGGTTTATCTCCTTAGAGACCTCTTCATGGCAAACATCAGAACCAGCGAGCCACCTGCCCCACTCCGAGCACAAGTGGCCCTTTTGCTTTCGGACAGTTTACCTTTTTCATCTCTCTCAGCCCGGGATGCACTGTGTTGATAAACACCTCAGTCTACCAAAACCTGCCTCGCCGTTCAAGGCTCAGTCTCGTGGCCAACTTTATAAATGATCGCCAAGATGCTTGGATTAGCAATCGATTATTTTCTTTTCTATGCATTCACTTGAATTTGTTTATTCTATTATATTCATCCCCTTCTGCCTTTTATTATAATTGTCTACATATAAACCAGATTAGAGAAACAATTTTGCTTTATTTACTCTGATCTTCTACAATCTGGCAAGATTGTTTTTTTTACATGGTAGTGCTTCAAAAAAAAATTTCCCTGAAGTTATCAGGATTAAAATGGAGATAGGGGAATTGAAAGGATCCCATGAAAGAAAAAGCTAGGTTTTTTTTTTTTTTCCTTTGCTTTTTTTCCTGCTTCTGTTCTTGCTAGGACCTTTACCTCTGCCTTGTATATATGCTTTAATGTATGTCCTCCTCGTAAGGGACAAGGAGTTAATGATATCTTTACAGTCTTCCAGCCCAATAGATAATATCTGAGGAATGATGGGGTGAAGCCATTGTGTGCATATTCCAGACCACTGGTGCTAGACATCTCGACGCCAAGAGCCCCTGACTCCAAGGGAGTAAGTGAGTTATGATGGATACCTGAACCCTGTCCTGGTTCTGACCAGTTCCTGGATGCCTGAGAGAACACGTGCACCAGAGCACAATTGTCAATAAAACCCCAGACCCCAAGCAAAAACTTATCCTCCTTTCCTTTCCAAGTCTCCCAGATTCTCCATCTGTATCTGCTCTCAACATCTTCAGTAAACTCTGCTTTCACATCTTGTTGGCTCTCGTTTGATTTCCATCCTGTGTGAAGCCAAGGACCCTCTTGGCTGATCCTGCTGGACCCTCCCAGTGTCCTCGGACCTGGCCTGCCTGCATCAAAACTTCTAATATGTGAATACTGTTTTACTTATAATTATGACATTAAAGTATGCCTGAAAATGCTCATATTTCATATAGAAATGAAATTGAGTAAGACTATAACTTTTACTTTTGGCATCCTCCAGTATTTCAGGGTCAGTTAATCTGCTATGAAGATATAATATCAAGATAAAATATGTAAATGTAAGTTTCCAGGGCATAGATTGCCCTCCTGCATAGTAATTACACTTAATTTAACCCTGTGTTCTTGACAAATACAACTCTGAGTTCAACCATACTGTGGGTTTGTTCATACTATTTGTAAAGCATTTTAAGATTTATTTATTAATTTGAGAGGGAGAGAGTAGTGGGAGGCATAGAGGGAGAGAAAAAAAATGTCCAGCAGACTGCCCACTGAGCAAGGGGTCCCATACAGGGCTCGACCCCAGGACTTTGAGATCATGACCTGAGCTGAAATCAAGAGTTGGACACTTAGCAACTGAGCCACCCAGGCACCCCTTTTTGTATAGCATTTTAATACAAAGTATTTTCACAATTCTTATGTAATTATGCCATTTGTTAGATAACATACTTCTTATAATCCATTTTTATGGGTTCAGACATATCAAAATATAAGACAGAATAAATACAAGGAAGAATTAGACATTTGAATTACTTTTTTCTCCTAAATCCAAGGTGTTGTTCATCACCTTTACTATAGTTTATTTCTGTTGAATCCTTGGTGTTCCTAAAAACTCCATTCTCTGAGTAACAGGTTTTACGGAGTCTTTATTAAAGGCCTAAGCAAGCTTGGCTACCCGACAGGGTGACCATAGAATTTACTGGGACATATGTGAGACCAAAATGAGGCAATATTAATAATCACCAGAAAAGGCAGATGTAAACCAGGGCTGTCACGAACAAACCGAAATGTGCAATCTATGTACTGGCCTTAAGAATTGAATCATATTTTCTCCCCTGTAAAACTGAAGTACTGAAAGTTATTTATGAATTTTCTATCTTGAAATATTTATTAGTTTCTGTTGGAAAACTGCATTTTATAGCAAAGACATTTTAAAAATCACATTTACTGAAGAGATCTTAATAGACATTGAAATAAACTGTAAAAATGTTGATTGCCAGTTTTGGGTGGAAAACTTGCCGCTCCTCCCAAAACAAGCATAAATAAACATAAACACATCAGAAGCCATTCTGAGAACAAAAATCTTAGGCATACTTATTGTGTACTTAATGTTACAAATGGTCACATAGTTGATGTCAGACAATATGTTGAAAGCATCCTTGACTCTGGCATTTCCAAAGTCTCTCCCTCTCTGTTTTGTAGACCCATTTTTATTTTTTTGGATGGCTTTGATTTTTGTTTTATTTTTGACAAATAAAAATTGTATATATTTGAGGTGTACAACAAGATGTGTGATATGTGTATACATTGTCAAATGATGACCACAGTCTAACTAGTTAAAATACCCATCACCTCCCACAGTTACCGTTGGGTGTGTGAATGCATTGAGAACACTTGAGCTATACTCTCTTAGCAAATTTTAAGTATATAACACATTATTATTAACTGTGCTCACTATGTGTACATTAGGTCTCCAGAGTTTATTCATCTTTTATAACTGAAAATTTGTATTCATTAATCAATATTATTTTTTCCTAATTAAGAACTTTTAAAACACCACACAGTGGAGCCAGACTACAGACAAATTTTCAAAAAATACCAATACATAACTTTGGTTTTTATAGTTCAATTATTTAAAGGGGTTTTGCTTTTTAAGATTTTAAGTTCAGCTTTACCTTTCCTTGGTAAAATTTACAACACTTAAAATAATCTAAATTTCTGAAAGCAAAATTGGTCATCTATTATAGAATATATCAGATATAGGCCAATCACTTTTACTGAAAAGCCCCTTAAAATTTTAATTCCAACTTGCTACTTTATGTAGCACCCTGAAACTTACCGTTAACCCAAAATGACAATCTTTAAAGGACATTGGTTTCTCCTGTTCAGTAACCATCTACACTATTCCTGCAGCAATGAAATAGCTCAAATCTCTTTGTTACCAATTGATTGGTCATTAGGGTAACAAACATTTATTGATGGCAGAAATGCCATCCATAAAATGTCAGAGATACTTTCATTATTAGGATGCAAATCAGGTTTTCTTGAATTCTCTTAATCCCAGTTTGGAAAAGTAATTTAACCCCCAAATAATCACAATTATTAAATTTTAATGTAAATCAAGTGCTCTGAGAAGATTTTGTAATGCTCAGCAATTAAAGACTCCCTTTTTGGTTTTACAACAGTGAGTAAAGTTTTGATATTAATGAATACAACTCTGATGTCTTTGCACCTGAGTCTTGCCTTTGATGACCTCCTATCACTCTGCTTATTCTTTGGCATTGACTATTCTGGGCCATAAAGCAAATGCCAACAAATTTCAAAGGCTTGGAGTCACTTATGTTTCTTACCACTGTGAAATTAATCAGTGTTAAAAATAATTTAAAGAATCTTAAAATATTTTGAAATTAAACAATGACTAAGTAATCTACAAATTAGAAAAAAAAAACCATAACTGAAAATAGAAGATATTTCAAACTGAATGATTATGAAACTACGATGTATCAAGTTGTGGGATACAGCTAACCCCGTGCTTAGAGGAAAATTTATAGTCTTAAATGCATACATTAGAAATAGTGAAAGGTTGAAAAATTGATGATCTGAAAATCCAGCTTGACAGGTTAAAAAAGGAACAGTAAATTAAAGCAAAAGAAAGTAAAAGAAAAGAAATAATAAAGTGTAATAAAGTTAAAGAGAGAAGTTAATGAAACTTAAAAGCATGCAATTTGCATCACAGACATAATGTAAAACACAATACTGTAAAACTTCTAGAAGACAACACAGGAAAATCTAGGTGATTTTCAGTTTGCTAATTAGCTTTTAGATACAATGCAAAAAGCATAATCCATAAAAGAAAACGGCTGATAAGTTGGACTTCATTAAAATGAAAAACTCCACAGACTGGGAGAAAAAAAAAAAATATCTGATAAAAGACTTATATCCAAAATATACGAAAAGCTCTTAAAACTCAACGATAGGGAAATAAACAAGTGAGATACCACTATGCACCTTTTAGAATGGCTAATATTCAAAACACTGACAACATCAAGTGCTGGTAAAAATGTGGAGGATAGAAATTTTCATTCATTGCTGGTGGGAAGGCAAAATGATACAGCAATTACAGAAGACACTTTGGCAGTTCCCTTCAAAGCTAAACATAGTCTTAACATGCAATCCAGCAATCATGGTCCTACGTATTAAACCAAATGAGTTGAAAACTTATGTCTACACAAATACCTGAAAACTAATGCTTATGGCAGCTTTATTTATAATTTCCAAAACTTGGGAGCAACAAAGATTTCCTTCAATATGTGAATGGATAAACAAACTGTGGTACATCCATACAACAAATATTATTCAGTGAAAAATAAAACAGGTATTGTTCCATGAAAAGACACAGAGAAAACTCAAATGCATACTGCTAAGTAAAAGAAGCCAATCTGAAAAGGCTATATATTATATGATTCCAATTATATGATGTTCTGGAAAAGGCAAAACAATATTGATGTTAAAATGTGGACTTTAGTTAATAATGATGTATTAATATTGGTACATCAAGTGTAACAAATGTATCACACCAAAGCGATAATAAGAGTAACTGAGGGCAAGGAGCAGGGGAAGGAGTCTATGGGAACTTCACTTTCTGCTCAGTTTGTCTGTTACCCCCAATTGCTCTAAAATATAAAGTTTATTAATTTTTTAAAGTTTAGCTGTGCCCTAAAAATGCAATAAAGGAAAATCAACAAAATAAATGTTCCTTAAAACAAAAAGAACCAATATTGTAAGTTAAAAAAGAATATAATTACAGATCATATAGGTATTAAAATAAAAGGATATTATAAAAAATGTATGCTAGTGAATTTAAAGTTTTAGGGGAATTGAACAAATTCCTAGAAAAACCTTAGCAAAAGTAGTAGAAAATCTAAATAATCCCACATCAATTTAAGAAATTGAACTAGAATCTTTCCCACAAAGATATATCCAGGCCCAGTTTACTTTACCTAAAATTTCTTCTAAAAACTTCAGAAAGAAATAATACCCGTCTTAAACAAAACCTTCCAATTACTTTAGTATTTGAAAATTAACATAATTTATCATAAGAATAAAGAGGAAAGATAATATGATAATCATAATATATGCAGGAAAAAAATCGAAATAATTCAACACCTTTTCAGGATGAAAACCTGTGGCAAATTAGGAATAGATGGGAACTTCCTTAGTCTGAGACAGTAGCTACAGAAACCTACAGCCAACATCATACCGAGTAGAGAAATATAGAAAGTTTCCACCACCCCCAAGATAGGGAAATAAAACAAACACACCCATTCATTATTCCCCAATTTATTCATCATTCTAATGAAAGTCCTAGATAGCACAATAAGTCAAGGACAGCATAATAACTCAATAAATCAGAGGAAAAAAGTATCATTACTTGTGAACAACATGGCTGTATATGTAGAAGATCCAAAAAAATCTACAATCTATCAGAATGCACAAGTGAATTTAGCAATGTTGCTGGATCCAAAGTCAACATCTAAAATAACAGTCGTACAGAGTTGTAACTGAGAGTGAGAGAGGTGCCAGTAATGTTCTATTTATTTCTCAGTCTGGATGCTGGGTACATGGGCATATTCACTTTGTGAAAATCTGTAGCTGCATACTTCTGACTAATATACTTTTTTGGTATATATTATACTTCAAAAAAGCTAACTTTATATTGTTTAGTGGGTATAGAGTTTCAGTTTGCAAGATAAAAAAGTTCTGGAGAAGGGTTGCACAATAATGTAAATGTACTTAACAGTACTGAATTGTACACTTAAAAATAGTTAAGATGGTAAATTTTCTGTTATGTATATTTCACAATGAATAATTTTAAAAATGTTTACTTTAGAAATGAATGGTATTAAGATAATATTAAAGATAGGTGACTCTAAGTAACACATAGGAAAAATCAAAGTCAAACTCATAGCCCACCATTAGAGAAACTCTGCCTCCCTCCACTTCAGGCTGAGCAAAATTGTCACTCTAATTGATAACAGATGGAACACCATACTAAGAAATCACAATTCTTCAACTGTAAGGCAGTATTCATCATAAGATATATCATTGGTTTAATGATAGCTTTTGGGCGGAAAACTCCTCATGTTTATACTCACTTGTAGACGTATCTGAATAATAAAAGTGTGTGTGTGCCTTACAATAGAGCAAGTGTGGGATGACTATAAAAATGAAGAAAGCTGAACTGGTTTGCCTGGCCTTGGAATGTAAATCTAATGCCTCCAGGTAGACCTATCCATCTCTTTTACTTACAGGATCCCGACCACAAGAGTATTCATGATTATGAGAACAGAATCCAAAGAACACCAGCTTTGTAAGAGATAAAATTTATTCTAATACTGATTTATTTATATATTGATAAAATGGGCATAAACACATACCCTTTAAGCTTCTTAGAGATTCAAGATTATTGTTATTATTATTATTTTTAAAAGATTTTATTTACTTATTTGACAGAGAGAGAGATCACAAGTAGGCAGAGAGGCAGGCCCGATGCAGGGCTCAATCCCAGGACCCTGAGATCATGACCTGAGCCAAATCAAAGGCAGAGACTTAACCCACTGAGCTACCCAGAAGCCCTGAGAATCAAGATTATGATAGTAGGGTCAGTCCCTGAAAAAGGTGTGGTTTACAGGGACGACATGTTTGTATTTTAACTGAGGTAGAATCATGCACTTTCCACATTGGCATGACTAGAAGAGATAATTATTTGAATAAGTGCACACGTGTACATTTCCACAGAGAGAAAGAAAAACAACTATACAGCTCTTTTGGTCAAGTTGACTGTTGCAAGCCTACTGGTTGAAAGGAGTCTGCATGTTTTGTTGTATTTGATCAAAGGCTTTCCTGGTCAAATGGCCACCACTAATCCACAGAGTACTTCTGGAATCTTTGGGCAGATTTAGTGTTTCAGGTGTACGGCTTGGGGAAAAACGTAGGTTGAATTTGGGCCCTGATTGCCTTGTAACCTAGTGCTCTTGTGTAGGACATACACTGTCTTAGTGGTAAAACACAGTTGCCATCCTTTCTGGCCTTTATGGTGATGCCTGAATGTCACAGCCTCTTGCATAAGATTATCAGTATGTGATGATGTATCTTAATGACTAGCAAAGAAACAGAGGCTTGATTGAGTGTAATGTATGTGACACCGGAAATAAATGTTACCTTTGCTTCACAGATAAGCAATATTTGTTTTTAAAGAGATTTTAAAATACATTCTGTGAAAATATATTTGGAACAGCTGAATGGGTTTGCCTTTAATAAATGGTAGAAACGTGGAGAGGAGGAGGGTTTCAGAGCTTCAGACATAGATGATACTCCTGGCAGAGAGGCATACTCATAAATTATGGAACTTTTCCATGTCCAGAGTGGGTGACTATAACCTTTCAGATTTACATGTAATAAACTGATTCTTTCTTTCTTTCTCTCTTTCTTCCTTCCTTCCTTTCTTTCTTTCTTTCTTTCTTTCTTTCTTTCTTTCTTTCTTTCTTTCTTTCTTTCTTTCTCTCTTTCTTTCTTATTTTTTAAAGATTTTATTTATTTATTTGACAGAGAGAGAGAGATCACAAGTGGGCGGAGAGGTAGGCAGAGAGAGAGGGGGAAGCCGGCTCCCCGCCGAGCAGAGAGCCCGATGCAGGGCTCAATTCCAGGACCCTGAGATCATGACCTGAGCTGAAAGCAGAGGCTTTAACCCACTGAGCCACCCAGGCGCCCCAACTGACTCTTTTTTTTAAAAGGATGTACACAGAAATGCCACTTCATGTTTGCAATGATGATTTAAATTCTATCATGTATATCTTAAAAATAAGAGCATTAAGAGGAGCCCCCAATTTTTTTCACTCAAAAACAAAGGGTCTGTAGAGCTTGCTTTTTTTTTTGAACTGTAATGATTCTGAATTATTTTTGATTAACAAAGAAAATGGTCTGCTACTTCAGTGTCTGTGATTACATTTCAGTACAATAGAGAGAAGTCACTAATGGGTACCTCTGAGGTCAGGACTGAGACTGTAGTGTTCAAATTTGTTTATTAATGAGCCCAGGACAGGGATCTCCTTCTAGCATGTCAAGATTTGTTAATAAAACAAAATCTAAGGTACTGTTAAAACGTTACACAGCAGACTATCTAAGAATATTATCCTAATGTATAGCCTCTGAAATAAGCAACACTCTTCCAAATGCCTGGGACATGTACACAGGGGGAGAACTTAATCAGAGAAACTGCCACTCTCTCATCAATGGCAGGAGGATAATGGGAAATTCAAGATGCAGAAAGGAATTACTGCAAATATATGTGCACTTTTGGTCACTGCTTTTTGATGAAGAAAATATTGTGCATAATAACTCGAGAATGTATTTAACATAAATTATATTTGCATGAATTATGTTTATTCATATGGTCAGATACATAATGGCTTGCTTGATAAATGGCTGATTAGTCTTATAATCAGCCCAAGAGGGACCTGCTTCAAAAAACTCTCTCCTGGGGGCATCTGACTTTCTAGATACTTTCCATTTTGCCTTTAAATAGTGAAACGTTGCCAGATTTGGGCACCCCAAATAGCACG
>CM052887.1:62758437-62836987 GCA_028534135.1 Potos flavus | reverse complement strand
TAAGGAAAATGTGATATTTCTGATAAGGAGAAATAATTACTGCAGATACCAGTACTTTTATTTGCTGCGTTTTAATGCCAAGACTACTAACTCTACCTGATATCCTACATGAGACATTTAGACGTGGAATGTGCCTTCAGGACTACAGAAAAAAACTCTGAAATATTTCCCTATGGTTAGGTAGCTTTATTCTGGTGTAACGGGTCTTATATTTTCACTTCATGTCTTGCCTCTTAGTAATATTCCCAATTATTATGACTAACTCTTTCTTCAAATGGATCTCAATTGTCACATATTCTGGAAAGTTTCTCCTGCCGACCCCCACCAGAACTCCCAGTCTGAATATGCAATCCTCTTATACATTCCAATATGAACTTGTATTCTTCAGTATTGTTGTAATCAAAATGATCAGGATATTTGTCAATCCTCACACCTTCTTTTTTGGCTTCTCATATGGTAATCTTTTGAGGATTAGCCCTGTGGATCCTTGCATTTCCTGCAAGGCTAAACAGAATACCTATCCCTTATCCGACATTCAACTAATGGTGAATAAAAGAATAAAGTCCTTACAAAACAATTTACCTCTATTACATACCAACGTAAATATCTCTACTCTCTGTTTACTAAACTTGATATTTGGGTATCTACTCACCTCTGTTCTTGCCATTATCATAAAGTTCTTTCAGGAAAGCAAGTAAGTCAGAATGTGAAAGTAAGAATCTTCAGTACAGTTAGGTAGAAAGTTCTGAGATCAGTATTATTTCATTGGAGCCATAGATCTGTATTCAGGTGTTTAATACCATTCTCTTTCTGATAATATAATGAAAAAGGTTTGTGGGTTCAAGAAAATATAGAAAAATTAATATAGATATGTAGTGGTTAATTACAACATGGGAAGTTAATACCATAAAGCCTGTAGCAAGCAAGTATTATAATTAAGATGGAGAAATTAAAATAGCATAGGATTTTCACCTTTCTCTCAGTAACTAGGCAGGAATGACCAATTACGGCAGGTATTATATAATCAGTTTTATGAATCAGAAGCATGCCAATTCCTTATTATGACTGTTTCCTTATAATATAAGTTCATTATGTTATAAATAATATGTACTTGCTCCTTGCAAAGATGAACAGAGTTTTAAAGGTCAAAGTACCAGATTTGAAATCACTGTTTTTAATAAAATGTATATGGCTCACAGTGTCTGCCCCTTCTTTATTTTGACTTTTTCTTTTTCTTCAAGCAGCTTACAACCCTAAGAAAATGTCTTTATTTACTGAAAATAAAATATATATATACATATATATATATATATATATATATATATATATATATATATATATGGACATACAATGCAGATTAAATGCTACCTGACAGCATTTAAAAACTAGGTAAAACCTCAATTCAGTCTTTGGAGTTTTAATAGAAGTGGTGCCCAAGTAGGAGATGTCAACAACATAGTTTATTTCAACATATGTGTATTCTTATGAATATAGACTTTGCTTAAATACCTGCTGCCTTCAGAAGCCTTCAGTTAAACATTGGAAGCAAAGTTTTACTCCCAATGCTTGTGTTTTAAATAATCCCATTATTAAAATTGGCTCTCGCTCACTGCTTTGTTGCAAACTTCTTGTTTATTTAGTACACCTTACTCATTTGCTTTATGTATATGTTATGTAACAATGGAAGACCTTCAAAACGAGAATACTCAACATTGTATCTTTCCCTACTCAACAGTACATTCAATCTGCCATCCATTTGCTAAACTTGGTTGAAACAAAGCACTGATTAGGCAGCTGTGAAAATGTGTAACAATACTAATTGTGATTGACAGACTAATTAAGTTGGGGGTGGGGGTGAGGGTGGGTTGGGCAGCCCAGTGTAGATTATTTGCCTAAACTGAACTTCCCATTAACCCCATAAGCCACTTAGCAGAGTTAATATGTAGATTTGGGATTTTTTTTTTCTTAAAAGAGTTCACATTCTATATAATTCATTATACAGAGGAATTATGTAGACATTATTCAAATATTAGAAATAAACTGGTAAGTGGAGAATGCATGTTAATAATATTTTTAAAACAGGCCACATTTGGACATATAATAATAAACCAACTATGTTATTGATTTTTCAAAATGTATATATTAATATCCTCAGTTTTCTGAAAGATATTTATTTCATAAAATAGGTCCTTATAACTTCACATAATAGCAATGCTTCCAAAATACACACAGAAACTTTTTTAGATACATTTAAATGAAGACCTTCATAATATTTAAAGACCTGACTTGCCAACGTTTAATGGGTCAATCAACTGATAAAGATTTATTTAGTGCCTATACTTTTTTAGCATCATTAAATGGAATCTAATTTGATTGCAACCTGTTTCACTACAATCTACTGCATTTGATTGCTTACTGAATTCTTGATAAAGATTCTGGCAATTTAATATGATATTACATAGTGTAGAACAATTGTTCCCAAATATGAGTTACAGGAGAAAAGATACTATGCATGAAAGGGGATTTGAGGCCAGGTAAATTGGGGAAATACTTAATATGTAAAGATTCAACATGGGTATTACCATGTTTGGCTCATCTAGAGATATACAAATAATCTATAAATATGCTAAACTATGTAACTTCTTTAATAGTAAAAAAATGCAAATTAACATAATTATAAGAAATAATTTTTGATTAATTGTATTAGGGATATTAGAAAAAAAGATAATCTTCAGTTTTGCCAAAGAAATGAGGAAACGGGGATACCCATATATAAAACTGAGCTAAGGGCAAGCTTAGCTGGCTGTTCTGTAAATTGGTACTAACTTCTGGCCGGGAGTATGTACCAAAAATATGTTTACATTTTGATCCAGCAATTCTTTGATGACTGCAATCTAAAAAAAAAATAAAAATTAAGATTGTGAACCTACACACACAAACACACACACACACACACACACACTCACAGAGACACACACAGTTTGTAACTTTTTCTGGGCTATCTTAAAACTGTGTGGTGAGATATGATTTTTGTTTGTTTATCTTTATTTTCTACTTTCCAAAACTGAAGTTTTTAAAATATACATAAAAATTCTTTGAAAAAAAATTTTGAAATGCTTTAACCTAAAATTCAAATCTCTGATTTTTAATAGTCAATATTCTAACCTTATAGAATTTACTGATACAGAATCCAAGGAACCAGACAAAGACAGGTATTTATAACCCAGGGATCAAAACCAAAGACAATAAAAATAAAGAACAGGCTAAGATGACCCTCAAATGTTTTATCATTCAGTCCGCAAAGCTGAATTTGGTGTCTCAATTTGTTGTAAGGATAGATGAGAGCTAACTCATTATTTGAAGAAACCACTTGAGGTGAATGGACATTCACAGAAATATCAAGCTGGTGTCAAAAGATGCTAATTTTTAACATAATAGAATGTTGCATTACTTTCATCTTCTTAGGTATGTTACTTGTACTTTTATTATTGTAATATCCATTGTTCTAAAACAATATATCCTTAAATGTAGAATCCTTAATAGTCCAAAGGGACAGGTTAAAAGTAGTTACAGACTATTACCACTACTTGAAAGTAAATCTAGAGAAGAAAGGCTAATCGAGGAGGGCAATATTTACAGATTTGGATTAAAATAGATCAGTAAAGAAAACAGAACATGATAGGTTCAATAGACATGGGGAGTGATGCTATCTCTTGAGAGGCAAAGAGGGGAATATAAATTAAGAATAACCATTTGTATTTGCTTAAAAAAAAAGTCTTCCCATATAAAAGGCATTATGTTTGTGGGAGTTCTTATTTCTTATGGTATGTATTTCATTTAAAATCAAATTAAGGCATCCAATAGATTATTCTAGTGATCTAGATAAGCACAGAGCTAAACATGAACTCAAAATAATAAAGTAAAAATAGTGCTGATAAGAATAATACCCACCAAAAGTATTTTTAGAATTAATAAATAATGAAGACAATGTCTCTATGCAATGTCTACACCAAGAATGCCACCTAACATAGAAGTGCTATTTCATGTATAACTTAAATTGGAAAGTATTTTTTTTAATGTTGAGAGATGTTTTACCATCTAGACTATTATCTGATTCAAATCGCATAGTAACTCTTTATATCTGTATTTAAGAAACACTAAAATAGTGTCTCAGCTACTTCTATCTTCTCCCTATCTGGTCCAATAAGGTAGACACTAGACACATACGGTTACTTAAGTTTAAATAAATTAAAATTATATAAAAGTAAACAGCTCCTCAATCACTCTAGCCATATTTCAAGTGCTCAACAGCCACAGATGGCTGGTGTTTCCTTTGTTGGACAGTGCAGATATAGAATACACGCATCACTGTAAAACACTCTATGGGCAGGGCTGCAGAGAAAGCCTGGGAGAGGCACAAGGTCTCTTGAGCATCTTGTAGGTTGTGCAAGAAAAGTTCATATCAATAACCAAGGTGGAACTCTGTGAACACCTTCTGGGATCATGATCTACAATGTGGTGAGTCAGTTCAAGAATGGTTATCCCCATCTTATAAATTAAGATCCATGCTCAGAAGATAAGATGCCTTCCCTGAGGTATATGTAGTCTATAAGTAGTACAGGACATATATCGTATATGACAGACTCATGAACTGAATCCAGCACTAAGTTCTCACCTGGTTGGAGATCATACTCTGAAAAAAAATCCCCATGTAGCTTCCACTCAAAATATAAGTGAACACAATTCATGACAAGGTAGTTCAGTACAATAATCACTGCCCTAATTTTTCTCAAATTTTTTGTAATTATATTACCAGAAACTATAGTGCAGCTAATCTTATACTGACTAAATATAAATAATCTCCAGAACTACTTTGTAAAAAATGTGAGACAAATGTTCAAGGGCTAACTTGAGATAGAATAGCACTAACAGTGTAACAAATTCAGTAAATCAATCATTTAAAAACCTTAACCAGTTAGATAGTTGGAGTGAATGTGCTATAGTTGTCAAGGTTATCAGTGTTCAATGCCTGGCCCATAACGAAATTTAACTTACTCTATTTAAGTTCAGAAAACATCGGGTATAAAGCAGTAATTTTTGTTTTTTTTTGTTTTGTTTTGTTTTGTCTTGTTTTTGAGAGAGAGTGCAGGGGGTGGGGGGCTGAAGGAGAGGGAGAGAGAGAATATTAAGCAGGTTCCACACCCAGTGCAGCATGGAGCCCCACATGGGGCTTGATATCACAACTCTGAGATCATGACCTGAGCCAAAATCAAGAGCTGGATGCTTAACCAACTGAGCCACCCAGGTTCCCCTAAAGCAGTACTTTTAGATCTTTGAGATATGTGGAAAGAAGATGACTGCTGTACTGGCTTGAACATAAAAAGTATTTTGAAAAAAGGCACTGTGTTATAGTAAAATCATTTTGGAAGAGGAAGAATCTGGAATTAACTTTAAAGTTTCTTTTGTTGCTTGAGATATCCGAGTTTTATGATTTCTCTTGAGGAACTATGTAGTATGATCATAGTATCATTTATTAAAAACAAAATAACTAGTTTATTTAAAATAGATTGTCTGAATTTTTCTCTCTTCGTCCAACTGGACATATCCTGCCTGGCCAAGAAAAAAACACACATATCTACCCTTTATCCACTTCTTCTTGGATACTAATGTATCTTCTTCCTCCTCAGTGGCCCAACACAAATGCTAGCCCTAATCATATTCTAGCAAATATCTGTTCGACATTTCTATTGCCAAAGAATTTTAGAGCCAGAAAGGCCCATAAAAATCACAAATGGCTCTAATGGTTCTCTGCATCTATCTGCACATAAGAAGCACCACAATAGGGAAGGACTTAGAGAGTTCACACAAAACCCCCCAGGCAGCCTATAGGCAATGGGAAAAGAGTGGTATCAGTAGACCCCTGTGAGGGGCTTTCTGGTCCTGATCCATAGTTTGGAGAGTCAGGTTGAAGAAACGGCAGGCTATAGGGTTTACTACAGTACACATTAAAACAGCAAAGCTCTTCCCTCTAATATTTGGTCAAGATCATGGATTTAAATTTCCATGATACCCTTACTTGTAGGCAGGATTCTTTGGGTTATATTTTTAATACTAGGGAAGGAAAAAAGTAACTCAAATTGTTTTGGGGAGGAATCAAAACTACCTGAACGATGTGAATTAAATGAATAATAAGCAAAATTTGTGCTCTACAGAGGAGTCTGCAAGTCTGTAAGCCAGAGCACCTTCTGCTCTTTAGGTAGGGGAAGTTGATATTGGAGCCCATCGGATGGCATTTTGTGACATAGACATGTACATAGTAGGTGATCATGAGTATCTATTGCCTACATGATATTATAAATAAAGAACTACTGACTTCTGAATTAGTATATCAGAATCAGCACCCAAGTCGACCTCCCTTCTCTGCCTTTGTTTTAAAAATAATAAAATTATATCAGTGCTGGGGAGAAAAAAAAGCGTACTGGCCAAAGACCAAAAAGTTTGAGAAACCCAGGTAGAAATTAAATAGATAAAAGGGCATAGATTGACAGGGAGAAATATGGAAAAAAGCAGTCCAAAATATCAGAAGCAAAGTCCTACTTCTCTCAGAACACAAAGGGCAAGGGTGCGCCATGGTACGATCACCCAGGGAATTAATTAAAATCCACCGTCAAGAATGGGCAGGGCTGAAGCATCAAACAAAACCAAACAAGGAAGAAGAATGGGCAGGCCTATAAAACAACTACTCTTCCCACACCCTCTCCAAGTCTTAGAGCGGTCTTCTCATACAAATGGCTTTTGCTCCCGGGATAAACTGAGAAGTGCATTATTAGTCTAAGAAAACAAACCATCCTTCTAGAGAAAGCACCCAATATGGGTGTAGGAATGCAAAAGATGAGCAGAACAGAGTTTAGAGATAACTCCCAGCTTCAATTACAGACTTACAAGTTAAGTCGGTCATGCCAAATAACACTATCTTAGCTTTGGCAATGGTGGCAATCAGTTCATTCAGTCCTAAAGTGAAACCTGCCTGCCAACACAGTTCCATCTGAGGGAGAAGCCTATTGTTGAAAGAAACCTACGCAACCATGCAAAAAAGTACCCCAGCTACTAATTTTCTATTAATCAGCTTTCATTCATATATTGAACCAGCAATTAGAAACATCAGACATTTGAAGAAAACCAATACTATAAAAAAATGGAAAAGATGAATAAACGTAACATGTCTCAAAAGATCAAACATGATTCAGAGAACAGAAGGAAGTTTTAAGAATCTTCTAATTTGTATCTTCAGAAATATTTATTGGCTCCATAAAATAAAATAAAAATGCTTGCTAGCTGTATTTTTTTTAAAGAGCCATCATATTTAGCAGAGAATCAATATACAAAAAAATAGATACTTATAATATAGATATTATTTGAGGAATGAAGATAACCACCAGAAGAGCTCAAAATAATAGAATTAGCAAAAATTGTAGGTGGTGAAAAATTACTAAATTTCTAATCTTTATACTAAGGAGTCAACATAGTCTACCTATAGTTGATAAATCAAGAAACAGAAGCAGTATGTTTCATATATAAATGGTATGGGAGTTCAGAGGAAACAACTAATTGAATTCAGTTTAAGTTTGTGTACAGAGATAGCCAAGCCAAATGCCCTGCTTAAGAGGAATATTCAGGACCCCTTTTCATTTCATGAACATGCACAAATACTAGCATATATTCAATATGCTTGGAAATTTTTTCTTTTTTTTTTTTTTAAGATTTTATTTATTTATTTGAAAGAGAGAGAGAGATCACAAGTAGGCAGAGAGGCAGGCAGAGAGAGAGGGGAAGCAGGCTCCCTGCTGAGCAGAGAGCCCAATGCGGAGCCCGATCCCAGGACCCTGAAACCATGACCTGAGCCGAAGGCAGAGGCTTTAACCCACTGAGCCACCCAGGCGCCTCGCTTGGAAATTTTTCTAATGACAAATCTAAAGCAGTAACTAACCACCTGTTTATTGACAAATGTTAGAGAAAAGCAATTCCCTTTCAGATCCCAGAGAGCAACAGTCTTGGGGAAAATATGACTTGTAAGTTTCTTGAGTGTTTCACTTTCTATATTCAAGAACAACAACAAAAACCAAACCAAAACAAAACAAAACAGGGGCTGGGGAAGAAGAGACATTTCTTAATGTTTTTGACCATTTCATATATATTTTTTAAATACTGTGCAGGAATTGTTTAATTCCTTTAAAGTATTTTTTAAAAATCTAATTCAACTATGGGCCTCAGACTAGTTCAAAACTGAATGAGTTTAAAATAAATATCAGACACTTTAATATAAGGATGAGAATTTCAAAATCATCAATAAGACACCAAGAATGATGGATTTTATTATCTCACGTTCACCAAATCAGCAGCTGATTTGAACTTTGAGAAACTGGTGGATAACTAGTAAGAGAATCATTTCTTCTTCCTATTCACGTTCAGGAAATACTTCCAAATTTCTACCCTTGCTATGCCTTTTCTCAAGTATTTTATTCATATGTTGAAAATACTAACAATCAATGTAACCCAAACTGAATTAGCCACAATTTTAAGAAATACTATGGCTTTGTGTATTTAAAGTTGGCTCATTTGAACAATTATACCTGGAACTTAGTGAGAATAGTGAAAAATCTAAATTTTTATTATGACTTAAATAATGAGTGACTACTAAACTCAGCCTTTAAATAGTAATGATTAATTAGGCTTTAATAATACTTGTACTAGTAGTACTTTGTTACAAAATCTGCTTTTACTAGTATGAACTATGATTTATAAATGCATTGCAATATGAAGACATTTTGTGCTAACAAAAGAAAAATTATAGGAAGCACTACGTAGTTAGAAATATATTTAAGCATATGTAGAAGAATAAGAACATAAACTACATTGTTTAGAATCTTGACATCCTGATATATATCAAATGACTGTTCTGGGGCAGAGCTTTCATCCAAAATCTCAGTTAAAATGGAAATACTTCCAATCAAATACTGATATATATATATCAGCATTCCAGGATTAAGAAACACATAATTTAAATTAATATAACATATGGAAGCACTTTATGTATTTTAAAAATATTAAATAAAGTCAAGGAAATGGTTAATAAGTAACACTATGACAAGTCATTATTAAATGTATTATAAGATGCAAATATTGTTAAAATATATGTGCATATTTAATGTATGAGTTAAAGTCATCAAGCATTCTGTATAGTGTCATTTAATTTAACAAATGATAATAAGGTATTTATAAATGGAATCTTCATAGAAGAGTAAATATCACTAAAAATACTTTCAATAACCCACACTATAGTAAATCTCTTTATCCTCCCTATATCCCACAAATAATCTTTTTACTCCTGAAATACTGACAGGACATATTTGATATTAAGTGACATACAAATTTTTTAACATCATAATGTAAGTAGACCTTCAGTTTAACCACTGTATCTATCTGATATTCGCAGGTTACCAGGTAAAAAATTCAGTCAAGCAAGTTAGTAGCATTTTGTAGACAAAACTCCAGAAGTATTATATTACTGAAATAATCTTACTTTTAAACTCAATTTACTCAACACAATCGGTTTGTGCAGACGCAGTTCTCTTTCCCACATGCATACAAACAGCAAAATAAATATCTAATACTGTTAAATATAATCACAGAGCATAAAATTGTTTTCCCCAGACTTGTAATTATTATATTAAACATTACCCCTAGCTATAAGGATCCCAAATATTTAAATTTTAAATGCATATGGGGGTGCCTGGGTGGCTCAGTCAGTTAAGCAGCTAACTCTTGATTTCACAGGTCAGGTCATGATCTCAGGGTTGTGAGATCGAGCCCTACATAGGGCTCTGCACTGGAGCCTGCTTAAGATTCTCTCCTTCCCCCTCCCGCTGCCCCTCCACCTCCTCTCTCTTAAAAAAATTATAAATGCATCTGCACACTATCTTGTAGTAATTTGTGTGTATATATATACTATACACACACACACACACACACACACAGAGAATATTCATTTTCTAAAAGCTGTGCTTTAGAACAGAGCTTCTTAATCTTCAATGAACACACAAATTGGCTAAGGATCTTGTTAAAATGCAGATTGTGATTCAGTAGGTCTAGGGGGGTGGGGCAAGAGTCTGCATTTCTAACAAATTCCTAGGTGATGCTCCTGCCCACGGAACACATTGTGTGGAGAGGCTCTTAAATAAGTGTCTCCTAATCTTGACTAATCCTCAGAATCATCCAGAGTGCTTGGTAGATAGACACTGAAAATAACAAATCTCTTGTTTGGGGTGAGACTCAGAAAACTGGCCGGATGGCTTACCTAAGTTCAAAACCCTGATTTAAAAGATGAATAAACTTAACAAAAACTCTCTGCATTCTTAAATGTCTCACTATTTCCAACAATTTTTACATACTTCAGAAATTTTCTTGGTCAGTAAGAAAAACTACCACCAGAAGAAAAAAACTGGAGGAAAAAAATTGAATATTATTTACCATTATGTTTATACTAAAAAAAAATGGTACTTCCTGATTCTATGAAGACATATTTAGATTAAGCAGTATAAATGACAAAAGAAAACAAAATTCCACAGAAGCGAAACAAAAGGAGATGACCCTTTAAAGTACTCACTATAGGCCAGACACATTTGTGCATTTCTCATTATGTAGCATGGGAACATGAATGAAATTATTTTCTCCAAAGTAATCAGACTCTAGAAGAGAAAAAGGTGGCAGCAGCTTTCCATTCTATATGGATTTTAGGTAGCAAGCTGAAACTGCCTTCACCAGGGCAGCATTTGGATTCTATGAACTCTACCACTCCAGGTAGCAGAGAGGACAGAGAGACTTGAGAGGTCAAAGGTACAGGGATGGCAAAGGCTTGGGGATATTTAGAGCAGAGTGAATATTTTGATTATTTTTGAGAGTCAGTTAAAAACAGGGAATGGCAGACATGGCAGGAGGGGGAGACCTTAGAAAAATAGCACAGACTGAGGAATGCCGAATAAGTGTTTCGACTGTCAAACAGAAGAGACTTAATGAGAATAGAGGATTTAATGAGAGTAAAGTGTTGGTTCAAGAAAAATAAGGAAATGTTAACTAACAGAAGAAAAACAGAAAGTTGTCAGAATTGAAAAAAAAAAAAAACAACAAAAACCAACAATCAAATTTTGAGAGCATGAGTTGGAACAGTGCCTGGTGATTGTCAAATCTTTTTTGTGTTCTTGTCTGAAGTGGGTGGAGCTGAAAATCTCTGGTTTACAGGAGGTGGAGAAAAGCCAAGTCAAAGTGTTCAAGGCAGCTAATAGGATTCAAATATTCAGGCACTCTTCTAATGTGGGGGGGATGGGGGAGCTTCCTTCTAAATGATGTTTGTAGGGAAGTAATTAAAACCCCCAGAAAAAGCCACAGGTGGTGTAACATAAAGGAGAGATCCTGGATCAGACAGACCTGAATCTGAATCTTGGCTTAATCATTTGCTAAAACGTGACCCTAGGTCGATTATTTTACTTCTCGGTTAAGTCAGTTTCCTCAATAGAAAAAATATATGTAGGGGCGCCTGGGTGGCTCAGTGGGTTGAGCCTCTGCCTTCGGCTCAGGTCATGATCTTGGGGTCCTGGGATCGAGCCCCGCATCGGGCTCTCTGCTCGGCAGGCAGCCTGCTTCCCCCCCTCTCTCTGCCTGCCTCTCTGCCTACTTGTGATCTCTCTCTCTCAATCTGTCAAATAAATAAATAAATCTTTGAAAAAAAAAAGAAAAAATATATGTAAACAGCTGCAATAAAAACTACTCCGGGGGCGCCTGGGTGGCGCAGTTGGTTGAGCATCCCATTCTTGGTTTCAGCTCAGGTCATGATCTCAGGGTCTTGAGATGAAGCCCCATGGGGCTCCGCACTCAGCCAGGAGTGTGCTTCTCTCCTTCTGTACCTACCCCCTCGCTTGCACACTCATACTCTCTCTCTCAAATAAGATAAATAAATCTTAAAAAAACAAAACCAAAAAACCCCCCAAAAGCCAAAATTATTGCGAAGTATGGTTATCAAAGTATGGGTGGGCTTCTGTCAAAGAGACCACATTATGATTTTGTCTCCTAAAACCTGACATAATCGATACTTTCACCAAAACCCCAGTAAAGGCAAAACAGAAAAATAATTTAATTCAGTTTGGAGAGCTTCAATAAATTTGCTTAGCAGAGAACTGAAAAATTAAAAAAAGGAAAAGGATTTTTGTCAGCATGTTAAAAGGAACTAATTTTGCAGCAATGATACAGGAACTTCTTGGTCAGAAGTCGTGGAATCATTTGGGGATATTATACTTCCAATTGTTTATCACCAATTCCTGAAATTCTACTAGTTAAAGTCTACTTTGTAAAGCAGAAATAGCAGCTGCTGTAAAAGGCTCCAAAACCAAAGTCCGTATTTGTCTCTCTCTTAGTTTTCCTTATGCTTTAGTTCTGATTTTATGAACAGAAAGAAGGTTTTTTGTTTAAGGATACGTCACCCTTTCATACCTTTATATCCAAATTGTGTAGTACTAAGTGCAGAATTAAGCAATTAAATGTACGTCTAAGGGCAATTTCAGTGGTTATTGGGTTGTTCTTAAAATTTAATACTGTCGATACAGCAAAAAAAAGACCATCATAATATTTCTGCATATATTTCATTCTGGTTGCATGTCTGCTTTCACTAAAAGGTTTTTCTAAAGAGTGAAAAGCTGTATTTTATTAACTACTAAAAATTAACCAATTACTTAAAAATTTCAAAATCTTCATGTATCTAAATGTTTCATAAAATAATTAATGTTCTTCATATGTATATTAATCCATCTTAAATTTCTGAGAGAAAGGAAAGAACTCATCTTGTGACTATGCTAATAGTCTCTTATGAGAAAATCACTGCTAAGTTTAAACTCTAATGAGTAGTTATCCTTTTGGCTAATAATATCTTAATGTATAACAAATACGGTCAGAGTAAAGCTATAATAACCAGAAAATTTTAACAACCATGAATATACTCTTCCCTTCTTTGGTACCGTTTGTCATAGAAATAGGAATCCCTAAAAGGTGATATGAAGCTCAAACGTAGATGTCATAACACGGGGAGAGGGACACAGTGACAGCACAAAGCATTAACAGATTGAACAAATAACGTAAGAGAGGTAAAAACCCAGCTATGAGTTTACTCATCCTCAAATATCCATTCAATTCCAATGAAAGTGGGTTTTGATTCCCTTTAAAGGACTACCTCCATCTGTGTACTGGATGCCAGCACTTAGCCCTCATCAACTTTCATTCCTTGTTTCAACTCTTTACTCTTCTTCTTTCACTTTTAATCTTTTCATCTCCACTGTCTCTTTTCCTCAGTCCTGCTCCCCCTCAAGCCCCCATCCTATCATCTCCCTTTTAATCAGCATTTCCTGCAAAGGACCAGAGTATACATACAACGTGTCACCTCTACATGAACTTCTTCAGTTGCCATGCAAGTCATCAACTGTGTTCTGTTGAAACCACTCTTGCCAAATCTGTAACTTGCTTCATGTCTCATCCTCATTTTAAAGCCACCCTTCTGTCTGTAATAATAATTTTAACAATTTCTTAGCTTGTTAAAAATCTCTTCTATCATCCATTGACTCCTGGCTCCTGGTTCTTTGCTATCTTACAGATTCACATCCTTTACTGAGTAAAGCCAATATCATGGCTTATGAATTATCTGTGGTCTTCTTCCTCTTCACAGTCTCATTCAAAATAATGGACTCTGGTCTCCTGCATATAGTATGACTTCCAAAAATTCATCATCTCCAACTAATTGCCAAATGCCTGCTGAACACAGATATCCCACTGGCAATGCAAATATACTTCTCAAACAACACTCTGATCACTTCCAATCTCTTTCTACCTATCATCAAACCTACTGTTCTTTCTGGGTTCTAGATATCACCAGGTTCACAGTCAACCAAACACAAATATCCAGGCACAGATTTTTTTCTGTTTCTCTAATTATCAATATACCTTTTACAATTGTATTCTCCCTTAAATCTGCCCTCTTAACTTCTTTCCCTGTCCTTCTCCTAGTTAAGATTACCATTATTGTTTTTTGGGACAGTATCCTTTAACCTAGACACACAGATTCCAATATTTTTCTAGTTCAATCACTTCTTCCTAATGTTCCTAAGGATATTTTTAAATAAGATAGTCTGGTTATGTTACATTCACTTCTTTGCTCAAAATTTTACAGAATATTTAAAGTTTTTTAAAATTCAAAATTTGAAATTTTGGCCTTGGTCCATATATTTAAAGACTACGTATGACAACTTTTCCCAAAACATTCTCCAATTCCTCAGATACAATACACAAGGCTACACTTTGAAAACTACCCATCCTTTTCTTTTCTCTCTTCTGTAAATTTGGTTATTCTGTTCCCAATGCCTAGAATATTCTCTACACTTTTAGTGTGATTAATTTGTGTTTTTTTTCCCCAAAACTTCACCTCAAATAAATCTCTTCCATCTACTTGTCCCTAATTCCTCAGTACAGTGATTAAGTCTATCTTTACAACTTGCTTGATTTTTTTGAGTCCTAAATTGCATAGTTCCCACTTTCACGGTCTACACTTCTCAGATGCATGTGATTACTCATTATTTTACTGAAAATTTTTGTTATCATTGTGAGTTATACACAGTATGTGTTCAGTAAGTATGTGTTGAATGGAACCGTATCAGAGGGCTAAGAATAATTCCAAAGCATGGATTGGATAACAAGATCAAAAGAGGGGGGTGCCTGGGTGGCTCAGCGGGTTAAAGCCTCTGCCTTCGGCTCAGGTCATGATTTCACGGTCCTGGGATCAAGCCCCGCATCCGGCTCTCTGCTCAGCGGGGAGCCTGCTTCCCCCTCTTTCTCTGCCTGTCTCTATGCCTCCTTGTGATCTCTCTGTCAAATAAATAAATAAAATCTTTAAAAAAAAAAGATCAAAAGAGGGATTAATCAATGTGGACTGCATTGGTGAAAAAGCATTCATCTGGGATAGTATTGAACTGGGCTTTTATAACCAGTGGAATTTGATAAGCAGAGAGGATGATACAAAGTGATAATAATACAAGAAAAGGAATAGAAAAAAAGAAATATTGTATGCTTGGGACATACATGAAGTCGTATCAGTCAGGACTCAATGTTTTTTGTTTATGAAATAATAGGGCATAAGTTTGGGAAAGAAGAAGCCCAGTTTGGGGGAAGTACATGACTGTAAGGCTAAGATTTGTAAATCTTTATCCAGGAGACAGTGGGCAGCCACTGAAGACTGTTTACAAGTCATGAGAAAGAAGAATAGGAACAATTATTTATCTTATGATGATATCAATTTAAAAAATAGTATGTACTAATTTAAAATGGTGGCATTGATTGTTCCAGGTATTTGTAAGACTTTTCTAGAACCATAATGTCTAAACAGAATTCAAACTTTGTACTCATTTCTATGAGTGCTATTTAAATGTTTGATATTTCAATATCACAAAGTATTGTCATGTCTTCTTTTATTTGGATTTTAAGATCAGGATGGCATAACAGACCTACTAATCACTTTTTCTCAATTGTTAAGACATAATATTTATCTGGGAGAGAGTAAATAGACAATCTAAAAAGCTGGGGGAAATCTCTTTGGTCATCTCTACAGAGCAAATGATCTTGGTTGGATTTGTAGTCTAAATAAAGATAAAATGATTGTAAAGAATTAAGACTTTGTTAACCACTAAGTTTATTCCTTTAAACATTAGGAACTAACTTTGGAATGCCCTGTACACCAAGGTAAGGCTTCCATGTCTTTTTTGCTGAAATCCTATTAAAATACTGTAAGCAATAAATCAACAGTCTTGGATTTCATGAAATCATGTTTCTGGGGGAATCATTAAAAATCCTTGGATTGTTCTTTTTCTAAAATCTCTCTAAATAAAATTATCTCATAGATCTGACTGAGACCTTAAACATGTTCTCAACAAACTGCAAATAGTCAAGTAATATGTATGGTAATTTCAAAAGTGGTCACAAAATCTATCTGATTTTTGAAATCTTTTCATAGGTAAATGTGATTAGCAACATTTGGAAAAACTGAATGTTTTCCTTACATATAGAATTAAAGTTAAAATGCACAATCTGCGAAAATTAATATATATGAACCATGGCTTAAGACTAAAGAATTATCAGGTCATCAATAGCTCCCCCTTGAGTTCCATGAATACTAGAGAGATATTAGGAGAGTCACTTAGATTCTTTATCACTGTTTTCTCAACTGTAAAATAAAGTATTTGAATTAGATGAAGCATAGGACTCCTTTTAGCTATAATATTCTATCGGTCCATAGAGGATGGAAACACATGCTGGGCACACATCTCCTTTCTCTTTATTTTGGTTATGCACTAACAGGGCATAACCCTTCTAATATAGCAAAGGAACTATTCAGATCATAAATAAAGAGACAAAGGCGGGCATGCAAAAAAGGTAGATTGTGGTAGATTGAAAGGTAGATTGAAAGGTAGATTGCTTCTGCCAATATTACAAAATATCACATCTTACCTCTCTTAAGAGGACAACAGGAAGAATATCTGCTGGAGTAGTAATTACAACTTCAGGGAAAAGAGCTTGGGAACATGGTTGCAAGAGCCTAAGCATTTCATGTTGTTTTTAATGTTAAATATGACAGAAGTTCCATCTTGAAATCTTTAACTTAGTATAAGACTGTGTTCTTTATCTTACCACTACGGTAAATTTACTTGCACCAAAATTATCATTATGATAAAGGATATGATTAATTGGAAAGTAAGCATGTGCAATTTCATCTAAGTTGTAAGAATCATTATATGAGTATAGCATAACAGAACTCTGATAATGTAAGCTTTCTGAACTCCACTGAAAAGTACAGCATGCAGTTTTAGGTTTAACTCTTAATGTCAATGGGAATTATATGCTGCTTAACATGACATCCTATGCATTAAAATTACATGAAAAATCCAGTTATTTAGAAATATTTTTGAAGTAAATACATTGTAGCAAGAATGGTGCCAGTGATAAAAATTTGATGTCTGTAATTTGTTAATCCTATGCATAACAAATGACTCATTTGACTAATGAAAATTACAACACAAAAAATGCAACTTCAAAAGAAGAGAACAAAAGTGAATAGCATATAGAAATCAATAAAAACACATACACATTCTTTTACATTATTGGTCACTTAGATATGTATATATATATATGCATGTTTTTGAGTGTGTGTGCGCGAACTCATGAGTCATGTAGATTTATACACAAGGATGACTTTTATTGTGCCTCGTACTTATTATTATGCTAAAATAAGATGATATAGAAATATACAAGGAACATAAATACAAATAATAAATATGGAATATACATTTTATGTCTTTAGAAATATGCAAGAACTATAGAGTGAACTGTTAGAAGTTAGTACAGATTATATTTCATATTTGTAGAGACTATACTAATAGTTCATTACAAATAACTTTAAAATGTGAAAGGAAGCATACAGTCTATCTGAATGGGCACCATAAATTTACATTATTGCCACATACATATTCTAGTGTGTGTATCAATTTATTTGATGAAAAATATATTAACAACGACAAAACCAGATAACTAAATAAATAATCCTTTCATCAGACCCTGATTTCTGCCAATCTAATGCTTTGGTGAATCATCAAGGGGAGTAAATTATTCATTATAAATTTCAAAGAGGAGCCTCCATTGAAAAAGCTCTGCTACTGGTCCTTCTTGGAACCAACATCAAGAGAATTCATTGCAATCTCAAATATTGCAATAAAATAGAAGGTGAGAGGCAACCACTCAGGAGAGGTGTCTAGAATGAACTGAGCTCAGGGAGCTACATCCTAGCTGAGTGAGGTGTGTAAAGATAATTATTAATATTCTGAATTACACTTGGAAAGAAAAAGATTAATCAAGAAGTTGCATACAAATGTCAACCAAGGTTTTAAAAACAGAAATCTTTATTCTATTTCTGACAAAGAATCTGGAAGTTTTTTAACAGTAGCCCTAAACATGGTTGCTATATTACAACTCTATGGCATTAACAAAATCAGCTGTAGAGTCAGGGTTTGAAATATTGGGTTATCTTAAGGCTTATTTCATATCAAAGGACCTCAAATAAAAACTACTCAAAATGAACACGTTAATTAACAAATCGAATTTGTACTGCTTCATAATAAATTCAAGTGTACCCTACTACAACTTTACACTAATAGTGAAGAGTTAAATCTAGGTTTTATAGAAAGGGCTCTAAAAAAGATACCACAATACTATCTCTGGTTAACTGTCTACAGAGTGTTAGTTAAAATTGTCAATACTATCAATCAGTAGTAATTTATCTTTAACTCTTGGTTCATCTCCGCTAATAAATTTAAACTAGAGGAAGAAGAAAAAACACTGGAGATAATCTGGCACTGCCCCATCCCCCATTCATGTATATCCTAACTTCATATCTTGGTGTGCACTAGCTGGATACAGACAATTAGGGGTATGATCACTTTCCTAACATTCTTTGGCAATGGTTTTCCTTGGCTGCCAGAGGACCTCATTTAGATCTGGTGAGGAAGGATTCTTTCTCTTCCACTTAGCTATCTTCCACTTAACAAATCGGAAAACATTTGGATAACACTGATTTTTGTGAGTGAATAAGCCAGTGTTTAATGTAAATAAATGAATATGAAGACTTTCCTCTCATCAAGGAACATTTCCATCTCTCTTAGTCATGCTTCAAGGTGCAATGCCTAATGCTTCTTATTTAGTGTTAATACCAAATATGTATTTAAATTTACATCAAACAGAATTGCCTCTTTAGTGCAACCAAGAGTATACTGATGCTGCTACAACTACTGACTTGAGTATCTACTGCACATTTCCTATGTGTTAGTCATCATGCTAAATACTTTTCAGTTATAAAATTTAATCCCCATTACCACCCTATGGGGTAGATATTATTATCCTAATTTTATAGATTGAGTGCATGAGGCTAAAAAAGGTAAGTACTTTGTCCAATATTCGATCTAGAAAGCTGATTCCAGAGCCCATGAGATAGATGATTTGCTCTGGGGTAGAATTCATGCAAAGACTAAAATGGGAGATGAATTAGGATAAAAAAATAAGAGATTCTTAAAAACTGTCACTCTCCTTTTTTCTTATTTCCTCCAACCCACAATTCTCATTGAAACGAAACATTCAGGAGGCAATCAAAACAGAGTAAAGATCTGTAGGGGGAGAGATTCAGTGTGGTCAATGCAATTTAATTTGAATGGGTTATAAACCAACTGGACCAAAGCCAGCAAGTTTCATTTTTGGTTTTATAGGTCCAACAAGTTTTATTCATCAAAATACTCATTTGACCCAATGCTAAATGTTTTGAAAATAGTACCCAAAAGACAAAGATTCTAAGCATTCAACTTAATTGCCTTAGCACTTGGAGCTAACAGGCAGAATCCTATGTAAAATAGTATTCACTTAGGTGTAAAAACCTGTAGGCAAGACTAACAATAAGATTATCTGCAGGTAGGTGTTAATGAGGCCATTCAGACAGATGAGGTGTCAACAAGGTCTAGTTATTGGGGAGTGAACTTGGGTTACTATTGTGTGGTAGGGAAGCAAATTCAGGATCTTGACAGTTAGCCATTCATAAAGCTGCTTGATATATCAGGAGGGGGAAAAAAAGGATCTACCTTATTACTAATGTTTGAAAGCAAAATAAAATAAGTGAAGATTTTTCCAGATTAGAGTTAAATATATAACATTTGTAAAAGAGCTGAGTGTGAAAAGGAAGTATTGAAAAGTAATCTCTCACAAAGAAGCTCTCTTACTCTCATACTCTTTCTTTAAAGACAGAACTCAATGCTTTTCCCTATAAAATTCAAAGTTACAATAAGGAGTTTACATCATTTTTCTTAGAATGTTAAACATACAGCCTATGGAGACCAAAGATTTCTTTTAAATACAACAGGTAGACAGAATTTAAGATTATAATTTTCAGGTAGGGATAACATAAGGGAGCACAATTACTACCCCATATTGCAATAAATTAGTAGAGGCACAATAAATATAACCTATTGTTGGTTATATAAAAGTATTACTACTGTTCAATAATGTGCTAATAAAGAAGCACAATACTCAGTTGACAGCTAACGACTAATGGCTACTTGTATACTAAAACACCAGAAAATACTTCTTTGAAATATATTTTTATCACATCTTTTGTTGGGAACTGGATAGAAGAAATGCCTGGGAGAGGATCTGACATCAGCTTAATATTAAATATGTAATACTACTTATTTCCTTAAGGGAATTTGAGCTTTAATCTACCATTGGTAATTGCAAGTGGCTTTTCTCTGAAATTTATGGCACTTTATTTCCAGCTTTTAAATAAACTGACAGGCTTTTTATTTTTGAAGTTAAGGGGGGAGGGAGTAAAATTTAATTTAATTTAATTTAATCTGCCAATTTGGAACATTTGCCTGAAAATTTTGGCTTTTTATTTGTGAAGGTTGATCAACCATGGAAGTAATACGTGTGATATTAAATTAATCCACTGATAGGGATATATGATCTCTTAAAAATTTCAGAATTATTACAGTGATTCACAGTTTATTACATACTTCAGTTAAACATATTATAAAGGAATATAGCTGGCTTTAGAGACCTGTATGTATACTTTCTATACTCTTCTTTCTTTTAGCCCACCAGTTATCTCATGGTGCTCTAGAACTTTGTTGAGTACCACCCAGAGTACTGGTACTTATGAAATTTACTAAATACTAAAAGAGAGCTATGTCCATTGCATAGATATTGTCAACTGTGAATAATAGATATCATTTGTTTTAGTTTGCATTTTGATTTTAAATCCCACTATGGAGCCATTTTAGCTCGCAGAAAGCTTATCTCTAATGTAGTCAATAAAAGAAAGTAAGCACCTACTTAATATTTAGTGTTTCCTTAGTGTTGTGAAGTCAGGAGGCATCATTCGCAGAGTCACTCAGTGACTAATTTGAAGTATTAAGTTTGGTGCACCATAGGAATGGCAAATACCTGGTCTATGAACTTCCATACTCCCTCTCCCTATCAGCCACAGCAGACCTCACTAATTCATCCTAGTAGTCTTCCTGTCTCAGATACTAACCACAGTTCTGACACACAGAAAAACCTTAGACTCCTTTTCAACAGAGCCCTCAAGGTAACCACGAACAATCTGGCACATCCTTGGAAAGACAAATATACTGATGATCACAGACTTGGGTTATAAATTCAGACTTGGCATTGAGGAATTAAATGGCCTCTGGTAAGTTATTTAATTTCTCTATGGTTTGTTTTCATTCTGAAAATATGTCAGTGAAAATATAAAGATCTGATGCGATAGATATATTCTTACATCAGTAGAACAGAGAATGATTTTTTTTTTTAAACTGATAGAAGTAGTTTTAGATAAAGAACAAACACTATTAGTAGTTTAGTCAGCTCACTCTTCAGTCTAATGAAAACAATTTTTCCATTGGGATTATTTTAGGAAAAAGTGTTACCAATTAGAAATACTGCCTTTTCCATTTTTAATGCACTATTTTCTTAAAGTATATTTTTGGATGAATCTTTATTAATAAGTTAAAGTACACAGTTATTTTTGAAGTTTTATCTTATATTTATCTTCCTTCAAAATATAGAGAGAATACTTAGAAAATTAGGTTAGTTTAGTCTTTCACATAAATTTACATCATTTCAGCAAAACTTACCACTGCTTTTTAATTTTTGGCATTTTTTTTCAGATTTTATTATTGCCAAGAAAGTTCAGGAGGCGCAAACACTGTAGGATTAAAATGAATGAAACCCAAAATATATAACTTTGGATCATTGCAAAACCTGTTTTAATGTACAAAATTCATTACCGATTCTCTGCATTCACTATTTCCATAAAATAGTACATGTTATGTTGTTTCCACTATTTTTGTTTGCATCATTTTAAAAAATGCTTTAATTTCCACAAAGAATAGCATTCCATATTAATTTGACACTATTTTTATTGAGAAAAGCCTTTATTTTTTTAAACCAAGGTATGAAATTAGAAATTTCTCCTTTATTCAGGAAGACAGTTTTTATTTATAAAAGTCTTAACTGTGATGTGTTCTATCAACTATAAATTAAGAAATATTATGTATAGGGTCTTAAAAATAAATTTTGGGTGAGCCAATTTAGGAATACTCTAGCTCATGGAAACTAAGTACCTCAATTCTTAAGGAAATAAATAAAAATTCTATATTTGAAAAATATATGACTTACATATTTAGAGATTCCTTAAGAATACAGGTAGTAACCATGCTAAATGGAAACATGAAGTTGCTCTATTTAAAAATTCTTGAATGACCACTTCAGGATTGTTATTCATTTCCAAGGCTAACTGGTATGTGAATTGGGTCACGAAAGCAATTTTCATTGAATATTATAGTCTAAAGAGACAAATTATACTCTAGTGACAGAATATGTTAAAAAAAAAAAAAGGCCTTGGCATATTTATATGGTAACTTGCAGACACAGAACAGCAACTTTCCCCTAAAATATGTAAATATGTACTGTATCTATTCATAACCTTTATTTTTTGCATGTCAACACTATCTCATCAACTGATTCCTAAAAGTTTAAGAAAAGTGTAATGGCGAATCAACCATACGCCTTTATATATTTCAGGTAAATTTTAACGCCATCAACTCACAGAAACCGTGAAGTGTATAGATGATGAAATATAATTGAAGAGAGAATACAAGAGTAACAGAAAACCAACTAATTATATTCATCAATGAATGGGAGTGGCTAATAGAAAATCACAGATAATCTACTTTGTGGTATTGAGTCTATGGCTTTGTGCTTAGTAGCTGAATATCTAATTGCCCAGTGTAACTTACTGCAAATGTGTTGTGAGGATGCCCATCACCAGAAGAGTGGCCACAGACACATAATTTTGTTTCTGGAAGCAATTCCTAGATTAAACAAAGAGAATCAGGAGTTGGCTTCTTTTCCCCCCCAATCTTACGGCTTATGCTAATAATGTACATTATCATTTAAAAAATATTTTTGGATTATTATCTTGGTAAGTGAACATAGATGAGACTATTCCATCTTCATGTCACAGTTAATAACAGTATAGAATTAAAAAATAAAAATAAGTTGGCAGATGCAAAGTTGAATATTTGAACATAATGAATTAAACACTAACCAAAAAATTTCATGGTCTACCATGATCTTGACTCAGGAATCTCATTTCCCATTTCCAAGCTAAAATTATGGCCAATGTTAATGAATACTCCTATAAATTTAAATGGTACTGTGATTTTAGAGTATGGGATGGTATTTGTCCTTAAAACTTTAATTACCTCTTTTTGAAAAAGCTAACTACTGACTTGTACTCAACTATAATCAATACAAATGAACATAAATCCTGACTTGTCATGAAATGTGAGAATAATCACAAGAATCTCTTTAAACTGCCTTGGCCATGCATTACTATAACACAGATATTGCCATTAAATATATATCTGAGACTATTCAGCCAAACTCTATAACCTCTGTTAAAACCTGTTGAATTGTGCCACTTGTATTGAGAACTACTCTATATACTCAAATGTAGAGTTTGCATTTTTATCTGTAAAAGCAAAGTGATTATTTATTGATAAATGACATGGAATGTCATTTTTTACCTAAGTAGCATTAGACATTTCAAAGATTTTGTCTGAAGGGCAAAAGGATTACACTGCATTTGAATAGACCATGTGACAACACATCCTTAGACTTCATGTATGATATGAAAGGATGATCCCCATTCATAAGATACACAAGGGAAATTATATCAGAAAAGAAGAAAAGCAAGGAGGGATGTGGTAGGGAGTGTCAGGGAGTATTTGTAGTGGTTTGATGCATGTAAATATTACATCTTATAAATAATTCTTTTCAAATGCATCTCTGAAGTTCAGGGTCTCTGTTTAAGAAACGGATTGTATATGCTTTACATGGCTATATGCCATTTTCTGCAAGATAAGAGCAACATTAATTCAAACAGGAAAAATGGCTTCCAAAATAGTCCTTCCCTTTCGTTTCCTATGAAGAAGTATGTTACCTGATGCTGGCAGATGAGGACTATGGGAAAAAAAAAAAACGTTCAAGTTATATTTTACTGTCAGAATCCAACAAACACGTTTTCATCTAAATTATTTTGTCAACAGCCTTGTAGTACCCTTGCTAACCTTATTTGGCACCAGTGCATAATTAGATACACAGGGGTGTGACTCCAATTGAAGGTGTTGGCATTGTAGCACTCTGTGAAAATATTAACTATGAGGTTAACTCCAATTTTCTCTTCTTTAATTAAATGCACATGGTACTAATGAGGTAACCTACTGTTCCTTGATAGCACTAATTAGCTAAGAGGAGAGTACACTCTCACACTGCAATTTAAACCTAAAAATAAGGTTGAAATATGCTAATTGCAGGCAATTTAAAACAGTACAAGTTGAAGAACTAGTCATAATAAGAGAAACTGACTGCTTTACAGCTAGGCAGCTGTAACTTTGGTTAAAATCAAAACAAGCCACACGATTTTTGGACTGCTATTTAACAAGGTCATAAGTATCCTAAAAAAATGAAATGCTACTCTATACCATAGCAATGAACCAGACTCACAAAAAATTCTCAGATCAACACTCATCTACATAAGACCAAAAATAAGTGAGCATCACCAGAACTCCAAAAGTGCCATGACACTATTTACATTTAATACTAAAAACTAAACTCCATAAATAAGCAACATCACCTTAAACTCTTTCAAGAGCATCCAAGTTAAATAAAATATTGTACTCCATGTCTCTAATATACTACAAAACATATTGGAGTGATGAAGATTTGCCATCCCAATCACAGCATCAGAAGAGAAGATACAGAGAAGAATAAGTCTCAGCACTTGAGGAGTATACAAACAGGAAATTGCCAGACAATGTACAAGTACAGTGATTAAAATACACAAAATATGCTATGGAATATAATGGTGTAGGAACTATTTAAGGATATCAGAAGCATTTCATTTTAAGAAGGAGGTTCTGACTACATTTCTCTAAAGATTAGAGCTCTGGGATGAAAGTAGCCTAGAGCTTCATGTTGAGAGAGAATGTTCTTCATTCTTAGCTCGAATGACTTAGAACTATAATTTCAATGAATCCAGGTATAATCCAAGTATATCTTCTTTAACTGCTCCTCAAACATTTTCTAAATACAATTTTAACTAATAAACAATGAGATAAACTTTAATATAAAGCAAGATTCTGAAAGACCTTAGGAGTCATTAAAATATATGTTCTCATTGTACAAAGTATATTTTCATTATTTTGTATTTTTTTCAAAATTTATTTATTTATTTTAGAGAGAAAGAGAGAGAGAAAGAGGGGGAGGAGGGACAGAGGGATAGACAGAGAGAGGGAGGGAAGAATCTTAAGCAGACTCTCTGTTGAGTGCAGAGCCTGATGCGGGGCTTGATCCCAGGACCTTGAGATCATGACCTGAGCTGAAAATCAAGTCTGAGGCTCAATCAGCTAAGCCACCCAGGTGCCCCAATTTTCATTATTTTTTCAATTGCATAGAATCATAATGTCATATTTTTATTAACCAGAAACTTTGACTAACCAAAACACTCGCTGACTGACAATGCCAAATCATTCTTTTTTTAAAATTAATTAATTAATTAATTTGACAGAGAGAAAGAGATCACAAGCAGGCAGAGAGGCAGGCAGAGAGAGAGGGAGAAGCAGGCTTCCCGCTGAGCAGAGAGCCTGATGCAGGGCTCGATCCCAGGACCTGAGATCATGACCTGAGCGGAAGACAGAAGCTTAACCCACTAAGCCACCCAGGCACCCCGTCAAATCATTCTTATTAACACGGGTAGAAATAAAGCACATTATCTATCTTTAGGGACAAGAGAGATGGATTGCCCCGCACTGAGGACTCACAGTGACATTTTTTTGCCTCGGTCACTTTGCATGCAAAATCATAAAATATACACAGTTTAAACAATCAGAAGAGTTGGGTAAGCAGTAAAAATAGAGTTAAACAGCAAAATTTGTGAAAATGGAAAGCTAACTTAATCTTAAAGTTAACTGGGGTGCCTGGATGGCTCAGTCAGTTAAGCGACCAATTCTTGTTTTGGCCCAGGTCATGATATTGGGGTTATGGCACTGAGCTTTTAACTCCCAACTCATAACTCCTGGAATTAAAAGTATGTGAGAATAAATTTTGCACTACCATTAGCCCATCACCATGTCTTGCCAAAAGACTTGATTGAAGAAACTGTGCTTTGAAATACCCACCCAGATTCTTCTCCTGGCTGTCCTAGAGCTTTCTACAACAGGAAGTGATAGAATATTGGCAAGAAAGGCTAATAAACCTCTGATCAACCATGCTTTAACAGATTCATGAAGTTGCAAGTCCGTAAAGGAGTAGCAAGGCGAATGAAATCAGACAGTCATCTAGAAACGGGTCTCCTGGAGGCAACCTGACATATTCTAGCAAATCACAGGGAAATACAATGTAAATGGATGTTTTAAGTGTTTGCATCTGTTTCAAATAAGCACCAAAGAACCTTTTAACAGTGAAAAGGCCAGGACAGTGTACTGGAATGAGCTTTCGATATTAACTTCAGAAGGAATCCATTCTTCAGTTAAATACAGATCACTGTAATTTCTGTTAAAACAATTAAAGTAAGTCATTTAGTGTTGAAAATAAAAATATTAGCTCTGGAGACAGTCTGACAGTGTTCAGATGTTGACTTAGTAGTGGTGTGACCTTGAGCAAGTTATTTAGCCCCTCTTGGCCCCTCTCTCTACATGGGGGATAATAAGTCACACCATCATAAGATTAGAAACATTAATTTGTATTTAGAACAGTGCTGGTACTCATATACTTTGTTTATTAACTGCATACTTAATATTTATTAGCTCTCATTACTGATTCAGAAAAACATTCAATTTTTTTCAAATAAAAATATTATTAAAGTCCTACTATGTATGCATTATCATTATTACACACTGTAAAGGATGCACAAATTCCCAAAGCATCATGTCTGTATACAAATAGCTTTCAGTCTCACATTAGACTTCATGATACAAATCAAAGCCTCTTTTGCATGAATAAAAAATCTTTGAACTACGGAGGTAAGATATCTCTACTCTGAAAACTACATAACAGTGATAAAAGAAATTGATCATGACACAAATAAATGGAAAGATATACCATGCTCATGGATTGGAAGAACTGATATTGTTAAATGATATTACTCGAAGTAATCTACAGATTCAATGCAATCCCTATCAAAATACCAAGAGCGTTTTTTACAGAACTAAAACAAATCATCCTCAAATGTATGTACAAAAGATCTCAAATAGCCAGAGCAAACTTGAGAAGGAAGAACAAGCTGGTGTTATTACAATCCCAGATTTCAAGCCATTCTGCAGAGCTACAGTAATCAAAACAGGATCGTACTGGCACAAAAATAGACACACCTCAATAGAATGGAACAGAAAGGCCAGAAACAAACCCACACTTACATAGTCAATTAATCTATGACAAAAGAGGAAGAATAAATAATGGGAAAAAAAGAGTCTCTTCAACAAATGGTGTTGGGAAAACTAGAGAGCTAGACAGCTATACACAGAAAGAAAGAAAGAAAGAAAGAAAGAAAGAAAGAAAGAAAGAAAGAAAGAAAGGAAGAAAGAAAGAGAAAGAAAGAGAGAAATAAAGAAAGAAAGAAAGAAAGAAAGAGAAAGAAAGAAAGAAAGAAAGAAAGAAAGAAAGAAAGAAAGAAAGAAAGAAAGAAAAAGAAGGAAGGAAGGAAGAGAGAGAGAAAGAAAGAAAGAAAGAAAGAAAGAAAGAAAGAAAGAAAGAAAGAAAAAGAAAGAAAGAAAGAAGACAAGAAGAAGAAAAGAAACTGGACTTTCTTACACTTATAAAAAAATATAAACTCAAACTGGATTAAAGTCCTAAACGTAAGACCTGAAACCATGTAACTCCTAAAAGAAAACACAGGCAGTAAATAGTTGGACATCAGTCTTAGCAATACTTTTTTTTTATCTGTCTCCTCCAGCAAGAGCAACAATAGCAAAAATAAACAACTGGGACTACCTTAAGCTAAAAGCTTTTGTACAGTCAGGAAAACAATGAGCTCAAAAGGCAATGATAGAGGATATTTGCAAATGATATATTCAATAGGGATTAATATCCAAAATATAGAAAGCACTCATACAACCAACACCAAACAATCCAATTTAGAGCACCTGAATAGATATTTTTCTCCAAGAAGACATACAGATGGCAAAGACACACATGAAAGATGTTCAATATCACTCATAAGGGAAATGCAAATCAAAACCACAATGAGATGTCACTTCATACCTGTCAGATTGGTGAGTATCAGTAAGACAAGAAATAACAAGTGTCAACAAGGATGTGGAGAAAAGGAACCCATCAGGCACAATTTGTAAGAATGTAAACTGGAGCAGCCACTATAGAAAACAGTGTGGAAGTTCCTCGAAAATTAAAAATAGAACTACCACACCATCCCGCAATTCCATTCTGGATCTGAAGAAAATGAAAACACTAATTTGAAAAGATAGGTACCCCTATGTTCATGGCAGCATTGTTTACAATAGCCAAGATATGGAAACAACCCAGCGTCCATTGATAGATGAATGGATAATGAAGATGTGGTATATATGCATACAATGCACTATTACTCAACCATAAAAAAGAAAGAAATCTTGCCATCTGCAACAACATGTATAGACTTGTAGACTATTCTGCTAAGAGAAATAAATCAGACAAACACCATATAGGTTCACTTACATGTGAATCTAAAAAAAAAACAAAACAAGCGAAAAGAGAAAATGAAACAGAAATTCATAAATACAGAGAACAAACTGTTGGTTGCCAGAGGGGTAGAAAAATGGGTGAAATAGGTGAAAGGGATTAAGAGGTATAAACTTCCAGTTGTAAAATAAAGAAGTCACAGGGATGTAAAGTATAGCATAGGAAATAGAGCCAGTAATATTGCAATAACTTTCTATGGTGACAGATGTTAACTAGACTTAATGTGGTGATCATTTCATAATGTATAAAAATATTGAATTACTATGTTGTGCATCTGCAATTAGTATATTATTGGATGTCAATTATATTTCAATAAAAATAAAATGAAATATATGTATTTTTCTTTTTAGAAATCTGATGCAGCAAAGCAAAAATTAACGAGTGTGTTTGCCCTCATTTATTGAGTACAACTAATGAGTGTGTTTCAGTGACAAAATAAAGTGACTTTTAAGAAAGAATATAATTTTTGCAAAGTTGAAGATATATGTTTCATAGAAAAATAGGTGAGAATCATATAGTGATCTTTCATAACAAATGAAAATATTTCAAATTATAGTTTGTTTCTTGAGGTTGGCTAAGGCTGTGCTCAAATTTTTCTTTAACTTTTTTTCTAAGTTTTATTTTTTGAGTTCTCTCTACACTCAACTTGGGGCTCGAGCCCACACCCTGGTCAAGAGTTGAATGCTCCACTAACTGAGCCAGCGAGGTGCCTCTTTCTTTAAATGTTTAAAACCTCAGTATCTGGGGCTCCTAGGTGGCTCAGTTGGTTAAATGTCTGCCTTCAGTTCAGGTCATGATCCCAAGGCCCTGGGATAGACCGGGAGGCTGCTTCTCCCTCTCCCTCTGCTCCTCCCTACTCACTCATGCTCAAATTCTCTGTCTCTCTCTCTGTCTCAAATAAATACATAAAATCTTAAAAATAAAACAAAACCCTAAAATTAAGCATCTTGTAGTATTTGAAGTACAATGGTATCTGAATGGCACCACAGTCTACATTTTAAAGGTACAAAATGTTTTAGTAAGTGTTTAGCCAGTCAAGAAGTATGGCCACTCTTGACATGGTATAAGACGAGAACACAATTAAATGGTCGATTGGCCTTTCTTCCACTCCAACTGTTATGTTTGTTGGTTTGGTAGGCCGTTTTGAGGTCATTCATTATATCTGATGGAAACTGCCCCCAGGACAAGTGTGGCCAGCGTTGGACCAGGATGTTTTGCATTGGCTTAGCAAATTCAAATTGCTTCATCATCCTCCAGCCCATGTTTAAAAAACAGATGCAAAGCTGCCTAGCTCTGATAAAGGAGGTACAGGAAAGAGAACTGATGCCTAGAAAACATTTTGTCTTTCCTAAGTCCAGGGGGTCAAAGTGGTTGGTGTTGTTTGGAGTCCATAGAGGAGAAGCGGGGAGGACTCAATCAATGTGAGCACATGCCTTAAGAAGTAGGTAGCCTGGTCCTCCTTTTTTTCCTATGGCACAGACTACAAAACCCACACGGTATTGAGGAGAACATGATGCGGCCATTAAGGAATCACTTTGCAGAGGAGGGAAATGGAAGTCCTTGGAGCTGAAATTATTTACAAAAGGCCTGCCTTTACTTATTTTTAAGGCTTCTGTGCATTATATATCCTGTATATATACTGTACAGGCTCTCAAACTTTAGCGTGTTAAGGAATCTCTGGACAAGCTGTTATAATCACAGATTAAAGGCTAGATTCCTAGAGATTCAGATTCGAAAGATCTGGGATTGGGTGCAGGAATATGCATTTTAACAAGCATCTTGGTGGTTGTGATTTAGAGCTTCTATGATCATATTTGGAGAAACACTGTCTTTTGTTTTCGGGATAGTTGTGTGACAGGTAATTTTTCATTCTTTTCATACTTTCATTCTACTATTTAGTCAGTCAATACTTTTTTCAGTACGTAGCCATGGTCCCTCTAGATACCACAGATATCTGGAGGATTTAAAATTTTAAAATACTTAATATTAATCAATTAAGTCCACTGAAATTCCTAAAATAAGGTTTGATCCCCATTTCATGGTGAAAAAGTATTGAAGAATTAAGAAAAATTACAGAATATAACAATGTTGAAGTCAGATTTTTTGCCCTGTTTTTGTCAATCCTGTCTTATTCACCTCAGAAAGCTGCCATTATAACTGGCACTAATTGGCATCCTTGTTAGAAATCTCAGCAGAGGAGCCAAGAATAGAAAAGATATGGACACCTCTCACCCACAGAGCCTGGCTGTCTGCATAGGTGAGGCTGAGATCAAGGATGGGGTAGGTAACCTGGCTGCTGCCTGTGAGAAAGGTAAGACCTACACCTGTTCGCTGACGAGGTAGACAACCTGAATCCCCAGGGATATTAATCAAGTAGCTTTCATGTGCCTAAAGTCACTGAAAAACAAAAGATGCCCATAGTGCTCCTACAAGTGATGTAGTTATTATGCTTTAAGAGGGAATGAAGGCAGCAGTCAACAGATACTTCTGCCATGAAATACTCCTGCAGAATACTGGTAGACTACTGTATTTTTTGCTTATTTGTGTATGCTTATTTGCTTCATTCAAGAAAATATTTTCAGCTCTTCTGGGAAAAAAAAATGAGGAGCTGGATTTCTCATGAACATCTGGAGGGCAAAAGACAAAATGTTAAATATACAATAATTATTTAATAGATAAAATGGACATATGTATGTATATGTATACGATTTTTTTTCTCCTGGGTATACTGAGGCTAAGCAGAAATCACTTATGCAAACTTATGAATAATAGTCCTTCATTTTCTGCTCTTCTTTCTTACTTTGTAGTTAAAAGAAAATGCAGATGTGTCTCTTGTTACCTTGAGTTAGGGGAGGTAATATAAGGTCAGAATATGCCACAGTAGACAACTTTCTCTATGAACTGAGAATGTACAGAGCCGTGGTTCTGTATACCAGTACAGGACATGTAGGGGCTTAAAATGTTATCTGTTGATGACACGGAGGCTAATGCCTGACTCTGTAGTTTGCTCACATTTTATTCACCAAAGATTTCATGATCACATATTATGTGTCTTTATTGTAAAATAAAGAGTTCAACTCCATTTTTTTATTTTGACTGCTGACTTCTTTTAAAGTCTCAACCCCCTTTCCCCTGTGGCCCCACATCTGGGCGGAAAGCAGGTGCACACTCCTCCTCCTCGGCCGCTCTAGGGAAATTTAAATCCCTGCTCAAGGGATCTTTTCCCCAGCCCACCCTACAGCCCCTATAAAGATCCAACCCATTCCCTCTACTTTCCCAAGCCAGCCCGGACCTGCTTGTGTCCAATCAGTCTCTTTTTTGTGTGAAGAATAAAATTTCTCTGAAGTTCTCTTGGTGGTTGGGGTGTCAAGACCTTTGGCATCTGAACCAAATTTTTGGGTGGGTGTCCCTCTCACTTCTGTGGAGTACTACAGAATACCACTACCTAAGTTAAGAATTAGGATACAAAGTCAAGTGGGAGTACCTAACCCAAAGAATTTATAGTCAAATTGGGAAACGAACTACAAATGATTGGTAACATACTAAATGCTCTGACAGATGTATGCAGAGGGTGCTATGGGAGCATAGAGGAGGGACAGAAAAGGATTTTAGACTAGGTGATAATGAGTAGATGTTAGTATACAAAACGGGTATGTGGTGGGTGGAGGTAGGAAGCATTCAAGATCAAAGGAACAGCCTATATGAAGGCTGGAAGGTAAACGACTCCCAGCTGTATTCAGAGAAACACAAATGGCCCAGCAAAGCCAAAGAAAAGAGAGGGTGGCAGGGATGAGGACAGAAAGAGAAGCAGAGGCCGGCTCTTCAAGAGCATCAGGTAAAGCCACGTGGTTTTATGTACACCAAATTTCTCATCACTAAATGTGGACACCATTTGCCTTTTCTCTCGGAGGACTCAGTGAAGGGTCAAATACATAAAAACATTTCTGAGGTATTTAGAGTACTCTATCATCCTGAAAAAGTAACTGTAGAAGAAGTAACTAACGCACAATGGCACAAGAAATTCTTTGATAATCTTTATGATGGCCGAGAAATCACTTTTTGTTTCAGGAACTCCCCTTCCCCTTCCTTCCAGTCAGTTGCTTGCCTAGGACCCTACATATGTCTTATTCCTTACTATTTTTCCCTAATTCCCTAAATATACTAACAAATTAGAGTGTTCAAAGTCAGTTCGGTATCAAAATTTCAGTTGGAAAATTCTGCTTGCAAGAATGGAAGTGCATGAAAATGTAATATGTCTGAATTGCAACACCATAAAGGTACAAAAATAAATTAAATTTTGTATTACCAAACAAAAGGTAAGAAAATAACTTAATTTGACAAATACCAGGATATTTTTATCTTTGAGAAAGTTTTGTGGTAAACAAAAAGTAAAACAAAGGTACTGAAAACTTTGAAGAAAACATAAGATCTCAGTTCAATTCTATAATGCAGTACTAAAGAAAGGAAATGAACTTTCTAAAATTTGGGGTTCAGAAAAAGAAAGGAATGCTTTGTATGAGATTTAACTGGATATTGCCCCATTCTTTGCTATTTGGGACATTCAGAATATAATTTCACAGATGATATATTTTTCTTAATGTGATTTTCAGACTACATCTAATGGAAAATGCCTGGTTAGGATTAAGAGACATAGTACAGATGTTAAACTACATTTGCATGCAATTATTTCTAAAACAAATGCCAGGGTACAGAGTCTATTGAAATGGCTTTCAGGATGGCTGGCACAATGTATTAAACCAGCTTCCAATTTCTGAGTAAGTCTATATTCTGAATATTTCAAATCAAGATGCTGAACACAGAATAAACCTTAGATTTTGAACCTTGACACATTGTCCAAAAATGGATGGACATAGGGTTAAAGCCCAAGGATTCAGGGTAAGGGATTTAACATTTTGTAACGCAAACATCTCTCTAGCTTCATGCAGAAACCCTGCATTTTGTATATTAATTTCCATATCTGAAAAACATAAAATTACTATAAAACAAGTTAAACTACTAATTTAGTATGTGGAATAAAAACAGACAGTAATAAATCAGATGTGCTATGTAGCCTTCAACTTGTTTCAGGACTTTTTCCTCAAAAACAATAAAAAGTATCCTTAAAGTTATTAATTTTTTGTGAGTAGAAATCTCCTTTAGCTGATTGGTCTTGCAGGGATATACTCTCAAATATCAAACTAGAAGTAAGACACTCTTATTTAAAGTACTTCCGAAATGCATGTGTCACCAACTTGATCAGATATATCAAAAGTAGTGAGTGGCAGGACCAAAAGGAAACATTCATCACTGAGCTTAGATGTCGCTAGAGTTTGTGGTCAGGGCAAGACCTTTCATTACCTCTCAGTAATCTTTTCCATGAGAATATATTTTTGGATTGGGACTCGATTCAATGAATGAAGTATGCAGACCAACTGCTATATCTATTATGTATCAAAACAAAACACTGACACATACTTTCATTTGTCCAAATTCAGAATGTACCAGTATCTCCTTTACTGTGTGCTTCACTCCTTGGTGGGGAGCAATTCAAATCATGTCGCCCTAGGAACTGACAAGGGTACTGGAAGTTGTGGCAGTTCCTTTTCTGATCCCTGCGGGGGGAAGCAGCAGCAGCCCTTGGATCAGCTACTTTTTATCTGCTGTTGGTCTCAGTGGCAGCTCCTTTTCTTGCCAATAATGATAAATGATAGACTCTTTAATGAGGAATAGAGACTGCAAGCTGCACACACAGAAGCTTATCTTGTTGGCATCTCGGATTATAATTTGCTCCCTATCAACCTCTTCCCCCTCCTGACGGTGATGTGAGGTAGAGAGGAAACCTGAAGGAAAGGGATCAATTATTTAAAAACAGTACTCTTTGCCACAGAAACTCTCTTACTATTAGACACAGAAAACCCTCATGATGCCAAGAAAAATGCCAGTGAGGTACAGCCCTGCCCCTTCCTTTTTTTTTTCTTCTTCATATCAAAAGATTTTTCTACACATTGTTGGGTAAACACCTAACTTCATCATCAAATCCCATTGCCTTCTCAGCAGTGTCTCCCGGCAGGTGGAGATGATGAAGCATGGGAGAGAAAGGAATATCGGAAGTCAGAATAATTCCAGTAGAATCTTCGAACGGTAGTGCTGATGGAGACTCCTCCTTGGAGGGGGCTCCATGCATTCCCCCACCCTTTCCCTTGTGAACCACAGCTTTATCTCAACCAAAACTCGACCTAGAATCTATAAAATGAAGACAACCAAGAAAAGGCAGTATTCCTGTTTAATACCTTGTCATCCCTGTTATTTTTACCTTGTTTTCCAAAAATGAAAAATTGGAGAGATATTTTGGACAGTAATTAAGAGGCGTATGCTATCAGTGATGATTACCAGGGCAAAAAGCACAGGAAGTGGAATCAGACTGACCTGACTTCATGTTGCAGCTCAAACGACTAGCTACGTGACCTTAGATAATGTAATTTAATCTTCCCAAGCCTGTTTCCTGTTCCGAAATAAGACTGGATAAATAAACACATTACCAGGTACATCAATGAGCACCGAATATATTCTAGCCAAGTGAAATAAAATCCTTAATGCTTTAGGATCTCTATTTTGTTAGAGAGAAAGAGACATTAAAAAAGAATGGGAACGTGAGAAATGTGACTTCTCTAACGTCTCTGGTTGATGCCTCAGCTTTCCTTTTCATTGGCCTGGTCACCCATTTTGATATGATCACCCATGACATCTGTCACTAAAGGGCTGAGGAGGCCAGCTGGGGACCAAGATAAAGCCCTTTACTGGGCAGAGGAGTCTGTGTCATGACACTGAGCAAGTACAAAATCCTCACACAGATACATGACTGCACTAGTAGTAAAAGGCTGCGCTATATTCATAAAACATGGTTTAAAATATCAAAATTAGTGTGTGACACTTAAAAAAATAAAATACAGTTGAAGGTAACTAGATTCCATAAGGTAAAATTATTAAAATAAACATAATGCTATTTCTCCAAAGTATCTATTTTTGACATTTGAGACCCCTCAAGTTGGACAGCTGAGATGAGTTCTGAATTAGAAAAGATGGAAGGAGAGCAAAAGCTATCACAGTAATCACTACATTTAACAATAAGAAACAGAAAATAGTAGCCCACTGTCAGGATCAACTCAAACTTTCACAAAACCACCATGACTATATAGGTACTAAAAACAATATAGAATCGCCATTTTTAAAGTGTATGAAACAGTTTACCAAGAGAGAAAATGTCAAATTTTAGAATTATATTACTGTCTATTAGAAATTATTCATTTCTAAGCCAGGACCAAGTTTCATTATCCAATAGCTGCTCTCAAGAATGAAGCTAATTTACATTTAAAATAGGAGTACAGTCTACTCTTTAAAAGCACAATGGTAAACACACCAATTTGACAATTACATTAATATGAGTATTTGCATAATCTGTCTTCCACACCTGTTCTTAATTTGAAGCAGCTGCAGGACAAATCACATCACACTAATCTCAACGGGTATGTGTGTGTTCCAAACAGTAATGCGCGCATCTTATTTTTTGAAGATCTTTTATTTTTTAAATGTTTCCTGACTTTAAAAAAAAAATTGGCAAAAGTTTTGTAGAAGCCATAGTATTTACTTGGTTAATATTAATTAGTGGAATTAGCATAAAGCCAAATAATACTATCTCTTACATTTTGGCCTCCTGTTTTGACATGTGATAGTACCGATTTTTTTTTTTTTGGAGGTTTTTTCCTTTTTAAATAACATGTAACATGTATGTAATTTACACCAAAAAGGATTAAAAGGAACAACAGAAATATATCTAGAAAACTTCAGTAACAAATATAACCAGAGAATCAATAACGAATGCATTAATGGAGAATCAAGCAATACCTACGAATCATCTGGAAATGTGTTTGCAACATGGATAATCGTGGGATCTTTTGGAACGTCTTTTCTAAATCGGGTTCCATTTATGTTTTAACAAACCTATATCAGAATTTAAGAAGCAGAGCCTTACTTCCATCTTTTAAAGGATCCACTTTGTGTGATGGCACATACTCAGTGCCATCAAAAAGGAAGTCAGTTTTATTGTTACCTATTCTTGTACTTCAAGTATTTAAATCATTCAGTTAGACTCTGGCTGCTGGGATATATGACATCATGTAATCTGTCAACAAAACTGTCTCTCTTTAATCTTCTATTATGAATGGGAAATGAAATTAGAGCTTTCTAAAGATGTTATTTATTTCCTGAAAATTGAATGAGAGCATGCACAGTAATGAACTAGAGCAACAAAGCCGATCTGTTTGTTTGCATGCTTTTGACTTCCATAGAGGTAAACACTGAATGGCTGGATTCTTAGTTCAGTACTTCATTCAGAATCTGATTTTTACAAGTGCTTTCATTATATTAGAAGACAAAAATACTTAAAACATTCACCGTAGCTTGCATTTCTATGACATGTTTTATGCTCATTAGTTAGCAGTTCTTATGAGATTCAGAAGAGTTAAGTGATTCACCTAAGTTCTCATAACCTGTACCAGTGTTATGGTCCAAGTATTCTGACCCCAGAATATTCTTTCCTACAACTTATAGCTCTTATTCAAATGAATAATAGCCATTAGGCTGGATAAATAGGAGACAGCATTTTTACTAATGGAATATTTGCAAGTTTCTTTTATCTTTCATGTCAAAGTATCTGAACTATTTCAACTCATGGCTTCAAATGTACTAGAAACCACTGTTTCAAAAGTTACTATAATAAAAGAAAAGAACTATTTTCTATTTAGATAAATATAGTGCAATTCTTACTGAGAACCAAGACTGGTTACTCCAGGAGTAGGAAAATAATTTTTATTACTATATAATTTAGGCGATAAAACCAAGTTATAGTGATTGTGAGAAAAGCAATTTTCACAGTTGTGACCTCTATATAATTATATTTCTAAATATTCCGTATTTTATTTTTCTTCATTAAAAACCTTACATATATAATCGAGCACACAGAAAAGTACTCTAAACAGATAAGCTGGCATGTCATGGGGCCTGTGGAACATAATGGAATGAAAACTCTATTTGTATGCAATGAGTATGCACATTGTATAATATTCTAACAACAAATTTCACTTTTTCTCTGAGTATCAGAATATTTTAACCTCAATAAATGAGTCATAAATTTCTAAATTTTAAAATAATCTTGTTTCTTTTTGTGTTTGCTAGCAAGACAAAAACTAGCTCATTATCAAAGTTAAAAGCTTTTGACATGTAACACATAAAGAAGGCTCATTTTTTGTAAATATAAGCTACTGAGAAGATATATTCTTTTGCCAAAAATAAAGCATTAGGATAATAAACTTCAGAGCTAGAGACTGAGCCAAATCTTCTCAGTTGAGGAAAAAGAAAAGGAGGTCCCACAACTGAACTGCCTTCTCTAAGGTCCCATAGTGAGTGGTGGAGTCAATCCTTGAATCCAAAGCCTCTCCGGACACCACAGAATCTGGCCCCTTACCTTTATTACAGAGCCTAAACTGAACACTGATGGGTCAGCTACAACATAGTCATGCTTTTCTAGATCCTAAACTAAGCTATACTCCAATGGATGAATATACAAATGAATCTTACACTGAAAAAGATCTACAAAAGATAAAACTGTATTCATTTTAGCCTGGCATAATGATGCAGGTAAATACATGTATACATGTGTTAGCAGGATCACTGGGAGGTTGGAGTTCAGGTAAAGTTCAATTCTTCATACTTTTCTGAACTGCCTGAATTATTTTTGCAAGCACACATTGCTTTAATAATCACTTAAAATTAGGCTACCTAGTTGCAAATTGAAAATAGAACCTAGAACAGTAGTTATATTTTTCATACAACATGTTAATAACTCTTAAAAACCTTTACTGTCATGAAGACTCAGCATATGAGTGCTCTGATTTTTCATATTTTTTTTGATTTTTCATATTAAAGTAGAATTTATACTCATGCCTTAGTCCAGCAATGCAGAAAAATAAATGCCTACTACCCTTGGCATGCTGGTTTCTTTTTAAATGTTAAGAAATTATTAACATACTTTTTGCTCTTTTTCTTCCGCTTTTCAATCTGGGTAAACCCCCTTTGTGATCAGCTCCCCCATTTTCCCTTTAATCATTTCTATCATATTACTTGTTATCTTTAGACATGTTCCCACACTTCAACATCCCTCTTAAATTCTGGAACTCAGTCCTAAACAAATTTTAAAGAACCACAAACAAAGCCTAAGGAGGCACAAAATTAAAGAAAACCTTATTCTGCTTAGTCTATAAGGGATGACTGATTCACCAAACACTTAGAGAAAAGAAAAACCCAATTTATTCCATAGAAGGCTCTAAAAAGCCATAACTATCAAGTAGTGTTTTGTTTTGTTTTGTTTTATACCTTACACCACTGAATTTTGTTTAAAATGACTTAGAAGAATGGTTATTATCCTGAATTTTATCTAGCCAGATTGGCAACTCCCCAAGGGTAAGGACACTTTTGAATCCCCTATGGTACCTGGTGTCTGCCTAGCAAAGTGTCTAACACACTAAGGCCATTTAGTCACATTTCTCTGATGGATTGATTGAGGATGTAAATTCTAATACATGGAGATACTGTAAACCACTTTTGAAATCTTACTGCTGTTTTGTTTTTAGCTTGTGGTTTTTCCAGTGGAACATGATAATCATTTGTTTTCTATGAAATTCTATAGAGTAAGCTCTTCAATTTATTTCTATATTACTCCAGAACTCTCTTTTTCTTAAATTAAATAAGTATCTACTTAAATAGAATAGGAAGCAAAAACGTGGTGGGTAGGGAGAAAATATAGTAGCCAACCTCTATTTTAGTTTAGCCATGCTGGAAATTACTGAATGGAAATGCCAAATAAAATAACTACCTCAATTGCTTAAGTAATCATTTCTAATTTGGTTTAAGAAATATTTCTCACTATCAATCATGTTGAGAACAGATGTTTCGTTTAAAGCCATTTGTATTGGCGTGACATTGGGAATCAATGCTATTTTGGCCCTTCAGTGATGGCAAGATACATTTTAGCAGTGAGTAATCCATTTATTGGCACTCCATCAGAAACCCGAGTGTTTAATGCACACTGCTTCAACAAGTTCTTCTATCTTCAAAGGCTTAGGAATCACTAATCAGAAAGTACCTAAGTCTTTTTTTTTTTTTACTCTATGTATATGTATCTTTGTATTTCATTAGATGGATTTCAATACTCTAGCTTTTATCAAATGGGTTGTAAAATGGGGCCTGAAGGCCAGAGCAGGGGAGAAAGGGAAGGAGAAAGAAAAAGAAAAAAGAAAAATGAAAGAAAGAGGGGTGAAAGAGTGAGAAAGGGAGAGAAAGAAAGAAATGGACATCTTCAGAGGGAAAACGAGCTCTCGAGTATTGTCTATTTCTAACATTTCCCTATTTCCTTGCATCTCACCCATCATATGCCTCTCTTCACTGGGAAGGTATTAGAGTTCGATTTTCTGGCCTAATGATATGCAAAATGAGTATTGCAAGTACTAGAAATAAAATGAAAAGAAACCATGTACAGGAAGAGCGAGATAAAAAATAGGTAGACAAATCCTTAAAAAAAGATCATAATTTTACTACAGAGAATAAAAAATAATATGGTTATTTGGGTTACTTTCTTTGCTCTCTAAATTTATGATGTATTTCTCTAAAGCAAAGTTCACTATACTATTTCCTTTGTTTGAAAGATAAAATCCAGTTGTACTAATTCCATAAACCATGTATTTTAAGAAGAAGGTGGATTAAATCCATTTTAATTTCATCCTAGATAATTACTAAAAAGTATGCAGGACCTATTAGAGAAGATAAGATTATTAAAAATCATCATGCATTTACAGAATCTCAGATCCAAATCAATGATTAATTCTTATTCTCATGGTGCCGTGGATGAAGGGGTGACAAACACTTAGCAGAATAATCCCCGTTTGGTTGGGCAGAGTCACATACAGCGTAAGGACTTTCCTTTCTTTACTCCACCAGAATGGTCAGCCTTCAACTAGACAGGCAGCTAAAGACAGAATGAGAAATTTCTGCCCTTCCTATCTTCCCACCTGTCCACAAACTGAGGATTCCTGAAGAAATGATTCATTCATTTCCTTTTTTTTTTTTTTTTTTGGTAAGGGAGGGAGTGGGGGAGGGGCAGAGGTTGAGAGAGAATCTTAAGCAGGCTCCGTGCCCAGTGCAGAGCCCAATGGGAGGTTGATCTCACAACTCTGAGATCACGACCTGAGCCAAAATCAAGAGTCAGATGCTTAATCGACTGAGCTGCCCATCTAGGCACTCCACTCATTTCCAATTCAAAGCATGGTTTAAAAAGGTGACCTTGTAATCAGAGGGAAGGGAACTTACATTCAACCGTAGGTCCTTGGGAAAGTTATTGAACCTTTCTGGCTCTGATTCCTTGTAGGTAAAACAGGAGCAGCACTAACCACTTCTGGGCTTAGGTGGAAATCAAATGACCCATCAGGGGTAAAGTATCCTAAGGTTAGAACACAGCAGGAACTCATACAAGTCAGTGGAGCTGGGGGTGAGGGAGAACAAGGTTTCCTTGGGACTTGCTCTAGGTGCCCCACAAAGTACCTTTCTTTCCTAGTGTGGTTGCTTGTAATGCAGATAATTTCAGGACACATAGAAAAAGCATGGAGTATGTCTTTTATCTTCACTGTAGCTGGAAGGAAAGTTAGGACTTTCTTGAGCTTTCCAGCAATACCAGAACCTAATATGTAACAGCCAAATGAAAAATTATCTCCTGACCCTAAGTTATTTAAAATTCAGCCTCGATGACTGCTTTTTTTTTAAAAATCACTTTTCAAAAAATACTGGCTTCTCTACTTGCAAAATATGCATATGCTTTACTTACTTAAACTTCCCAGTATTTGTTCTATTGCCCATGTATGTTGCACCAGGGTGCCTAACCAGTACGGCCAAGAATCAGTAGCAACTTCCTGGAGGGAAAGAATTACCTCTGCTTAGCTGATTTAACATTGTGCTTTACCTAGTACTGAAATTATACTGAATCTTTAAGAACATTTTAGTTGTAACTAAAAATACTAAAACTTAGAATAAAGCCCTATAACCCACTGATCTTTAGTCATGTTACATAGGTTTGTATCTTTCTAAATATTCCTAGAAGAAAACAACAACAACAAAATTTCTTGTCACTAAAGTATCTCAAGTCATAAAATCTGTTTTCACATATCCCTTAGTCCACATGAGTTGGTACTAACATCTGTGGTAAACTGTTGGTGGCAGACACTATTAGGTACTTACTATAATATTTATCCTTCCCTTTTTCTCTATGAAAAGGATCCAAACTTTGTTTATTGTAGACGTATCCGGTTAAATGTAATCAGTTTCCCAGATTTAGTTGAAGCAATGAATGTTCATGTGATACTGTTCAGGCTAACTAGAAGAAAATATCTGTAAGCCTTCTTGGAACACCTGTTACTAAAGGGGGGTTGATTTAGCCGGCACACACTAATTTGTATTTTGCCCTCCCCTTCTTTCTGCCTGGAACATGGACATTACATCTAGAGAAGGGGCAGCCATCTTGTGACCATGAAGACAAAGGTCACACAAAGGGGCAGAGCAGGAGGCTAAAAGAAACACAGGTCTTCTGTGTCATCCTTGAGCAGCTCTGCCAGCCCAATCTGGACTGTGTGTCTAAGGAGTTCATGTTTTATGAAAAAAAAAAATCTATATTTCTAAATAGAGCAGCTGATAAACTTCACAGAAAATTAGATAATATTTTAGTGGAAATATTCAAAACTCACATGGCTAAAGCAACAGATATAATCAACTCATAAAAGTTATATACCAATAAATCATACAGAAAGTATAGTTTCTTGATGACATCTCATTTGTAATCCTGTACATTTCCAATATAGTTTCGTTAAGCAGAGTTCTTACTTCCAGTTCCCCAGTAAAAGTATCATTGATATTTAGTGGGGTTAGAAGCATGACTAGTACAGAATAATGAAGCAGTATATCTTATTCAAAAGAAACAGACTGATTAGGGAGGAAAGAGCTTACTGTAAGCAAAATATTACACAAATATAAAATTAATAAACCAGAAGATAAAATCAGGAAAGAAAATATTTAAGAAAAGATAAAAGGAGAAAGAATTAGTTGTTATTGTGAAATAAATATATTATATATTATCTACACAGGAAAAGGAATCAGCTGAAGTATTATTCATAAACAAATTGCCTAACTATAGTAAAGACAAGATCTATTAGCAACATGAGAGGGGGTGGGTAATGTGACCTGAATCATGTAACTGAATCTTTATAACTAATATATGTGGGATAATAAAATAAAAGTATGATATGGGTTCTGGAAATACATACAGGTGAGGGACTATTTCTCTCTAAAGAGACAGAGAAGACTTGAGGGAATAGGGCTTTAAAGTTTGTGTAGGAGTTTGGCAACTAGAGAACAGGGGTGGGTGGGAATGACGTTATAAACAGAGGGAGAGATAGGAACAAAAGCAAATAGGTATTAGAGTTCTTTTAGTTCATGGTGCCCCGAAAGGTGCCTGGTATAGAAGAAACAACCTATAAACATTTGTGAATGAATAAATAAATATGTAGCATGTTCATTAAGCAATAAAGATTAAGTCCTGGATGTAATGTATCAGCTATATGACGATGGATAGCCTTTTGTGCCATGCTGAGAGCCTGAAGAAAAGGGCAACTTTCACATTAGGGCAGAAGAATATGGCCCAATCAGATGAGAAGGGTGTCTACCTAGAGATGGAAGAACGCAATTAAGAAAAGTTGATGAAAATTTTGGATAAGGGTAGGGAGAGATAAATAATTTCAGTTGAAAACAACTTGATCTGGGCTGAGATGCCCAAGTGTTCAACTGAAAAAACACATCCGGAGCCTTGGAGAAAGGGGGAACTTGATTATAGACTAGCGCTGGTCAATGGACACCACATATTTAAACAAAATGTACTATGTGCCAGACACTGGAAGCGTGAAGATGAATAAGACTCTCCCAGCCTTCAAGGAGTGTACAGTAATTATGATTCAGTGTGATACATACAAGAATAGGGGTAGGTATATGACATAGAAGTAATGCATAGAAAGGAATAATTAATTTTATTTGTGTGTGTGTGGCAAGAGAAGGTATCAAAAGAGACTTCACGGAGTAGCTGACAATGGGAACTAAAAGCTACCCAGAAGTTTTCTAGATGAAGGTGGGAAGTGCATATTGAGAAAAGGAAAGGCAGGGTCAGCTTTGTACAGCCATAAAGCAATGTTAGAGAAACTGCTGCTCATTTAACATGTAAAAAGTGTGTGATGGACAATGAGATCAGCATGCTAGGGCCACTGCAGTAGACAGCTGTCTTTGATGCCAAGGAGCCTTTTCCTTAAGGTTTCTAACATGGAAAGGGAGGCCAATTGGGCATGGTGGATCTGTACTGAGGACTTTAGAAAGCAGATATTATTATTTTTTTATTTTTATTTTTTAGATTTATTTACTTATTTTGAGAGAAAGTGTGTGCAAGTGAGTGGACGAGGGGCAGAGAGAGAGAGAGAGAGAATCTCAGACTCCACACTGAGTGGGGCCTGCTATCACCACCCTGAGATCATGACCTGAGCCGAAATCAAGAGAAGCTTAACCGACTGAGCTACCCCAGGTGCCCCCACATATTATTTTTTTAAAACCAAAGGTAAGAAGAGAATGAGTTCACCAGTGAGGATTTTACTGACTGACAGTACTGATGAGAACTGACTGAAAGTAAAAATAAAAATCCTGACAATTTTGTTGGAAATGATCCTGGAAAGAATAAACAGAGAGAGACATCTCAAGAAACCTACTCAGGGGTCTTTTTAATGAGCTCAGATTTAAAGACATATATACATATATATAAACAAACAAGCAAACAAAGAAAAACAAAACACAGGACAGAGATTTAAAGAGTGCTAAGTTTGGCAGGAGCATGAAGTATCATTAGTTCGGCTTTTTCATTGTGTAGGTTGAGAAACAGAGTCCCAGAGGGGGAAGATGACACAGTACATTAATAAGGGAATTCAGATTCAGTACTTTTTTATTACAGGGACCCACTGTTGCAGAAGAGTAGTTCAGGGTTCCTGCATACACTACTTGGTAGACCAGCTGCATTAGAATCTTCTGGAGAATCTAAAATATTTTGATTTCCCAAAATCCCATCCCCTCCAAATTTTACCCCATGGTCTAGGGTGGACCCTAAATTCTCCATATTTTAAAGGTTTTCAAGTAATTTCTTGCATTTGGAAACCATTGGCCTAAATGAAGTCTAAGACTGCGTAGGAGACTAGGGATTGTTACAGATTAAAGGAAATACATTCTCCTGTAATAAAGAGAAAACTTGCAATGATGTCCTAGTTTTTGAGAAACTAAATATTTAATCATATTTGAATCACCAGTTAATATGTTTTAAATGTCTGTCACATGCTTGGTTCTATGGGAAGAAAGGCAGAATATGAAGAGAATGATTTTATTCTTTGTGGGGTTTTTTTTGCTTTGTTTTTACAAAGATATTCTATTGAAGAATTTACTAGAGTTTTTCTGTGAGACAACAGATTTTCCTCCCGTCAGCACATCAGAATGCTCAGTGTGTTCCTTGGTTTGTCACTTGAGAACTTATGGTAGCACTAGCTGTGGAAGATATCAAGGTGGCAGTTTTTACAGCAGTGCAAGTGTTAGCATTAGAAGTGTAAGAATTTATATACTGTGCAAAGGAATCTTCTGTCTATTTTGTGTTATGAAAATGCTTATCTACTAGGTACCACCTGTTCCCTGTCTATACTGATAAAACTATAAAAATCGGACGATTGTGACGCCTGGGTGGCTCAGTCGGTTAGGTGTCTGCCTCTGGCTCAGGTCATGATCCCAGGGTCCTGGGATCAAGTCCCGCATCGGGCTTCCTGGGGAGCCTGCTTCTCCCTCTGCCTGCCACTCCCCTTGCTTGTGCCCCCTCTCTATTTCTCTCTCTGACAAATAAATAAATAAAATCTAAAAAAAAAAAAAAATCTGCACAAACAACAAAGCCTTTAAAAAAAAAAATAGCCACCAAATACCTTTAGGTAAGCCAGATGTGATTCAACTGTGAACTGAATGTAAACAGGGACTCTCTCATTTCAGGACTAAACTATCAAGCTCAGAATGCTTGGGCCAAACAGCCAACAATGGATGGTCATTAACATAAAGCTTCTACTCCTCTACTGAACTTCTAATAGGGTCTTTTCATTCCTAAGACACTGCCTTCCAGCATGCCCTTAAAAACTTTCCAGGCAACTTTTCCTCTGAAAGAGTACTCCAGGTCATTTATTAATGACGCTGAGATTTAAAATTAAGAAAGAGGAAATCTTAACATTAATATTGAGTGCCTCTCTCAATTGTTCACATAAAAAATCAGCAAGTAAGGTGGGGAAACTTGTTTGTTCGCTCTGGATTCTTCCCCACATACGCTAGAGTGCAAGATCGAGTACAGCGAACTCTCGAAGTTCACAGATGTTGAGGATTGGCCTGATTATTTTGAGAAAACCAAGTTGCAAAGTTTCAGGCGTTACACTTGTGTAATTTGTCAGGCCATGAAACTGAATCAAGCATGCTGGGAGGAGGCTGATGTAGTCTTTACATTGCTGACTTCTCACAGACGTAAACTAACACCTCCACTCCCATGGATTCTTCTATCACAAATGTAGCTTACCTATCCTCATTGGTGGAAGACAGCCCGTGATGTCAAAAAAAAAAAAAAAGTTTCTTCTTAAAAAAATTATATTAGTCAAGAGGTAAACTTTATTGAAAGCTGGAAGCTGTTAACTTATGATGCACTTAGCAGATGATAATGGTAGCCTGATAAGAATAGTATTTGGAAGGAAGCCTGCATAGATCTCTCCATGTTTTTGAACTGGGAATTTCTTGAATTTGAGGGTTCGTGAAGATCTCAGGATGCATACCTTGTGAATGTCAAGGGTCTACTATAATTAGTTCTCATGAGTGGTTCTTCCTTATCTAATCAGAGAATATAATTTTCATCTTAAAGAATCTACTACACTCTAGCAATTTATTAATATTTATTAAGTGCCTTCGGGAAAAGTAACTTAGTGCCCAACCATAATTTAACGTAAAATGTGTTAGATTCTTACAATGAGCTTATATGATTTTCATATTAAGGTAGGATGACTTAAATATTTTTGAAAGAACAATCCATTATACTTCTGTTTGATCATTTCAAATGCTGTCCTTCCAAATTCAGCATTGTTTAAATAATCAAAATCAGCACAACTTGAGATCTCCACGAAAAACTGGCCATTTAATATAACTATCCCAAGCAATTCTAGCTTGAATATTCATCTCTCAATGAGTTTTCTGGAAAATTTGACAAAAGGATTTAAGGAATGATGGCAACCATTCTGAAGGTCTTTTAAAGAGCCACCTATAAATGTTATCAGTAACAGGAGAAAGCTAGCACTAAACAAAATGCCTCAGGGTTCTAAGTAGCTGAGATATTCAAGAGCAGAGTTCCTTTCATACTAAAACTACAACTTAAAAAAGCAAGATGGAAACTTTTCTTGGGGCAAGATAAGAACTAAATATCAGCTACTGGATTGTAAGAAGCAGCCCAGTTTTCCTATTTTGTTGGTAAGATGATATGCTAGAATATCTTTCAGGTTCAAGATAGAATTTAGTAATTACAGGCATTTAAAATTCCTCTTTTCTCAATCTGTGACTGAAGGGATAGAGATTAAGCTAAATGGACAATTACATGATGAGAGAAAAGAACAGGATGATAAAGGAAGAAAAAGTATAGTAGAAAAGGAAGGTAGCAGAGAAATTTTAAGGAAACCAACTGGAAATGTAGAATGCAGGATGATAGAAATATATGAATAGACCCCACTGAGGAAACACAAGGAATCTTAAATGTAAGTGAATTTTAAAATAATTTCACTTTTTGTCTTTAATCATATACTCACACTACTCACTTTGTCATTCAATTTAGCTTGTACAACACCTCCAAACATCTTAAGATAAAATTCACAGCCTAAGTCTTAAATCCTACAGAGAGCTCCCTTAACAATATTAATGTTCTACTTCTTTCTTCCTCTCACTTTAGTTAAGATGGAGAAGTCAAGGGAATATGTTCTTAGAATCCTAATGGATTACACAATGAAACACGTGCTTGGGTAGGTAAGAAAAGAGAAAATTTAACCTCCTAGAAAGCAGTTTTCTTCCAGATTTAATTTATGGGAACTCAGTACTAGATATGCAATATACATTTACTTATACAATTAGAGACATAGCAATCTGAGAAATAGATATATATTTACTAATTCTCAATTTTCTATTTAACATTCACATTAAAGTACATTTTTTTCCCCTTCATTACTGATCACCTTAGTACTGCAGATCCTAAGAATTACTGGTGAATGACAAAGAAAGAGAGGGATTACAAATCACCAATGTTGCAATTCAGCATTGTATGTATGAAAATGCTCATCCTCATGAACATTGCTTGTTATGGTTGACAAGCTCCATCTTTTAAAAACTGTTCTGTTCCTTGACCTTCCTTGATATATTCAATTCTAATTTGGTTCTTCCTCCCCCCCCTTTTTTTTTCCCTCTGCTTCTTTTTCTTCTTGCTCTAAAAAATGTGGATATTACTGAGCTCCTCTTAGTAAATCATCTTTCCCAGAAATCTTCCCCACTCTCATGAATTTATCTATCACTTCTGGATTATTTCACAAATATTTGTCTCTGGCTATAACCTCTCTGGCAAATGGTAATTTTCTAAATGTTTGCTACTTCGACTTGCTTTTCTTGCCATTACCTCAAACTCAACATGTCTAAGGCTCAATTCATCATATGCCTATTTAAATAATTTTTTTTTAAAGTTTATCCTTATTCCAGATACCTCACAATTCCCTTCCCCCAAAACATTCTCCAAATGTTCCATTGTTGACTAGATCTTCACAAAACACTGCTTTGATCATATTATTTGCTTATCAAAAGCCTTTAAGGTTCCTGCTACCTAAACCATATAGGACACACTTGCTAGCTTGGCATTTAGGGTTCATAGCATTTATACAAGTATTTATTGAGCTCTATAATTCACCAGGCATAATTAGGCACTATAGATGAACAGGACATTCATGGTACCTGCTGTCATAGAGCTCAGAGTCTAGTAGGAAAGACGAACATTAAAATTTAAGTTTATATGTGGCAAGTGTGAAATATGGATGCTTTGGGGGCCTCTAGCAGGGAGAGATACTTGAGTAGTACCTAAAACAATCACTGCTGCTTTCTTATAAGTTAGGCATATATAGTGAATAGTGAAAATTATGGCCAAACAAAAGGAACCATATTATAGAATATTTATCATAACCTGGGATTAAATATCAATTTTCTAGAGCTGATCATAATGGGAATTATTAACTCATTATAAATGCAAGGATTTATGCTAGTTACTTTATGTAATATTCTTTTTAGTTTTCATAACAATCTTGCAAGATGGATATCCTTATTCCCTTTTTAGAGATGAGGTAACAGCCTCCAAGAGATGGATTCCAAGGACTCTACCCAAAGTCCTACTAATTGACTAAAGAAAGGTAGGCTTCAGACTCAAAACATATGTTCTTTCTCTTACATGCCATGATTAGATCATACACAAGTGTTCCACACAAGGATACTTAGCAGTGATAGACTGGACATCCTAGAGCCTCTTCCACAGGGTGTCAGCCTTGAGCAGCTGGCCACAGGGGGCAACATTACATTATTTTGGGAAAGATTTTGTTCTGTAACATTCTTGTAAAACTGCCTATTTCATGCTGCCTTTTAAGAAATGTTCTCTACTGTAATGGGAAAATCAGAACTATACAAGGCATAATCAGTTCTTGTGAATAGTTTTTAAGTTAAACTTTTAAAATTTATGATTTAAGATATAAAAACAATGTATTAGAGTCACTGCTTAACTTTTTGATACACAGGAAATATAAATAACAAAAAAACTTAAAAAACTATTATTAAATTTTCTCATCACAGTACATTGCCCTACTTAAACCATACAGCAAATTTGTTTATTACGTTACTTTCAGTATTTGAAACAAAACGTGTTTTAGCTTCTCTCTAATTCTTACATACTAGAAATCAGAAATTATGCAGAAGAGGAAATATTCAATGGTATTTTTTACCACTGCATACATGAACTTCTATAATTTCCTAAAACATATTTATCAATGTCTAATTCTATACCTACAGTTAGTATTTTCTCCCAGGAGATATATATATATATATATATATATATACACATATATCATTACTCATATTTTATACTTTATTCTTCACTTTTTCCTAGAATATGAAATTTTAGAAGTGCTGATCAGTTTACTGCAGAATTTGTTTTGTCTGTAGATGTTAATTTTAGCATTTTGAAATGAAGTAGAGAAAGGTAGAAATTTGCTAAATTGTATCATATCACAACATATTTTAATGTAGATTATCAAAGTAAATACATAGGTAAAGTAATTCTTCGTGTAGCTTATATTTCTCCTAAAATTAATTTATAAAACTAGTTCAAGGCATTAAACAGAACAAAGTTTCCTCAGATATTATACAAAATGATACTTGCACAGTGGTTTCCATGTATATGGGATTTAATACTTTGATTCCAAAAGATTATTTTTGGCTATGGTATATTAATAAAAAAGTGTTTTGTAACTGAAAACAAACAAACAAACAAACATACTCCTTAACTCATAAGTTAAAACCTAACAAGATACAGCTATTCCTGAAAAATTAAGATGCCTATAACTTACTTGAAAAAAAAAGAAATTTGTAAGCACAGATTGTAATATTTTGTCGATCAGTTAGCCCGATGTCTTTATTTTAAAAATGTTGAGTGGCTTCCTTAAACTTATGTAACTAGTTTGTGGCAGAGTCAGAATAAGACCCCTAAGTTTAATTCACTTTTGCTTTTTATTCTTCCAATCTTCAACTATTTAACACAGTTATTAAAAAAAAGTTTAATTACCTATTAGAAAAGAGAACTTTAGATTTTAACCTACAATGAAGGAAGTGATTACAATATTATATACTAATATTCATCTAAGATAGCAAAGCAATGTCATTTACCTTAAATTTACGTCTCTGCTCTGCACAGCTGTTGAAGAACCACAAGTCTGTCTCATGGCTGTAAATGTAACAAGAACAATAATGCGACCAATTTTCATACCTAAACTACATTAAGTAGATTTGTCATAGGCTAGAAAACTGATAATGTATTTTACAAAAAAATTGAAAATTTACGGACTATGGAAGTGTGCATGTGTGCATATGCATATGCAAATGAATGTCTCTGAGTGCATGTGTGTTTTTAAAAAGAGTAAAAGAAATTTAATCTGAAAATTAGTTTCATGAAATTGAAAGCATTACTTATTCTCTTTGGCTAACTTTTCTTTTTATGGACCACTATAGGTATACCAAGTTTAGGAAGTGTTAGGAGTAGATATTAATAAATATTACAAATCAAGATAAGAGGTTGTCTTCAGCTGTTATAGTATGTTTTCTGGGGTACATAGCATGTAAAGGAGAAACATCTGGTAATGCTTAGGATGATATCAGCTCCCATTTGCATCACAATCTTTATATATTATTCATCAATATTTCATTAATCAATGTACCTACTGATTGGACCTATTCAACTGGTGTTTTATGTAATGAATAGAAAGTGTAAACATGTTTCAAATACATATATTCAGATACCTGTACATGAAAGTGAAATTACTACACAATCGGTACTCAAGCTTGTCAGATGTGATTTTTTTCTTCCATTTTGAATTAGATAGGCTAATATCTATGCCATCTGTAGCACAAAACCCTGAAAAAATGTAAATGAAAAAGTAATAGTAGATAAATACTAGTCAGCTAGAAAAAGACTCTCTACCATGTCACACTTCAAATCTGGCTACTTCTTCTCAACATTTAAAAGAAATCAGTTGAGTGTAACAAGACCTAATATTGTTCTTGTGACTTGAGCCATCAAAACAGATTTTTAAAAAATCATACTTTTTCAAACTTTATAAAATAGTTCTTCATCAAAACTATATTTTAAAATGAAAAACACATACTCTCCTTTGGTCCTCCAAAAATGTGTTATGCCTGAAAAAGCACAAACCACCATGATCTATTAACAGTACCAAATACCTAGACTTTGCAAGTGCAGATTTTGAAACATGTTCAATTATCTTTATGAATTTTAAGAGATAATCTACACCAACTCTATTTTCAAAGATTGGTTAAACTCTTAGTTAAGCAGAAAAAGAACCAGACTGTGAGAAAATCATAAAAGTTTTAAAGTGTTAATTTCATATCAAATGGTTAAAATTTTTTAACAAAAATATTCAACCCTTTTCTTTAACATAAGTGGTAATAGTGCAACTCACATTAAATAGCATTCGCAGATGCAAGGATAAGCATTTTCTAATATCCTCATTTAACAATATATGTAAACTAGTATAAAATGCTATTAGGTTTTAAACACAATCCCAGAATGTTTACAGTTGCTAAACTTATCAAATACTATGAAATACTAAAACTTTAGGCTCACATTATATTAATAGCAGTGTATATTTTGGTGAACCGCTATGTTTTCATTCATTATTTCTAAATTCTCATTCATAAGAACCAACTGTTCATTCCTATGACATTTTGGCATTAGACCTGATTAAAATACAAGATAATAAAAAAATGCTACAGTTTTATAATTTATACAATGGAGATATATTAATATTAATATGCATCATAAAACACTAAATATAAGTGACACAAGAAAAGTCTTTGTAGCAATGTTTAGCACCTGAAATTGTTAAAAGGTATTTAAATTACTTTCAATCACCCTTTCACAATAAAATAACAAAATTGAGGACTTCTGCTCAAAATTTTATTTATACAACATCTGGTACATGAGCAACAATTTCTGATTTTAGAGTCATTAATATTCCTACATTATATGTGTTTTCTAAGAAGAATTATGTATATTTTAGTTAAACAAAGTATCAAATCTTGCCTTCCAATACAACAACAAAAAAAAAAAAAAAAAGAAAAACTAAAGCCCAGCCATTCTTTCCAGAGATGCCCTGGTAACCAGAAATAAAGAAACTTCTACTGGACTTAGCTTTGGGGAGGAAGGAACAATTACTTTGTCTATTTTGTCAGAGACATGTTAAAACAGAGGTAGGACAAAGATAGGACAAAATGTATGTAGAGCTTTTCCCAATAGTCAAAACAATAAACTCCTACCTTTGGCTTATGCTGCCAGCATCTAAGCCTCCTTTGCTATACCATTAACAGTGCAAAATTTCCCTCTGAAGCCACAGTGACGGAAACGTTTCATTTGCTATCTTCTGTGACTTCTATGTAAATTTTTCTCTGTCATGCAAATGTATGGAGAGGCTGTCTTGGAATAAGACAATTCGATGGAAAGACTCTAATCAGTGGCATTACTTGGGGAGAGATGATGGTGAGGAAAATGTGTCGCCATAAAATTACTGATTAGTTTAAACAAAAGAGTGTGACATTTATTTAAACAAAAAATAAAATGAATCTTAAACTCAGGCTATTTCAATATAACTTTTGCAAAAATGGCAGACATTTGAACTTTAGAGTATTGGAACACATCCCCTCTCCACAAGTCCTCCTTTCTCCCACCCACCTCCCACAAATGGGTTTGTTCCCAAGAATACATATTCTCATCTCAAATTTGTCTAGGGACCAAAAATTTAATCCAGTTTTCACATAATAAGTAGTTTCAGGATTGTGTAGATCAGTAGCCTGTAATTCTGTCATACTAGTAAGCTTCAGGAGGCCATCATATGTAAGACCTACTTACTAACTTCTAGGAGTACACCTGAGAATGAAAATAGACAGCTAGGCCATTAAAAAAAACAACAACAAAAAAACCAAGATTATTTTGGTAAAATAAAGCAACAAGAAAGATGCTTACTTTTTTTCAAATTAAGCTTGCCTTATTTGACATGTACATAGCACATGATACAGGAAAAAGCATTGCTTATCTTTCAACAGAGCAGATAAACATTTTGAAAGATGTTTTATGTAACCTCAGATTCTACCTTCCAAACATTTAATAATTACACCCTAAAAAGGTTTCTTCCCCCCAAACCACCTCCTATGTACTCTGGGTAAGATTATATAAAACAATGGTTATATTATGTAACAAAAAGTTACTTTAAAGGACATACATACTATCAGTTTCACAGGACAAACATAGTGAATAAGGACAACAAACTCCAGAATGTGTTTTTATAACTGTAGCAACAGCAATAACTCCTTGGCAAACTCAAACAGTTTTTTTGGCAACTCTGGAGGTTTTCTGCATTTGTCACTTGGATACAACTGCCGAGGGTTGTCTAAGACTGCTTTGTCTCCTTCCATACCATCTTACTATGGCTTTGCTTTTAAAGAAATTTCACATTTTACTTTAACTTGTTTGTGACTAAAATTCTGTTAAAATCCCACAAGGGCGTCTTATACAAAACTTCTCATACCTACATATATCAAATGTGTTTTTTTATATAATTTTTATAATATGTGACCTTGTAGACTTTTGAAATCTATGGGAATAGAAATTTTGTTTCCCTTTCAATAAGATAAAATGAGCTCTCTTTTTGAATTAAAATTTCCGACATATGCAAATGTAAAAATTTTCTGAATGTATACAACTGGGTCTGCATATTTGTTATCATTATGAGCATCTTTTAAAATAAGATCCCAAGGACAAGAATGCTTTACTAACCTGCAGTGGTCTCTGTTTATCACTGCTCTTAGGAGATTTCAATCCACTTGTTTGCTGCTGTAAGAGAAGTTGTCTTGCTGCTTGGAGAGCCTAGAAGTAAAAAGGGAGTAATATCTGAATACTTTGTTGAAAGGTAAATTGATTATCGGTAACCGATTATTCCTTGGTTAATAGCAAAATGCTTCAATGTATGAGAACCCGTTTCCCATCCTCCTTTCTAGAGAGAATTATTAAAGATCTTCTAATGTGAAATAAAAATTCCACATATCACACATATACAACTTTACTTAAAGTCATGGAGATACATGTAATCCTGCAGGAAATAAAGTTAATTTGTTTAAAGTGCTTAAAGAGGAAAAAATCATAAACTGCATCAATAAACTCATTTCCACAAGGAACTTGTCTTTGAGTGTTCAACTAAAATGCCCACTCCCTTTTAAATTATCATTCAATTTGCATTTTCATATTACAATTTTGAAGCAAAAGCAGTAGACTTCAAGTGTTACCGGAAGCTGTAATTAAATTTGACAAATCAACATCAGATTATCTTGAAAGTGAATTAATAAGGATTTTCACTAAAGATTAAAAACACTTTTTTTGTACTTACAATTCAAGGGGAAACCTCTCCTTTGACAAAATAAAGTGCAGTTTTAATGCCAAATAAAATTGAGTGGTTTTCATTTGCATTCTTAGCAAAATCAGAGAACAAAGAAATTACCACTCAACCAATCAGGTTTGTTTCTATGTGTGACAGAATACCAATCAAAATAGAAGATGTTTTCATTTATTTTTATGTTTTCTTTTTCCTCATTCAGGAAAATAAAACTTAACATAAGAAATTAACGTAAGCATTTCTTTTACAGGAGGAGGGACAGCTTGGTGAGTGTATTATATAAACTTATATAAAACGAATGCCATAAAAAATACATATTGAGATGTTTTAAAAGCAGTAGTGTAAACTGAAGGAAAAAAACTTTTTAACAGCCTCTACTTTGCAAACTCATTTTTTTCTCTCAATAACTGAGTTCGATGAACACTAAAGATGAAATTTTTCAGCACATACAACTAAAATAGATCATGGCCCTCCTCTGTTATTCAGTGTTTTAGAATACGAGGTAAATTCTTCACGGTGGGAGAAATACCTTAGATCAATATTCTACTATAATAATTGAGATTCCAAGCTGATAAAAAGTACAATTTTGATTGGAATCAATGATCTGGTTTTTAAAAGAGTTTCTAGTATCCATGACAACAGTTGCTTTGACAAGATGTGCATATGGCATTACACTGCCAGCTGGTGTGAACAATGTTTGAACTACTGCATTGAGATGCTGCGCAAACAGAAAAAGTTGCCACGTCTTAACCCTCAGGGAAGGCAGTCATCCCCTGATCAATTATGAAAAGACAGAGAGAGGGCTGCTACAGTCTGGCTCCAACCAAGTTTTCTGAGAAGGCAGGCAGACATAGAAACCAGAGTAAATACACTGAAGGCACTAGCACCGTCCCCTAACAACACTGATTTGTCTTCCCGGAGCAGGATCTGGCGTAGTTTGTAAAGCACACTTTTTACATTGGGAAACACACTCACTCATAGCAATCTTTTGTTTTTTTTTAATTTTTCAAATAATTACCACCTAAGTGTTTCTAAGGATGGCACATTCCGGTGATTCAGGCAATTTTATTAGAAAGTTCACTTTGAAAAAAAAGAAACACCAAATAAAAAATTCCACAAACACTTTATTATCACAAAACTTAGTTTAAAATATTTCACTTAATATTCTAAGTAATACTGCTCTCCTTTTTTAATCTCAACCTATGAAATAATTCCAAATGACATTTTTCAAGTGGAAATTACTATAGTGTGATGTAGGCTGTGTTGTGTCTATGTGAAACTCTCAAAAAAAAAAGTCTGTCAACTATTTTCACCTTTGATGCCAAAATCCACTCAAATTTTGCGTAATTTTTTTCATAAGATTGTTTTTTCCCTTTGAGTTCATTAGTTTATTTTGTATACATGGAGCCTTAGTTTATATTTAATTCTGTAGTCATTTATTATTCTTAAAGGATTCTAATGTCTGAATCTTGAAATCATAAATGGCTAGGACTAAAAGCACTCTTAGAAATCATCTACCTTGATGCCCTCAGTTTAGCAAATGAGAATAATGAGGCCGAGAGTATCAAGTGTTTTGTTCAAGGTCTCCTGCTTTCAGGCCAGAGTGCCATACTGTTTCTGTCCCATCAAAGAAACCATTAGATGACAATGAGTAAAACTCTAGTAAAGGAGAACATATGGCACCATGATGAATTATTTTCACCTGTAAAGAGATAATATTCATTTATCAAAACCTAAAAGAAAAACTACAACATAATCTTTTCATGTTTGAATTTGTAAGTGTTTGAATGGAACAACTACCACCAAATATACATTGTTTTTGTGGCTAAGTGTTCCTGCAGTCCTTGACTTGGGTTTCACCATATACTCTACCAATACCTGATGGAACTCTAAACTCTTATAACACTCTGATCATCTGATCAGTTATTACAAATAATCTGAAAAATTCTAGAGCTGGACATAAACCTTACAGATTGTTTAGCCTAGCCTTAATATTCTGTAGACAAGTAATGGAAGAAGCAATACAATAACTTGATTAAAGTTCAAAGCAGTAGCATAGTTTGTTCAAAAGTTCAGGCTCTTGTCTCCCAAGCCTAGGGCCCTATTCATTTTCTCACCCTGAATGATGTTCATTCAGCTCAACCCAAACGAGTAACCCAATGGAATATGTAACACCCAGTGGCTATAGAAAGACACTGGAAAATTAGATCTATTAGATCTGCAGCTCATGAAAATTTCACTGAACAAAAGCATACATGTACATTGTTTTTAAAGTAGTGATTATAATGGAATATGACCAATGGCCGGTTAAACTTTTAAAGTACCTTGGTTTCTGTATACATTTAGAATTATCTTTAAAATAGTCCAGGATCATCTTTCAATACAAATTCTTATGAAAAAGGACCACTTGCCTATTTCAACATTCTTTTAGTAGCAGTAGAGACTGCAATAGTAAACATAAGAGGTGGGAGAACAAAAAACAACTCCAAGAGATCAGGATGATTTAAAACTCTTAAGCAGGAATCTTTGGCAGTTTGCATTCTCACTGCAGGCATCATATGACATTTTTATTCCCAGTATTCTGGATATCATTTTAGGACTGAATTTCAATAAACAATTGCTCAGAGACATTTAGTTCATCTTTGTAGTTTATTATTGTAGTGATGCGAAAGATGAAAGATTATGAGATAAAATACTTTCATCAATATAAGGTGTTAGTTGTCAAATTACATAAAATATTAATTTGAAAATCACTTGCCCACTTCAATTGGTAAATAGAAAAGATAAATTCCAGGGCCAGGCATTAAGTTCTATGAGCCGTTGAGGTGTTTATCTGATCACTCTCTGCAAAAACAAAACAAAACAAAACAAAAACTTGGAACAAAAGGCAAGAGATGTTTACAAAATCTCCTTTAATAATGACTGAGTGTGATTCTGGTGAACAACAAGAAAGAGGTTTCTAAGGCAGCCAAACCATATCTAGTTTCCAAAAACACATTTGTTTTGAATTAAGAGCTCACTTTACTTAATGAAGTGATCTAATTTTAGTAAAGTTAAAAAAAAATTAAGGTAAGACATTTTAAAAATTGGAATCAGATTAAAACATCTTGAAAAGATGAATAAAAATCTTTCTCATAAAGATATACTTTTGTTAGGCTGCAGAGGTGTGTGGGAATGCACAAGTTTTTCAGAATTCAGGGCATCTTGCTCTAAAAAAATGTGCTACATTTGATGTTAACTAACTGGAATTTAAATAAAAACTTGAAAAATATTTATGGAAAACACCATTCCTAATAGTTACTGTCTAATTTCAAATAAATTAAAATTCTGCAAGAAAAACGAAAGTTCAAGTATACCACCCTTCCACAACAGTAATAACTTTATGCTACCTATGATTCTCATATACAGAGAGTAACTCTAGTGAGGAGGTCATTATGAGAATTCAGAGTAAAAAAAGCTTTGTAACCCGTCAGATCAATACTGTTTTCTTCTTGAAGAACACTGAAAACTTTCACCAGGAATAAAATTGTTTGAGAAAAGCTTAGAAACACCCAGTGAAACCAAAAATGTTGAGTATTCTAACGTTTATAAATAACTTCTTTTTTTTCAAAGTAAATATATGTATATTTTGGGAGAAAACAGACATCACTCATATCTCTCCCCATAAAAATAGGAATGCTTAACCTATCAGCCTGTTGCATTTGAGACATTAAAATGAAAAATGACATCTACACCCATTAATATCTTCAATGTATAAACAGCACAGCATGACACATTCTTGAGAGCTGAAGGCTACAAAATCTCTCTGAAACATAAATAACAAAGCACTCAGAAGCATATTTGATGTTGATATTCATCTCTGAGAAAAACACTGCTGCCTAGGCTTCTTATGAAAATAGATGCAGCCCAAATGGATCTCCTGTAATTGGTTTCAGATAGCGAGGTCAGAAGAAATATGATACAAGAAACGATTATGTGGAACAGGCAAAACAAGAATGTTTACATAGGCACTCCCTAGTTATACTGACAAGGGGTGTATACTTTGCAGATAACCAGAACCAAAAAAAAAAAAAAAACCAATTGCCAGCAGGACATTGAAAATTTTGCTCCTCATACTCACATGTTTTATCCTTTAACATATAATGTCTTTAACATGTTAATTTGAATACTGAATGTAAAATAAGTTTTCAAATAGAATTTCATTGTCTAATTATTTTCACAAGTGTGGTTGGTAAAAAGTGTATTTGGATTCTTCCACAAAGGATATGAATTCCTATTCTGTTTGGACTTTCCTCGCATTATGTTCCCACTAAAGAGAATATACTGATAAATGTAATCTGAAGTCTCATAATGCTATTTAATAGAAGAAAATTAATCATCTAATTGTCATATCCTATTTTCAAACAGCAATCTATCAGAGTGAAATTATGCATCTGTAGCTGTTGACCTTTCATTTTATCACGGCTGATCCATACTAGACTAAGTTTGTTGGGAAAAAAGCTAATTGCTAAAAAATATTTTTTTACAATAATTGTTTTTTTTTGTTTGTTTCACAGTATATCTTACATAAAGTTAAAGAATAAATGTGTGGATATATTGTGTCCATAGCGTGGACTACGAGGGGAGTCAAATTGAGAAGCTAAGATCTTTTACTTCATGGTACTATAATAAGAGTAATTCTTTATAAAGTATCCTATTTACCAATCAAATGTCAGGCTGCTTTGGCTCAGCATTCATGATGTAGATCCAAAGGAGAAGCAACAAAGGTATGGAATATGTGATGGAATGGATTCTTAAAGTGATCCTCAGAAGTTCTAACAAAATCCTCAAGGTTCAGATACAAACCCAATATTCAGTATCTTTCAGGATGGCTCCAAACTCCCAGATAAGTTCAGAGACCCTTCCATAAAATAAGCCTGTGAATTAATGGTAACTAATGGCTAAGACAGGTTTTGTTTTTTCAGGTCTAGAATCATACATTCAGTTTAATGGGATGAACACATTCTCTTCCTTAGAGCTGGCATTCCATAGGCTACAGTAAATAATACTAAGCAGCCTGGTATTCATATTTCTATTTTCTTTATTATTCTGCTGCTAATAATAATGAATTGCGGGACGCCTGGGTGGCTCAGTTGGTTAAGCGGCTGCCTTAGGCTCAGGTCATGATCCCAGGGCCCTGGAATCGAGTCCCACATCTGGCTCCTTGCTTGGCAGGGAGCCTGCTTCTCCCTCTGCCTCTGCCTGCCACTCTGCCTGCTTGTGCTCTCTCTCTCACTCTCTCTGACAAATAAATAAATAAAATCTTAAAAAAAAAATAATGAATTGCTACTGAAACCCATAAAGAACATTAAAATAATCTATAGCAATATAAATACAATTCCTGTTCACAAATTAAGGAATTCTATCCAACTTCAAAAGTCCCAAGTATGAAAGGTAAAGAGAAATTGGAACTAATTTTATTAAAATTGTTAAAATTAAGATTTTTACAATATTTCTTTATTATAGTACATGTTCCAGGAACTACAATGGTTTATGGGCATTCTCTTAGTCATTTCTCGTTCTGCTATAAAATATTTTATTGTTTTTCCAAACATATTTTGGATTTACTTTTTATTTCTCACATACCTACAGTTGCTTTTTTTCCTCATTATGAGGCCAAAACCATATTTAGTTTGGATATGGACTGAAGATCTATTACTGCTACATTGTTATACTGTCAACTGGCACATTAGATACTAACTGAAAATACATGCTACTAAATTATAGTATAGTATCTGAAAGTAAACAATTATTTGAATTCTGGATTCAAATTCTGGATTTCCTCCTCATTTTAATAAAATTGCAAAAGAGTTAGAATTTGGGAAAGTATTTGCAAGAATAAAATATATCAAAAATTAATTGTCATTAAAATTTTTTTTACAAGTTTGTTCCATGTACCAAGCAAGGAACTAAGCACTGCACACTTGTGGAAGTAGGAGGTAGGTGATGTGACATTGTTTTTACCTTCAAAGAGCTTTGTGTCTAATAAGAAACGTTTGGTTTAAAGTCAAAAGGTCATAAAAATGTTTTAAAAACATTTCAGGGGTTCGTAAGTTGAAGAAATTATTTTCAGTTGGGAAGCTCACATAAATTTTTATGGGGATGTAAATTGGGATGAACTTATATGACAAATGGTTCATCTTGTAAAGGTGAGAGAACATGGCCACACCAAGTAGAGGCAAAGAATATGTGGGATCATACACAGTGAAAAGAAAATAACTAATCTTGGATAAAGCATGTGCTTAGCTTAGGAGCTAGTTAAACATCATGGGAAGGTGGGTTAGAGCTAATTAATGGACATAACTAAACACTCAATGGAAAAAAGTCTTCATATTATTTAGAAGGTAAAGGCAGATGTTGCTAAATCTGCAAATGATAAGTCTGACAATATGGAGGTCCTGTTGTGAAGGACAGATGAGAAGTGATGGAGAGAGTGAGGAAAGATAAAGGCACGAGGTAGAAAGACCAGCTAAAAGGTAAGTGCAACTGTCCAAATATGAGGTAATAAGAACTTCTTTAATTAAAACTGAGACTCATAAGAGGTCCTGTCAAAGTGGAATGGTAGGACTTAGTAACTGGGCACGGAGTAAGGGCTTCCAGGAAGGGGTAAATGATGACTTCAAAATTTTAAGTCAAGGGTAACTGGGACAACAGCTATTCCACTGCTGGAAATGGGGAACTTAGATTGGAAAACATAGGCTTTGGAGAAAAGATGATGCTGTTTATCTGATGGCAGGATCACCAGAAGATTTCTTTAGTATGTACCAATAACACAGAGCTCTAGGTTCAGAGTGACCCGGCTGAAAACAGGTTCCCCAAAGTAAGAGATTAGACAGCATTTAGGACAAAGGGAAAGTATTATATTGCTGGTAAAGAGTAAAAAGAGGGGGAAGATCCAGACTTAGAGAACATCTACATTTTGTTTAGAGGTGAAAAAGCAAAAAGGAAGACAATGCACAGTAATGGAAGTTGAAAGACTTCTGGAAAATGTTGAACATGGAATAACCATGTGACTCAGCGATTCCACTCCTAGGTATATACCCAAGAGAAATGAAGACATATGTCCAGACAAACAGTTGAACACGAATGTTCATAGCAGTTTTATTCTTAATAACCAAAAGGCGGAAACAACCCACATGTCCATCAACTGTTGAATGGATAAAGAAAATGTGGTCTATCCATATAATAGAATATTATTCAGCCATAAAAGGGAATGAAATATTGACAGATTCTGTAACATGGATGAACCTTGAGAACATTACGCTAAGTGAAAGAAGTCAGTCACAAAGACCACATATTGTACGAATCACTTATATGAAATGCTCAGAATAGGCAAAACCATAGAGACAAAATTGATTAGCGGTTGCCAGGGGCTAGAGGGAGGAGATAGAACACAGTGACTGTTAGTGAGTATGGTGTTTCTTTTTAGGGGGGTGTGAAAATATTTGGGAATCATATAGTGGTAATGGTTGCATAACCTTGTGAATATACTAAAATCCACTGAAATATATAATTTAAAAGGATAAATTTTATGCTATATAAATTACACCTCATTAAAACTTATATATTTAAATAAAAGAATTATGATGTTAATTATATTTCAATAAAGCTAGGAAAAAATGGCAAAAAAAACAAAAAAGGAATTGTGAAGGGAGAAGATGAATGGGTTCTCAAACCCCAAAATTCAAAGAGGCTAAGGATTAATGAAAGATCTTATTGATTTGATAATTTCTATGTGACCTACTGGACAGCAGTTCCCATAGAATATTGAAGTATAAATTAGGCTGCAGGGAATCTTTAAAAAAAAAAAAAGTGCACCTGAGTGGCTCAGTTGGTTAAGCAACTGCCTTTGGCTCAGGTCATGATCCTGGAGTTCCTGGATCGAGTCCCATATCGGACTCCCAGCTCTGCGGAGTCTCTTTCTCTCTTTGACCTTCTCTCCTCTCATGCTCTCTCTCACTTTCTCTCTCTCAAATAAATAAAATCTTTTAAAAAAATAAAATAAAATAAATTAGGCTGCAGGGAATTAGAGGGGAAAACCATGGCCATGAGTGCAAACAATTCTTTTGATAAGTTCTGTGAAGACCAAAGTAAAAGTGAACTATATAGTTTGAGAGGTTGTGTGTGTTTGTGTTTTAAAGACAGTTTGCTAATAAGCTAAGAGGGAGAAACAGAAGCTGTAAGAGGTAAGAGAACTGCGAATGTCACTGGAGGGGATGTCAAGGGGCTAAACCAAGGAGCAGGAGCAGGTAACAGTCTGGCGGGGAGGAGAAACACATCTTCCTCCAAGACATGCTGAAGAGAAGGGAGGATAGGTGACTTTGCCAGGCAGAGGTAGGAAGAGGAAAGAGTTCACGCTGAATAGTCTCAATTAATTTAGACAATAAGAAAGGGCAGTTATCTACTGAGAAGGAGAGAAAGACTGGAATTGCTGAGGAAACAAAACTGAGAAAGCTCTTTTCTCTCTCATTCCTTTGAGAAAAATACAGCTGGTAGTGTCAAAACTGGCATTTAAAATGTTGTTAGAGAAGGAAATGTACTTCCACAGACACTGATGACATGTAGATATACAGAGGTCTTCTGAAATGTTGCCTCCATAACTAAAGAACTACTTACTTTTCCACTGCTCTAATTTGGGATCATCACTACTCAGAGTCTTTTTATACTTTTAACGTGGCCAAGGGGCCTGGCACCTCCAATTATATCAAGTAGAAGCTGAAGAGTCACTTACAATATGTGCTATGTTATTGTGCATTCTGAGGACTAGTTGTCTTTAGTTTTTAAAAGACAGCAATATAAAATATATCTGTGATGCTGATATCACCGGGACCGCTGACTATTCAAAAGTTTCTCTTTGCAACTAGGAGAGAAATATGATGTCATGGTATTGACTAGATTTCAGAAGACATTCTTTGGCCTTTTATTAGTTGATGAACTTGGACTACCTAATCACACTGAGCATTCATTTTCTTGTCTATTAGATGCAGTTAATAATATTTACCTTTGCCCATAGGTGATTTCTGAAATCAGAGAAGATAATGCATTTGAAAGTATTTTATTTTATTTTTTTAAAGATTTTTATTTATTTATTTATTCGTCAGAGAGATAGAGAGCACAAGCAGGCAGAGTGGCAGGCAGAGGCAGAGGGAGAAGCAGGCTCCCTGCTGAGCAAGGAGCCTGATGTGGGACTCGATCCCAGGACCCCGGGATCATGACCTGAGCTGAAGGCAGCCACTTAACCAACTGAGCCACCCAGGTGTCCCAAAAGTATTTTAAAAGCTAAAGTAGTATTATTTCAAGCGAAGACTTTTGAAATTATGTAATTCCTCCAGTGGATATCAGTTCTTCTATGTGTATGTACTGGTCAATGGAGACTGACTACTGATTTTTTAGCTTTATGAAGATTGCTCAATAGGTATATGCATTTTAACTAATAGGCCTGGCATATAGTAATTCCTGAAAGTTTACCTCAATATTTAGTTCTCCTGTTCAGTAGAAGAATGTCCCATGGGTAGGAAAATACCTTTAACAGTTTCATGTCCTATCATATTTTGCAAAGTTGTATTTTAATCTCTGCTGAGGCTGAAAGGATTTTTATCTTTGCAAATAAACTAGTGAGCTACACCTCTCCCCTCTCCCAGATCCACTTCACCACTGCTGTGGGATCACCTGCCCTCAAGGATCTTTTAATATGGTAGGGAAGATAAAAATATATTCAATATAACCACACTGCAATGCAGAAATGTGCTGCATGCCATAAAAGGTACAAAAAGTGGCTGTGGGGGTTCAGCAAAGACAAAAAGGGAAAACAAGGTTTAATGGTTGGTCAGTGCTCATTATTTGCCAGCTATCATTCTAAATCCTTGCACATACTATCTCATTTCATCCTTGAAACACCCTCCTTGATTACAGAAGTGTGAAGTGCAGCTCACAGTAGTTAGGTTACATGTTCAAGCTGCTTCACGTACTCTTGAAATGGTGTCAGAGATCTGGACGACCATCTGGCTACCTTTGAAGCTAATGCCCTTTCCACAAGGGGTAGTGAGGAACAGTATATCATTAAAGAGACTTTTATTTGATAAAAGTAAAAAAACTGGGCATAAGGAGGACAAAATGAATTCTGAGTCAGTAACAATGACATAACATTGCTAGTTATGTCAACTAGAACAACAAAGAATTCCAAGATCCCTCCCATTCATGTTGCTTTTCTTTTTCCTTATTCTTCATGAGGAGAACTAACGTACAAGCTTACATACTAAAGGCAATTCGTTATTCTTAAAAGACAGTGTCTTTGAAGTTATTAAACACTTCATTCATGATGGCAGTTACAAACAAAAAAACAATATTAAGGATAAAAACATTTTAATAACCATCTTCTGTCACAATCAGACACAAAACAATATCATCTGCTAACAGGCATTAAATAATCTGTACTACGTTCTGTTGGATTTAGAAGTAGGATTGCCAGATAAAATAGAGGACGCCCAGTTAAATTTGAAATTATTTGTATTTTTACTTGTTAAATTTGGCAATTCTAGACACAAAAGTCTTTCAGAATATGTTGCCAAGACATGGGGTTTTTTTATACTGAGTTTTTCATTTAAAGATAAATTCTTTTTTTTTCTTTTTTTTAGAGAGAGTGATTATGTGTGGGAGTGGTGGTGGGGGCAGGCAGAGGTAGCAGGAGAGAGAGAATGTTAAGCAGTCTTAAGCAGGCTCTGTGCTGGGTGTGGGGCTCTATCTCACAACCTTGAGATCATAACCTGAGCTGAAATCAAGAGTCGGATGCTTGACTGAGCCACCCAGGTGCCCCTAAAGGTAAATTCTATTTATTTTGTCAGTGGAAATCTTTTTTCAGTCCTAGTGAGTAAATGATGTCATCTTAGCCATATTTTATATGTGAGGCAGGGAGTGACTTGGGGGCTTGGGCTGCTTTCCTGTGAGAAGGAATGTTCATGTGGCCACAAATGCATAGCGAAAGGAGGAGGTAGACCATTCCAAAGGAAAAGTAAGCGCACCAGTTTTTGGAAAAGCCAGACCAAGAAAAGCATAGGGAAAGTTTCTTTTAGAGTTCATATTCTAGCTTCCTGCATTTGAGACACAGATGAGAAAAATGCAAAACTCTGGCTCTCTATTCACCCTCCCTTCAGCAAGGGTTCAGTAGCGCAGAACCCTGAGGCAAAGATTATGACCCTACTTGGCACAGAGGGGAGGAAATGCTAGAGCAGATCTGAAGGAAAGAGCCTTGAGGCAGAGACCCTCTGCCTACGTAACCCAGAAGCTAACTAGGCCAGACCCAGAGGAGGAAGAGATAGAGCAAAACCATTTGAGAAGGGAGAGGCCTTGATTAGTTCAGGTGCAGACACAGTGGGTTGAGAAACACTAAAGGAAAGCCCTTAAAGCTAAAATTAGAGTGTTCTTAGAAACAAAATGACAGAATTGCCAAAGAGGCCTCAGAAATTCCAAATTCTAATCCCAGCACCCTTCTGGGTTTCTAAATGACCTCATCCCCATCAGTGATGAACTCTGAATACCTTCCTTCCTCCCAAGCAGTTTATAATTTACTAGTCTTCAGGGCAATCTAAAGAGAAAAACATAAAACTCAAAAGAGAAGAAATGCTAGTCATTGACAAACAACCGCTGATTCAGCACTGCATTACTCAAAAAATACTGATCGAATGAGTGGAAGAAGGAATACATTTATAGTAAGATCACAGAATTTTGTGTTTTTAGGCTATGTTATTCACAATATAAATTACAAAACACATGTATGCCTGTGAAATATAGTCTGAAGCAAATTCCCAAAGATTAGATTTTAGAGATCTTGGACAAACTCCCCTTAGAGAACAACCCAGGGCATTTCCATTTTGTGTTCCAGCTATCACAGAGTCTAGGTTAGATTATCTTAAGCATATGAAGTGCCAGATTGTAGCAATTAAGTATAAGGTACGTACAAGTGTTCTTTTGAATAAAATAAAATGTAAACTAATCGTGGTAATAAGCATCATCTTAGTACATCAATAGCTATGCTTCTAGGTGATTTTTATTGAGTCTTCCGGGCTTTTGCCCTAAAAATCTTCTTAAGCTCCGAGTTTTTAAAATTTAATTCTATCAAAAAGGTTAAAATATTTTTCTGATTTAAAAATCATTCCTTATATTTAATTATCTGTAATATGACTCTTAGAAAATATGTAATATATAAAAAATTATAATAGTCACTTAGAAAATAGTGTCTCTGGGGAGAAATCAACAGTTTAAGAAGTAGAAGATAGGAGGGCCCGGAAAGGTTTTTTGTTTTGGGGAAATGTCTTGATAAGAAACGAAGTTCCTAGAGGTGACTATCCCTCTACTACTTCATTTTTACTCTTTAGCTCATTTCCTTTACCACAATGAGACCTAAGACTAGGAAGGTGGGGAGAAAAAAAAAAAAAGTTTCTCCCTTCCTTGTCAGTTCTTCTAGCAATAGGTGGTTGATGGCCCACTTCTTTACCTATTTCCTTCTGCTACAAAATGCTTTATTGTTTCCATTTAGTCCATGGCTTAGAGGAGGACTCTGGGGTGGTTATAAAGCTGCCTAGGGGCTGTAGGGAGAAGCTGAGGCACAAGCTGTAGCACCAGGCATATGCCAGAGGGGCCCCTTAAAGGCTCCTGGCTTCAGAGGTGCCTAGTCGAGCTTGAGGATGAGCCCTTCTTTTTATTTTTATTTTTTAAGATTTTATTTATTTATTTAGAGAGTACATACTGCGGGAGGGACAGAGGGAGAGAGAGAGAAAGAGAGAGACTCTCAAGCAGACTCCACGCTGAGCATGGAGCCCAAGGCGGCGCTTGATCCTAGGACCCTGAGCGGAAATCAAGAGTCTGACGCTTAACCGACTGAGCTACCCAAGTGCCCCTGACGGTGAGCCTTTCGAGGAGATCCTTGCCCAGCCCCACCTGGGGTGGCCCACTTTTTGAAGATATACACAAAATCCAACCCCCGGGAGTAAGTCTGTGCATCCTGCATTAGCGCAAGTGACATTTTTATTAAAAAAAAAAAAAAAAACAAAACTCAAGTCATTTGATACTTCTATTTGTTAGGTGGGTATGTTCATTTACCCTTAGTGTCTAGTACCGTAAGCTCCTTAAGGGCTACACATGTTTCTAAAGAATTTCTATGTCGCCAAGAATGTGCAACACAGTAGCTTGCACCTAGTGACCCAAAAGATACTTAATTGAAAAGTATGCTTTTTTTTAGACATTTCTAAACTGTAAAAGACACCAGGAGTTTAGCTGGTTCTAGATATTTGCGATGTAATTTGCACACTAACAGAGGAAACTTAGCATTCCCTCTAGGAATAGTCACTGTGCCCACTTGCACATAGTAGGTGCTCTTCAGACCTTTACACTGATGACTCTGGAGGATACACTGGTGATCTACCATGACATAGAAATTAACATAAATAAGATTTCTTTCCCTTTATCGAGTCATATTAAAATTTTTTATCCATGACTTTTCTACAGTGTATTATCTCTTTCATTATTTTTTTAATAGTCACAATCCCAAAATTACTATGGATTGTCAGAAAAGTTTTGCCTCATTTTCTTCACTTAGAATCTTTCAATTATTTTAGGCATAGGCCTAGAAAAATAATCCAACATGTGCATATCATCATAATTCAGTTTAAGAATTTGCTTACTGAAAGTATATTTTCACACTTTTCCAGATTCGGTTATATACAAAATTACAGTTTTATTAAGACATTTTTAATATTTACTAATATCCAAGTATACACCTAAAAAGTACTCTATGTGAAAGAATAACTTATTTAGGCAAAAGTGATATAGTTGTTTTGAATTAAAAGAAAAATTCAAATTCACCAAAGCACACATTCGTTTCAATTCTTAAAAAGCTATTCTTCATTTAGCATAATTCCCTTCCAATAGATATTTACACTTTTTCAACTTTTGCAATTATCAGTAACATTGCAATGAGCATCCTTGTAATTCTGCCTTGCAATTATCTTTCAAAAGTTTAATTGGGGGGTCAAGCCGTATTCAGATATTGCATTTTGGCACACATTACCATAATGCTTCCCCAGAATGGCTGTATCCATTTGCAATCCCACCAGTGGATGAGATTGCCTGTTCCACAAGACTCAAAAAATACTATGCATTATCACTTCCTTTCAGTCTTTCTTACAAACGGGCAAAAATACTTCATTTCAATTTGCTTTTCTTCCCTTATTAGAAATTGATTTTTTTTTTTAAGATTTTATTTATTTCTTTGAGAGACAGAGTGTGAGTGAGAGAGAGAGAGAGTACACGCTGGAGGAGGAGCATAGAGAGAAGGGGAAGCAGGCTCCCCGCTGAGCAGAGAGCCCGATGTGGGACTCGATCCCAGCACCCTGGGATCATGACCTGAGCTGAAGGCAGACGCTTAACCGACTGAGCCACCCAGGCGTCCCAGAAATTGATATTTTTAAAAAATATACATCTACAAAAAATATATATACATCTACAAAATGTAGGTATTTTTGTATTCTCACTTAAAATTAGTGGATTTGATGAGCCATTGTAGCAGATATCTCACTAATTCAACTGATACTTTCTCCCAGTTTTTTGAGATATAATGGACATACAGCACTGTGTCAGTTTAAGCTGTACAGCATAATGACTTGAATCATATATACTGTAAAGTGATTATCATGATCAGTTTAGTTAACATTTACCATCTCATAGAGATCCAAAAATGAAACAGTTTTTCTCCTTCTGATGAGAACTCTTAGCATTTACTCTCTTCACAACTTTCAAACTGAAAGTTTGAACTTTTTGTTCACCTTCATCCAATTCTGCCACCCCCAGACTCTAGTAATCTGATCTCCTTTTTTGAATTTGGTTGTTTTAATTTTTTTAGATTCCACATATAAGTGAGATCATACAGTATTTGTCTTGACTTACTCCAGTTAGTGTAATCTCAAGGTTCATCCATGTTGTTGCAAATGGCAGGATTTTCTTCTTTTTTTTTAATTTTAATTTTTAATGGCTAAATCATGTTGCATTTCAACTAACATTTTTAAAGCCCTTACTCTTTGTTAGTTAGATACTAGATATGTAAACGTGGGCAAGGCAGGTAACATTCCTGTCTTCTCAGAGTTTGCAATTTAATCACTAACAAGGAAACAATTACCAGACAGTGTTGCTTTTAGCCTTTTTTTTTTTTTTCATTATGTTGCGTTATGACAGAGGTCACTAAACTTTGTTGGTCATGTTCTGACTTTAAAACTAATTATCCACAGTATGGCACATGATAATAGTGTGAGTTAGAACTCTTCATTAAAAAATATAAAAATTCTACATAGGGTGAACTCCACGCGGCTGGTAATTAAGAAGGAGGATTATATTTTGAATTATAAAAAGATAATATCATTGTATTCCAGAAGCGGTATTGCTTGGTAAGGTGAGAGACAAAACTTTTAAAAAGCAAATAACCCATAGGATTGGTAAGGACCTAGTCACCTTATCCTGTGACAGAAAGTGTGCTAAAGTTTCTTTCAAAAGTGGTTTCTGTTTTTTAACCTATAAAGCTTCTGCCCAAAGGAATAAGCTGTTTCACCATACATTTTTAAGAAAAATGCTTTCCAATTTAATGTTTCTCCTCTTTAAATTAATCATTTGGCTTGTAATCAGAAAGGAAGCATATGAAAGAATGCTTACTGAAAGATAGATAGTTAGACTGGAAATTAAAACTTTATTTCTGAGGGTCACACGGGGAGGATGCTTTGCAATCTTGGAGAAATCCCAGTCGGCCTTTGCTCAAAATGGCACTCTTCTCCCAATGTCTCAAAAGATATTAAGCCTCTCATAGAAGGGGGATTTTGTTGCCCCCCGCAAAGGCTTCTTATGATTGCAGAATGATCTATTTAAGAACTGCACACTTTCTCATGGAGGACACATTTTGGCACTCTCTTGTAATTATCTTCATTTACATAACTGGCACCTAACAGGCCACTCAGCAGAGTGGAACAATAAGCCGTGCTTGCTCTGATCGTCTTTATGTTGAAGTTAAGCCATTACACTGAATCTTGAGACATGCTATTGTGAGGTCCCCTGGCATTTCCACTGCTATCATTCGTCTGTTGTTATAGGAGAATGTTCACTGCCAGAATTCTCTGGCAGAAACTCAATTTCTGAGTCCAATACTAATTCATTACAAAGTCTGCAACAGCTGGGACACTGGTATACACAAATGAGGCATTCTGAAATTTGAGGACAAATCCAAAATACACACTCAACCTTCCTTGTGATTCCACAGCCATGGAAATAGCTGCAAAAAAAAAAAAAAAGGAGAATCCTGTCAACATCTCACCCTGCCAACACCAAATTAGACCCTTGCGATTTGAGCCTCTATGGTAGTGCCACCTCCCTGCTCTTCTTTTATTAAGAACTGTTTTAAAGGTCTCAGCTTTGTCATGTTTAACAGGCCTTGGAAACACGGGGCCGAGACGTGCAACGTGGAGGATACTGGAAAGGACACCTTGAGCACACCTATCCAAAGGACAGCCACCTTTCTGTGAAATAAAAAGGTGCCCCAAAGGTGACTTGGATAATAGGCACCAGGGAAGAACCGTGGGTAGAGCAGAAGCACAGGACAAAGTAGGAAGGGTGGCAGTGATTGGAAACAGTGACAAAGAGCAATAGGATATCTTAAGATTCTTTTGTTTTTTATGGCTATTTAAGAATGATATCAAGTTAACTAACGAAGTGATAAACACTACCAAAATTTTCACTTCCTCACAATTTAATAGACTCTTTGGGTTAAAATGATGGTCCTGTTACATGCAACTCTTAGAAAGCTACCTTTATTACACTGTGGTGTGTGTATAACATGTCACGGACATGCGTCATTTCTGCTAAGTTAATCAATTTCTACTTGAGAAAAAGATATAAAATAATTCATATCGAAGGAAAATGAAGACACTTAAATTTCACAAATTTCACTGAATATTATCTAATGCACACTTAATTTACAAATATCATGTGAAGCATTAATCCTTTGTATAAAAAATGAAATGATTATACTTCAGAATACAAATTTAAATTTATTTTGTAATTCTATATACACTAGTATGAAAAAGAAAAAATATATACAGACATACAAACATAATAGAGGTTCTTTCCATGGGTTGCCTGAAAGTGTTTTTAAAGTCCACTAAAATGATAAAATTTATAAGCAGGTGTGCCCACAGTGCCACAAATATTTTCACATATTAGAAATAAATCCTAGCAATTTGAACCTTATCTTGCTTTAAAATAGGAAATCGTTTGTCATTTGCTATATGCCCTTTGTTTACGATCTATAAGAAAAGGTAATTTAACACTGAATATTTCCAACGAACATTTGAACAAAAAAACTATCTTATATCGGATTCTAAAATTTAGGACTCTTCAGTTGAACTTTACCCTTAAGTAGAATGGTTTGCTCTGCAGATTTATATTTAAATTAGACTTCAGAAAGAATGAGAAAAATACTAAAAAACAAACCCTTCATACAAAAATTTTGTTATGAAAACTGCAAATCATGCTAAATTTTCATTTCAATTGACTAAGGACATCTACTATAATGGTTCCCTCCCCAGTTGGTCATCAGAATCACACGGAGGCTATTTTATAAAGAGAAATTCTTTGGCTCCACTCCCAAAGATTCTCATTTAATTAGGTTTGAGGTGGGAACTGAGAATGTCAATTTTTTAAAAGCTCCCTAAGTGATTCTGATGACTAGCCAAGTTTGAGGACTACTGTTCTACTAGGTAAAAATTTGATAACCTTCGTAATTGTAGTATAACTATTACTACCATTATTATTCAATATAATGATATCATAATGCATTATACAAGGCATGGGAAATGAGAAGACATCCCCTGACCATTCATTGGTTCCATTTCCACCATATTTTACTCATTACTGACAATACTATGGCAGAATCAAACATTTTAAAGCTAAAAAAAAAAAAAAAAAAAGACTTGGAAAGGTTGCATTAAATCCCTCATGCTGTATTACAGAAGTAGGCCTAGACAAGTTAAGTAATTTACCAAACTCACAAAATTTTTAAATAGTATTAGACTCCAAGTGTTCCAAGTGTTTCTTTTATTTTTCTCACTCTTAAAGGTGTACACATAAAAGTAAAGTTAAGACTTTTAAATAATTCACATTATCCTATACTCCCTTTAGTTCCCAGCTGATGACATTCCTTCTTCAAAATCCTATTCCTTATCCACTCCGCCCTCCCTGAAGAACCCTATCAGAAAGCACTGGGAAAGCCTTATGCCTGCTCTCCTCATTCATGCTTCGAGAAACTTCTCCCCGTGCTTCCATGGGAATTATTGTATGGAGCCACTTCTATCTGACTCCCCTATTGTCAGGTCCAGAGGGCATCAGAGATCTGGACTCAAGCAAAAGGATTCAGACTCTATTAGTATTATTTTAGTTACATTATGGTTAAAAAAAGCTTTTGAGAGTTGGCGTGGGATCATATACAACATTGTTTCTATGGGAACAGGAATTCCTGTTTTTAAACAACAGGCACAGAAATGGTTGTGTGCAACAAAACCTATTAGTAAGTTGAGGACAGCCTGTTAGTTCATCTTAGTTAATGAAAGCATTCATAAACACACTTCTCACATATTAAAGCCTGTGCCTTTCTGTTCACTTTGAAAAGGTCTTGCAATAATGTAGATTGGAGAAGCCCATAAACAGGCACCAGAACATGGTTTCAAACAAGTATGAAGCCAATGACGAATTATATTGAAAAAGACAACACAGATCTGTACACCTGAAGCAAATAATATATTATATGTTAATAAAAATACTTTATAATAAAAATAAAATAAAATAAAAAGACAAGAATACACAAATTTAAATAAAATCAAATTCTTAAGCTATAATAGAACAATTTCTAGCCAATAGATTAATAAAAATATATATATAATTAGCATTTACCTGTAATTTATTCTGCTAGTTTACCATTTACTTTTTGTTGTTTCTTTTTAAAGGGTTTATTTGTAGGGAGCGAAAATAGTATTTTATGCTATATTACTGAAAATTACTGAAAGGACTGATTATAAAAATACAACATATGCAAAGCAAATGATTATGCACCATAAAATTTTAGCAATTAAACATAACCTCAGATTTATAGAAAAGGATAGTTTACTTTCATGAGAAAATAATGTAAGCAAAAGTTAGTTGGAAACACCACAGTGGAATATTCTTCTTTAATGTTACTAATGAATTATGAATTTAATGTACCATTAGTAAGAACAAATTTTTATTTTGTATCATAACTATCTAGCCATCAACCCCTGAAGTTTAACTTCTCCTCTACTGCATTCTAGTATATGTCCTAAGGCAAGTTTTCTGATAAATTCTCCTCTAAAGATCTGGCTGGTCTTTGGTTCTCCACTGAATTTATTCCTCCCCCCCCTCGCCCTCCACATACTCATTGATGCAAAAGCTTTCTGTAGCAGGATTCTTTCTTTGATTCGTATCTTTTTTCATTGCACCAGCACACAACCAGTTTGTATCAAGAGACATAGAGAAATGTCAGTATGTATTTTTTAAAGTGCCCTTTATTCTATCTTTATATCCATTTGGTTCAAAAGATTATATATTTGTCTATGAAAAGTCTTAACTTGAGGAAAAGTTTGAAATTATAAAATCAACCTTGTAAGTTATGAATATGCAAAATGAGTGCTTTCACAGAGGCAAAAGTTATGTCTGAACTACATTATTGTTCCTATCTTCTTCTTATCATCCTATTTTCATTTGCCATCCACTTCTAGCCCATTTCCTCTGCTTTTCTTTACCAAGCCTTAAATGCTAAATAATTGGCATAGCCAGACAGAGACTAACTGGATGGAACAGATATTGGCCTTTATGAATTTAGTTATAAAAACAGAATAACACATTGATGATAAAAAATAAAAACCCAGTGTCTTCACCAATAACCAGTACAGTTTAACTGCATCGAGCTGAAAATTTTGTTTCATCTCATTCAGCAGGTCTTGTCGGAACACTTTTTTTCTTTCTTAAGGATTTTATTTATTTATTTATTTATTTATTTATTTATTTATTTATTTGAAAGAGAGAGAGGCAGAGAGTGAGAGAGTGAGTGCAGGCACAGTGTGGAGGGATAGAGGAAGAGCGACAAGCTGACTGTGCTCAGCAGGGAGCCTGTTGTGAGGCTTTATCCCAGGAATCTGAAATCATGACCTGAGTTGAAATCAAGAGTCAGACGCTCAACTGACTGAGCTACCCAGGCACCCCATACTGGAACTCTTTAAATGTGAAAGCTTAAAGTAGGACATAGCAACATGAATCTCACTTCTTATAAGCCATGGAGATGATGTGGACAAAAATGAGAAGTGAGCTTCTCTTTCTCTGCTCATCTTTCAGATGTCAGTGTTTTCTAGTTCCCATCCATCTTTCTTTTTCTTATCACTCTATCCACTGACTGCTATTTCTCAGCCTTCTTTGCATGTCTTCCTTGTCCTAAAAATCAAAGTGCTTAAGTCTGTGGATGTCTTCTCTTCTTCCCCTCCCTTTGATTCCCATTGTTCTCTTCTCTCATTCATCAGGAGCCCTTACTCAGATTCATGATTCTAAATACCATCTGCATGCTGATAACTCATAGATGTGTATCTCCAGTCCCTGTGTCTTCCTTGAACTCAATGTGCATGTCTATTGGCCTTAATCATAATATGAGCCTCTGAAATAAGCATATGAAGTTCAACAATTCATCAACTGTTGCATACATTAACAAGTATCCCCACCCCCCAAAAAAACTACCCCAAAACAAAAACCAAATCAAAGCCAAATAAATCAAACCAACAAATCAACCAACCAACCAACCAACTCTTGTTCTTTCTCAGTTCAACAATTTGGAGAAATCCTAAATATTGCCATCATCCTTAATTCTTCTTTATCATACAACACATCAATCCATCAGCAAAATTTTGGAATGCATTCAGACTTGGCAACCAGACTAGTGAAAGCTCCCATCATTTCTTTCCCACTCTATCTGTTTTCTCTTTTTCACCCCTTTCCATATACTTTGTGCACAGCAGTCAAGGCTGTTTCTCTACCCTTATAAAATTAAAACTTGATTATATCATTCTCTACTAAAAAGCTCTTTAATGGCTCACATTTTGAAGACAGGATTAAAGGGTTAAAAGGTGGGATGGGGTCTTACAGCTCTCTCTCTCCCTAATTATTATCCTTAAGGAGACTGCTTGGGTTCTAGAAGCCTTTCTTTCTGCACAGATATGCTGTATGACAGCTAATCCAAAGCATTTAAAGGCTGCATACTCTCGTATGGTTAGACCCTAAGTTCTATGAAGGTAAGTAAGGTTCACATTAGCTTAATTCATCCATGTATCCTCAGTTCGTAGTTCACTGTACCTCACAGTTAGGTGATAACAAAGAGTGGCTAAATGAATGGCCGACTTTTGGACTAGATGATCCCTCTGTCAGGAAAATCACTATTCCTTTTTGCCCTTCCTTCCTTTTGCAGATTTGTCGAACCCCTACTCAACATGCAGGATGAAGCTTAAATCTCACTTTCTTTTCAAAGTTTTCTGACCTTGCCAAGCAGAAAGAAGTTCTGCCTTGTTATTCCATAGTCCATCCACTATCTATCATATCTAAAACAGCACTTCAATTAGTTAATTTAAAATGTCCTTTCTTTTTAATTAATTATTTAACAAAATATGTGTGTGTGCCCAAGGGTGAGAAATAGGTCCTATTTAATCTTTAAAAAAATAATTCTGACAGTTTATTTACAACAGTTCCTGGCACATAGCAGGTACTTACTTTTTTGTTAGATGAATACTAAATGTTGTTAACCTTTGCGCTCAGGAGAAATGAATTAAGTTAAATCCATTTCTGGGACAGAGCCACCTAGTTGTGTACTCATTATACATTGGCTTCTTCTTCCTTACTAACAAAAACATGATTTAATTTGAGAAGGAAATGTGTCCTAGTGATCACTATGTTACTCTGTCTCCTGTAAAGTTAGGGATTGCTATGGGACATAGTCCTAGTAGAAAAGACATTAGCAAAAGTCTGCAGAGGACTTAGTAGACACCTTTGTTGTCCTGTTATAGGCATTCTGTTACCCTTTGTTGTAACTCTTCTCTCTATATATTTGGGACACAGTCCTGGCTATCTTGTCACTATAAGGGACAGGCCAATTGTATTACCAAAACTTCAGCTGTGACATCTTTTAGACATTGAATCAATGCTTGCAAATGATAACCTCTGGACTTCTTTGTTTTATGTAATAAATTAATTCCCTCATTTTTTTATGTCTTAGTTTTTAACATCTCTTTTACTTGTGTTGGAATACAACTCTGAACTGATAAGAATACCTGGAAAATGAATGGTACAGCATTATCCTTGAGATGAGGAATACATTTAGAGTTCTGAGATCCAGTTCAACTTTAACTTTTGGTCAAAGTAAGTATTATTATTATTATTATTACTATTATTTTTGTATTCCACATCTTCAATAGTTTTTATTTTTTATTTTTAGAGATGGGTAGTAAATATAAATGGTTAGCCATGGCATTTTAAAATGTATTTTTATTAATGAATAACACTTCTTTTCACAGTTTAAAGGCATAATAAAAAAAATCATAAGATTCCTTGCATAAAATACCTTAAGGCACATACTCATACAACAACCACACACATCAGCCCATAATGAATTTAGCTTATGGATTACAAATCTTTTCAATATTTCAAGAATTTCTAGTGAGTGTTAATCACTGAGCAACTCACCAGTGCAATCTGGCCAGTCATGGAGCCCTAAGAACTTTGAACTCATAATATCTGAAAGAATATTATACTTAAACTAGGTTGCAATAAACACAAAATATTTTATGTTTATTAACATAAACATAAAATTTATTTTTTACATATAACATATATTGGAAATATATGACAGGAAATATATGACAGGCCTGTCAATATTTTCCCAGCCTTTCCGTTTATCCATAACAGACATAACTCATCCATAG